>CM024638.1:6211497-6811497 GCA_014182715.1 Eucalyptus cloeziana
TTGTGGATTTTCAAGTGAAAGGACAACCTTAGACCACCTCTAAAGCACAAATTCAGCAGCTTTATACATAGTTTTTAATTTGGTGAATCTTCTATCTACTGTACATTTTTTCCATTTTAACTCAAGTGCGATATCTGTCATATGTAAGGAATTTCAAAAATCCATCTCATTAAGCAGTATAGAGTTTTGCCTATGACAAGTGCGAAAGTTTCCTAACATCAACTTTGATTTCACCAAGGAAAAAAATGTGGGTTCATAATCACATAAGAACGTGCAACAAATGTAGAGACAAGGCAACTAGCAAACACTCTTAGCAAACTGAACATGCATACAAGCAAAATCTGACCTGTTACGCCCTGATTTTCCAGCATCTAATATACTCCCTTTGCCCCATTCTGATGCATCTGGCCATTTTTTTTTCTTCTGAAAGAGTATTGATGAATACATGTTTCAGTGCATCACAATCAGAATCAGGTAATTATCGTAGATCATACAAAACATGACTAGAAGGGAATCTCGCTCCTTAACAGAAAAGGAGAATATGATATAAATAACAGAGATGGTTTTCAATTGTGATCTCTATATTTGGTCAATGAAGAAAGCGTTAACTACATATAAAACCAATAAACTGACTCTTGGCATCTGCCAATTCCAGAATTTGGAAATTCCCACGATCATAAACATCCCATGAATTTGTGTCCGTAAAGCTCCGAATCACATTGTGTTAAAATATCAGTTTGGTGAGTACGGAGCATCCCTAGTTACATAAATTTGCAGAGCAGCTGAATGATAGGATCGATGGAATATAAACAATCAGGGAGAAAATGTTGACAATCAATTGACAGTTCAAGACTTTAGGAGAGGACGTAAGCCAAATTACCTCAAAGAAAGAACCAACAGGGAAAAACAGCTATTTATAGGACACCAGCTAGCAAATCAAATTGAACTCTATTCCAGGGTACCTTCTACAGCAGATTTAACGGTAGTAACATTACACTGCTGCTTTTGCATATATAATTTGTGAAGAGAACTGAAGCTGTTTCCGCTTGCATTTAGATTTAGTTCCCTCAAAGATTCATGGTTTGCTTCACGATTGCCAACTTCAATCAAATGACCAGGAAATTACATCATCTCCCCAGGGCTTACTTCTTCAGCTTTGCTCAGGAACCTACTATCTAAAAGTTTCCAGCTCGTATCATACAAGAAAACCTGGTAAAGGCCCCAAAAAGGTTTCAATGATCTGAGCCATGTTTATCCTGATAAATTTTTTTCACTAATCTGTAGAGAAAGGTATACACCATGAAGAAGAAAACTAACTAATTAAGGAAGGGAGACCTGAAATATGATTCAGCAACAAGACAGCTGGTATTATCTAAGGTTAATGATCAGTAGAGATGTAGACTGTAGAGCTTGACCTGTCTAGTGATAGATCCACTGCTTGTACAACACAAGAAGCCATCATGATATTTCTTCGACTTTTGAGTTAATTGTGTTGTATACAAGACATGCCAATCTATATCAAAAGAATATCACATCAACCGCGGTGCTCAGACAACAATAACAAACTTATGAATGTAACTACATAGAGAATATAGAGACCAGTTTTCTGAGGGAAAGTCTGGAAATATGCTAGGAAGCTCCAATTTTCTTCAAGAGAAGCAATTTAAATATGTGAACATAATACTGCTGTGACTGAGAAGATTTGATATACAAAGCATCAAATTTGAGTAAATATTTTTTGAATGGATGCCGCATGTAGTGTAACAACATGCAGCAATCATACACCCAGAGAAAATCGAGAACAGATTCACAATCCAGGAGATACATCAAGAGAAAGACACGGCCTGGCATGGGCATAGAGGAGTCAGTAAAAGTCCAAACTCACCTGTCGTACTTGATGTCCTTGAGTTCGGACTCGCCTGCAATATGCCATACTTGTTCATTTCATTCTTCTTGAATTCTGAAAATCAAAAGAGCAAAAGAACACGCGTGCTAAGTTTTGTACCCAGCATTTACTTGCACTTAAGAGAGAATTAGATTATGTAGAAATTCATTGCCAACCTCTAATAATCTTCTGCGATGGGCTTCGACTGATTGTCTGCTGTTTATGCTTCTCCACTATGGTCTTCTCATCTCCTTGAAGAGAAAGCCAAGTCAATAATACGATAATACAGGTAGATGATGGGCACAAATTTGCAAACGTACAAGCACGAGTCATCGATTTTCAAACCAATGGAGACACCAGCATTAAGAAAGACAAACACGTAAGAACAGACTATACCGCACAATCAGATACGTTGACGAACTTGTTTCTGTGAAGCAGATTCGTTCGCTTAGGAACTTTATTTTCTCGGCTGCGAGCAAGAGTATCATCGAGAGGCTTTGCCCTCCTTCAAGCTCTCCAACATCAACCAAATAAGCATTGAACGTCATCGTCTCACCAGAGCAAACAACTTCGTCATTCTTCAAGATCCTGCATTCCAACAGCTGGTCGCTGTCGTCATACAGCATTACCTGTCAAAAAATCCGATCATCAATCACGGCATGGCCTAATCCACTCAGAACAAGCTCAATCGCGGGGAGCACAACGACCAAAACCACAGAAAAGAACAATCCACGACGACAGTCAAAATCGAAATCCTTAGCAGCATCGAGCCGTTGCTATCTAGCCTGATCGAGCGAGCTGAATTCAGGGAATCGATCGCCACTGCAGTTTCGACATGGACTACTAGCCGATCAAAACCGAATCACGTCCCAGCCCAATCGGAGGTAACTAAATTCGCCGATCGAGTTGAGCTGGACATCAATGGCGGAGATGAGTAGCGAGTGAGAGAGGGAAGGCACCTTGGCGGAGGAGGAGTGGAGAGAGAGGAAGCCGTCGCGGTAGACCTTGCGCTTCTGCTTCAGGTGCTTCGTGAAGGTGACGTTCCATTTCGCCAGAGCCTCATCCATGGCGGTTTCTGCATTTGGAGGATGATGAAGAAGAAGAAGAATTTCTAGGGATTTCGGAGAGCTGCGAGTGAAGTGATATTGCTTTCGAGAGCTGAAATGTTATGGCGGGAAACGAGCTCAAGAACGCTAAGACGGCCTCCAAGCATTTTAAGGTTTTTTGGTTGAGCCATTGAATTCATTATTATGTGCCAAGTAGGAATCATCAATTGTTTTTTATTTTCATTTTTCTTATATCCCTAGACATTCAATGCTGAGGTTTTTCCGTGACCCTCGCTCGCATATGTGATAAGTTTTGGCATCAAAATATGCTCCGTACAAAACGAGCTTAAGAGCGCGAGATTTTTCCAATTGAAATGCCTGTTAAAAAATCTAGCTTCGATTCCCGGTACGGCTTCCAAATTGAATGTGAAGTGCTTGCATGTAAAGAAGTGTTTGTTGCAAGGATATTCAAATGAATGATGTGTTGCTATCGCAGCACGAAGCTTTGACTTCCCCAATCGTGTGGATGGGTATAAATGGATTGAGTCGGTAAATTTGTATTATGCTAAAATTGGTCAAAATGGATTGGAAAAGAGTCGAATGATTTTCGACTTTACCCAAAATCCAATCCAACTCGCTCATCTAACGAACTTACTTTTCTTGTGACTCCTTTAAGTGAAAATATATTTTTGTTATTCATTACATATATTTATGAATCGTATAAAATAGAGTTCATCACCAAAAATCCTAAACTTGTGCACTTGTAACCAGTCTACCTCAAACTAATTATTGGATAAAAAAACTTCAAATTAATACACCTATGAAAAATTTACTCACCATTAGTTTCTATTAATTTTATAGTCAAATTGCTAAGTTGAGTGACACGTGACAATTAATTTTGAGTTTTACTATATATTTGTCATAAATGTACTAATTTACAGTTTTTTGTAATATCAATATAATTTAAGAAAAACAAACAGAATGTACCAGTTTTGGATTTTTTGTGTCATAATAAAAAGTTGAGGTAAATATGTCACACCAATACAAATTTGGGGTAAATGTGTTATATGGGTATATATATATGGGATTTTATCATAAAAAAATTAAATTAAATATGTAACGGTGAACATAATTTACAGTTTTTTTTTAATGGTTTTAGAAAGTTGCTGTGACATTTCGAATGGCAAATAAATCGTGCCCTATCTCTACCCTGGACGTGCAAGAGGTGCATCATCGATCAGGAGACAACAAACTAATCCTCGCCATTAGATCAAGTTCTTTCTCATATCGACGATCGGATTTTGCCCAATAACTTTGTTGTGCAAAATTTCGCAGCGCGGAAATAAGTTATTGCATTATACTTAGTGAAGAGATAGTAAGTCCAAAGCCAAGACTACAGTCCCTCTCCCTTCCCTTAGGCTTCTCACTGTGAAGCTGGCTATCATTGACTAGTAATTAAAAAAAAAAAAAACAAAATCCGTTAATGAAGCTCGATGGCATATTTAGTACAATGGCTAATGAGATAAAACATCTAATTGATATCTCGTTATTTGTCTAGAAGAAATCATTACACAAGCCAAGTTCAAGCACCGACAATTATACTATTTTTAATTTTAATAAATGAATTTATTCTATTGAGGTTCCATTTTACCATCGCTTGTTTAAAAAAGTATTTCACCTTATTTAATCCTTTATCATCATGTGACAATATGAGTGGAATTATAAGAGAAAAGGCATTTATTAATTGAATTGTAAATAACGGAACCAATGATCAACCTAGTTGAAAGTTACATCTTTAATTGTGGGTCTTAAACTTGGGCAGCAAGTTAGACCGCTACTTCAAGCTTGGCTTACCCAATCATCATCTCTAAAATATATCGTATCATATTTATACCCAAAGATATTTCTTTTCTTTTTTTCAACAATGAACTAGAAATTAGACTATTTCTTTTTTAGCCATTGGGTGTAATGGCTTTGAAGCTCATGGATACGTTATCAAAATCTATCCATTTTGCAATTTGAACATTTTGTTCATTTCATTTTCCCAATCATCCCTGTGGATTATTTATTCATATTTCTGAAAAAAAAAAATATTTGACTCCTATTCAAGTCAGGGTTATTTTGACTCTCTAGATAGTGAACTTGTAATTGATTGATGAGGTTTAAAATTGATGGACATACAGAGAAAATTCAAAAGGAAGGAGTGTGCATGAATGATAAAATGATGGATGATTCTATAAAAGAATGCAGGGATTAAATATTTTACTTTTAATTGAATCTTTCAACAAAGTGGAGTGGTAATTTCTGTTGAAAAAAAAGAAGTATGGCTCCAATCTAGCTCATGTACATTTCTAGCCTTTCTAGCGAATTGATGTTTTAAGGCTTCAAATTGGTTTGTGGTAGTCATTTGGATTATGTGTCGGCTGAGAGGATCGATTCGCTTAAATCAGAGAGCACAAATACCAATTTGGTCAAAATTCAATTTCAAGTACCAAATTTAACTAAAATTTTAGGGTCCAACTTTTATTTTCCCTCTCGTCCTTGGGGGCTTCAAAGGCGGAACCTCTCTTATTCCGCTCGCCGGAGAGAGAGCTCGTGACTTGCTCGTAGAAGATGCAAAATTCTCACGGGTTGCGAAGGGACGAGTGAAGGGAATGCGAGAGAAGGCGACGGTGAATCCGATGCTTTTCTCGGTGGACGCTGATGCGAGACGAGTTGCAATGAGCGTCACTGCTCATTGGGTTGGAGACACCGTCGTCAAAGTCGGTGCGGAACCGAAGAAGAGGGGAAATTCCTAGCATTTTCAAGTGGTGGCCGGGTGCTTGACAAAATGCCCACGTGGGGAGTTGAAACGGTGTTCGGGCGCATGAAATGGAAGCGATGGGTTGCTCTCGTTTTTGTGGTGTAGTTCT
This sequence comes from Eucalyptus cloeziana, assembly GCA_014182715.1. Lineage (NCBI taxonomy): Eukaryota > Viridiplantae > Streptophyta > Magnoliopsida > Myrtales > Myrtaceae > Eucalyptus > Eucalyptus cloeziana. The sequence continues at coordinate 6,217,341 of CM024638.1, forward strand.
TGCATTGTGATGAACGATGGCGTAGGATAAAAATGCGACGAGAGAAAAAGAAGAAAACCGCGATTAAGAAAAAAAGACCAATAGGCGCATCCACTGTACATTAATTGAAGGGAGAAGTAATATGGAGAAAAAACGACAAAGAAACGGCGAGGCACCTCCTCAGGTTTCTTCTCATAATATCTGCAGCTCTTGTGCTTTGGTCTTTCTTTACAATTTTTCGTGCAGTTGTCCATCAAAGGGACCCAAAAAGATAAAAGAAAAAGACAAGAAACCAAAAGGGACAAAGCAATTGGTGGTCAGAAACGCGAAGCCATGAAGCAACCTCTCTCGTTTTCCGCCATTCTTTGTAGTATTCCTGTAATATACTCTCCGCTCCAACTGCTCATTTCTTCTTTAACAATTGACTACCCTCTCGTGGGCGTTGTTTGCTGCAGAAGTTGTCTGAATCTTGAAGCAAGGAGGTTTTCCTTTTTCAAAAAGTTTAATCACTTTTCAAAAAATTTAATCATTTTGATGATGAATCGTTATTAATTTTTGAGAATGCGAGGACTGCAGTAACGAATATTAAAAAAATATATGATGCTAAATTATTGCTATTAGTACTAGCCCATGGGAAACGAATGTTTTGATGGCACATACAACAAAATTGCATCGTTACCTGCATGTCATTGTCTATGAATATTTAGCTGTAGAGACGGATGATGATGATAATGGTGAGGATGAAGATGACGAGCCCATTGACCCCATCCCAGTATTATCATTGAACAATAATCCTCCTGCATTATTGTTTCCGGTTGATCCTAGAAAAAAGTTCCGGCTCAGTCGTAAGATCGGTAGCGGATCATAAGGAGAGGTCTACCTTGGTGGACTGCTTGCTAATTGGTACTTGATTTTTGCCCTATACGTTGTGATCTTAGTTTGATTTTGTTTGGACGAACGAGGAAGTCTCAATTAAGCTTGTGGTGGCTCTTCCCCCAGTTTTTCTTTTGGTCAGACTTCTCCCAGTTAAATTGACCATTTTCTTTTTTCTAATTTTTGTGCATTTCTTTTTCTTTTAGTATTGTTGTGGTCAATACATCGGTGTTTTGTTGATTTAGAATTCTGATGTTTTATTTTACGTTCTTTCGGGCAACATGGATTGTGCTTTGCTCCATTTCTTTCTTGAGTTGTGCGACTGGCATAGATATTGATAGGTTCACTTGCTTACTGCAAGTCGGCAGTGCTAACTTTTACATTTCAGAATTATCATTGTTAACAAGTGGAACTCCTGGGTTTGTGGCTTTTACATGCATGTGAGTATATGTTTGATGCTGTGATGCATGAATTCGTGTCATGCTTCTGGTATAATACGATTGTATGCCCAAGTAAATGCTCCTTTGTCCCTTTGTCCCTTGTTGAGCATTGACTTTTTGCCTGGAAGATAACCTAAAAGAAAGATCGATATTTTGCTTGAGACATGTATGTTTTGTCTGAGCGAGATCAATGAGGGGGTCGCTATGAAACAACTGAGGCAACTGTAGTATTCTAGAGAGACCACGCGATAGACCTTGCGATCATGCTTCAAGTGCTTTGTGAAGCTGACTTAAATAAAAATTGGAGCTTATGCTTGTTGCTCCAAGAGTTCGCAAGCTTCAAGACCCAATAAGCTCCAAGCCATTTGTGGGGTGATTTTCTTGCGCATCCATGGATATAGAATATGTAATTATCAATGCAATATGCAACTTTCTAAGTGCTTATTCCTCCTCTCTTCTTTGCAACTCGCAGGCCTATTGGTTCAGAGCTTGTTAACGCATGGAAAGTGAATTTCCAATTTCCAAGCCATTCTCCATCATAAGCTCCACTGATCATTGTCAAGTAGTCCAATGCCAATGACCGAGTTGTTGTTTTTGTCGATGGGGCAGACAATAGGGAAGCTGCTCATTGACGAGACCAGATTCTTATGGGGTGTGGCGGGCAAGGTCGAGGACCTGCAAAAGGAGCTGAAGCTGACCCAGTGCTTGCTGAGAGATGCGGACACTAGATGAGAGCATGACCAAGCTGTTGGAGAATGGGTCGCACAGCTCCGTGACTTTGCCTATGATGCCGAGGACGTCATAGAGCGATACATCCTCAGAGTCGTGCTGAAGGACACAACATCATCAAAGCATATGCTTGCTTCGTGGCAAAGTGCACGTGCATGCAGGTTCATGCGGCGAGGACAGAAATTGAGGGCTTAAAATCCAGCATGTCCAATTTGAGAATTAGTATGCAGTGTCATGGAATACAATCTGTGAATGAGGACGAACGCCATGCCATTCGATATATTTCCAATGATCTTCAACCTATTGAGGTACACTTATGATGCAAAGAAACTGAGATATGGGTCTATCCAGTTTCCTTTGTCCCCTGTTCTTCTTAGTTCTTGTCCAAGAACTTGTATAACTTGCTGTCCTTTATCAACTAACGCATGCCAAGCAAGGCCTTGAAGAGATGTTTGAGGTAAATTTATCACAAGTGTACTAATCTAGGGTTTTTGTGATTAAAAATTAGATTGAGATCGTGAAGTGTACCATTTTTGGGATTTTTTGTTATCAAAAAATTAATTTTGGATAAATTTATCGCGGATGTCTGGTTTTGCCTTTCGTAATATTAAACTTTTAACAAATTGGAATTGTATTTCTTGGGAAAAAAAAGAAGAAGATTGGCTCCAATCTAGCTCTTGCACCTTAAATTAAAGAGAACAAAGACCAATTCGATCGAATTAAATTTCAAAGATCAAATTGGACAATGATTTAGAATTTAGGGACCAACTTTGATATCACCTTCCCGTTTAAATCTGAAGCCCATTGGCCTAGTGAACTTTTAGAATTAGAAGCTACTAAACACATGCATGTCCACGTTCCTTTCGCGCCAATAACTCTTAACAAGACATTGAAGTCTTGTGAAAGCTGCATTATCATAGAACACCGTCATTCTGGAATTTACTCATTTTGTTCGTTTCATTTTCCCTCTCATCCTTGTGAGCTTCGATGGCGGAATCTCTTATTCCACTCGCTGTAGAGAAATCTCACACTTGCTCGTAGAAGATGCGAAACTCTTGCGGGTTTGGCGAGGGGACAAGCGAAGGGCACGCAAGAGGTGGCACAAATCCAATGCTTCTCAAAAGACGCTGATACGAGACTAGATGAAGTGGGAGTCATTCCTCGTGGCGTTGCAGATGTCATCGTCAAAGTCGTTGCTAAACCAAAGATGAGGGAAGATCCGAGCATAATTTTCAAATGCTGGCCAGGTGGTTGACAAAATGCCCATGTGGGTTGAAATCTCACAGCAAAATGGGACTGTATGCACTTATGGAATTGGGAGCAAAGCACGTTGCGGCCCTAAAGTCGACGAGCAACAGCAGAACTAGGCCCTTCATTTAAAGCTTTAGGGAGACAGATTCGAACACGTAAACAATGGGCTTTTGTTCATTTGCCATCCCACGGCCCAAGAGAATATGGGCAGGTAAAAATGCATCAGTCCTCAACCCTTTTCTTCAAAAAAGTTCGATCAAATCACATCTCCAACGAGCAAATAATTCACAACTTTGATTAGATCGTAAAGAATCGAGATCCAGCTAATTAATCAAAAGATTTTAAGATCTTTTCAACACGATTAATCAACCCCAATTGAAGCATACCCTTCTGGATCGTTTCTTAATCAGAGAAGTAGTGCCAAACGAAATACAGAAAGGGACCAGAGAGAGACTGATGGCGCAAACCAGGGACAGCAGCACATCACCGTCATGGACCAAGAAGTAACCTTATCGCATCTTCAGAATATACTCGAAGCATATGCCTTCGAGTCATTAAAAGCTCTATCTTGCACAGCCATAATTATTACTATATCAACGTTTATCATCACGTTATAGGCCAACTAAGTCTTGATAGGTGGGGTCCAAATCATGCAATACGACAAAAGATTCGATTTCATACAATTAAGAAATTCGTACCTATTTTCTTTCCCTCAACGAGGGAAAAAAAAACCATCAAGAAAGAGAAGCTATGAATTTTTACAAAGCTTTTGAGAATTTAGAGGTAATAATAATCATAATATATCAGACAGGGAGCGATTGATATTGTTCGATCTATCTTCTAAAACTTGAATCATCCCTCATCTTTGATTAGAGGGAGTTCGCCATTAGGAAGCCACTTTTGTAAAATCAGCACAAGTTGTTGCATATCATTTTTCAAGCATATGAAATAGAAGTGTTGTGTTGCTTTTGGTTTATATAGTCCAATTTTTGCATGTAGATGAACAACGAGATATAAACTATAAAACTCAACGAGAAAATGGAAAACCGTGATTAAAAAAATACCAATTGGCTTTTTCAATACATATTAATCAAAGGGACGAACAACAACGACGAGGCACCTCCTCAGACTTCTTCTCATAATATCTTCAGCTCCTGTGCTTCGTTCTTTCTTTACAATTTTTCGTGCGGTTGTCCATCAAAGGGACCCGACGAAGACAAAAAGAAAAGAGACAAAGCATTGGTGGTCGAAACGTGAAGCATGAAGCAAGAAGCAACCTCTCTCGTGTTTCACCATTCTATGTAGAATTCCTGTGATGAATTTTAGCTCCGACTGCTCGTGTCTTTTTCTTTTTTAATGACAATTTCTGTTTATTGACTACCCTACCATGTGCATTGGTCTTTCTTTACGTCTTCTCTTCTTACAGTTGTCTGGGCAAGAGTGTTCCTGTAGAAGTTGTCATTTATCAACCTAACTTTTTCTCCTCCTCTTTCCGTGCCGATTGTTGAATCTTGCATATGAGAGGTCACATCATTATCTTATGGAAATCCTTAGCGTGTGTGGAAGAGAGAGAGCCTCCCCTCCTTTTCTACTTTTGAGAGCCTCTTATAAATTTATCATTATCTTATCAAAGGGACCCCAACAAGGACAAAATGAAAGAGACAAAGGGCCCGTTTGGTTCGGCTTTTGGGGAATGCACTTGCAGAAATGCAAATACGCTGGGTGAAGGGGGTTTTAAATACGAAATATCGTTTGGTAAAATTTGCGTTGAGATACAACTTTCGCCAAAAAATATTTTGGATTTAGTTTTGGTGAAATTTGCGTAATGTAAATGACTTTTATTAAATTAAAAAAACAAAAAATATTTGTAATTTTTTTGAAGTCTGCCCGGATCCGGTGGGCGGACCGCGGATCCGGCGGCGGAGGGCAGATCCGGCGGCCGGATGGCGGATCCGGCCCCGAACCGTCGCCGGGTCGGGCAACCCGGGCGACGGCCGCTGAGGTCGCGCGACCCGGGCGGCCGCCCTGGGTCGCGCGACCTCGGGCGGCCGTCCACTGGGTCGCGCGACCTCAGGCGGCCGTCGCCCGGGGTCGCGCGGCCTCGGCGGCCCGTCACTGGTCGCACAGGTCGCGCGACCCGGGCGACGTCGCTGAGTTCCCGCGCGGCCTCGGGCGGCCGTCGCCCGGGTCGCTGGGTCGCGCGACCCAGGCGGGCTCGGTCGCTGGGTTCGCGCGGCCTCGGGCGGCCGTCGCTGGTCGCGGGGTCGCGCGACCCGGCGACGGTCGCCCGAGGTCCGGCGACGGTCGCCGAGGTCCGCGACGGTCGCCGGTTTCGGGCGACCCTCGAGCGGCGGTCGGCCGCGTGCGACCCCTTTGGCCGGGCGATCGTTCGGCCTCCGATCGGCCTCCGGAGAAGATGAACAATAATTTCGAACTTGCATTCCCGAAATGCACTTGCCAAAGACTCCCGTGACTTTGGGGCGCTAAGCGGCCCTTAGAGCCACTTGGAGACGCAGTGCATCTCGCCAAAGCTCACCCAAAACCGAACCAAACGCGTTTGCGTTTGGCCGAAGCTTCGAGAAAGCCCATTTGAAAAGCCGAACCAAACAGGGCCAAAGCATTGGTGGTCGAAACGTGAAGCGTGAAGCAAGAAGCAACCTCTGTCATTTCTCGCCATTCTTTACTGCGTCCCCGTAACAAATTTTTAGCACCGACTACTCATTTCTTCTCTTCTTTTTTTTTGACAATTTATTGACTACCTTGCTATGTGCATTGGTCTTTCTTTACATTTTCTTTTGTTACAGTTGTCTGGACAAAAATGTTTACTATAGAAGTTGTCATTTATCTACTAAACTTTTTCTCCATCTCTTTCGGTGCTGATGGTTGAATCTGGCATATGGAAGGTCACATCTTAATCTTATGGGTAATCTTCTCTAAACATGTGAATGAAAGAAGTGACAACGAGCCTTCCTCCCAATGCCATTTTCTAATCCTATGCCATGCTACTCTGGAGGCTTTTTATGAATTTATCAGAATCTTATTAAAAAGTGCTTTTAGGACACTAATTAGTCATACCTAATCAAGAAAAAATTTCATTTTCATTATAATATTTGCGCAATATATGAGAAAATTTTCCATTGAAAACTTTCAAATATCAAGATTAGAATATTGGACTCCGTTCATTTTGTAAAAAATATGGGGTTTCTATAAAATAATTTTCGAAACCATTTTTAGGAAAATAACTATATTTTTCATTGTTCGGCTAAAATATGAAAATGAATTAGAAAATATTTTTTTTTGTTCGGTAAGGAAAATCTTTTCCTCTATGCACTTGTTTTAATAATTTTTCTTTATTATTATTTTTTAAAATTTGTTTTTTAATTTTTTTTTTTTTTTTCCTTTTTCTTCTTCTTCTTCTTGGCGCCGCGCCCGCTGACAAAGCTCTAGCTCGCCAGATTTCAACGAGATCGAGCCTCACCAAAGGTCACCAAAGCCTCGCCGACTTTTGGTAGCCTTGAGGTGAGGCTCAAGTCCCTCCCAGGTGGCCGAATCGGCGAGCTCGGAGCTCGCTTAAGGCCGATTAAGCGAGCCGGGCGAGGCTTAAGCCCTGCCTAGGTGGCTAGATTGGGCAGGGCTTGAGCTCGCCAGCATCAAGCGAGCTCAACTTCACTTAGTTTGGCAAGGCTCCAGCTCACTTGTGATCGGTCATTGGCCGATAATATAAAAATATAATGAAAATTATTTTGGTAAAAAAAAAGTGAGATGGAAGAAGTTATGGAAAATATTTTTCATTTCGAAAAGTGGAAAATATTTTTCTCACTTTTGAAGGTGTTTTTACAAATAGTGAAATTTTTTTTTCTTAATTAGTCTATTTTCCAGAAACGAATCTTTGGAAAATTCAAAAATATTTTTAAGAAGTTATTTTCAGTAAAATAAATGGAGCCTAAGAGTGGGTTTGTATATTTTAAGAAGGCGAAGGAATTTGTACCTTCATAGGAAATTCCTTCCTTGCGGCTTATCAATCAGACGTTGGGTTATGGATTTTTTAGGACCTGCCTCGTGTGGTGGTTTGCACTGGTAATTGCAGCTTTCAAAGATTAGTTGTTCTGGGCTGATGGCATCTCATCCCTTTTGGCCATGTCGAGAAACTTGATATACTTTTAATGTCTACGACTTTATTTTTGTTGGAGAAAACCTCATTATGTGTTTTGAAGTTGACAAAACGTTTCCATCGTGTAGTCTGAAGACTGCGTTGCATTCTTCCATCAAAGTCGAAGACCGCCGATTCAAGTTTTAAAGTCTGCCTCATGACAGTTACTTAGGCCGACGAAAAGACTTATCCAAAATTGAGTATTTATTTAAGGATTTAATTCGAGCGGCTAAAGAAGTTTCTCATGGCTGGAGATAGCATCTTAAGATCTATTATTCGTTTTAAATTTGATATGAGTAAATTGGATTCGTTGATTGGCAAAGTATACTTGGAAGGTTCTACTTATGGAAACCTAGATCCTATTTGTATGGGCGAGCAGGATTGGTGGGCTATCATCACATTCCTTAAGTAACTTGAGATCTCCCTAATTGATTTTGTCCAACGAGTAGATTGGAAAAAACTTATTTGGAAGATGCTAACGGACATGAAGGCATGAATGAGTATATAAGGAAGAAGCTCTAGTTATTCGAGTGTGTGTGTGATAGAGAAATTCCAAAGTCTGAAGCTCTAGTTATTCGAGTGTGTGCATGATAGAAAAATTCCAAAGTCTGAAGCTCCTTGTTCTTTATTGATTCAATTGTTGAGTAAGAAATTTGTACTCAAAAGAGAGTTTAGATACTTGTGAGACCTTAAGGAAGTGTAGCAAAGTCTCTACACTGTGGAATCGGGACGTGATATCAGAACGACTCTTTTGATTCATAGTGAAATCCACGTAGGTGGTGGGTCGGTGCGGAGAGTGGACGGAGACTTGGATTAAGAACCACTATAAACTCGAGTTTATTTTTTCTTATCCATGAACTTCTTATTTATGCTTACTAATTGTTTATTCATTTAAAAGTTGAATTATGTCTTATGGCCAACATTTACTGAAACCAAAAATATATTTTTAAGTCCTGTGAAAATTCTTATATACACCTATTCACCCCCCCTCTAGGTGTATTCATTAGCCCCTTTCAATCTTGTCATTGTGATGGAATTAATCTCGATGATGAAGTTAATACTCATATCCATGTCATTTAGTTGAAAATGATTTTGTATTTGACCAGTAGGATATTTTCCTTATATTAGCTACTCGGAAGAAGCAGATATCAAAATTGGTGTTCTCACATGCAGATAAACAACTCGAAAAATGCATGCGTCGCTCTTAATCAGTCTGACCCCATGAGTAGACATAGATAAACTCAAATTTAGCATGTTGTTATAGTGGAATCGACTCTATGCACACTCGGTGACATCCAGAGTCTTCGTTGGTCAATTTTGCTGTGAATAATTTGTAAGGAAAGTGTTCCTTATCCATTTACCTTGCGCCACATATCAGACGCATACAAAATAAATTTTATGCCTCATCATGTAGCAACATGGAGATATAATGCCTTCATAAATATTAATGAATCACGACCCAGAAGTTATCTGGTTTCATTTGTGATATCCTTCAAGTAGATCGACAAGGAGAGCTTAATTTGCGCAAATAATTATAGTCGAAGAAGAGAGGGAAAAAACTGGAGAAAGTTTCATGTTCCAAAGTGAGTGCTGGATTCGTGCATCGAGGAAAGTCGTCATAATGATCAAAAACTGCTTTTCTTTTTTATGGAAATCCTTCGTTTGAAAGTCTGCATTTCTCCAAAGTTTTTTGTTTTTTTTTCCAAGTATTCAACCAAATGCATCCTTAATTTTTCTCGAAACACAAAATCTCACGCCTTGGTAGCCAAATTTAGAGAGAAAATTGCCATGACCCTTCAAATGGTTAAAAAGTTGCGCCTTGTCTCTGCCGTTGGATGTGCAAGAGATGCATCATGGATCGGGAGACAACGAACAAATCCTTGCCATTAGATCTGAGTCTTCTCCTATTGGAAATTGAATTTTGCTCGATAATTTTTTCGTGCAAAATTCCATGGCGCAATAAGATGATTTTGATATTTAAAGTTCTAAACACCACAATTCGTTAATTGTTTCTGACTTTTATCTTATACACGGCGGCCTGAAAAATAATTACACAAGCCAAGATCAAGCACGGATAGGTGTACTATTTTTAATACTAATAAATGACTTCATTCCCTTGACTTTTCATTTTACCATTAAAAAATAATTTACACCAGCATTGTACCTTATTTGTTTTATAAATTTTAGCATATGTATGTGGCAACAGGAGCAGAATTATACAAGAAAAGATATTTAGCATGGGTGAGGCGCTCAACCAATCAAGAAAGTTGAATATGAATGAAGAGAAGCTCTTGAAGAATTGATGATTAAACTTCAAGCAAAGAAAACTCCAGAAAAGGAAATCACCATCGGTTTGAAGAATTGGGGCCCACAAAGGTGTGCCTGTTGTTACTTGAATTGTCAACATTGGAATTGATGATTCACTCGGTCGAAAGTCACATCTTTTAAATGTGGGTCTCAAACTCAAGCAACAAGTTAGACCACCCCTCAAACCCAGCTCACCCAATCGTCATCTTTAAAATTGATTATATCATATTTATACCCAAAGCCTATCTTTTCTCTTTTCAACAATGAACTGGAAATTAGATTGTGTCTTTTCAGCCATTAGATGTAATAGTTTCGAAGCTCACACACACAATATCATAATTTATCGATTCTGGAATTTGCCCATTTTGTTGGTTTCATTTTCCCTCTCATCGTTGTGAGCTTCAATTGCGGAATCTGTTATTTCACTCGCTGTAGAGAGATCTCATGACTTGCTCGTACAACAGGCAAAACTCTTGTGGGTTTCGCGAGGGGACAAAGGGAAGGGCACGCGAAAGGAGGGGACACGAATCCCATGCTTCTCGAAAGATGCTGATCCGAGGCTAGGCGAAGCCAGCGTCATTCCCCGTAGCGTTGCAGATGTCACCATCGAAGTCAAAGCTAAACTAAAGAAGAGGGAAAGATCCGAGCATTTTGCAAATACTGACGGGCGTTTGACAAAATGCTCATATGAGTTGAAATAGTCTTCCAATGCATGAAATAGAAGTAGCATGTTGCTTTGGGTTTGTATAGTCCAATTCTTGCATTTAGATGAATAATGAGACGTAAAATATATACTCAACGAGAAAAATGAAAAAACCGTGATTAAGAAAACACCGATTGGCTTTTTCAATACATATTAATCAAGGGGACGAGCAACAACAGTTAGGCACCTCCTCAGATTCCTTCTCAATTTCTTCAGCTCCCGTGCTTCGTTCTTTCGTTGCAATTTTTCGTGCATTTGTCCTTCAAAAGGGAACCAAAAAAGACAAAAAAAAAAGAAATCAGACAAAGCATTGGTGGTCGAAACGTGAATCTCGTTTCTCGCCATTCTTCATAGTATCCCTGCCATAAATTCTTAGCCGCGAGCCTGCGATTGCTCGTCCTTTCTGACAATGTCTGTTTGTTGACTACCCTACCATGTGCATTGGTCTTCCTTTACCCCTTTTCTTACAGTTGTCTAGGCAAAAATGTTTCCTGTAGAAATTGTAATTTATCTGCCAAACTTTTTCTCACCCACTGTCGATGCCAATTATTGAATCCGGCAGATGTGAGGTCTCATCATAATCTTATGGAATCCTTCTCTAAACATGCAATGGAAGTAGTGAGAGGGAGCGAGGGAGCCTCCCTCCTTTTCTACTTTTGAGAGCCTTTTATAAATTTATAAATATCTTATTAAAGAGTGCTTTCAACGACGCTAAAATAACCATACCAACTAACAAAATGATTTTCATTTTGGTTACACTAATTGGGTAATAGATGAGAAAATTTTCTACCAATAACCAAAAACTTTCAAATATCGAAATTAATTTTACATGCAAATGTATCGTATACTCTTTATCAAATCTTTTGCATTTTTATTAATTCAATTCATCCGGTCAATTTTAGCCGGCCGACAGTAATGTGAATGCTGAGTGTTTATCCGATACTGATGTGAATAATTTTTAATAACTATTTTTTTATTATCTATTTCCTTTCCTTTTCCTTTTATTTTCTTTTCTTTTCCCCATAGTCACTGGCCATGGGCAAGGCCACAGCTGCCTTTGACCCGCGGCCGTGCCTCGAGATCTTTTCATTTTGCAGGAAGAGACCCGCTTCCACATGGCAACGGTTTTGGGTCCACCGCACCAAGGCGTTCGCATTTTTTGCTATGTCGCCATCTCCGCTTCGTATTTTGGTCGCAATCTTTGAGTCAACCATTGCTCCGTATTTTGGTTGCCTACGAAGCATCGTAAGGGAAGAGCAGCGAACGGGGGAAGCAAGGATGGCGGAGAACACGGAGGCATTGTTGAAGAAGGACAAGAAGGCTCAGGCTTAGGTTGAGGCTCGGCAGGATTGTCTTGGATGCAAGATCCATCGGCTCAAGAAGACGGATCGCGGCATGCCTTACAAGCTTTTCTTTTATGTGGGGACATTCACTAGGGACAAGTCGATGCACTTGTAGGGAGCCAAGATCGCAAGGCACGGTTGCGGGCGCCACCAGCCAAGGGCTGCGACCCTCCCCGACTATTGTGGGAAAAGAAAAAGAAGGAAAAAGAAAAAAGAAAAAAATAATAATATGAATTAATAAAAATTAAGAAAATAAAAATATTATTAAAAATTACATACTTCAGTATTAATTGGTATTCACATCAGTGTCGACCGGCCAAAATTAGTTGAATTAACTGAATTGACACAAATATAAAAACTTTATTATTGAATTGATAAAAAAAATGATAAAATTGAATTGACATAATTATAATAGATTTAAGTATTTTTTTCGGATAATTTTTCCTCTTTAATTGGTTAATTTAAGGAACCAATTTGTGCTTTGGTGCGCATGATCGTTACCCAGATGACAAAAGAAACTCTAGTCTCCCTTCCTTCTTAATCAGTCGCTTGTCTCACCTCCCTCAACAAGAGGCATCATCATTTACGATCACATAGTCTGACGTCAACGTCACCACAACCACCGCGAATGCTGTTACGGTCTAAAAAATATTAATAGTTCCCATCACTCTCCGGTCCAAAGGTCGTTGAGAAAGCAAATGTCGTATCCCTCCTTAACTTCCATGCACAAAGCTAAAATCTCAATCCTCATTCTTTCGTGGATTGACCACTTGAAAATAGGGTTTCAGCATATTACTTTTCCTTTCGAATTTAATAATCTCAATGCAAAATCTCGATCATCTGTAACAACTCTCATAATTCTTGTTTGGTTGGAGTGCTAGAAGCTTTTCGCATTACAAACTCGTAGGTTGCCTAATAATGTCACCAATTTCATACAAATTACTCTAGGTCAGCCGATTATATAAACTAAATGTTTGAACTTAACAAATTTGGGAGGTTTGTAGGGTGTTTCACAGGTTTTTAGGCAATCTGTCCTCTACAACCGTCGCATGGATTGTAAAAGAAAAAAGAAAAAAAAACTATGCAACAACCTCTCATTAATCTTCTGTAAGACTCTGCATTAATAGACAATGAGTATAAAGTTGTATGGGGCATGTTGCACTAACACGTTAAAGTATTCAATGATGGAGCTTTTTATGGGCATTATATACACGTGGTCCTTTTGTATATAACTTATTGCTTTTGAACTTTTGGATTATAATCTCGACACCCAACATACTTAGTTTTTAGAGTAAAAACATATGACCATCAACTCGCTGCAAAATTACTGTAGCACTTTGCTAATTCTTCAAAAATGCTAGAAGTGCATATATCGAGTTTCCGAATAACACGAGCGGGTTCGATCACGCTATTATCTTTAATTCCGTGGAGTTGAATTTAATGGATGTGGACAAGTCTGGCCGGCTTATATGTGTTTTTATTAGATGCTGTGGGCCATAATATATCTTACGGTAGATATAATAGTCTGCGATGGTTTGTTTTCCCACTACAAGAAACAAAAATGTCGCTATCAATAAGCCCATGTGAAACCATCTTTTGAGGACACAGCTAAGAGTATGATGATGAATTGACCGCACATAAAGCAATTGGCCCATGAGAAAGCAATCTTCTGACAACACAAAGTCATTCGCCATGAAAAACCCATATTTTGACAATACGTATAGCAAAGATGTGACGTTGAATTATTGCCATTAGCCCATGCCAAACCAATGATGGTACATAAGGCGAAAATCTGATGCTGAATCATTGATCTTGCCCCGTGTGAAACCAATCCCTTTTGATGGGACTACGGCTTAATAATTGTCATTAGCCCATGTGCCATTATTTACATGCCATTACTTACATCGAGTTAGCTTTAGAGAGTGACAAATGACGATAACGAGGAGGATGAAGATAATGAGCTCATTAATCTAATCCCAGTATAATCATTGAACAGTCGTCATTATTGTTTTTGGTTGATCCCTGAAACAAATTCCATATCAGTCAACAAACTCTTGATTAGACCAAAAAAAAAACAAGCTCTGGCTCAGTCGTGCGATCGTCCAGAGAGATCTACCTTGGTGGAGTGCTCATTAACTGATGCTCAATTTTTTCTTTACCCGTTCTGCTTTTAGTTTGATTTTCATTGAAGTTTTCTGAGAATTTTCTTCAGGTTCTCATATTCAGAGGAAGGAGGAAGTCGAAATTAAGCTCGTGAGTGGCACTTTCCCAGTTGAATCGGCCCCCATCAGTATATTATTGATTCAGGATTTTGATGCTTTACTTTCACGTTCTTTTATGGGATATGGACTGTGCTTTTGTTCTGTTTATTTCTTGGGTTGTTTGAATGACATAGATATTGGTTCGTTCGCTCGCTTCCAGTAAGTCGGCCGTGGTAACTTTTAGTATGACTTGTAATCCCAAGTAATGCATCTTTGGTGATCTTTTGTGATGTATGTCCTGTCGGTGGCGAGCAATGAGAGGGAGTACTGTGCATGTCTTTCATGAAGGCTAATCACGTTCATCCAATTCTTCTCAAATAACAACTTCAAATAACTCACCTCGCTGCATCACCTCACACAGTACTGCAATTTGCCCATTATGTTGCGTCTCTGCTGTGGAATGCCGTGGTCGAGAAACAAAGAAACTCTGGCCAAGAAAACTTCCTTTCGGCTGCTCGTAAGTGCAATGTCCGACTCCTGCCGTTTCTAGGAAATCTGGCATTTATGCTCGTCCCCTGGATTGTCACAAAAAAAAAAAAAAAAATGCAACCACCTCTCATTAATCTATTATATAAAGTTGTATATAGCATGTTGCACTCAGATGTTCAAGTATTCAAAATTATTTGTTGATGGAGCTTTTAATGGGTATGAACTTATGTGGTTAACCACCGGCCGTAGTGGTAAATTTCCATTGGATGAGAAGCCAGTGATCCCCAGGGAGGGAGGGGTTCGAATCCCGGCGTGAGTAGCTAGGTGTATTAAGCGCGGCCGTGGTGATGGGCCCCCAGCGTGCACAGGGGTTCTGGCGCTTATTTGTCATTAGCTGCCGATGCCCAGTTCACTCCTCCCTGTCGAAAAAAAAAAAAAAAAAAAAAAAAAAAAAACTTATGTGGTTATCCTCTATCTAGCTAATTACTTTTAAATTTTTGGATTGTAAATTTGTAGTTTCTAATATGATAGCGGAAAAACCAACTACACTTTCATAGCATTGTCAGAACATTTAATCATTCACTCAATGCAAAATCGCTGTAGAACTTTGCTTAATCTTTAGAATGCGAGAAGTGTACATATATGGAGTTCCAAATTAGGCAGGCGGTTCCATCATAGTAATTTTCCCTTAACTTGGTGGAGTTAACATAATTAACATGGACGAGTCCAACTGATTTGTGTGGACAATATGCAAAAATGTTGCCATCAGTGTTAGCCCATGTGAAGCCAATTTTGGAGGACCCATAAAGCAAAAATCGTGATGATGAATTGACGGCAGATAAAGCTAGTGGCCCGTGAGATTGACGGCACATAAAGCTACCCGCCATGGTGAACCCATCTCTTAAGGGCACATGGTACAAATAATTGATGCTGAATTATTGCCATCAGCCCATGTGAAACCAATCTTCTGAGGCCCCATTAGACAAAAGTATAACGATGAATTGACGGCACATAAAGCTGTTGGCCCATGAGAAACCAATCTTTTGACGACACATAAAGCTATCGCCACATAAATTCGCCATGATAAACTCATCTTCTGACAGCACGTGGAGCATATAAATGATGCTGAATTGTTGCCATTAGCCCATGCGAAACCAATCTCCTTTTGACGGGACATGAAGCAAAAGGACGCTGCTGAATATGAATAATGTGCCATTACCTAGATGCCATCGCCCATATATAGTTCGCTGTGGAGAGTGATGATCTCATCGACCCAATCCCAGTATTATTATTGAGCAATTTTCATTCTGAGTTATTATTTTCGGCTCGGCCGGTAGCAGATCATTCAGAAAATATGCCTAGGTGGACTTCTCTTTACCTAATACTCGATTTTTGCTTTATCCGTCCTGCTTTTAGTTTGATTTTGATTGCAGCTTTTCGTGAATTGTTTTCAGGCACCGACATTCAAACAAACGAGGAAGTCACGGTTAAGCTTGTGAGTCCCATACTAATACTTACATTTTGCTTTATATGTTCTATTTCTTCAAGTTTTTGTGCATTTTAGTGTTTTTAGTATTGTTGTAGTTATTGCAACAGTAACTGTTGATTTGAAATTTTGATGTTTTATTTTTACATTCTTAAAGGCAATATGGATTATGCTTTGTTCCGTTTATTTATTTGGGCTGTTTGAATGACATAGATATTGGTTCACTTGCTTCCAGCAAGGCGGTGGTGCTAACTTTTATATTTTAGAATGATTATTATTAACAAGTGGAAGCTTTCCTCGGTTTGTGGCCTACACATGCATGGGAAAATTGTCAAAAAGTTAAAAATCTAATTACACTTTTATCAATTTAGTTATTGTTGGGATTGTAGCGGATCTCGAAAACCGGATTCAGCACTTAAACCGAACCCCTAAATCAAATGCGGAAGATAAGCGGGAAATGTCACGTATCACCGATCGTCACACCGGATTCGGCGTACGCTTGTTAGCCACAGATTAGAACACCGATCTTAGTAAAGAGGAAGAGAATTCAGTCCCGTTCGATTCGATGTCGAAAAATCGCCGTGAAGGGAAGACGGAGTCGCTTCTTGACTTCGTTCTTCGTCTTGGAGAGAGAGAGCACTTTGGGAGAGAGGAGAACGTACGTCAAATGCCAAGTGGTGCGTTTTTTTCTCTCTCTCATCCCTTTTAGGTTCCCTTCCAGGGCGCCTTATTCCCATGGTAGGCGCCTTTAAGGCGTCGTGCACGGCCAACTGGCCCATTATAATAAATCCATCAGTTATAAATATTTCAATTTTACCAATTGAATCCTAAATATTTTCACATTTTTTCAATTGAGTCCATCCAACTAATTTAGTATTTTTTCAAATCTTTTTTTTTTTATTTTTATTTTTATTTTTCCTTGTCTTCTTTTCTTTTTATGTTCTTTCATTTTCCCTTTTGCCCTCCGCCGAACACCGTCGGGCCTCATTGATGGCCAACGTAGGTTGCCAGCCTCACGCAAGGGCCACAATCGCTTGCCTCGAGCAAGGGACGCTCAAGCCTAGGCTGGCAAAGGCTGCCCTCATCTGGGTGGTTGAAGGTGAGGCGAGAACTGCCCTTGCCTGTTACATTTGATTTTCTAGCATCTAAGCAAAATCTGACTTGTTACACCTGATTTCCCAGCATCTAATATACTCGCTTTTGCCCCATTCTGATGCATCTAGTCATTTTTATTTCTTCTGTAAGAGTAATAATGAAAACATGTTTCAGTGTATCACACTCGAAGTCAGATAATCATTGTTGATCAAACATGGAATAAAGGGAATCATGTTCCTTAACAGAAAATAAGAGATAATATGGTGATGATGATTTTCAATTGTTATCGCTCTTTATATAGTAAATTAAGAAAGTGTTAGCTACAAATAAAAACAAACAAATTGGCTCGCGCCTGCAAGTTCAATATTTTCTGGAAATGAACATCCCATGAACTTGTGTCCTTAAAACTTCAATTCACATTGTGGTGAAATATCATTTTGGTAAGTACTAAGTAGGAGTATCCCCCAATAACATCAACTGCAGAGTGGCTAAATGATAGGATCGATGGGAATATAAACAATTAGGGAGAAGATTTTGACAATCTATGGGCAGTTAAGATTTTAGGCCACGTGGTAAGGCAATTTACCTCCATAGAAAGACCAAACAGTAAAAAATCAATTAATATAACACCGTGGAACGAATTAAATCGAACTTATTTGGTGGTCTTGGGCGTCTCTAACCCAAAAAACTAGCTCAAGGAGTGAAGTACTTATCAATCAACTACTAGCCCCTTCCATAATGGATGTTAGATAGCTTAGTAGAACTCTATTCCAGTAACCTTTTACAGCAGAATTAACGGTAGCTGTTTCCACATGCATTTACATCCCTTAAAGATTCACGGTTGACTTCACAGTTGCCAACTTCAACCATATGACCGGGAAATTCCATAATCTTCCTAGGGCGCACTTCTTCAGCTTTGTTCAGGAACCTGCTAACTAAAAGTTTCCCGCTCGTATCATACAAGAAAACCTGGTAAAAACCCCCATAGAAAAGGTTTCCAATTCTCTGAGCCATATTTATCCTGATAAAAGTTTCTCACTGGCATGCTGAGAAGTGCATAAACCATGAAGAACACCAACTAATAAAGGAATAAAGAGACGACATTTAATTCAGCAACAACAAAGCTGGTATTATCAAAGGTTAAAGATCGGTAGGAAACGTAGACGATAGAGCTTGAGCTGCCTAGTTATAGGTCCCCTGCTTGTACAACGTAAGAAGCCATCATGATATTTCTTCGACTTTTGAGTTAATTGCGTTGTATACAAGACATGCCAATCTATATCAAAAGGAAGATCACGTCAACTGTGGTGCTGAGACAACGGGAACAAAATCATGAATATAACTAACAGAAAATTCAAACCAGTTTCTGAGGGAAGGTTTGGAGACATGCTAAGAAGCTCCCAATGATTTTCAAGAGAAGCCATGAAAAAAATGTGAACATAAAACCGCTGTGATTGAGAAGATTTGATATACAAGGATCAGAGTTGAGAGAATATCTATTGTCCTTGAACAGATTCTATGTGTAGTATAAAGATAAGTAGAAATTGTAAACCCAAAGGAAATTAAGAAATGATTCACAATCCAGGACATGACATCAAAGGAAATGATACATGGCGAGGCATGGCATATATGAATCTGCGAAAGTCCAAACTCACCTGCCATACTCGATGTCTTGAGTTCGGACCTGCCGGTAATATGCCATACTTGTTCATTTCATTCTTCTTGAATTTTGGAAAAAGAGAAACACAAATGCTAAGTTTTGTACCCAGAATTTACTAGCTATCAAGAGAGTTAGATTATGTAGGATTTCATCACCAGCCTCTAATAATTTTCTGTGATGGGCTTAGGCTGATCGTCTGCTGTTTATCCTTCTCCACTTTGGTCTTCTAATCTTCTTAAAACGTAAGTGAAATGGATTATACAATAACACATGTACATGATCACAACATTGCGAATGTATGAGTATGAGTTGTCAAATTTCAAATCATTAGAGACAACAACATGAAGAAAAACAAATATGTAGAACAGACAATACCGGTGCAATCAGATACTTTGACGAACTTGGTTCCTGTGAAGCGAAGTTGTTCGCTTAGGAACTTTCTTTGCTTGGCTGTAAATATGAGTATCATTGAGAGGCTTTTGCCCTCCTTTAGGCTCTCCAACATCAACCAAATGAGCATTGAATGTCAGTGTCTCACCGGAACAAACAACTTCAAAGTCCTGCATTGCGACAGCTGCCCGCTGTCATCATACAGCATTACCTGTCAAATATCCGACCATCAATCACGGCATGGCCTAATCCACTCAGAACAAGCTCAATCACGGAGAGCACAACAACCAAAACCAGAGAACAGAACAGTCCATGAGGACAGTCAAAATCGAAATTCTATGCAGCGTCGAGCTGCTGCTATTAAGCATTTCTTCTACCTACGGGGAGAATATATACCTGTAGACTTCCCCATTATTCCATTTTTTTCTTCTTGGGGGTGCTTTTCTTGCATCGGCAGATGTAGAATATGCATTATCAATGCAATACGCAACTTTTTAAGTACTTAATTCCTTTCCTCTCTTCTTCACAACTCGCAGGCCTATATGTTCACAGCTTGTTAACGCATCAGAAGTGAATTCTCAAGTCATTCTCTATCATAAGCTCCACTGATCATCGCCTGAGCAGAGCAATACCAATGGCCGAGTCTGTTGTTTCGTCTGCGGTAGGGACAATAGGAAAGCTGCTCAAGGACGAGGTCAAATTCTTGTGGGGCGTGGAGAATAAGATCAAGGACCTCGAAGGGGAGTTGCGGCTGATCCAGGCCTTGTTGAGGGATGCGGACAAGAGACGAAAGGAGGACCATGCTGTTGAAGAATGCGTCGCGCAACTCCGAGACATTGCCTATGATGCTGAGGACGAAATCGAGCGATACATCCTCAGAGTCGCACCGGACAAGGGACAAAACATCATCCAAGCGTATGTTTGCTTCGTAGCAAAGTGCAAGTGGGTGGAGGCTCATATGGTGGGGACACGGATTGATCGCTTAAAATCCTTGATCTCCAATCTTGGAGAGAGAATGCGGGATTATCACATACGACCTCTGAATGAGGGCGAAGGCAAATGCAAGAGAGCTTCGACGCCGAAACGGACTTATGCCCATTTCGGGGAGGATTTTGTCGGGAGGGAAGAGAGTATCGCAGAGTTGGTGAGAGAGCTGAAGGATGGAAACCGCAGAGTTGTTTCTCTATGGGGAATGGGTGGTTTGGGTAAGACCGCACTCGCTAAGAAAGTTCATGACGAAGTGAAGAAACATTTTGACAGTTGCGCTTGGACTTGCGTGTCTCAAGAATATAACCAGGAAAATATCTTGGTAGACATTCTTGCTCAATTGATGCCTGAACAAGGAAAGGAGATTGCGGAGATGAGCGTTCGCCAATTGTTGGAAACTCTATACAAGATCCAACAAAAAAAGAGATGTATCGTGGTTCTTGATGATATTTGGACCAAAGAGGCATGGAACGATTTTCAACACGCGTTCCCGATCAGGGACACGAAAAGCAAGCTATTGATAACAACTCGCAATAAAGAAGTAGCGGAGAACATCGATCCTCATTGTTTTCTCCATGAACCTAAGTGCTTATTGCACCAGGAGAGCTGGGTTCTGCTAAAGAAGAAAGTGTTCCCTAAAATGGAAGAAGGTAAGACTTCTCTAAAGTTATTAACCTAACTTATGGTGGTTTCAAGAGATTGTATTCCATGTTTGATTCTAATTTATGGCACTTATGTAATTATTGCCCCGATTAGCTATTGAACTTTCTTCTGTTGAACTTGAGTTGGTCAAGGTATTGTTGCGAGTCAAGCTGTAGAAGGTATTGCCACACAACCAGAGATGGAGGGACATATACCGTGTACTTCATTGCTTAATTTGGCCTTTCGGAAGCTTTAGCAATTTATGAATTAATAGTTACAATGGAATTCAAATGATCAATATATCGAGTATCATGCACCATAATTTCAATATTTGAGGAATCAAATGTGCCTTTTCTTTCTTAACAACTAACAATTGAACCTCTAAACCAACATCCAAAACTTTGCTCCTCCTGTCCTCTGATGAGGATAAATATTGAAGAAGCTTTCATATGACCAACATAATAAGCGATTTTGATAGGATTATGAAATAATGTGTAGTCTAGCTATGTTACTTCTTCCATAGGCTTCATTTCAGGTCCACTTTTTTGTTTTTGCATTTGTGAATAGTTGGCTTAACAATAAGATTTGGGATTGCTACGAAAATCATGAATCTTTATGCAACAAAATAGAGCAGCAACATGGAGATTTCACTAGAATTTCACGAGAGATTAGTAGCACACTCAAGTCATGGGAGATTTATCCCCGCGTTGTTCTCATTATTCTTCATCAAGTAGGATTGTTGTTGTTATACATTTGCTCGTCACTTAATTCAAGCCACATATAGCAAAGACGAATGTATCCACTAGTTATTTTAGGGTTCTTGATATTTCAGGCATAGATGGAGGCATATAGGAGCTTTGTTGTGCTCTCTATAGTCTTTCCCCTTACAAAAGCATAAATGAACCATTGAATATAAAGAACTACGACATCTAACTTATATATCTAAAAGTGGATATTCCTTCTTGAAGTTATCTTCTTATGACAATTGCATCTTTTCTGTGACTACTGAGTTGCAATTTGTTACTTGATGCTGTGTAGAAATCACTAAAGACATGGAGAAGTTAGGAGATGAACTCCTTAAGAAGTGTGGAGGATTACCCTTGGCTATTATTATGCTTGGTGGACTTTTAGCACACAATGAGTGGGAGACAATTCATAGAAAAATCAATGTGCATTTTAGTGATAAGAATGATGTATTAAAAGTGTTGGCCTTCAGCTATGACGATCTACCATGGTATCTAAAGTCGTGCTTCCTCTATTTGGGTAGCTTTCCTGAGGATGCAGAAATCCCTGCAATGAAGGTTCTTCGTATGTGGATTGCTGAAGGCTTTGTGTCGCTAGATGAATATGACGAAGAGAACGAAATACTAGTGGAAGATATAGCAGAGCAATATTTAATGGAGTTGGTTAACAGGGGGCTAGTCCAAGCACGACTCAATTTGAATGGAGATATTAAAAGTTGCCGCCTCCATGACATGATGCGAGGCTTATGTGTCTCCAAGGCTAAGCAGGAGAAGTTTCTAAGCTTTCATAACATTCAACATGACAATGGAAGGGAGGGTAGATCTTCTTCAATGGCAAGAGAAGACAAGACAACTTGTAGGACACGAAGGCTTTCTCTCACTATGAACATGAGGGGTGAAGGAAATGCAACTCCGAGGGTGGAACAAATAGGAAGGACTATGCCCCACGTTCGAACTCTTTTGTTCTTCCAATCTGGGAAATTTGATATGTTCCAATCTGGGAAATTTGATATGTTCCAATCTAAGAAATCTGATAGAAGGATTTGGGAGCAATTTCAACTTATTTTCATCAATTGTAAGTTTCTAAGAGTTCTGAAGCTAGAGAATCTTTTTGGGGTGGAAGAAAATTTACCTGAATCAGTGGGAGACCTAATCCATTTAAGATTCTTAAGTTTAGCAGGAAGTAAATTCATGGGCTTGCCGCAATCTATGGGGAATCTTGCGTGTATGGAATTCTTGGACTTGCTTTTGAGTACAGAAGTGGTTTCTATGCCAAATGTGTTGTGGAAGATGAGAAGGTTGAGGTATCTCCGTCTTCCTTACAAGTTTGATGTCAAGGAGAAATTCCATGATGGCCGGGAAAAGTTGCAGTTGGACACTTTAAAGAATCTACGGACATTGAAAAACTTTAGTCCAAAAGAATGTGATGTGACCAATGTAAGCAAGCTTACTAATTTGCGAGAATTGACTATCATTAACTCGCATAATTCCAACATGCTAGAGATATTTCCGCAACTTGCTGAATTTAAGTTGAAACATCTTCGATCCTCGTCTTTTTATTTTAAAAATCCTAATCATTTATGGACTGAAGGCGAATGGAATAAAATGTCAACTTATGACTATTCCTGTAAGCTATCCTTACTAGGGACTATAGGGAAGTTACCAGAACATAAGAGTCTACCCCAGCAATTGAGGAAGCTGGTCTTACACAATTGCCATCTCAAAGAAGATCCGATGCCAATATTGGGGAAATTGAAAAACTTGCTTTCTCTCGTGTTGGGGTCTTATACTTTCCGGGGAAAGGAAATGGTTTGCTTTGCAGGAGGCTTTCCTCAACTCAAGCATTTACTTTTTAGTGTATTACTTGAATTGGAGGAGTGGAGAGCCGTTGAAGGAGCCGTGCCTCATCTTTCTCGATTAGGGATCTACCGTTGTCCCAATTTGAGGGTGATACCTTCACATGTCTCTACATATGACTGTCGGGAAGAAATATTCAAGCAGGGGAGGAAGAGCTACTTACTCTCCTAGTGAGAGAGGATGGGAGGGGGGCGTGACCACGTCCTTTGTGCTCTGATCCATTCACGGGTCGACAGCTGTCCAGCAGCAGGTCCACGTCCGCTTTCTCTTCTCGTCGCTTATTTCTTTCTCCCAAATAACTCTCGGCTCGGCTCGTGGCTCGGCTCGGCTGGCAGAAGAGAGGAGGATGAATGGTAATGAATGCGCAGCACTCCCGCTTAAAATTTCTCTCTCCTCACATAAATTTTCTGGGTTTTATCTCTCTCTCCTCGCGGAAGAGCAGACAGCCTTCTCTCTCCTCTTTGCTCTCTCTTCCTCCTCCGACGCTCCTTCCAGTCTAGCGATTCCTCCGACGACCGTCACTCCCTCCCGACGACGGCCTTTCTCTCTCCACACGACGGCCTCATCTCAAGGCTCCATTCTCTCGGCGCACTTCTTCCTAAATCGCGCTCTCTCCCGACGGCCGATTTCGCTCGCCTCTCCCACGGCCGATTTTGCTCGCCTCTCCCATGGCCTCCACGCTTTTGGCGGTTCTTCCCTCGCGGTTCGGTGAGGTCTCGGGTATGCCCTCGTGCTGCGTCTCTTCTTCCTTGCTCAGCAACACCGTACTGCCCCTCCCTCTCTCTCTCTCTCTCTCTCTCTCTGTGCATTCTTTCATCCATGAGGCAAGCATTTCGACTAGGGTTCAGGGGTTTCGCCACCCCTTCTTTGAAGTTCGTCCGGGTACTCTCATTTTTGCGTGAATTTATAGTCTTTCTTTCCAGATCGGTCCTTCAGCACGTTGCTGACTTTTTCGCATGTTGTAGCTTCGCGGCTGCTCCGAGATTCTGGGCTGGTCGTTCTATCGTCTTGCTCGGAGTGAGCGAAATGGTGTCCAAAAGGGGCGTGTCGAATTCGTCGACACCTGAGTCGACGGCGACTTCTGAGGACAATAAAGGGAAGAAATCGAAAGGATTGGTGGCTTCAGTTCCTAGTTCTACCAAAAGTCATGTAAAGGTATTGTCTTTTAATCGAACCTATCGTTCCACCCCTGTTTTGGGGACTTGACCATTTCGCATTCATTTTTTCTGCAGAAAAATTCTGGTGCAAGCATTGGTGAAGTCGTGTTGCCTAATAATGACCCGGCCAAAATTGAGGCAATGACATTTCACGAATTGAGAGCTACATTGAGGTGGGGATGAATTGTTTTAGTTGCAAGCGTGTGATAGTCGTTATAGTGTTTCCTGCGTAACCTTTACAGTAAGCAAAAATCAAGTTTTTCTATTTGATGCTTGCAAGGGAGATTATTGAGCAGGGAAGTGAATATTACTGATGGAAAACCATGAGGTCTTGAGAATTTGCCTTCAACAAAGAGCAATTTGTTTATGAAAATGAAATTTTTGCATCACGCTTTTTTCTCAAAATGATAATGAAACCTGTAAGTCATTTTTTGTCTTTCTATGGTTGTTTCTGAGGCTTGTAAATTGTTATTGTAAAGCATGTGGGAAGAGTACACGGAACGACTGGGTTGAAGGACTGGCTCCCTACCTACTGTTGCAGTTCAGAGGCATTCTGATTTGTTATAGCGAGTGCATTTGACCCCAATGAATTGTCATATTTTGACCGAGAATGTCAAGAGTCTGTATAGACATTCTGATGTTTTAATCTACTTAATTGATATAATAATATGCTTGTAGTAGGGTTAGCCCATTTGCTTTATGTCTATTCGAATGAAATGCTTCTCATCTTAAATAAAGATCACAGCCAATGATCAGTTAAGTTGCTTATGAGATATAATTAGCATCTTAAGTGATGTTGGATGAATAATAAAATCGACATGAGTTGCACTTTGTATGCTGTGAGTTCCACCTGAATCTCTGCAGTAGCATAGTCACAAAAAACAGGAGAGAATTAAGTCTTGATCTCTATTCGATAGATAAATAACTGCTCCAAGCAAAGAGATAAATTATGTTACTTAGTTGAATATATTTAAGATAGCATGGTCCATAGACTCTGTGCTTTGAAATGGCCTAGCTAAAATGTGACGAAAGATGATCAAATTGTGATATACTTTAAGCCCAAGTATAATAATTTATATTATTGGGCAATTAGAGTTTTCTTTCATTATTGCGAGTGCTTTTTCTCAAATCTATCTTCCTGGTACTTAGGACCTTGCAGGGGAAGTCGCTCAGAATCTGCACGAGTATTTTAGAGCTGTATACAAGGTTGATCATATTCTACCTGGAATGACATCTTTCTGATGTGAATGACATTCTCTTGCATGAATATCTCTAGGTTTGAAGTTATCTGACATGGCTTCATCCAGGTGGTTACTGAAGCAGACATCGAAGAGTTTGAGGCATACTATAGAGGTTCTGATTCTGAAAAGAATGATCTTATTGATCTATACGAGAAATTCAAGGGTAACATGAACAGGTGGGGTTGATATGTCCTTTTTCCTCTTTTTTTCCTTTCTTATAGATGCCTATCTGACATAAAAGTATTTGAAATCTTTTGTACCTTTTCCTTCATAGGCTTTTCTGTTCGATGCTCTGCTCAGATCCCAAGCTTGATTCCCACCGCTTTAAGGATATCATTGATGATGCAATAGCAGCAGGTTGGTTTTTTGACAATTTGATCTCTTCTTGACCATTAGATTTACTCTTAAACCTCAGTCAGAATTTGAGACTTCAAGCAGGGCTGGGCTTCATCGTGTTTTATAGAGTTTAATAACAGTGAGGTCAATATTTAAAAAATAATTTTCTTTCACAATGATAAAATTTAGCACAGGTTGCTCATTTACTTTTATGGAGAGCATCTTTTTTTTTGTCTTTTTATGTTTCTAAATAATGCTGGTCTGAGGATACTGGTGTTTAGTAGCCTAGATCTTATGCATGCTTGATAATGTAGCGTGCACTATCCTGTTATAGTGCTTAATGCATGCTCTGTTTCTGTGTCCTACAGGAACGTTGAAGACAACCAAGGCATACGAGAAGTGGGCAAGGCAAATTTCCAAAACTGAACTACCTACAGATCCTCTTAGAAAGAGGGGGAAGTGAGTGACACAGCTGCACTGGGCTTTCTATTCTACATAATTTTTGCTTCGATTTCTTGACTGCACTGTTAGTAGTATGTTCTTCTTTTGAATTGGAATGCTAACCTTTGTTTCCCATTTCTGATAGAGCGAAGAAGAAGTCAGACAATCTTCTTGCAATTATATCTCAGTGCCATAGCGAGCGAAAGGAACATTTTGATTCCATGTTTTCATCTCTGGTGAATAAATATGGTGGTGGAATGCAGAGTTCGGAACCCAGTGAAGAAGAGTTTGAGGCTGCAAGAAAGAAACTTGAGAGCCGAAAGTCTGCCAAAAAGTTCAGGCAGAAATAACAGGAACATGTGATTTAGCTTTTGATTGGATTAACTGTGTATAGCTTTGGTTGCTTTGAGCACTCTCTTATGCTCCTAATTGTGTTTGATTTCCCCTTTGTTTGGATGATATTTTGGGATGACAGATGCTCAATGCACTCTTGGTTTGTTTCCTTATCTTCTGGCAGCGCAAGAACTACATTTGTTGTAATACTGGAAATTGCTGCCTATAGTTTTGTGCATGCTTAAGTTACAGGAACTTTACTTTCCCAAATGGGATTGAACTACTTTTCTACCAAATGGCTGATCATTCTCCAGGGGTTCATTTGAACATTAAAAAGACTGCCAATGAACGTTCAGCAGCTTCTAGATTAAGAAAAACTAGAGAAGCTCAAGTTTTGGATTATGAATATGGTTTTATTCATTCTGCTTTCTTGATTTCATCAACGCCACCTGTTTAATTTCGGTCTATTGCGTAAGGTGATGGCATGAATGAATTGTAGTAAATATTATTTTAACATGAACTCAAGACATCGTTGATTATCCTTGAGAGATTAGTTTGAGTTGATTCCATATTTATGCTATCCTTGAATAGAGGGGGGATGTACATATGATCTTTTGAGCAGAAGACTTGCTCAGTATACTTCATCTCAATTGTCATAAAACAGTGGGGCCAGATTTTAAGTATATAAGACTGACTTGTTCTCAAATCTCTTTGTTAGCTCGGCAAAAGAAAACTTGTTAATGCTTCCTGCAAAACAAGTAGGCATCAAGCAATTTTGGGTTGCACTAAACTCTCAATTTTGAGATGAATAAGGTGAAAGCTTATGCGATTCAGTCAAAATTCTTGATTGCAACTTCAGAGCAATGTCTTTGTCTAGTCAGATTAGAACTGATCAAGATTTTAGTATAATGCCATGGCCGCATCTTGGGGTTAGGAGCAATGTGTCCTACTTGACTTAGCTGGAAACAGTTGAAAGGAGAACTAGAATTTAACTGGGTGTCCTACTTGACTTAGCTGGAAACAGTTGAAAGGAGAACTAGAATTTAACTGGGTGTCCGGCGCTAGGACGATCAGCAAGTTGGGAATTGGATATCCATTTTGTGCAAATTTTGTTTGCAGAGCCTAGGCCAGTTCACATGCTAAAATGCACAAGAGACGTTCTGCATACTTATGATTTGCCAAATCTTAACTAGTAATACTTCAAATCACAAATTTTTACAACCAGAATGACACCATCCATCCGAGATTCTGAGTGGCATGTTGTTAGAGACACAAATTCCGTACCCAGCAACAAATAAATTGTGCTATCATGAGCTGTGTTGCAAATGCTGTTTACATGAGAAAATGTCCTCAATGCTAAAGCTTCAAGACATGAGCTAGCTGGCATGCTGCGCTCACAGGAAGTCAAACTAGCATCAGACTAGAGTTTGAGACCCTTCAATGCAGCTCCCGCATTCTAAGATATTATCAAATTCTTATTGCCTCGATGACGGATGGGGATTCCTTTAGCAATAGCATCCTGGGCAGCGGTCCAGTGATCAGAGGGGCAGCCATGCATATCAGAAGAGTGATGCTGATGCACCATCTTGAAGAGCAACCAGAGGTCATCCATCTAATCTCATCTATTTAGTGCAAACTGCTTTGGATTAGGGCCACCTACATTGGCCAAAGGTCTAGATTTAATCAGTTCATGAGATTTGTCTTTATTGCATGGTCTCTAGGTAGCTGGATCTTCTCACCCATGCTGAATTATAGGAAGTTGCTGCACCTGCAGTTGAACCCGATCAAATCCACCTGCTTTCATCAGGCAGTGCACCCAATAGGTCCAAAAATTTTGAATAACATTATAGTTGAATTACCACTTGCATTGGATTTTGGTGAACTCCGATTGAGGAGACTTTGATATCCAGCGCAACCCTTGCACAGCCCTTGCACCAGCAACTGTGTGCTTCCCACTCTTGCCAAAGCTTCCTGTGATAATGCTGCTATCAGGACAAGCTGCAAGCTTAGCTTGTTCTTGCCTCGGCAGCATGTCCATGTGGCACTTGGAAGTTGGGAAATATATTGGCTGTGGTGGCACTTCCAAAAAAGCCTCAGTTATTGATGGAAAGGATGGGACCTTTTGGAGTCTGGCGTCTTCACTTGCCATAAAGATTCCTATAGAGTGAGAGAGAGAGATAGTAAATAGGGGCTTCTGCATTCTTAAACCTGGATAATTCAATCTGAACACAAAAATCATTGATCACTCAATTCCCCTTGACTAGATTATATGACAGTTTCTTTTATATGTACGATTTCGAGTGCTTCATCTCAAATCATAGTGAATTCTTTCATTGGTCTAATCATTAAAAAAGGCCCCACCCTTTGCACAGATCATTGATTGGAAGAAGACAAGTAAAATAAGTTTTTAACTGCTCCCAAGCACGAGCACAACAGCTTTGAAATGACAACTAAAAATTCACAAGAAAGCATCAACACAGGTATTGCTAGTCCCTAACAAAATATACCTAGAGCGTGCAAGCTAATAAACAGAAAGACTGTAGATCCAACATAATAAGTTGATAGCAAAGGCAAACAAATATTTCGCAATGCCTTACTTCTTAATCATTCTTGCAAATATGATTTGTAACAGCACAGAAAATACTCTCCCAACACTTGTATGAGACAGTTGCCTTCTCAGTTTGAATTTTATGAGCTCGGAAAAAAAAAAAATCCTTGCTTATTGTCATTCTGTAGACTTTCTTTCATTCTAAAAACATCAATATAATTCTTAGGAGTATCTTTTTGTTGTGGGTGCAACTTCAGACAGTCTTGAGAATATTTTTCCTAATAGTTTGTTTAACTAGAAACAACCTCTTTTTTTTTTTCTTTTTTTTTCTCTTTTCATATTCCGTGATTGAAACTGTCATTTATTTGAGTCCCAAATTTTAACTCTACTAGAAAAGGAACAACAGATACGGCAACAACTCACTGTACATTATCAGCATGGCTTGCCCATGAATGGCCCTAAACTCTAGAAAGCACATCTATTGTTGAAAACACGAGGTAAGCAACTTCAATTCGTGTTTCCCCTAAACTTTATGTAGCAAGAGCCACTGCAGTCTCTTCCTCCCTACAGGTATCCTCAACACAATATCACACAATTTATTCCAAAGAGTCCAATGCCCTACATCTTGGGATGGCAATTGCAACCCGTTCACGTGGCGTCACCTTTCCTCCCACTTGAAAGCAGACGTTTTATTGCCAACACCCCAAAAAGCAATTAATCATGCTACTCATCATCAAACAAGTCGAGCACATGACATCTTCATCTTGTGCATTTGCAAATGAGCCGAGCACTCCATCTAAATCTGACCAAAAGAACTACCCACATGAAAGAATTCGAGAAAGACCAACATAATGGAATTAGGCGAGGGAGACGGATCGAGTTCTCTGTAGACCTTTCTTCTGCTGTCGATGGAGCTACAAGCCCGGACCATAAAGCGAGAGACCGTGGACTTGTGCGGCTGCGGAGCCCGCCATTTTGACCCAAACGAAGCAGATTCTCAAGACCTTGCTCTTTGTTGAAGGCAAATTCTCAAGACCTCATGGTTTTCCATCAGTAATATTCACTTCCCTGCTCAATAATCTCCCTTGCAAGCATCAAATAGAAAAACTTGATTTTTGCTTACTGTAAAGGTTACGCAGGAAACACTATAACGACTATCACACGCTTGCAACTAAAACAATTCATCCCCACCTCAATGTAGCTCTCAATTCGTGAAATGTCATTGCCTCAATTTTGGCCGGGTCATTATTAGGCAACACGACTTCACCAATGCTTGCACCAGAATTTTTCTGCAGAAAAAATGAATGCGAAATGGTCAAGTCCCCAAAACAGGGGTGGAACGATAGGTTCGATTAAAAGACAATACCGTGACATGACTTTTGGTAGAACTAGGAACTGAAGCCACCAATCCTTTCGATTTCTTCCCTTTATTGTCCTCAGAAGTCGCCGTCGACTCAGGTGTCGACGAATTCGACACGCCCCTTTTGGACACCATTTCGCTCGCTCCGAGCAAGACGATAGAACGACCAGCCCAGAATCTCGGAGCAGCCGCGAAGCTACAACGTGCGAAAAAGTCAGCAACGTGCTGAAGGACCGATCTGGAAAGAAAGACTATAAATTCACGCAAAAATGAGAGTACCCGGACGAACTTCAAAGAAGGGGTGGCGAAACCCCTGAACCCTAGTCGAAATGCTTGCCTCATGGATGAAAGAATGCACAGAGAGAGAGAGAGAGAGAGAGAGAGAGAGAGAGAGAGAGAGAGAGAGAGAGAGAGAGGGGCAGTACGGCGTTGCTGAGCAAGGAAGAAGAGACGCAACACGAGGGCATACCCGAGACCTCACCGAACCGCGAGGGAAGAACCACCAAAAGCGTGGAGGCCGTGGGAGAGGCGAGCGAAATTGGCCGTCGGGAGAGAGCGGGATTTAGGAAGAAGTGCGGCGAGAGAATGGAGCCTTGAGATGAGGCCGTCGTGTGGAGAGAGAAAGGCCGTCGTCGAGAGGGAGCAACGGTCGTCGGAGGAATCGCTAGACCGGAAGGAGCGTCGGAGGAGGAAGATAGAGCAAAGAGGAGAGAAGGCTGTCTGCTCTTCCGCAAGGAGAGAGAGATAAAACCCAGAAAATTTATGTGAGGAGAGAGAAATTTTAAGCAGGAGTGCTACGCATTCATTACCCATTCATCCGTCCTCTCTTCTGCCAGCCGAGCCGAGCCACGAGCCGAGCCGAGAGTTATTTGGGAGAAAGAAAGAAGCGACGAGAAGAGAAAGCGGACGTGGACCTGCTGCTGGACAGCTGTCGACCCGTGAATGGATCAGAGCACAAATGACGTCATCCTTGGAGGATACCCAATATTTTCTTCGTGAGCTTGTGGGTTGTCAGGCAGGTGGGCCCCTCATAATAATTAGTAGATGTGGAAAATGAAAAATTGATGAATAACTATAATGCTTTATATAATTGATAATAGTAAATATCTAATCTCATATATTATAAATGAAATTAGAGTATTATGGCATCCCTTGATAAATCTTCCATGTCTTCTTTCCATGATAAATCGTCATTCGTTTTGGTTTCCCTCTTATCCCTGAGGACTTCCAAATCAGTGTGGGGGTGGAACTGGAATCTGTTGTTTAGCTCGTTGTCGAGAGAACTCAACAACTTTGCTCATGGAAGACTGCAAGGTTCTCGCGAGCCGCCGTGAGGAGGAGGAGGAGGAGGAGTGAATTCGTTGCTTCTCCAAAAGACGCTGGATGGGGGAGGCATCTGAAGAAATAAGAGTCAAAGCTTGTCGTGGCGTTGGAAGACGTCATTGTGGAAGATGCTGCATTGGAGAGGAGAGGAGAGGAGAGGAGATCCGGTCATTTCCATAGTGCTGGTCAAATGTTTGACGAAATGCGGATGTGGAGTAGGAACTGGGGTACATTAATCTGAAATCTGTGTGTTGCTTTCGGCTTGTGCAATTGATTTCTTTGTATATAGATAAACGATGACGAGAAATACAACAGTGCGTTTTGCATCTCCCAGTCTCTTATGTCACGCCCCGATCCTCGAGCATGCGCCCATCCCTTACCTTGGTCGATTTTAAAGTGCGATATCCCAGGACTATGTATCGCCGACCCTTCCAATTTATTATGTGCATGCGGAAGTAGTTATAAAGAAAATCCCCAGACAATAAAACAATGTGATAGAAAAGTAGGGCCATACTTTCATATTGAAACTCATAACCAAACTTTTATGCAAAATACAAACCATAGTATTTCACAACTATTCACAACCCTTTACTCTAGCTCTATGCACATCAAAAGAGTTCACAAAAGAAGATGGGATCTCAGTCCATCTGGATCGTACTCAAGATCCCTCTCGATGCTATTTTCTTC
Source organism: Eucalyptus cloeziana (assembly GCA_014182715.1). Classification (NCBI taxonomy): domain Eukaryota; kingdom Viridiplantae; phylum Streptophyta; class Magnoliopsida; order Myrtales; family Myrtaceae; genus Eucalyptus; species Eucalyptus cloeziana. The sequence goes on from CM024638.1 coordinate 6,250,092, forward strand.
TTCCAAAAAATCCTTTTCCTTCTCAGATTTCTCCTCCTTAGCTCCTCATCGGGGTCCTGAAATGTTATCCCACAACCGGGATGAGACTACGTCTTAGCGAGTTCTACCCCACTAAGACTCAATTAGGGAGCCAATACACTACTCGATTGCCTAAGCAAGCACGAGTCAGAGGACTTACCTTGGCCTCGCCTCAACCCGCAATTTAAGGTTATATACAACATTTCATAGCTCATAGCGAACAATCAATCAAATCACTAGTCAATCGAACTAGTCGATTACATGTCAGACGGACCATTTTAGGTCATTGACTCCACACCACAAAATCTCTCATAGTGCACTCGGTCACAGAGCCATATCAGTGCTATCGGGCGTCAAGTTCGCCAAGGTGACATAAACAACCGACGGTCTACGTGCGTTCTTTAAGGCGTCGTTTTCGCACAGTGATCTTCCCCATCACCGAACCACGCCCGTCACTATTCATAGGCAGTCTACGTGCGTTCTTTAAGGCATCGTTTTCGCACAGTGATATTCCTCCATCACCGAACCACGCCTGCCACAAGCCATAGATAGTCTACGTGTGTTCTTTAAGGCGCCGTTTTCGCACAGTGATCTTTCTCATCACCGAACCACGCCTGTCTATGCTTCGTACTTGATCTGTCTCAGCCAAAGTACTCCCGACTTACTCTCACCATTCCACATACTTTACAACTCAACAAAGCATAAGGGTGCTAGATAACAAACTTGGCCAATTTCCAAACAATAATTCAATCTCTATCAATTCCAATCAATTTAGGGCAAACCCCTAAAATATCACAATTTAATTAATTCCAAACAACGTAGAGCTCAAATAAATAAACGGGCTACGCCACGACAATCAGCACGAGATTTCGGTCGTCGGCCATCTCAGCCTTAATTTCCGAAAAATAATTAATTAAATAATTAATTTCGAAAATTAAATAATAAATATTAGAAATTCAATTTAGCTCAAAATACAGTCCGATTAAATAAACGGACTTCACCACTGTCCTCAACGTAATATTCCAGTCGCTGGCCATCAAAGTTGAATTTTCAGAAAATAAATAATTAAATATTTAATTTCGAGAATTAAATATATAATTACCATAAATTCAATTCAGCGCAATATAAAGCTCAATTAAATAAACGGCTGTGATCATCAGCATAATATTCCGGTCGCTGGCCATCCAAGTTGAATTTTCGGAAAATAAATAATTATTTAATTTAATTCCGAAAAATAATATTTAAATGCCAAAATTCCACTTAGCCCGAAATATCAAATGAAGCCCGATAAAGGGTCGGAAAATTCTGGCTTTCCTCAATAAATAGTAGACCATGTCTACTTGCTAAATATGCATTCAATTTAACTAATTTGCATCAAACTAATAAACCCTAATCAAAACACTCAAGCTTAATTAAATACACTAAACAACCAATTAAGATAATTAACCCACTAAGCAAGCGTTAGTGTGGTTACCCACCGAATCGCGCACAGGTGGTACCAAATCGACGGGCCGGCGCGAGAACAACAAACCCAGAGCGGTCTCGGCCGGGGCGAAGCGGTCCAAATCGACTCGGAAGTGGCTGGAAACCCACTCGTGGGTTCGCTGTGGTGGTTGGCTGGAGGAGCTCCGGTGGCCAAGAGGGCGAGGGAGGGTCGGTGGAGGTGAGGGGGTGTCGGGGGAGGTTGGGCGGCGGTTGGGCGGTGTGTGGTGGCGGTTGGAGGCGTGCGGCGAGCTGGGCGGAGGCGGAGGCTGAGCGCGCGGGCGCGGGCGGTGCACGGGTGGTGCGCGGGCGGTGCGGGCGGTGCACGGGCGGTGCGGGCGGCGGCGCGGTGCGAGCTTCGGCAAGTCGCAGCTTCAGTCTTCTTCAATTTTCTGGTTTGTTGGTTTTTCACGGAGAAGAAGAAGAAGAAGAAGAAAAGGGGAGGGGTTCTCGGTTCACGTGGGTGGGGGAAATTGGGAGAGAGGAGAGAGAAGAAAGAGGGAAAAGGGGTTTTGACTAGTCAAAGAGGGAAAAGAAAGAGAGTAGGCGTGGGGAGGGGATGTCCGCACAAAGGGGGAGGGGAGAGGAGAGAGAGAGAGAGAGAGAGAGAGAGAGAGAGAGAGAGAGAAAGAGAAAGGAAAGAGAGAGGAAAAGAAAAGAAAAAAAAAAGAAAAGACAAAGGGGAAGAAAAATAAAAAGAAAAATAAAATAATAATAATCAAATAGTAAAAATAGTTTTACTATTCCAATCATTCCAATTATTTTCTTTTTCTCTTTTTATTTTCTTCCGATCCTCGATTTTCCTTCCGACAATTTCTTATTCGAAATTTCGGATTCGTCAATAAATTGATGGACGATGAGACGATGTCCTAAAAATAAGAATTATGACGCGCATAAAATTCGATTCCCGAAATTGAGTTCAATTTCGTGGTTAAAATCAATCAGACGCGATTTTAGTCCAATCCAATCAATTAAGTAGCTTTTAGGGATTTTCACTGCAGATACATCCCTTAACGACTTCACTCAATGGGTTGGTTAAGCTCGTGAGTGATGATTTCGAAAAAAAAAAGGCCTAGTAGACATCGTCGACGGAAAGCCCATTTCACTTTGTCGAAACGGGTCGAATTTTCGAGATGTCACATCCTATGTTTTTGTTTTTATCAGTATCCCTGTCTCCTACATGTAAAGGCTGCAAGATATAATTTAAAGATTCTTTCATGTGTGCTCACATTAGTCTTTCCCTTTGAACGACGGTGATGAAATTGCTGGATGTAGCCAGAAAGCATATCAATTGGTGACGCACGGCAAATGTTGCTCTTCTCCTGCGACCAACAACTCTTGGTATATATTATGGAGGTAAATTTTATAAGAGGAGTTTAGCTTTCTCTACCTGGAATTCTGTTCTCAATTGACTAATTTAGTCAAAAAGATAATATCCGCTCCTGTACTAGTTCAGATCTTTGAAGGTTCTCATAAAATCTGTTCTATTGAGTTGCTAATCTATGCTCTCTTTGACTGTTATGATTGTTTATCTTCTTGTGGAATCAGGGACTGATGTTAAACTTACACGTATCGCATCTATGTGTTATTTGGCCTTGCTGTGGCTCTGCTGAGTTTGAACTTGGCAAGGTGTGTTCAGTTTGGAAACCTTGTGCTTGAAAAAGTGCGTTGGAGTGTGTGTGGAAGAATTTATCCACATAAAATCAGGGACATATGTTACCTGTTGGAATGCAGGAGCATCCCCAGTGGCAGATTAAGAGCGGGTTTGTATATTTTCAGAAGGCCAAGGAATCTGCATCTTTGAAGGAAATTCCTTCCCTGCAGCTTATCAGTTAGACATTGGGTTATGCAATGGAGCGGATTGTTTAGAACCTGTGGCGATGCATGGTGGTTTTGCACTGGTATTTGCACACTTTGAAGATTGGTTATTTTATGCTGATGGCATCTCATCCCTTTGGCTCATTTTGAGAAATTTGATACTTATTTTTAGTAATCATATCCATTTTGTTGTTGAATACATTTTTGCATTTGATCAGTAGTATATTTTCCTTGGCTTACCTGCTTGGAAGAACCAGAAATCGAAATCAGTTTAGTCACATGGAGATGGACAACTTGGAGAATGTATACGCTGTTCTTAATCAATCTAACCCTATGAATAGGCCTAGATACAATTATGTTTAATCTGTTATGGTAGAATCGAATATATGCACACTTGGTGACATCAATTGTCTCCGTCGATCAAAGAGTTGCAAAGCATTGACATAGGAAGTCCAACTAGGGTTGCTTGTGTCCAGTTCAATTTTTAGTTTAATAGGTTGAAATAGCCACCGACTGTGGGCTTGTGCTTGCTCCTGAATGATGGTATTCTGAAGAGATGGCATAGGACAATCATATAAGAAATTTCTTTTCCCCTTATTTTTTATTATACTCTGGAATGAGCTCTGTGAACATGTGATTTCGCTTTCTACATTTGGTGCATAAAACTCTCAAGACTGAGCAGAATCAATGAATCTGGGATTTGCAATTTGGTGGAGTCCTGAGTGATCCATGATGTAGGCTTTACATGGCAAAATCGCTGCTAAATGCTGTTACCCCTCTCTGATAAATGGTGTTCCTCCTGCTGCGAAAGAACAACGAAAGTCATCATTAGTTTGCTTAATTGGTACTTCTGACGGATTGGGAAAGAGCAAGAAGAAGAATTTAAAGGGTGGGTATGCAACAATGGTCCGCCTCTTCTGGACCATGGCATTATGATGAATTAGCTCCTTGCTGTTAGGATGTGACCATCATTGATGGATCTCATCATATCTTATGATGATGTAATACTGAACATTTGAGGAATTCCCAACCACCCAAATATTTTCAATTTCTTAATACTTATTTTCTTGTTTATTCCTTCCTTTTTCTTTTTTCTTTTTTTCAAATTATCGTTGGCCTTTCTTGTTTCTTTTCAGTTGGCCGTTCTGCTCCACAATGCCCGTTTTGTTTCCATCTTTACAATGTAGTCTTACTTGATCTTCAAAATGACGATACTAATAAAAAGCGGACAAGTGCAAAGACTTTGCCACCTCACTTTTCATTGGGTTCACAACATCTTTTGCAAAACCGCACTTTCATTGGATTTGCATGCACAATGGACCACAGCGAATGCTTGAGACTTATATAGAAGATGCACGACATAAGTTAGAGTTGGTTTTTGGTGAGAACGATTAAATGTCATTCAGTTGCTGAATTGAATGTGGAAGCCTCACATCACCTGACTTCCTAAAGAACTCTTTAGTACTTAATGAGTGTGCTGTTATTATAAGTGTGAAGATGGAAGATTAAGATGCCTTTGAGCGAGATTATTTCAACTGAAGCCTTATTATACAGATGCAGTGTAACTTTTGTCCTGGCATTGCTTAAAATTGTTTGTTCATACTCATGTCACGTGCATTTGCAGACAGTGTAAGGCATTAGACCTGAATTGCTAGATTATGAGAAAGATTTCCCAACCTTATTGCTTTATTGACCATTTTGCACTCATCATCTTTATGTAAACTTACTTGAAAATTCTTATGGTTGAGCAGTGGCCATATTCCACCATCTCCTCAAGAGTACCCTATATCAGGTCTCAACCTGTTGAGACTCCTCGTGCGGAATAGAATAGCCGAGTTCCATACCGAACTTGAATTGCTTTCATATGCTGCCCTGGAGAATCCTTGCGTCAAGCATGTTGTTGAGTTGGAGCAATCTTTCATGGAAGGGGCCTATAATCGTGTTTGGAGTGCTAGGTAGACGGTGCGTCACGAGACTTATGTTTATTTTATGGACCTTCTGGCCAAGACAGTCAGGTAATTACTGTGCCTTTGTTGTTAAGAGGTTAAATCGGTCAAAAGATTTGAAGTTAGCTTCAACTGAATACGACTGGATCAGTAATCAATAAAATTAGATGTCTCTCCCTATATTTGCAACAAAAGGTATTTTTGGAAATGTAAAGCATTTTTGATGGGTTGATTGAGTCATACACTTTTGTTGCTTTTAAATTAAAATACAAGAGTACATGGCCTGTACAAATAGTGAGATTGTCATGCTTAAAGATTCTTTTATGTGTGCTTACTCTATTCTTTCCCTTTGTACAACAGAGATGAAATTGCTAGATGTAGCAAGAAAGCATATGATTATTTGTCAATTAGTGATGCACGGCAAATTTTGCTATGCTCCTCTGACCAAGAACTTGCGGAATATATCAAGGAGGTAAAATTAATGAGAGGACTTTAGCTTTCTCTTCCTGGAATTCTATTCTAATTGACTAATTAATTCAGTAGCATAACATACTCTCCTGCATCAGTTCGACCTTTGGAGTGTCTCATAAAACCTCTTCTATGGAGTTGGAAATTTACTATAATATGAGCTTACATTAATTAATTGATTTTCTATTTTAAATAATCGGGTTAATGGATATTCTAATATTTGTTTAACCCTACAGTGATCTGATTAAATAGGGGTATTGGCATATATTGATAACGGGTCTAGTTGAGCAGCAAAGTGTAGGCAATTGTGTTTGACTGAAGCTCGTAATGGGAAGGGCTCAGTTGACACGCTGTTAATTAGGGTTTGTTATGTCCCCTTTCTAGCCTATAAAAGGGTAGGTTATATCTATCAGTTGCTTTAATCCCATTGAAAGCTGCTATACTGAAATAGGTCATAGAGAGGAAGATCTGGTATTCCAATAGATCTACTTTTTTTCAAGTAAAGCAATGGCTCAAACATGTACGCTTTAATTCCGCTGTATTTATTGATCTTGGTGTTTTACAATCATATATGGATCCGTGTTTCTTGATTGATTAGTTGTTTATGTGAATAAATATTATACATGTGGTATCAGAGCCGATCATATATGATTGTAGAACCCAAATATTATTATTATTATTATTATTTTTTTATGGACAAATTCGAAATCCTTCTCTTTGAGCCGAATATGGACATTATTTTTTCGTGTGGATATTTTGCTTGATTGATCCTGAAACCATAGGGCTTTTGTTCTACATGTCGAGATCTTTCCAACCATATATAATTTGCATAATTTCGTTGAGAATTGAGAGAGAATTTCAGATTTGAAATTCTAGGGTTTATACGTGAAAAAGTTTTAGAATTTGCAAATTACTTGCAATCGATTGATGTATGATGTAAACCGTTGCATGGGTATTGTTATATATTTGTTTTAGTATCTTTTGTTGTATTAAATTGAGTTTTTAGGGTTTAAATTTAAGAAATTCGAAATTCGGCCATGGGAGCGTTAATCCGAAACTTCGAAGCTTGCATGTGGTAGGTTTAGTTGGTTTTTTCTCCGTTTAATTCATTATAGTCAATCATATTGATGTTATATGCAATATCCATGGATAAATTTCATAAAAATCAGTGTTTCTATGGTAATTTGGAGCTTCGGGTCAAACCGGGTCGTGCGACCCGGTTTTCTGCAACTTTGGGATTCGGCTGGAGGTTGAAGAAGACCTTCCAGCCGGGCCGGACCAATGGATGGGCATGCCCATCCTTTGTTTGTTTGTTTGTTTGTTTTTTTTTTTTTTTTTTTTTTTTTTTTTTTTTTTTTTAATGTTTAAGGTTCGGGGCGTAGCCCAGGACCTTTATTAAGGAAACATAAAGGTTCTGGGTTCACGCCCAAAACCCAGAGCCCAAACTTAATGGGCTTAGCCCATTTTTTTTATTAATTTATATGTTTTGAATTTGTGGGCCAATTTCATTCGCGGCCCGCCGGTTTTAAGTGGCTTGCGTGCGGGCCGAGCGTAGGTAGAGGCCCACGGGTTGGGTCCGTATTATTAAAATAATATTAACAATAATAATAAAAAAATTTGGCAAAAATTGTTGTTTGAAAGAATGCAATATGATCTTTGGAAACACATGTTGTGAAGTGTTTCATATTGTTTGATGAATTATGGGCATAAATTTTGGAGTTCCCTATTGATAAAAGATTAATATATACAATTACTCACCCAAAGGGAGTTATTGTGTATATTAATTTGGAAAATAGCATGAAGTTTAATTCCCATATTTAAAAGATGGGGATGTATAATTGAAAAATATTTATCTGCCCAAAGGGGATAAATGTTTTGAAAATTATATGTAATTCCCTTCTATGTTGATATTATGGAGATGTATGATTTAAAGGATTTGTCTGCCCAAATGAGATGGATTCTTGACAATTATATGTAATTCTTCTTGTTGCTTTATAAATTTCATGCTGGGAAAAATAATGGTGCATTACACACTCTACCCAAAGGGGAGTTTATGATGTACTTATTATTTTTGTTGAATTGCTTATTGCCCATAATTGATCTTATTGCATTATGTCTGTTAAACAGTTACATTTGCTGTAAATAACAACAATGATACGGTTGAAATGTTAACTGGATCAAACTTAAAAAGATGGAAGCAAGATATAGAGTTTTCTTTGGGCATCGTTGATATGGACTTGGCTCTACATGAGGATGAACCTGCTAGGCCCAATGATCAAAGTACTGTAGAACAAAAGGCCCATTATGCTAGATGGGAAAAATCTAATCGACTGAGCCTTATTGCTATGAAGAGGTCCATTGCTGAGCATCTCATTAGTGATTTGCCGGAAGATACAAATGCCAGACAATTCCTTGAAGCAGTGGGAGAAAGATATAGAGTCTCAGATAAGGCTGAAGCTGGGAACTTGCTTAGTGAGTTAACGAACATGAGGTATGATGCTGCTATGGGTGTTAGAGAATTTATTCTGAAAATGATCCACATTCAGTCCAAACTTAAGGCTCATGAAATTGTCCTTTCTGAGAATTATATTGTGCATCACGCCTTAAATGTTCTGCCAGCTGAATTTAGCTAGATTAAGACTGCTTATAGTGCTCAGAATGAGACATGGAGCGTTAATGCCTTGATTACTAAGTGTGTAACTAAGGAAGAGAAGTTAAAGAAGGAAAAGTATGAGTCTGCCCACTTAACTACCACTGCCAAGTTGAGTTCGTCTAGAGGCAAACGGAAACCTGAAGGGTCAAATGCTCATGGTCCAAAGAAATGGCAAGACTTCAAGAAAAATGGGAATTATGGGAGAAATGGAGATAGGGATTTTAAATGTTTTCACTGCAAGAAGCAGGGTCACAAGAGAGCCAATTGCTACAAATTCCAAGCTTGGCTAAAAGCAAGAAAAGAAAGTCACCAAGGTGAGTTGTTGGTTTGCTTTGAATCAAATTTGGTTGATGTTCCTTTGGATTCTTGGTGGCTCGATTCTGGTGCTACTGTTCATGTGACTACTGTCTTACAGGGTCTCACAAATCTAAGGAATCCAAGTCTAAGGGAGTCAAAGCTTAAAGTTGGAAACAATACTGGAGTTGATGTGGAGCGCATAGGGACAGTTGTTTTGAATTTAGATTCTGGTTTTCAGCTGATCTTGAACAATGTCTTTTATGTTCCTAGTTTTAGGAGAAACTTAGGGCTGTTTGTTTGTGTTTCTTTTTTCTCGTTCCGAAACATTTTTCTGTTTTTTTTGTTCCGGGAACAAAAAAAAAAAAAACGCGTTTGGAAGCGTTTTTGTTCTAAATCTGTTTTTTTATTCCCGGAACAAGAAAAGAACGAAACAAGAAACAAAAAAGTTGTTTCTTGTTTTGGAACAAAACGAGAAACACTTTTCTCTCTCTCTTCTCTTTTCTTTTTTTTTTCTTTTTTTTCTTCTTCTTCTTCTTTTCTTCTTCTTCTTGCTTTGGCCGGTCGCCGGCCTCGGCCATGGCCGGCGACCGGCCGACGAGGGCCGACGAGGGCCGGCGGCCTCGCCCGGCCACGGCGAGGCTCGCCGGCCCCGGCGAGGCTCGGCTCGCCTTGGCGGGCGAGCTCGGGCTCGCCCAGATCCGGCGAGGCCGAGCTCGCCCGGCCCACCGGCGAGGCTCGACCTCGCCGGGCCACCGCCAGCGACGCCGACTGGCGGTGGCCCGACGAGGCCGACCCTCCCGGTGGGCCGGGCGAGCTCGGCTCGCCGGATCCGGGCGAGCCCGAGCTCGCCTGCCGGCCGCGATCGCGCCTTGGTCGGGCGAGCTCGGGCTCGCCCGGATCCGGCGAGGCCGAGCTCGCCCGGCCACCGGCGAGGCTCGGCCTCGCCGGGCCACCGCCAAGCAACGCCGACCAGCGGTGGCCGGCGAGGCCGAGCCTCGCCGGTGGTCGGGCGAGCTCGGCCTCGCCGGGATCCGGGCGAGCCCGAGCTCGCCCGGCCAAGGCGAGGCCGAGCCTCGCCCAACCACGGCGAGGCTCGGCCTCGCCGGGGCCGGCGAGCCTCGCCGTGGCCGGGCGAGGCCGCCGGCCCTCGTCGGCCGGTCGCCGGCGACCGGGCCGGCCATGGCCGAGGCGGCGACCGGCCAAAGCAAGAAAAAAAGAAAAAATAAAAAGAAAGAAAAAAATATAAAATATAAAATAAACATTAAAAAATTAAAAGAAATAAAAAAAGAACATAAATTAACCAAACATGTTTTTGTTCTTTTTTATTTCAGAACAAGTTTACCAAACACGCATTTTTGTTCAAAAACTGTTCCCGGAACAGAAATAATTTTTTCTATTTCGTTCCCTGGAACACAAAAAAGAAGTAAACACAAACAAACGCACCCTTAGTATCTCTTTCTTTGGCAGAAGAACAGCCCAAGTGCCATAACTTGGCGTAGGGGACACTTAAGTGCCATAACTTCGAAAAGGTGCGCAAGTGGGTTCAAGTTAAATGGAACACTTAGGTGCCACTCGGCTAAAATCCGGCCAAATGGGTGACGTGGCAATTTTCCGGCGACTTGGACACAAAACGATACCGTTTTGCATGCCGACGTGGCGAGAAAATGCAAAACGACGTCGTTTTGTGTCCGATGTGTAAACAATTAATATAAAAATTAATTAAATTAAAATTAAAGATTAATTTAATTTAAAATATTAAAAAAAAAAAAAACTTAAAATTTACAAAACTCAAAATTTAAAAAACTTAAAATTTAAAAAAATTAAAATTAAAAAACGTAAAATTTAAAAAACTTAAAATTTAAAATTTACAAAACTTAAAATTTAAAACCTTAAAATTTAAAAAAAAATTAAAAAACCTAAAATTTTAAAAAATAACTTAAAATTAAAAAAATTAAATTAAAAACTTAAAAAACTTAAAATTTAAAAAAACTTAAAATTTTAAAAAATTAAAATTAAAAAATTAAATTAAAAACTTAAAAACTTAAAATTTAAAAACTTAAAATTTTAAAAAAATTAAAATTAAAAAATTAAATTAAAAACTTAAAAAACTTAAAATTTAAAAAAATTAAATTTTTTTTTTAAAAGGGGGTCGAAGGGGGCAACTGAGGTGGCAATTTTAATTTTTTTAAAATTTTAAGGTTTTTAAATTTTAAGTTTTTTTAAATTTTGAGTTTTTTAAATTTTAATTTTTTTAATTTTAAGTTTTTTAATTTTTAATTTTTTTTAATTTTTAATTTTTTTTTTTAATTTAAAGTTTTTAATTTTTAATTTTTTAAATTTTAAGTTTTTTAATTTTTAATTTTTTAATATTAATTTTTTTAATATTAAATTTTTAAAATTTTAAGTTTTTAAATTTTAAGTTTTTAAATTTGAAGTTTTAAATTTTAAATTTTTTTAAATTTTAAGTTTTTTAATTTTTTAGAATATTTTAAATAAAATTAAGTTTTAATTTATTTTTATATTAATTATTTATATATAAGACACAAAACGACGTCGTTTTTGCATTTTCTCTCCACGTCGATGCAAAAACGACGTCGTTTTTTGTCAAACTCGCCGGAAAAATGGCCACGTCACCCATTTGGCCGGATTTTAGCCGGAGTGGCACTTAAGTGTTCCACTTTATTCCGAAATTGGCACTTAAGTGTTCCTTTTTGAAGTTATGGCACTCAAGTGTCGTCCTGTGCCAAGTTATGGCACTCCAGGTGTCCCAAACTCCTCTTTCTTTGCTTGACAAAGTTGGATATTATCTTCATTTTGCGAATAAAAGAGTGGATTTGAGTTATGATTCCAGAATTATTGGGAATTGTGTTTTGTCTAATGGATTATATCGATTTTCCTTATCTCCCAATAGACCATATTACTCTTTCAATGTCGAGAATGTTGTTGCTAAGAGATCTTTAATCAAAGATAGATCTTCATTGCTATGGCATAAACGATTAGGGCATATCTCAAAAGAAAGGGTAAAGCGACTTATAAAGGCTGATATTCTTCTTCCTCTTGACTCAGATGATACTGAGACTTGTATTGATTGTGTGAGGGGAAAATTAACTAAAACCAAGAAGAAAGGGGCTACTCACAGTCAAAATCTATTGGAGATAATTCATACTGATATTAGTGGGCCATACTCGACCACCTTGTGTGGAAATAAGTACTTCATCACGTTCATTGATGATTTCTCCCATTATTGTTATGTTTATCTAATTAAGGAGAAGACTAATGCTCTTGAGATGTTTAAAGTGTTTCAGATCTTTGAAGTTGAGAAACAATTGGGAAAAATTATCAAGATTGTCAAGTCTGATTGCGGTGGTGAGTATTATGGGCGATATACTGAGGCTGGACAGCAAAAGGGACCGTTTGCAAAATATTTGCAGGATTGTGGTATTATCGCTCAATATACAATGCCTGGGAGTCCTGAACAGAATGGTGTAGCTAAACGGCGAAATCGTACACTCATGGAGATGAAACGAAGTATGATGGGCAGTTCTAATTTGCCTGAATACTTATGGGGTGATGCGATTAAAACATCAACTTATATTTTGAATCGTGTATCTAGTAAATCGGTGCCGAAAACACCTTTTGAATTGTAGACAGGGAGGAAACCAAGCTTGAATCATTTACGAGTTTGGGGTTGTCCCGCAGAGGTGAAAATTTATGATCCTTCTCAGAAGAAGACCGAATCCAGGACTACTAGATGTTACTTTATTGGATATCCTAATCATTCTAAAGGGTATAGGTTCTATTGTCCTACTCAAGGCACTAGAATCGTTGAAACTCAAACTGCCAAATTCCTGGAATTAGATGTAGCTGAAAAGAGTTCCTCTCAATCTTTTGAAAGGGAAGAACCAAACAAAATGGTCTCTATTCCATTGCCCATCTTGCATGATGATTCTATGCGAGATCCCAATAGAGTGGAAATTCAGCAAGAAGCAAATATTGAAAATATGACGGTAGATACTCCCATTACAAATGAAATTCCCTAGATGAATGATGCAGCTCCAGAAATGCCTGTGCGAAGATCACAACGACAAAGAAGACCAACACCCCTAAATGATTATCATGTCTATCTTGGAGAAGCTAATTTTGACATTGGAAGTATAGTTGATCCGACGACTTTCAAAGAAGCTCTTAATAGTGATCAGGCAGATAAATGGTTAGGAGCGATGAATGACGAGATGATTTCCATGTCAACTAATCAAGTATGGAAACTTGTTGATTTACCTGATGGGCATAAACCAATCGGCTGTAAATGGGTATTCAAAATCAAGAAAGACAATAAATGCAACATAGAGAGATTCAAGGCAAGGTTAGTCGCAAAAGGGTACACACAGAGAGAAGGCATTGATTATACTAAAGTTTTTTCCCCAGTGTCCACTAAAGACTCTTTTCGGATAATCATGGCATTGGTGGCTCATTTTGATTTAGAGCTTCACCAAATGGATGTCAAGACAGCTTTTTTAAATGGAGATTTGGATGAAGAAGTATATATGCAGCAACCTGAAGGGTTTAAAGAAGCCGGAAATGAGCATATGGTGTGCAAACTTCAAAGGTCCATCTATGGTCTCAAACAAGCATCACGTCAGTGGTACTTAAAATTTCACAAAGTTGTGAGATTGTTTAGCTTTGAAGAAAACAAATATGATCAATGCATCTACATGAAAGTAAGTGGGAGTAAATATATTTTCTTAGTACTTTATGTAGATGACATTTTACTTGCTAGCAGTGATGTTGATCTATTGAATGACACAAAAAAATTTCTATCTACAAAATTTGATATGAAAGATCTTGGGGAAGCCTATTTTGTTCTAGGCATTGAGATTTATCATGACAAATCTAAGAAGGTTCTGGGGTTATCTCAGAAAAGTTATATAAATTGTGTTTTGAAAAGATTCAATATGCAGACCTACAAGTCAGGTGATGCTCGTGTTGTGAAAGGAGATAAATTGAGTATAGAACAATGCCCCAAGAATGATGTTGAAAAAGAAGTCATGAAGAATGTTCCATATGCTAGTGCAGTTGGCAGTCTTATGTATGCACAAGTATGTACCAGACCTGATATTGCTTTTGCTGTGAATACTCTTGGAAGATATCTATCGAATCCAAGTCAAGAACATTGGGTTGCAGCTAAGAAGGTGATGAGATATCTACAATGAACAAAGGACTTCATGCTCGTGTATAGCAAAGTTGAGGACCTAAAGGTGATTGGATATTCAGATGCTGATTTTGCTAGTTGTTCAGATGACAGAAAATCAACTTCTGGATATATTTTTATGATGGCTGGAGATGCTATTTCTTGGAAAAGCACAAAGCAAACCTTGATTACGAACTCTACGATGTATGCTGAGTTTGTAGCGTGCTATGGCGTGTCAATTCAAGCAGTTTGGCTCAGAAATTTGATCTCAGAATTGCGAATTGTGGACTCTATTGCTAGACCTATGGTGATCTACTATGACAACGCTGCAACTGTGTTTTATTCCAAGCATGACAAGATCAACAATGCGTCCAAACACATGGAGATCAAATATTATACTGTTAAGGACTTAGTCAAAAAGGGAGATATTGTGATTGAAAATATCAGAACTGAGTCCATGTTGGCTGATCCTCTAACAAAAGGCTTACGACCCATTTTGTTTAAAGAACATGTAAAGAATATGGGTATTTTAGATTCTTTTGATTTCTTTTGTTAGTGGGAGTTATACAAATTGTATTTCTAGATATTATAGTTATATGCAGACTGATAATGCTTTATTGATGTTTATTAAAGCATTTATTTTCAATGATTATTATTGTTGATTCTATTGTTATCATTTCTCATGTTGATTGAGAAATGGAAGTATAAAACAATATCTTTAAACAAATTTTAGTTTAAAGATGACTAGATGTCACTGATTATGAGATCTCATGTTGGATTGTGACATAGTTGTGCAATTTCATATTGTTTAGAAATTGCGTTAATGCAGTTTCATGTCGTTGAGAAATTGCATTAAGGACCGATAAGAAATAGTGTATATTTTGATCACATGTTGGCACTATTTCTTACTACACTACTAGGCCCATGATCCATGTATATGTGATTATGGAAGGTCTTGTGTTGTAGCATTTTCTTAACACATTGATCTCCATAGTCCTATATTGAGGTTATATAGGATTGGATTAGTATTGAGATGCCATTATTGGAATATTATTTTTTAAAGTTATGGCCACATAAAACAAAATTTTCAGTTATTAACCCGATAGTGTCGTTTTCAAATCTTTTTCAAAATAAAATAAGTTAATTAATGTAGCCCAAGTGGGAGAATATTAGAAATTTCATATAATATGGGCTTACATTAATTAATTGATTTTCTATTTTAAATAATCGGGTTAATGGATATTCCAATATTTGTTTAACCCTACGGTGATCTGATTAAATAGGGTATTGGCATCTATTAATAACGGGCCTATTTGAGCAGCAAAGTGTAGGCAATTGTGTTTAACTAAAGCCCGTAATGGGAAGGGCTCAGTTGACACGCTATTGATTAGGGTTTGCTAGGTCCCCTCTCTAGCTTATAAAAGGGTAGGTTATACCTATCAGTTGAAAGTTGCTATACTGAAATAGGTCATAGAGAGGAAGATCTGGTATTCCAATAGATTCCTGATTATCAGAGTGATCTACTTTTTTTCAAGTAAAGCAATGGCTCAAATAGGTACGCTTTAATTCCGTTGTATTTATTGATCTTGGTGTTTTACAATCATATATGGATCCGTGTTTCTTGATTGATTAGTTGTTTATGTGAATAAATGTGACATCCTGAAATTCGAGTCCTCTGAAGGATGGATGAATGTGAATTTCGTCAATGCATTGTTGATTGATCTCACTCGGAATTGATCACTCCGAGATACTCGACCTTGAGGGGAAGGGCTAATGAGGACGAGAACTCGTACGGCTAAAGGACTCGGGTGGGAAAACGACTTGACCATGAGACTTGCGTGAGGACGATCCTATAGATAGGCAGGCCGATTTCAAGGACGATTGAGAGTCGATTCGCGGACAGAACATAATGGAACGACGGGTGATTCTGTTTGCCATTATCGAATCCGTGAACGACCCTATGTCGATCCTCAGTGATCGTGTACTTTGAAATAAGAATCTATCCTCCGTAATTTCATGCAGTCAGGGACATCCATGCGTCGAGATGTCTTGAACGTGGTTTGGCACGAGTCGGTTATGCATGAATCCTCTGAGCCGCCCATCAGTCTGAGTTATAACCAAAATAGCATTAGGGCGAAATTGGCAGGGCAAGAGAACTTAGGATTGGACTTCGAATTATCGGGAATGTCCAGGGACGGACTTTGAACGAAGCTCGCTTCAAACGGTCGACAGGCGCCGAGTTAAGCGAGCAGTTGAAAAAGGGATTTTCGGACAGAGGAAGTGAGTCCGTGAGGACGTGGGCCAGGCCAAGCTAGTGTGGGCCTAGGCCCAAGGTGGGAAAGCTACCATGGTGGGCCTAAGAAAATCAAATGAACCCATTGGGCCTAAATCAACTATTCATCTTCTAAGCCCATGGGCCAAGCCTTAACCATTTCAAAGCCCAATAAATTCCCAAGCCCACTCCTATTCATGGCCAAGCCCAATCCTTAGGCCCATCCACCAATTTCAGCCCAAGGTCATATTTGTAATTTGCGCGAGGTGAAATGACCAAAATGCCCCTAGAGCTTGTGGATAAGGGCAAAAGAAGAGAGAGAAGATGATGTCATGCATGGGGACTTGAAGCAAGCATTTATGGGGGTCTTGAAAGCCCTCCCATCACTCTCTCTCTCCCCCATTCGGCCTCCCAATCGACGGAGCTATCTCTCTCTCGTTCTCCCTCTCTTCCGGTTTGCTCCGGTGACCCTTCGGTGAAGAATCGAGTCAAAAGTGGTCTTCCCGGTTGAATCACAGAACGATCTACCTATCACCGTGACCAGGAGAGACAGAACGTTCCAACGAGACCAATTTCGTCCCGAACGGAGCCGCCTTCCGTCCTGTACGGCCGTCGCAAGCCGCCGGTCGCCGGTCCGTCGGTCCGCTGCGCCTGCATCTTTGTTTCGCGTTTTCGGGCATTTTCTCCCATTCCAGCCGTTCCTTTGCCCATTCCATCCACCCACAAGATCCCCAAGACCCCAGGAGCCACGGTTGCCGGACAACCCCATCACGGAGCTCCGGCCAAACCGTTCAACTTGTTTTCTTCTCCGCAAGGCTGTTTTTGAGAATTTCGAGAGGGAGACAGAGGCTGTGGTTGCTGTATTGAGCTTGGGATCGTCTTGGATTGTCGTTGTCGAGGTCCCGGTACGTAGCCACCGTCACCGCCGCCGTGTCGGTGTGTCCGGCCCGCTTAACGGGTGAGTTTAGCTCCTAATCCTTCGATTAGTGCCTAAACTTGCTTAAGGTTGGTTTAGTTAGATTTAATTCTAGTTTATGTGGTTTAATTAAGTTGTATTAGCCCTAAGATAGGTGGTTAGATGGATGGATTAGATTAATTTGACTTAATCTTGCTTTATTTGCTTAATGTGACTTATGTGGTTAATTAAGCATGTTTAGCTTTTAATTGATTGATTGTTTGCTTTAATTAATGTTTTGGTTAATTTCTGAATATAATTTATTATTTATTGAATTCTGAAAATTTACTGTTCACTCGACACTATTCACGGTGCATTCACGAGGCACCGTTCACGATTTTCTTGTTCATGTGCACTGTTCTCGCGCATCAACATTCACAGAATCATTCACGAGCACTGTTCACCCGAGAGTGAAAAATTGCCTTGTTTCATGTGTGTTGATTTTATGAAGTGAATGGACGTGTAAATGTATGGGCATCTGCATGAATTGAGTGATGATTTGTGTAATTATGTGATGATTGTGATATATAGGTATTTTTAATTAGAAAATACCGGGCGTAGGTTTACAAGGCCAAAATGGATTTGTGGGCTGTTAAAGTTAGTGGGGCCGTGATGACCACTTAACCTAAATTATGCCAGTGGGGCCGAGTTCTGCCACCGAATTTGGAATAGGTCGCGCCCGTTGGGCCGTAAATTGCCACCTGATAGAGGTCGCGCCCGTTGGGCCGTAAATTGCCACCCGATAAGGGTCGCGCCTGATAAGGCCGTAACTTGCCACCTATTAAAGGTCACGCCCACTAGGCCGTAATTTGCCACCTAAAGATAGGTTGTGTCCTTTGGATCGTAAATTGTTGCCAAGAAATTTGGTAGACCGTGCTCGTGGAGCCGTGGGTAAGATTTGAGACCGAATAAGGGAGACGACCGGGGAATGGTCGATTGACATGGAATCGGCGAGTCGATTGATCGATGACTTGATCCGAATTGATGCATTGATGTGTGAAATTGTTATATGCATTAATTATATGCATGAGTGAATCACATCGTTTATGGTACGCACACATGATTCGATAATGTGCAAGGTGTGGCAATGGCCAGGTGAGATCGCTTATTATGCGACTCGTGTGTGATTGATGAACTGTATCATCTAATGGTCATGTGCTTTGTGTGTATTATTCGAGTGATATCGTACGGGGTATGGCATACCAGGTGAGGTTGTATGTGAATCGACTGTTGTTTGTTGGTTGTTGACTATTGGTTGTTGCTTATGGTGGGGTAGTTCTGGATAGATACCCTGAGTTGAGTTGGTGTACTAACCGGAGCTTAAGGGTGTAACTCGCTGAGATTTATATCTCACTGGTTATTGAATAACCATTTTCAGGTCCCTTGTGTGAAGAACCCGAAGCTTGAAGCGGAAGGGTCAGGAGCATAGGTGGCTCAGTAGTTCTTGTTGGAGATAGGTCTCCTGTACTTGGACCTTAGAGATGGACTCTATTTTATAAACTGACTTGTTTATGAAAGTGTGGCTTGTAATGAAATTGTTGTCCTACTTTTATATCCCATGTTTGACATAGTCAGGGGATTAGTGAATTCGCTTCCGCATGTGCAATAAAATGAAAAGGGTCAGCGACAAGTCCTGGGAACGTCGCAAAATTCTATCGACCATCGAGGGATGTGCGCGTGCTTGAGGTTCGGGGCGTGACGATAAATATTATACAGTTGCTAGTTTATGTCCTTTTCAATGATTATGATAGTTTATCCTATTTTGGGATCACAGACACATGAAACTTACACTCGCCATATCTACGTGTCATTTGGCCCTTGCTGTCACTCTGTTGGGTCAAACTTGGCAAGGAAGGCTCAATACTAAAGCCTCGTGCTTGTAAAAATGCTGGTGCAGATAGTAAACAGTAGATTCATAGTGTGTTGAAAAATTTATACATGTAAAAAGCTGCAATTTGGATCTTGAACGTTTCAATATCTGTTGGAATGCAAGAACATCTGTCACGCCCTGATCCTCGGGCACGCGCCCATCCCTTCCCTTGGTCGATTTTAAAGTGCGATATCCCAGGACTATGTATCGCCGACCCTTTTTATTTATTACGCGCATGCGGAAGCAGTTAAGAATCCCTAGACAATACAACAATGGGATAGAAAAGCAGGCCATATTTTTCATATTGAAATTCACAACCATACTTTTATTTACAGCATAAAAGTCTCACACCTATCAACACTAAGACAGGGTTCACAAAAGGGATGGGATCTCAATCCACATCCGGGTTGTACTCAAGATCCCTCTCTGGATCATCTTCTTCTTCAAAAACCTTTCTCCTCCTCGGGATCCTCCTCCTCAGCTCCTCCTCAGGGTCCTGAAATGGTTATTTAATAACCAATGAGACCACGTCTCAGCGAGTTCTACCCCCTAATACTCGATTAGTAAGCCAATACACTACGGGCTGCCTAAACACGTACAGGTCAGAGGACTTACCTTGGCCTTAGATTCCACCTGCAAATTCAGTACAATTTATAATAGGCACCCAACTACTTAGGACAAATCGAACTAGTCGATTACATGTCAGAGAGCACACGTGCATTCTCTAAGGCACTAGTTCGCAAAGTGATGCATCAAATCACCGGCCACGTGTCTCTTCCAAGATGCCTCACTTAATTCCCGGGGCCCACGTGCATTCTCTCTCGCACTCGTTCACCAAAGTGACGCATCAATTCACCGAGCCCACGCGCCCTTTTACGATGCTTGGGCCACGTGCATTCTCTCAGGCACTCGTTCACCAAAGTGATGCATCAAGTCACCGAGCCCACGTGCCCTTTTAGATGCCACATTGATTCACCACTCTGCCGTATGATCGACCATCGGTACCCAAACATTTCCCATTACGTAGTTGAAATCAAACAATTAGAAACAAATCCTAAAATTCACAATTTAAATCAATTTCATATAACGTAGAGCTCAAATAAATAAACGGACTGCACCACGACAATCAGCACGAAATTCCGGTCACCGGCCATCCCTGGTTGAATTTCCGGAAAAATAAATAATTAAATAATTAATTTCGAAAAATAAATAAATAAATATTAAAAATCCAATTTAGGCCCGTATTGCCTGATTGGAGCCCGAAACGGGTCGAGAAAAATCCCAAGAGACATTCAATAAATAATAGAGCGTTTCTACTCCCTAATGGCTATTGCTAACCACCTAACATGCAACATTATGTCTCTAATTTAATTTCTCTAAAGTAATCTAACCACCTAATTGCAAATTAATTAAATCTAACCAACCCTAAGTATAATTAACAAACTAAGAAAGCATTAGTGAGTAAAACTCACTTGGCTAAGAAATGGAGAGACCGAATCACCGCGACGGCGAAATCGGAATTTTGGCGACATCGGCGGGCTTGGGCTGGGCCTTAGACTCGGGCCTAACAAATCTCAGCCCACCTGAGATTTGTTCTTGCTTCGAACTGGGCCCACTCTTGGGCTTGAAACTTGAGCTAACTTGCTTCGCGGGCCCAAGAACTTAATTGATGGGCTGAAGACTGCAGCAGATGGGCCGGCTTCTTGTGGATTCAGTGGCCCAAAGGAGCTGCTGAAAATAACACTGGTCTGAGCTGCTCTTGAGTGGGCCGAATTGCTGGGCTCCACGAGCTGAGTTGGGCCGAATGTTGGACCGGGGAAGCTCGAGCGTGAAGATGGAAGAAACGGAAGCAGCTTGCGTGCCTGTGGTGTCTCGGACGTGTGGATGGGCTTCGCTGGAAGGGCGTTGGACGCGTGGAGACGCACGAGCTGTGGGCTTGAAGAAATGCGCTGGGTCAAGCTGCGGGCGTTGCTGTTACTTCGCTTGACCACGACATGGAAGACCCGAACTGGTGAAGAGGTGGACGCGTGGATGGGAGGCAACAATCGCAGGGTTGCATGCGGAAAGGCTTCGCTGGTCTTCAATCAATAAGAAGTGGAACTGCAAGATTGTCAGAGAGGAAAATTGTGTGTTGAGGACGTGAGTGGCCAACCCACTCGGTGGAGAAATCTTCAATTTGCTTCGGCGGTCTTCAAATCAACTTATTGACCGAGCACATCGCAGACGTTGCCAAGTGGCCGCGGGGTAGGACTTCTCGGTCAACAGAGGGCTTCACTCGATGGGTGAAATTAACCGAATGAAACGCAGCTTGGTGGAGGAGAAACCGATGAAGATGGGGGCGTTGGCTTCGTGGCGAGAGAAAAATGAAAGCGGACCAAGAGGAGGGTGATGAAGGAAAGCCAGCTAAGAGGAGGGTGAACTTAGATAATCCTTAGCCATTACATTCAATGCTTTGGCCCCACAATTGTCTCCATAAATATCTTCTTGTCCAATAATACTTTCTATCAAAATAAATTCCACAAAATCATCCAAAATGATGCCAAAATATTGCTGCCTTTGTAAATTCCGAATTTCCCATTTTCTTTTGATCTTCAATTTCTTCAATAAATTCCCAATTTCGATGTCCGATTTTGATGTAGAAAAAGTCCATACAATTCCTACAATTCCCATTCGCCAAGTAACTCGATTTGCAAAACGAAAATCTCTTCAATTTGGCCAATCTGAATTTCCGTTGATTTTCCATGGCGTCCGTAACGATTTTCCGTAAAAGTCTCGGAATCTCCGAAAAATCTCCTGAGACCGAGTCGACACTCCTAGAATTTATTGTGACATGACCGCAACTTCAATTTCTGAAATCGGACTCGAATTGACGGTTAATTTCTATTCGACGCGTTTGTAGCGTAACCTAGCCTATCGGGTAACTTTCAAATATTTTAAGTGCAATTGACTCGTGGTCGATTTTTTCTTCGAGCCACTACGAACCCACTCGACTCATTGACAACTCTCGGTTGTCGTGAAAATCCCGAGGATCCAAATACGAACACAGGGTACCAAAACAATAAGAAAATCAGTCTAGTGTCGGCCAACATGAATTTTCTAATTTAGTGGTGTCACCCACGATTAGCCACACATCACTGTCGATCCAGTCTATCTCTGATTTCAAATCGATTTTTAACTGTGCCGAGATGGCCTCTAAAAATGGACACAATCGAAGAGCCGATTCCTAGTCGAATTCTCAAGTCTATTGCCTTAAAATTCCTAATAATTTCCCCAGATAGTCTAGTTATCTCAAGAATGATCAGTTCTGAGAATATCCCTATAAACACGTCAATGAAACGCCCGATTCAATCAGAAGAAAACAGAACCGAAAATTCGGGATATCACAACATCTGAGTGAGAGATTAAGAGTGGGTTTGTATATTCCGTGCAGCTTATCATTCAGGCTTTGAGTAATGCAAGAGAGTTGGAGCAGACTGTTGAGGACCTTCTGCCATGTGTGGTGGTTTGCACTTGTATTTGCACACTTAAAAGATTGGTTATTTTGTGCTAATGGCATCTCGAGAGACTTGATATTGTTTTTAATGCGTGTAACTTTATTTGATCATTATGATGGATTTATCTCAGCGATCATGTTAGTACTCATATCCATGTCATTTTGTCAAACACGTATTTGGTCAGTAGGATATTATCCTTTGTCTTCCTGCTTGGAAGAAGCAGATATTGAGATCTGTGTTGTCACATGGAAATGGACAACTCGGAAAATGCACATGTTGCTCTTAGTCAAACCCTATGAGTGGACCAAGATACAATTAGGTTTAACCTGTTGTTATAGTATAATTGAATCTATGCACAGTTTGTGACGTCAATTGAATAGGCCAACTTGTTGCTTGTGTTCAGTTCAATTAACTTTTAGTTCAGTAGGGTTGAAGTAGTTGTCGCACCAGCTACGCGCTTTTGCATCTCTTGATTGTTGGTATTCAGAGGACACGGCATAGAAAAATCAGGTGTTGTTTTTTCCTAAACTCCAGATGGAGCTCTGCGGACATGTGGTTTCGCGTCCTACATTAGCTGCATAAAGCTTTCAGTACTGAGCAGGGATCAATGTTTCGGGGGTTTGCAACTTCATAGAGTCTTTCATGATCCATGATTTAGCTGGCAAAATCGTCGCTAAATGCTGTTACCCCTCTCTGATAAGTGATGTTCCTCCGACTGTAAGAGAACGACAAAAGTCATCATTAATAAGCTCAATTTATACTTCCGACGGATCGGGGAAAGAGGAAGGAGTTTGGTGGATGGGAATCCAACAACGTTTCCGCCTCTTCCAAATGATCTTGCTATGATGAATGGACTCATTGCTGTTGGAATGTGATAATCATGGACGAATCTCATTATATTGTATGATTATGTAACAACCAAACGTCTGACGAGGAATTCCCGCCCCCTCATTTGTTTCCACTTTCTTAGACATTTTTGTCGTGTTTATTCCATTATTTTCTAAATTATTGTTGCCTTTTGTTTTTTCTTTACAAGTATGCTGTCCAACACGTTTTGTTTCCATCTTACCGAGTAGCCTTTGCTCGATCTCCTATCTTGACGGCGGCACTACCAAAAAGTTCACGTATGCAAAGATTTTGCCACCTAACTTTTTAATGGAATTTACATGATCTATTGCGAAACCTCACTATGGTTTTATTTGCATGCACAATCGACCACCATTGAATACTTGAGACTTATATAGAAGATATAGTAAATAAGTTAGAGCCAGTCTATATTAGATTAAATGTCGATTAGTCATCTTCTGACTTCTTAAAAAGAGTTCATTGATGACTGTCATTTTGCATAATCGACCCTGTCTAGGCCGATGAATGTGATCAGCCCATCCTTGAATTGGACACCATAGTTGGATTTGCATGCATAGTCTGACAAATTTTGTTGAAGAATTGAACTGAATTCATCAGCGAGCATATTAGATGGAACTCCCAGTAACTTTAACGGTGATGTCATTATAAATCACCAACCCATACATGATTTTTATGTGGGTAAATAGTATCTTTTTATTTTAAATGAACTATGTCCTTTTTTTTTTGTCTTTTTTTTTTGTCTTAATGTAGTGGGGCTCCATTGATGAAAAGACTCAAGCCAACATCAAGGGACGACTGATGTATGGTGACTTTGTAGATAATTGACTTACTGTGTAGTACCAAATGCAACACCAACACAACATCTTTCATAAATGAAAAACTTTAATGTTTTCGGTGGGTGATAGTGATTAAAGAGGATTGTATTACCTCAGTCAAGAAGAGACATTACACTTGATCTTTGCATAAGAATAACTTGTAATTGTAACATCGTATGTGTTATGCCCTTGTGTAGATATCAAGGGATGATATAACTTGTAAGCCAAATGAATGGGCGCGGTGATTGGATTGGCGAGAATCTACCTTTTATGCCCAATACGTAAAAGCTTAAATTAATTGATGGAAGTAAATGCTCGTATACATGAGGCTTATGGGCAAAAACAGTGACTACGAATTATTGAGATTTAAGGTGAAGATCACTAATTCTGGTTATGGCCATCTCGATATCTTTCTTTTCTTTTTTTTCCTTAACGAGGAATGTTAGTGAGCTGAAACAAGGCTTGGGATTGTGTTGTGATAAAAAGGGAAAAGAGCAGGTAATGTCAGCTTCATATTCGCTGCCTACGCTTTTTGCTCTCCTGTTGAGAATTTTTCTCTTGTTCTTTTTGGACTTGCGGTTTGGCAATGCTCTATATGATCCGTGAATTGACGAAACAAAAAGAAAATTTCGCTTGCGTTGGCAAGAATTGTTGTCATCGGCACATGAAGAACTCTGTGAGCATTGCAATATCTCAGGATTTTACCCTCGGCTTTGTTGGAAGGAAATGATTGAGATAAGAATATGTGAAGAACATCAATTCGAAGAAAATAAGTTTGCATAATTTGGCTGGACGATGAAAGAGATTAGTGAAGGAAAATGTTCTCTTGGTTAGAAGGAAAATTAGAACTAGGACAAGACAATGTCTTCGAAATGGACAATGACTGTGACATCCTGAAATTCGAGCCCTCTGAAGGACGAGTGAAAGTGAATTTCGTCAATGCATTGTTGGTTGATCTCACTCGGAATTGATCAATCTTGAGATATTGACCTTGAGGGGAAAGGCTAATGAGGACAGAACTCGTACGACTAAAGGACCCAACTTGGGAAAATGACTTGACCGTGAGACTTGCGTGAGGATGATCCCGTAGATAGGCAGCCGATTCAAAGGACGACGGAAGTTGATTCGCGGACAGAACATAATGGAACGACGGGTGATTCCGTTTACCGTTATCGAACCCGCGAACGACCCTATGTCGATCCTTAGTGATCGTGTACTTTGAAATAAGAATCTATCCTCCGTAATTTCATGCAGTTAAGGACGTCCATGCGTTGAGATGTCTTGAACGTGATTTGGCACGAGTCGGTTACGCGTGAATCCTCTGAGCCGCCCGTCAGTCTGAGTTATAACCAAAATGGCATTAGGGCGAAATTGACATGGCAAGAGAACTTAGGATTGGACTTCGAATTATCGGGAATGTTCGAGACGGACGTTAGATGAAGTTGCTTCAAACAGTTGACAGAGCCAGTTAAGCCGAGCAATTGGAAGAAAATGGATTTTCGGACCGAGAAAGCAAGCCCATGAGGACGTGGGCTGAGCCAAGCCAGTGTGGGCCTAGGCCCAAGGTGGGAAAGCCACCATGGTGGGCCTAAGAAAATCAAATGAGCCAATTGGGCCTAAATTAACAATTCATCTTCTAAGCGCATTGGGCCAATTCTTATTCATTTCAAGCCCAATTAATTTCCAAGCCCACTCCTATTCATGGCCAAGCTCAATCCTTAGGCCCATCCACCAATTGCAGCCCAATGTCATATTTGTAATTTGTGAGAGGTGAAATGACCAAAATGCCCCTAGAGCTTGTGGATAGGGGCAAAAAAGAAAGAGAGAAGATGATGTCATGCATGGGGATTTGAAGTGGCCATTTAATGGCTTTAATGAGGAGTGCAACAGCTCTCCCATCACTCTTTCTCTCTCCCCTCATTCGGCCTCCAAACGGACGAGCTCCTTTCTCCCTCGTTCTCCCTCTCTTCCGGGGCACGCTCCAGTGACTCTTCGGTGAAGAATCGAGTCAAAAGTGGTATTCCCGGTTGAATCACAGAACGAGCCACCTATCACCGTGACCGGGAGAGACATACCGTTCCAACGAATCCAATTTCGTCCCGAACGGAGCCGCCGTCCGTCCTGTACGGCCGTCACAAGCCGCCGGTCGCCGGTCCGTCTGGCCCTGCAGCCTCGGACTGTTTCGACTTTGTAGCCCGTTTTCTTCCATTTCAGCCATTCCTTTGCCCCCCTAACCTCCCACAAGACCCCCAAGACCTCCTGGTGCCGCCGGTTGTCGGCCACCCCCTTTGCCGGAGCTCCGGCCAAGCCGTTCAACTTGTTTTCTTCTCCGGCACGGCTGTATTTCAGTGTTTTCAATGGGAGTCCGAGCTGTGGTTGCTGTGCTGAGCTCGGGACCGCCTTGGATCGTCGTTGTAGAGGTTCCAGTGCGTAGCCACCGTCGCCGCCGCCGCATCGGTGTCTCTGGCCCGCTTAACGAGTGAGTTTAGCTCCTAATCCTTCGATTAGTGCCTAAACTTGCTTAGGGTTGGTTTAGTTAGATTTAATTCTAGTTTATGTGATTTAATTAAGTTGTATTAGCCCTAAGATAGGTGGTTAGATGGATGGATTAGATTAATTTAGCTTAATCTTGCTTTATTTGCGTAATGTGACTTATGTGGTTAATTAAGCATGTTTAGCTTTAATTGATTGATTGTTTGCTTTAATTAATGTTTTGGTTAATTTCTGAATATAATTTATTATTTATTGAATTCTGGAAATTTACTGTTCACTCGACACTATTCACGGTTTCTTGTTCACGTGCACCGCATTCACGCTGCATCGTTCACAGAGTACTGTTCACCCGAGAGTGAAAAATTGCCTTGTTTTATGTGTGTTGATTTTATGAAGTGAATGTATGTGTAAATGTATGGGCATCCGCATGAATTGAGTGATGATTTGTGTAATTGTGTGATGATTGTGATATATAGGTATTTTTTATTAGAAAATACCGGGCGTCGGTTTACAACGCCAAATTGGAATTGTGGGCTGTTAAAGTTAGTGGGGCCGTGATGACTACTTAACCTAAATTATGCTAGTGGGGCTGAGTTCGCCACCGAATTTGGAATCGGTCGCGCCCGTTGGGCCGTAAATTGCCACCCGATAAGGGTCGCGCCGATAAGGCCGTAACTCGCCAACTATTAAAGGTTGCGCCCTTTGGGCCGTAATTTGCCACCTAAAGATAGGTTGTGCCCTTTGGATCGTAAATTGTTGCCAAGAAATTTGGTAGACCGTGCTCGTGGAGCCGTGAGTAAGATTTGAGACTCGAATAAGGGAGACGACAGGGAATGGTCGGATTGACATGGAATCGACTGAGTCGATTGATCGATGACTCGATCTGAATTGATGCATTGATGTGTGAAATTGTTATATGCATTAATTATATGCATGAGTGAATCACATCATTTATGGTATGCACATGATTCGATAATGTGCAGGGTGTGGCAATGGCCGGGTGAGACCGCTTATTATGCGACTCGTGTGTGATTGATGAACTGTATCATCTAATGGTCATGTGCTTTGTGTGTATTATGCTGAGTGATATCGTGCAGGGTATGGCATATCAGGTGAGGTTGTATGTGAATCGACTGTTATTTGTTGGTTTTTGACTATTGGTTGTTGCTTGTGGTGGGGTAGTTCTGGATAGATACCCTGGGTTGAGTGGGTTGAGTTGGTGTACTAACCGGGGCTTAGGGGTAGAACTTGCCGAGACGTAGTCTCACCCGTTGTGGGACATCATTTTCGGGTTCGGAGATGGCGGATCCCCCTAGCCGGTATGGTCGTCCTTCGAGAACGACTTCTCAGACTTATGCTTTTCTTGACCCAAGGAGTGATTGGACATATGAGTTAGTAATAACTTCGATCCTGGGCGTAAGAGGCCCCAAATCGGGAGGTACCCGATCTTTTAGAGCTTGGTTTCGAACCACTCCCCTTCTTGTTTAAGAATAGGCCCCCTTATTAGCTTCGATGTCCCTGCCGAAGTGATTGATGCGGCCAAGGATGTGGAACAAGCAGACCTACCTGATGGGGATGTGGAAGACCCGTCGTCTCGTCCGGATCAAGTGGACCCTAAGGATTCAGTAGTCGAGTCTGAATAGTTGGTCCTAGGACAACGAATTTTGAGAACCAATCAGTTTGTTGGGTCTTGTAATTATCGGCTGGCGATGTAAATGAATTAACCTGATATGCATAAAGGTTTGGTTATGAGTTTCAATATGAAAGTATAGCCCTACTTTTTTATCCCATTGTTTTATTGTCTGGGGATTTTCTTTATACTTCCGCTTGCGCATATAAAATGAACAGGGTCGCCGATGGGTCCTGGGACGTCGCTATTAATCGACCAGGTGAGGGATGGGCACGTGTTCGAGGATCGGGGCGTGACATCCCGTTTAAGTGGTATCAGAGCGAAGTTTAAGATTGGAGTGATAAGGAGTGATGGTTTATGGGATAGTAGTAGGATGTCCTTTAAATTCATGCTGGTGCATGTCTGTGTTAGCTGAGTGCTAAAATTGTTTGTTGTTTGAATCGCTCTGTTTCTAATTCGGTGTTGAATTGGAAGCAGGTGTCAGCAGATTAAAGCGACACCATGAGCGGTCAAGAGCCGAGAACTCCTAGGCAGAGGACCTTATCCTCAGTAACTCGGGATAGAACGCCTGTGAGAGGCAATGCCCGAGGCGGTCGTGGTAGAGCGCCAGCTGTGGCTAGCGCGAGTGGAATGGTTCCACCAGTTGAAGATGCTAGGGTAGCACCACCTCCTGTTGTGGATGCCGGAGTAGCAGCCCCTGGTGATCCCAGGATAGACGAAATCATGCGAATTTTAGAAGTCATGGGAAATCGTATGGATCAACAAGCGCAGAACCAAGCCGCCGCTGGTGCAGCACCTGCCGCTGTACCTGCCATCGCCCCTGCCAGAGTGCTACCAGGAGTTGTGGCCGTTGGGAGGCCAATCCACCAATTAGTGGAACATTTTCTGAAGCTAAAACCACCAAAATTTGTTGGTATCGGAAATCCCGAAGCTGCATCTCTGTGGATACAGGATCTAGAGAAAGCATTCACACTTCTAAGGTGCACTGATGACGAGAAGGTGGCACTGGCTGTGTACCAGCTTCAGGGTAATGCAAATATTTGGTGGAGAGCCGCCAAGGATACAGTGTTCCCGAAGGTGTGGTCCCGGACATGGGACACTTTCCTCGAGCCTTTAATGATCGAGTATTTTTCGAGTCTTGCTCGAGAACAAAAGATAGAGGAGTTCCATCATCTGCGGGGAGTATGATAGTTGACCAATATGGGGTCAAGTTTGCAGAGCTGTCCCAGTATGCTCCTAAATCGATAGAAGACCCTGAAGAGAAAGCCCGGAAATTCAGAAGTGGTCTTCGTACTGAGTTAAAGCAACCCCTACGCCATTGGATTTGACAACCTATCGAGAAGTTTATCGTCGAGCTCAGATGATAGAGCGAGGATTGAATGAGCAAGCTGCCTCGTTAGGGTCGAAATTTGGCGTTAACCGGGAAGCGATCAAACAAGGAAAGAGGCCTATGCCTAGAAACAGATTCCGGATTCCGCCCAACAGAGAGGGTGGAATCAGAAAGACAGGGTCTAGCCAGAATGGTGTGTGTCGCCTGTGTGGAAAGCAACACGAATCCGCCCCATGTCACTCTAGACCGGGTACTTGTTTCGGGTGTGGCCAGCCGGGTCACATAGTCAGGGACTGTCCCAGAAGACAGGGGAGACCGCATCAGTTGCCACCGCCGCCACCGATGAGACAGATAAGAGGGTATGCCCCTCAGAATGCACCGCAGGGAGGACAGTTAAGACCTCCAGTTCAGGGCACTATGTATGCAATTACACAGGGTCAGACTGAAGCTGCGCCTGATGTGATCGCAAGTATAGTCCCGTTCAATGAGACGCCAACTTAAAGATGAATCGAGCTATGCACTAAGAAGGAGGGCAGTGTCTCCAGAACAATGTTATAACAGTGGCGTAGCATAATTTTGGTTAAGTTTATAGAATTTCAGTTGCTGTAATGAAGTCATATAAAGCAGAATCACTGGTTATAGTTATACTTGAATATTTTGCCTATGTATAACTTTGGTACCATATATAAAAAGGTTTGGCTCGAGGAGCTTTTGTTGTAATGAAGCGTTGTTGCAATGTGATACAGTTTAATCCGTCGAAGGAGGAATCATTCGGTTTGCTCCTAGAAAGGAAGATCGAGTCGTGATAGTGTTTATCGACGACATCTGGGTGTACTCTAGAAGTTCAGAGGAATATGAAAGACGTTTAAGGACAGTGCTTCAAACGTTGTAATTGACAGATCTAGAGATCCAGGATATTCTGCAAGAAGATATAAAAAAAAAAAAAAAAAGAGAGAAAGGCTGATTTGCAAGCTACTAAGCATGGAACATTAAAGTTTTATGGACGATTGTGTGTACCCAATGG
Source organism: Eucalyptus cloeziana (assembly GCA_014182715.1). Classification (NCBI taxonomy): domain Eukaryota; kingdom Viridiplantae; phylum Streptophyta; class Magnoliopsida; order Myrtales; family Myrtaceae; genus Eucalyptus; species Eucalyptus cloeziana. The sequence goes on from CM024638.1 coordinate 6,280,712, forward strand.
TGCGGATCTTAAAGAAGATCTTGTTTGGAGCTTAATGTAGCAGTTATCAGTAGATCGCTCAGATGACACCGTGTGAAGCGTTGAATGGCAGAGAGTACAGATCTTCGATTTGTTGAAATGAAATCAGAGTGCAGAAGGTTACAGATCCAGAGTTAGTTCAGCGATTAGTGAATTCAGTTACAGTCATCAAAGACAGATTAAAGACCGCTAAGAGCTGCCAGAAAAGCTGCGCGGAATTGTGTCAAAGACCTTTGGAATTTTAAATAGGGAAGTATATTTTCCTTGGATGTTGCCTATGATAGGGACATCGCGTTTTATTAAGAAAGGAAAGCCAAAACTGTTTAAACATCGGAATCTTTCGAAATTTGGATTCAAAGGAGGATTTTGGCTTTAAATGGATAAAGAAAGCAACTTGGGTCACCGTCGGCGCCGTTAGCCGAGTGGTACCCGGGGGTGAAGCGTTGGTCCGAAGTTGGGAGTTCGAATCCCCGACGCGGCAGTTAGCCGCCTAGTAGAAAATAAAAAGAAAAAGAAGAAAAAGAACCAAATTTTTTTGCAAAAATGGACAAGTGCTTAATGTTTTGGAAAAAAAAAATGTTTGGGACAAGAATGGAAATGATTTGACAGCACCTCAGTACAGAAAGAGCAACCTGGGAAAGAGAAGATTCGATGAGATGACTGTGCCCCCACCTTTGTAATTCAGGAGTTAGGAAGGTTTAAATTTCGAGGACGAAATTTTTATAAGAGGGGAAGAGTTGTGACATCCTGAAATTCGAGCCCTCTGAAGGACGAGTGAAAGTGAATTTCGTCAATGCATTGTTGGTTGATCTCACTCGGAATTGATCACTCTTGAGATATCGACCTTGAGGGAAAGGCTAATGAGGACAGAACTCGTACGACTAAAGGACTCAACCTGGGAAAACGACTTGACCGTGAGACTTGCGTGAGGATGATCCTGTAGATAGGCAGGCCGATTCAAAGGACGACTGGAAGTTGATTCGCGGACAGAACATAATGGAACGACGGGTGATTCCGTTTACCGTTATCGAACCCGCGAACGACCCTATGTCGATCCTTAGTGATCGTGTACTTTGAAATAAGAATCTATCCTCCGTAATTTCATGCAGTCAAGGACGTCCATGCGTTGAGATGTCTTGAATGTGATTTGGCACGAGTCGGTTACGCGTGAATCCTCTGAGCCGCCCGTCAGTCTGAGTTATAACCAAAATGGCATTAGGGCGAAATTGACATGGCAAGAGAACTTAGGATTGGACTTCGAATTATCGGGAATGTCCGAGACGGACGTTAGATGAAGCTGCTTCAAACAGTTGACAGAGCCAGTTAAGCCGAGCAATTGGAAGAAAATGGATTTTCGGACCGAGAAAGCAAGCCCATGAGGACGTGGGCTGAGCCAAGCCAGTGTGGGCCTAGGCCCAAGGTGGGAAAGCCACCATGGTGGGCCTAAGAAAATCAAATGAGCCAATTGGGCCTAAATTAACAATTCATCTTCTAAGTGCATTGGGCCAATTCTTATTCATTTCAAGCCCAATTAATTTCCAAGCCCACTCCTATTCATGGCCAAGCCCAATCCTTAGGCCCATCCACCAATTGCAGCCCAATGTCATATTTGTAATTTGTGAGAGGTGAAATGACCAAAATGCCCCTAGAGCTTGTGGATAGGGGCAAAAGAGAAGAGAGAGAAGATGATGTCATGCATGGGGATTTGAAGTGGCCATTTAATGGCTTTAATGAGGAGTGCAACAGCTCTCCCATCACTCTCTCTCCCCCATTCGGCCTCCAAACGGACGAGCTCCTTTCTCCCTCGTTCTCCCTCTCTTCCAGTTTCTGCTCCAGCTGACCCTTCGGTGAAGAATCGAGTCAAAAGTGGTCTTCCCGGTTGAATCACAGAACGAGCCACCCATCACCGTGACCGGGAGAGACATACCGTTCCAACGAATCCAATTTCGTCCCGAACGGAGCCGCCGTCCGTCCTGTACGGCCGTCACAAGCCGCCGGTCGCCGGTCCGTCGGTCCGCCTGCAGCCTGGACTGTTTCGACTTTGCAGCCCGTTTTCTTCCATTCCAGCCATTTCTTTGCCCCCCCTAACCTCCCACAAGACCCCCAAGACCTCATGGTGCCGCCGGTTGTCGGCCACCCCCTTTGCCGGAGCTCCGGCCAAGCCGTTCAACTTGTTTTCTTCTCTGGCAGGGCTGTTTTTCAGTGTTTTCAGTGGGAGTCCGAGCTGTGGTTGCTGTGCTGAGCTTGGGACCGCCTTGGATCGTCGTGGTAGAGGTTCCGGTGCGTAGCCACCGTCGTCGCCGCCGCATCGGTGTCTCTGGCCCGCTTAACGAGTGAGTTTAGCTCCTAATCCTTCGATTAGTGCCTAAACTTGCTTAGGGTTGGTTTAGTTAGATTTAATTCTAGTTTATGTGATTTAATTAAGTTGTATTAGCCCTAAGATAGGTGGTTAGATGGATGGATTAGATTAATTTAGCTTAATCTTGCTTTATTTGCGTAATGTGACTTATGTGGTTAATTAAGCATGTTTAGCTTTAATTGATTGATTGTTTGCTTTAATTAATGTTTTGGTTAATTTCTGAATATAATTTATTATTTATTGAATTCTGGAAATTTACTGTTCACTCGACACTATTCACGGTTACTGTTCACGTGCACTGTTCACGCGGTACTGTTCACAGAGTACTGTTCACCCGAGAGTGAAAAATTGCCTTGTTTCATGTGTGTTGATTTTATGAAGTGAATGGATGTGTAAATGTATGGGCATCCGCATGAATTGAGTGATGATTTGTGTAATTGTGTGATGATTGTGATATATAGGTATTTTTTTATTAGAAAATACCGGGCGTCGGTTTACAACGCCAAATTGGAATTGTGGGCTGTTAAAGTTAGTGGGGCCGTGATGACCACTTAACCTAAATTATGCTAGTGGGGCTGAGTTCTGCCACCGAATTTGGAATCGGTCGCGCCCGTTGGGCCGTAAATTGCCACCCGATAAGGGTCGCGCCTGATAAGGCCGTAACTCCGCCATGACTATTAAAGGTCGCGCCCACTGGGCCGTAATTTGCCACCTAAAGATAGGTTGTGCCATTTGGATCGTAAATTGTTGCCAAGAAATTTGGTAGACCGTGTTCGTGGAGCCGTGAGTAAGATTTGAGACTGAATAAGGGAGACGACCGGGAATGGTCGGATTGACATGGAATCGACTGAGTCGATTGATCGATGACTCGATCTGAATTGATGCATTGATGTGTGAAATTGTTATATGCATTAATTATATGCATGAGTGAATCACATCATTTATGGTATGCATATGAGTCGATAATGTGCAGGGTGTGGCAATGGCCAGGTGAGACCGCTTATTATGCAACTCGTGTGTGATTGATGAACTGTATCATCTAATGGTCATGTGCTTTGTGTGTATTATGCTGAGTGATATCGTGCGGGGTATGGCATATCGGGTGAGGTTGTATGTGAATTGTTATTTGTTGGTTTTTGACTATTGGTTGTTGCTTGTGGTGGGGTAGTTCTGGATAGATACCCTGGGTTGAGTGGGTTGAGTTGGTGTACTAACCGGGGCTTAGGGGGTAGAACTTGCTGAGACGTAATCTCACCCCGTTGTGGGACATCATTTTCAGGTTCGGAGATGGCAGATCCCCCTATCCGGTATGGTCGTCCTTCGAGAACGACTTCTCAGACTTATGCTTTTCCTAACCCAAGGAGTGATTGGACATATGAGTTAGTAATAACTTCAGTCTGGGCAGAAGAGGCCCCAAATCAGGAGGTACCCGATCTTTTTAGAGCTTGGTTTCGAACCACTCCTTACGGTTTAAGAATAGGCCCCCTTATTAGCTTCGATGTCCCTGTCGAAGTGATTGATGCGGCCAAGGATGTGGAACAAGCAGACCTGCCTGATGGGGATGTGGAAGACTCGTCGTCTCGTCCGGATCAAGTGGACCCTAAGGATTCAATAGTCGAGTCTGAATAGTTGGTCCTAGGACAACGAATTTTGAGAACCAATCAGTTTGTTGGGTCTTGTAATTATCGGTTGGCGATGTAAATGAATTAACCTGATATGCATAAAGGTTTGGTTATGAGTTTCAATATGAAAGTATGGCCCTACTTTTTTATCCCATTGTTTTATTGTCTGGGGATTTTCTTTATACTTCCGCTTGCGCATATAAAATGAACAGGGTCGGCGATGGGTCCTGGGACGTCGCTATTAATCGACCAGGTGAGGGATGGGCACGTGTTCGAGGATCGGGGCGTGACAATGACAGTCAGTGCCCAAGGATGCGAATTTGAATTTGATTACCTCTTCTTCATTGTAATAGGTGAAAATACTCTAAACTTTGGTATGATGGATGCTTTCCAGTTGCCTTCTTCAGCTTTTGCTACTCAGGCAGCTTCACATTATGATGAGCTCCACACGAAACAGAGTTTCAACATTTCAGATAGCTTGAAGGTCCTTTACATAGACGGGTTTACCTTAAAATTCGATTGATGTTTCTTTATGTTCACATTTATCCATTTTCATATTTGTCTTTGCTTACGAACGAGTTACATTTCTCTACTTTTTTGGCCTATTAGATAAAATTCCTCATGATCTAGTCTACATTTGAATTTAAAGGTGAAAAGGTTTGGATTTGTCTTGCATGCTAAAATTCCTCATGATCTAGTCTACAATTTTTTTGGCCTTTTTCACTGATGAGGATTATTTTGAATTGTCTTACAACAGACACGATCGGAAACAAATGTGTGATATATAGGTTTTCACTTCATTGTCGTGTACTAGATGAGCATTTTCTTTTTCCTGTTGCACATTTATTAAATGACCTTGACAAAATTGTAGAGTGGTGAACACATTGAAAGATTATGCGACAAAAGCTTTCATAAAAACCGTGGATCACTTGGGCACCATGACTTAAAAGGTCAACTGTCTCTTGGATGACAAGATTGAGGAGGCATTTGCAATTGAGCTCAGATTCTCTTGTGTTCGAGAGGTGTGCTATATAATTAGGCTGTCCTTTTTCTTATAGCATTAAGGATGGGAAGGGCTTGTATACCCTCTGATTTGCCATGTGCAGGGTCTAACAAATTGCAACTCAGCAGGAAGAATTAAGTTTTTGAAATCTGAAATTACTCCAGATAAACTCCATGTCCTGCTGGCTGGATTATATCACATTGTAATAGAAGAGCAAAAGATATTTTAAACAGCATAACATATCCCGCTTCAATGATAATATGGAGTGAGGCACAGAGAACAACTATTTTTGGTACCATCAACTTTTTTTCTTACAGATAATGCATATAATTTTCAAATGCAATATATGGCGAAATGTCTGCAGGTAATGTATGACTCTTTTTCTAGTCTAGCTACCACTATGCACATAGCACAGAACGAGATTGGACTAATAGATGTCAAAAGTTCACGAGTCACAGAATATTATCAAATGCTACTACTGATGTACTAATAGCATTTTTTCTTTCCGAAGGCATATGTCCAAGAAATATAGATTCCTGTATCATTTGCCAGGTAACTTTTGACAGAATATGTGCTAATCATCCTAGCTTTGAAAAGACCCGGTGCTGACAGTGGAACCTAATGCAGAAGACTGCATTCGGCAACACAGTTTCCACGATCCTCCCTAGCTGGCACCTTTAAATTCACGAGTACTTCATCCAACAAAAAAGCAGGTCAGCACACTCGACTTGAATGCTCCAGATTGCCATACATAGCATTTACATAATGTTTTCATACCCTATGATTGTATCATATGTCGTGTAGTCAAACAAGCTCCTAATGCAAGCCACACTTTTCCTAACCAGAAAAACGTCCCTCCCCATTTCAGTTTCAACTCACACATTCGGGTTCTCTTGTTGATAGATCTACATCTCCAAACCCTTCTAATGCCAAAAGACAAGTAAGCATCAATGAACTTCAGTGTGGCTTAACTTTTAAACTTGACTGTTTTTGGACATGTCTTGCGGACATGATCTCTTATGACCAGTTCTCTTATATGCCCACATGAACATCTAGTTTCCATCGGAACTCCGAAGATCCACTTCAATGTCTACTCATGTTGAGCTATTTTCCAGCAAAAACAAACATCTCTTCAAGGCCTTGCTTAGCACGCTGAAGTCAAGAAAGGACAGCAAGTTATACAAGTTCTTGGACAAGAACTAAGAAGAACAGGGGATAAAGGAAACTGGATAGACCCATATCTCAGTTTCTTTGCATCATAAGTGTACCTCAATATGTTGAAGATCACTGGAAATACATTGATTATGTTGTTTAACTAAAAAAGTTTTAGATCAGAGAGCTGCAAATGAACTTGGCACTAGAACACTCAACATAAAAACAATAGCTCAACCGTACAGATTTCATGTGATAGGCATGAGACTCTTGCACACTCCATCCAGACTCTTGAGAGTAGCAATATAGTTGATTAAGCAATGGACATGGTTCAAAATCCAAGATCAAAACTAGGACACTCAGCCTTCACTTTTAGTGAATCCCTATCTCCTTCAGTGGTTATACTTTCATCATTAGCATTGCCGTGAAAACCGTGTGAAAGAGATGCTTCAGAAACAAGATTGCTGCTGCAGCATTTGGGGTCAGCTTGTTCATAAGAAGGCTGCAAACATTAATTGCAGCAGATGTACAAGCTATTCATACAAAGCTCAGTGAAATTGAGAATTCAGCAGGTCCTCATGCATCTAGTCTGATAATTCCCTACAAGCAGTTGCTATCTGCTGCTAATTTTAATTCAGCTTGTCTGGTAGTTCGGACCAAAAAGTTTTGACAAACATCAAAACTCATTAAGTTCTAATGGATTTTCAAGATGCTTAGAGTCACAACCTTGCCACAGACGGGTCAAAATAGAGCTCAAAGAATTGATTGCTGTAAACAGAGGACAAGTAACTATGAAATACCCGTGAGTTGCCAATTGCAAATTGCAAAGCCCCTCATATTGTGAGATTCATTGAAATGAGAGGCTGAGTCTGATGATGTTTCACAATGTCAGCTGAGAAAACTTATATTGCGAGAAAGCTAACACTAACATTCAAGAATGCTGAAGGTAGTGAAATCACACTAAAACCAACCTTTACACTTCATGAGACCAGGTAACTCTTCATTGTCAGTAGTAACGGTTAAATTTCCAGTGTCCACATCCTCACTGAAGCTAGTTCAGCAGCTGGCGCTCTGTCTTTGAGTACCATCATAAAACTTCTCTGAATGCTGAAGCTCCTTTGTTAGTGAAGCAAAAGTTGCCTTCCTTTCATATGAATTTTCGGCAATGGTAACTTGATCTAATGGTTTTCAGAAGACAGATAATATTTGATAGGCTGATCAAGTGGATTACATGATATCATTTGCAAACTGGAGTAAGTAACACAACATAGGTTCCTCCAGTCAACATGAGAGTTAACTTTGAAGGAAATGCAAAGTAAAGTGAGCGATGCATCAGAATCAATAAAACTAAGCTTCAGAATCAATAAAACCAATCCCAAGCTTAATTGCATGACAATCTCTTTCCAGAGCAGGTCCATGGAACAATCTATCCATTTTGCGGTCTTTACAAAGCTTACTGTAAAGTACTTGATGCACCTGAATAAGATAAATTTATTTTTAATGTGCCTAAATCCAACTTCACGTGCGAAAGATAGTAACATCAAAAGGTTGAAGACAATCTTCATAAAGAGAAATTTCTCCATAGAGTAATCACCATCGCATAGAGGCTTGGTCTAGGGAACTCTCCTGATGCGATCTGTGCTTTTTCACGCTAGATATTCCACTGTTTAAAACTGAATCTCTCGCTGGATGAACCTTCCCTGAAGTTTTTGTCTGCATGTTTATGCCAGAGTACTGTAATATCCAGAGATAAGGAGTTAGTAATCAAATAACTGAGACACATAGAATTAATATTTATGGAAGAAAGAATTAGATGCCCCAATTCTCAATCATCTTGAGGTGACCATATCGGGTGTATAACACCCCTCATATAAGTGCCCCTACTTGGTTAGGGAGTTAGCAACTCGCTCTTAACATGTTCTTTCAACATATTCATTTACAAGTCTATCTTAATACCCAAAGAGCCACTTAAATAACCACTGCAGTCCTTCACTCGGACATAGCTAGACAAACAGGATGCATCAAGGAAAACTACAAGTGAATACAATAAATTTATTGAAACATCTGAATAGCATTGGATAAATCGATAATGCTGCAAACCTCCTTGGATTGGTTGATTGATCAAATTTAGCACCATCCACCTGCCCATGGCCTGTCTTCATTTCTCCAGCAGCGAGACGTGGTTCATGATCATTCAAACCTATCAGCACCCTTTCTTTTACTACATGCTCCCCCTTATCAACCAAGCGAGAATCAAACTCCAGCAATTTTTCAGTTCCCAACACTTCATCTTTCCTGAGAAATTTATTCACCAAGACTTTCCTGCTAGGGCACGGGTCCAGTCCATGACACTAGCATCATACAGCGTGACCTGAATGATCCAAGGGGAAGAAAACAATGAGCATAAAAGTAATTCCAGGACCCATAAATAAGGGGTGCAAAAGGCTTTTTAACTTCTTTGGGTAGTGAAATGCACTTGAATTAGTGTGACACTTGGGCATATAATGAACCACTATCCAAGAAACAGGAGTGATTCATGTTGGATCAACAAACAAAGCAGCCAGCCCAGTTCAATGAAAAACAGTGGCTTGAGGATGAAAATGTCCTTGAAAGTGCGTCGGAATGACCTGCCTCCCTAGGGATCCGTGAACTTCAAGCTGCAAAAGACCATCACGGTATTTCTTGGCCTTTTGAGTTCCTTGTGTCGGGTACAAAACCTGCCAATCGACATGACAGGAAATTGTCAATCTCCAAGTAGGACATGCTCAGTTAAACAAACGCAGAACAGTGGGAGAACACGGCCCACAAAAGAACATCACATGCTCAGGCGTGTCGAATACGGCTGAAGAATAGAAATGGACCCGTCAATGATTTCATTATTTCGGTAACCTCAAGCTAAAAGGAGGCAGTAAATACGCAGCAATATCAAGAACGTAACTGGCTACTTAATACGGAGAGCATAACGACCAAAAGCACAGAACAGAGCAATCCACAGTGACAGACAAAAACGGTAACGGATCGATTGGCACTGCAGTTTTGACAAAGACAAGTCAATCAAACCGAATCAACCGAAGGTAACTAAATTTGCCGATCGAGTTGAGCAGGACATGAACGGCAGAGGAGATCAGTAGTGAGAGAGAGAGAGAGGGAACGCACCTTGGCGGTGGAGGAGTGGAGAGAGAGGAAGCCATCGCGGTAGACCTTGCGCTTTCTGCTTGAGGTGCTTCGTGAAGGTGACTGTTCCATTTCGTGGGAGCCTCATCCATGGCGGCGGTTTCTGCATTTGGGGAGGATGAAGAAGAAGAAGATCTTCTAGGGATTTCGAGAGCTGCAAGTAATTGCTGCGAGATACCGCTTCAACAAGAAAGCATCGTATTCGGGATTGCTGGTCAAGCAAATTCACGATTCGTCCTTCAAACAAGAAAGCATCATCATAACCCTTTTCGAGAAATTTAATCACATTCAGTTGGGGTTGATTCTCTTGCGTCTGTAACTATAGCGACAAAGCATTTCTTCTACGCGCGGCGGAATATATGCCTGTAAACTTCCCCGTCACCTCATTCTTTTCTTCTTCGGGCGATTTACTTGTATCGGCGGATATAGATTTGGTATAATCATTGCAACAAGCAACTTTCTAAGTACTTATTCATTTTCTCTCTTCTACGCAACTCACGGGCCTATATGTTCAGAGCTCGTTAACGCATCAGAAGCGAATTCTCAAAGTCATTCTCTATCATAATCTCCACCGATCATAGTCTAAGCAGTGCAATATACCAATGGCCGAGTCTGTTGTTTCGTCCGTGGGGCAGACAATAGGAAAGCTGCTCGTCGACGAGGCCAAATTCTTGAGGGGCGTGGAGGGCAAGGTCGAGGACCTGCAAGGGGAGCTGAGGCTGGTCCAGGGCTTGCTGAGGGATGCGGATGCGAGATGAGAGCACAGCGAAGCTGTTGGCGAATTGGTCCGGCAACTCCGAGACTTTGCCTATGATGCTGAGGACGTCATTGAGAGATACTTCCTCAAAGCCGCGCTGACGGAGGGACAAAACATCAACAAAGCGTATGCTTGCTTCATGGCGAAGTGCTCGTGCGTGCAGGTTCATGGGGTGGGGACAGAGATTGAGGGCTTAAAATCCAGAATTTCCGATATTGGAAGGAGGATGCAGAATTGTGGCATACAATCTGTGAGGGAAGGCGAACGCGAACGAGCGAGAGCTTTGATGCTGAAACGGACTTATGACCATTTCAAGGAGGATTTTGTTGGGAGGGAAGATAGTATCGAGGAATTGGTGAAAGAGCTGTCGAATGATGGAAAAAAGCAGAGAGTTATTTTTATATGGGGAATGGGTGGTCTGGGAAAGACCTCACTCGCCAAGAAAGTCATCGCTCATGACAAAGTGAAGAACACTTTCGATGGTATCGCTTGGGCTTGTGTATCTCAAGAATATGATCCGAAGGATATCTTGGTGGGAATTCTCGTTAAATTGATCCCTGATCAAAGAGAGAGGGTTATGAAGATGATGGATGATGAATTGTTCAAAACTCTATACGAGATCCAACAAGAGAAGAGATGTATTGTGCTTCTTGATGATATTTGGACCAAAGAGGCATGGGACAGTCTTCGAGATGCATTCCCAATCAAGTACTCGAGAAGCAAGCTATTGATAACAACCCGCAATAAAGAAGTAGCGGAGTATATCGATCATCAAGGTTTATTCCATGAACTTCAATGCTTATCGGACCAAGAGAGCTGGGATTTGCTAATGAAAAGGGTGTTCCCCGAAACAAAAGGTAAGACTTCTCTAAGGTTATTATCCTAACATATAGTAGCTTCAAGAGATTATACTGCTTGCTTGATTCTGATTTATGGCGCATCAATTATCATTGTAGGATTAGCTGATGAAATTTCTTCTGATGGACCTGAAGTTGGTCAAGATATTGTTGCAGGCCAAGCTGTAGAAGATATCACAAAAGAGTTAGAGAGAGGGACAAATACTAGGTACTTCATTGCTTAGTTTGTCCTTTTGGAAACTTAAGCAATTTATGAATAGATAGTTATGATGGAATTCAAATGATCAAAATATCGATTATTAGACACCATAATTTCAATATTTGGGGAATCAGATGCCCCTTTTGTTTCTTAATAGCTAATAGTTATAAAACTAAACCAACATCCAATACTATGCTTCTCCTTTCCTCTAATGAGGTTAAATATCAAAGAGGCTTTTATGAGGCCAACATAATAGGCGATTTTAATAGGATTTATGAAATAATGTGAAGCCTAGGTATGTTACTTCTTCCGTAGGCTTCATCTCAAGTCCACCATTTCTACATTTGTGAATAGTTAGCTTAACAATAAAAGTAGGGATTAATAAGAAAAATCGTGAATCATTATGCGGCAAACGAAGATTTCCTTAGAATTTGTGCAAGAGTTTAGTAGCACATTCAAGTTATGGGAGATCACACTCGAGATGTCCTTGTGCTGCTTTCACATTTCTTCGTCAAATAGGTTTATTGTTGCTTTATATTTACTTGAGTCACTTAATTCAAGCCACGAATAATAGAGACGATACATTCCATTTGTTAATTTAGACTTCTTGATATTCCAGGCGTAGATGGAGGCATATATAGGAGCTTTATTGTGGTCCTATTTTCCCCTTACAAAAGCATAAATGGACCACAAATTATATAGAACTATAGCATCTTATACTTCTAAAAGCACATATTCATCCTTGAAGTAATCTTCTTATTACAGTTGCTTCTTCCTATGATTGTTGAATTGCAATTTGTTGCTTGATATTGTGTAGTAATCACCGAAGAGATGAAGAAGTTAGCACATGAACTCCTTAAGAAGTGTTCAGGATTACCCTTGGCTATCATTGTGCTTGGTGGACTGTTGGCCGTCAACAATTGGAAGACTATTCACGAAAAGATCAATTTGCATTTTAGTGATAAAAGTGATGTAGCAAAAGTGTTAGCCTTAAGCTATGACGACTTACCATGGCATCTAAGGCCATGCTTCCTCTATTTGGGTAGCTTTCCTGAGGATGCAGAAATCCTTGCGACGGAAGTTCTTTACATTTGGATTACTGAAGGCTTTGTGTTGTTGAATGCATATGACAAAGAGAGAGAAATTTCAGTGGAAGATGTAGCAGAGCAATATTTAACGGAGTTGGTTAATAGAGGAATGGTTCAAGTGCAATTCAATTTAAGTGGAAAGATCAAAAGGTGCCACCTTCATGACCTGATGCGAGACTTATGCATCTCCAAGGCTCGCAAGAGAGTTTTCTAAGCATTCTTAACATTCAACGGGGACAAAGTGAGACAGAGAATTGTTCCGCTTCAATGGCAATAAAAGTCGAGTCAAGTTGCAAAATACGAAGGCTTTCTCTTAATAGAAATGTGATTCCGAGCTTAAAAGCATCAAGAAGGACTTTGGTCCACCTTCGAACTCTCATGTCCTTCGGAGGTGTCAAATGGGAGTCGAAGCAATTTCAATCTATTTTTAAAGACTATAAGTTTCTCAGAGTTCTGAAACTAGAGAACCTTGATGTGATGAGAAGCTTACCTAAATCAGTGGGAGACCTAGTCCATTTAAGATTCTTAAGTTTAGCAGGTAGTAGGTTTAATGGCTTGCTGCAATCTATGGGGAACCTTGTATGTATGGAATTCTTGGACCTTGGGGAGAAATATGTTAGAGTTTCCATGCCGAATGTGTTGTGGAAGATGAGAAGGTTGAGGTATCTCCGTCTTCCTTACAACTTTGATGTCGAGGAGAAATTCCATGGGGCCCGGAAGAAGTTACGGTTGGGCACTTTAAAGAATCTACGGACATTGAGAAACTTCAGTCCGAAGAAATGTGATGTGAACGATGTAGGCAAGCTTATCAATTTGCAAAAATTGAATGTCTTTGATTGGGATGATCCTTTCGAGGTAGAGATATTTCCACAACTTGCTAAATTCAATTTGAAACATATTCGATCCTCGTCTTTTTATTTCGGAAATTTTTCTCATTTATGGACTGAAGATGAATTGAGTAAAATATCAAACTATCCTCATTTCTGTAAGCTGTCCATTATGGGAAGAATAGAGAAGTTACTAGAACAAAAGAGTCTACCCGAGCAATTGAGGAAACTGGTCTTAGTAAGTTCTCGACTCAAAAAAGATCCGATGCCAATATTGGAGAAATTGCCTCACTTGATTTTTCTCATGTTGTCTTATGCTTTCATGGGAAAGGAAATGGTTTGCTCTGCAGGAGGCTTTCCTCAACTCAAGCATTTATTTTTTTCTTATTTGATGAATTTGGAGGAGTGGAGGGCCGCTGAAGGAGCCGTGCCTCATCTGTCTCGATTAGGGATCGGTCAGTGTGACAAATTGAGGGTGGTACCTTGACATGTCTCTACATATAACGGTAGGGACGAAATAAACAAGGAGTTGAGGAAGTACGGCGTTATTTGAGAGGGGGATAATTGAAGTGCGTGGCCAAGGGTGGCCCCAGCAGTCGAGCGAGAGAGGAGGGAGGGGGGCGTGAGCTTGTGGGTTGTCACTTATCAGGGCGGTGGGCCCCCAGAATAATTAGCAGATGTGAAAAATGAAAAATTGATGAATAACCGCAATGCTGCATATAATTGATGAGAGTAAATATCTGTAAGCGAAAATAGAGAGTATTATATTATGGTATTCCTTGACAAAATATTTTCCATGTCTTCTTTCCATCATAAAATCATCATTCGTTTCGTTCTCTCTCTCATCCTGAGGACTTCCAAATCAGTGGGGGGGTGGAATCTGTTGTTTCGCTCACTGTCGAGAGAACCCAGCGAGCACCGTGAGGAGGAGGAGGAGGAGGAGGAGCGAATTCGTTGCTTCTCCAAAAGAAGGCTGGATCGGGGAGGCATCTGAAGAAATAAGAGTCGTCGCTTGTCGTGGCGTTGGAAGACAGTCATCGTTGGAAGCTGCTGCATTGGAAAGGAGAGGAGATCCGGTCATTTCCATAGTGTTGGTCAGATGTTTGACGAAATGCGGATGTGGAGTAGGAACTGGGGTACATCAATCTGAAATCGGCATGTTGCTTTCGGCTTGTGCAATTGATTTCTTTGTATATATAGACAAACGATGACGAGAAATACAACAGTGCATTTTGCATCTCCCAGTCTCCTGTATTTTTTGTTGTTATCAGTATCCCCGTCTCCTACATGCAAGTGTCACGGTTCGTGAATTCTCCCGTACTCGTGACACTTGTGAGTGGCGCTTGGGGTTATCTGGTGAAGAGTGTGAGGCAGAAGGGTAGAACACAACCGGTCCGTGGGAGTGGCGTCGGGGACGGTTGGTGCTAGGAGTTCTAGGATAGAAGGATTACATTACTTAGGAACTTTGAAGATGGGGTAGGCCTCCCGTGCACAACCGGTCGGGAGCCGATGCCGCTCTCCCGACGAGGCCATGGCGGGCCGAAACCAGCTTGTCGTATCTAAATGGATCTCGCTGTCTTACTCGATGGACTAGACGCCCGAGCGAAGCTGGGCGTGGTAGGATCTCGCACGAAGGAGCATTCACCGTATCGATCGTGGAACAGCTAAAGAAGAAAGGCTGGTCTAGCAAATTCCGCTCGCCAAGCGCCCACGGGTTGTTCCGAGGCCAAGGAAACTCTCGGCCCGTGACAAGTGGTATCAGAGCAGGAATCCCTCCAGTAAGTGAGCAAGTCGGAGAATCGGACTCCTCGCTCATGTGTGAGTCAAATTGATAAGTTCTAGTGGATGGGTACTAGGACGAGTTGGTTTCTCGTCGAGCGGCATGCGAGTTAGAGAAGAACCAAATCCTCACTGAATAGGGATAACGTTCTTGGATCGATCGGTGAATTTGAAGAAGAGGTCTACTATCACGTTTTCAACAAGGAAAGAAACCTCCATTGGTCTGCTGGGGTCAAGATGCTGGTTAGGCTAATATGGTGCTGCCAAAAGATGCAGTTGATGAAAAATGCCACACTTGCCGGAAAGCGCAGGTGACCGAATGGCCGAGCGGCTGAGATCAAAAGAAGCTACCGATGGAGCAAAACCTGTTTTGTTGGGCGAGCGTGACCGTTCGATGTGAATTCCCAAAAGTGGCACATCAGTGGTTAATTTACGCAAGGAAGCGACAAAGCAGATCGCAACGAGGGCGTTGCGAATTGAGTGGGGGAGAATGTCACGGTCCGTGAATCCTCCCGTACTCGTGACACTTGTGAGTGGCGCTTGGGGTTATCTGGTGAAGAGTGTGAGGCAAAAGGGTAGAACACAACTGGTCTGTGGGAGTGGTGTCAGGACGGTTGGTGCTAGGAATTCTAGGATAGAAGGATTACATTACTTAGGAGCTCTGAAGACGGGGTAGGCCTCCCGTGCACAAACTGGTCGGGAGCTGATGCCGCTCTCCTGACGAGGCCATGGCAGGCCGAAACCAGTTGTCGTACCTAAATGGATCTGCTGTCTTACTCGATGGACTAGACGCCCGAGCGAAGCTGGATGTGGTAGGATCTCGCACGAAGGAGCATTCACCGTATCGATCGTGGAACAGCTAAAGAAGAAAGGCTGACCTGGCGAATTCCGCTCGCCAGGCGCCCACGGGTCGTTCCGAGGCCAAGGAAACTCTCGGCCCGTGACACAAGGCTGCAAGATATACTCTGGAGATTCTTTTACGTGTGGTTACATTACTCTTTCGCTTTGAACAATGGCAATGAAATTGTTGGATGTAGCGAGAAAGCATATGATTATTTGTCAATTGGGGACGCCTGGCAAATGTTCCTCTTCTCCTGCGACCAAGAACTTGCGGTATATATCATGGAGGTAAATATTATGAGAGGATTTTGGCTTTCTCTAACTGGAATTCTGTTCTCACTTGACTAATTAAGTCAAAAAGATAATATTCGCTCTAGTATCCGTTCAGACCTTTGAAGGGTCTCATAAAATCTCTTCTACTGAGTTGCTGATCTATGTCCTCTTCAACTATTATGATTGTTTTTATCTTCTTTTGGAATCACAGACTGATGTTAAACTTGCACTTACCACATCTATGTGTCATTTGGCCCTTGCTGGGGCTCTGCTGAGTTTGAACTTGGAAAGGTGTGCTCAGTACAGAAACCTCGTGCTTTAAAAAGGGCTTCATACTGTGTGGAAGGATACATCCACGTAAAAACTGTATTGTGAAGCTTGAACAATTACATATGTTATATTATGGAATGTAGGAGCATCCCAAGTGGCAAATGAAGAGTGGGTCTGTATATTTCCAATGGAAATGGATAATGACAGTCAATGCACGAGGGTGTGAATTTGAATCTGTTTGCTGCATCTTCATTGTAACAGGTGAAGATAATGGATTTTCCAGTTGCCTTCTTCAGTTTCCACTCCTCAGGAAGCTTCGAATTATGATGAGCTCTCCATGAAACAGAGAGCTTGAACATTCCGAATAGCTGAAGGTACTTCATAATACACCTATAGTTTTCTTCAGTACGTAGCAACAAATGTGAGATAAATAGGTTTTTACTTCATTGTCTTGTACCGGGTTGAGCATTTCTTCCTGTTGCACATCTGGTAAATTGCCTTGACAATATTGTAGAGTGGTGAACACATTAAAAGATTTTGCGATGAAAGCTTTCATAATCAAAATGGATCACTTGGGCTCCATGACCTATAAGGCCAACTGTCTCCTGGCTGACAAGATTGAGGAAGCATCTGCGGTTGAGCTCATATTTTCTTGTGTTCGACAGTTGTGCAATATAATTAGGTTTTCCTTGTTTTGTAGTGTTTAGGATGGGAAGGGCTTGTGTACCCGCTGATTTACCATGTGCAGGGTCTAATAGATTGCAACTGATCAAGAAGAATCAAGTTTTTCAAAATGTGAAATTACTCCAGATAAACTCCATAATGTGCCAGATTATATCATATTGTGACAAACTAATTACTAGAGCAAGAGAGATTCTAAAGAGCAGAAGAAATCTTGCTTCGACCAAAGTATGGAAAATGGCAAGGAGAACAACCATCTCTCGTGCTATCAACTTATTTATCACAAAGTAACAAATAGAACTTTCAACGATGTTATTGTGTTTCAGAGACTATTGACGTCTGAGACGTTCATAGACCATGGAGGTTTCTCAGCACTCACTAGCGATAGGAACTCTGGAGGACCTCATGCGATATATCTTACCAGGCACGCTTCCCTTCACAAGATTTATCTGTTGTTTTATTAAGACCAAAAAGTTGGTGTTGGCTCATGCTTCATAACTTTCTCAGTTTCAAAAGCTAAAGGCGAGGAAGTCGGCAAGAATCTGCGATAATACATGACAAGTGGCTTAAATGGCAAAATGTCCAAATGCTAACGTTGTATAAGCCATTTTCTGGTTTAACTACCATATGCATATTGCATGTAACAAGATTGGTCTATTAGATGAAGAAAGTTCACGAGTTATAGAACTACTTTTCTTGTTCTGATGTCTTGAGGACATGATCTTTTATGATTGATTCTCTTGTGAATCGCCATTATATCCCCACATGAACATCCAGTACCCATCAGAACCGGATGATCCACTTCAATATGTACTCATGCTGAGAGGAATAGGAGAACTGATATCGAGCTTTATTCATGCAAAAACAAACGTCTCTTCAAGGCCTTGCTTAACATGCGGAAGTCAAGAAAGGACAGCAAGTTATCGAAGTTCCTGGACGAGAGCTAAGAAGAACAGGGGATGAAAGAAAACGGATAGGCCCAAATCACGGTTTCTTTGCACCGCAAGTATGACCTATGCTGTATTTGTTATGGTAGCTTAAGCTAGCTTTAAGATTTTGAGAATAATTTAATGCAATAAGAAACAGAACGAAAAGAAAGTCCTGATAAAATTACATAATTTCCACAAGGAATTCCTTCGGATGATGGTTGCCGCTCTATACTCTACAGTTCCCTCTTGCCTGATATTCCAAACAGAGAAGGTAAAGAATGAAGAATGTTTAGAAAGCTGAGATACTATTTCCTCCTGGTAATTAAATAATGATAGGCTCACAAGTCACAATTCACAAGACACAGCTAAAACTGGGCAACCTGGAAGGAACCAATAAAATTGCTTAAGCAGCTATTTATCACAATCACAGGCTGCTTTTCCCTCAGTTTGACTGAGGAGCTCCTGTTACATGATCTGCATGCTAAGACACAGCTAAAACTGGGCAACCTTCATATGTTGTCTAACTAAGTATCCAAACTGAGCATCTTTCTCGATAGGAATCGAACGAGCATTGTGTATAAACAAACGGTCTATGATGCAACTTTGTCCTGCCATATAAATATTTGAAGACATGAGAACACACACAAAATGCTTCCTCAGCTGAACTACTTCTTCACCATGCTTTCACTTGTCTTAAATTTAACTAATATCTCAGATTGACACGGGTGGCCTCTTTCCATTTCGATATATAAACATAGTGTACCTCAATATGTTGAATATCGCTGCAAATACATTGATTATGTCGTATAACTAAAATGGTTTCAGATCAGACACTGCAAATGGACTTGGCACTAAAACACTCCCCATAAATACAAGAGCTCGACTGTACGAACTTCATATGTGATAGGCACGGGATTTTTGAGCACACCATTCAGATTCTTGATAGTAATCAATACGGTCGATTGAGCAATGACCATTGTTCAAAATCCAAGATCAAAGCTGGGACCCTTGGCCTTCACTTTCAATTGATCCCTATCTCCTTCAGGGGTCTTCAATTCATCATTAGCATCGCCACAAGAACTGCATGAAAGAGATGCTTTGGAAGCAAGGCTTGTTGTCACAACATTTGGGGTCAGCTTGCTTGGGAGAAGGCGGGAAGCGATAATTGGACCAGATGTGTATGCTAGTCATACAGAGCTCAGTGCAATTGAGAATGTCCACTAAGTAAATGCAGAACTAGACTTTGGTTTCCCACAAGCAGTTGCTACCTGCAGCTAATTTGTTTCTGCTTGTATAGTAGTTTGTACCAAAAAGTTTCAACAAACATTGAAACTCATGAAGTTCTAATGGAGTTTCAAGATGCTTATTGTCATTTGTCACAACCTTGCCACCAATGGCTCAAAAATGGAGCCCAAAGTATTGATTACCCTAAATTTAACAGGACAAGTAGCCGTGGAATAGGTGGGAGTTGCCAATTTGAAAGCCCTTCCGTAGAGTGAAATTCATTGAAATCAGAGGATGATTCTGATGAAATTCTACAATGTAGTCAAGGAAACATAAACTATGAGAAAACTAACATTAAAATTTGAAAGAACGCTGAATTGAAAGAAATCACGGCTAAACCTACCTTTTCCGACTTCATGAGACCAGGTAACTTTTCGTAGCCAACGTTGTCGGCTAGATTTCCAATGCCTCATACTCCACTGAAGGTAGTCTAGCAGCTGGCACTCTTTGTTTTTGAGCAACATCAGAAGAATTATCTGAATGCTGAAGCTCCTCTGTCAGTGAAGCAAAACTTACCTTCCTCTCATATGACTATCTGCAGCGGCAACTTGATTTAATGGTTTTCGGAGGACATAATATTTGATAGCCTGCATCGATTGGATTACAAGAGCTCATTTGCAAGCTACAGTAAGTAACACAATGTAGGGTCCTCCAATAAACACGGGAGTTAATTCCATTGAGTCTTGCCTGATAGATGATTTGGCCTCCGCGTGGTTAAATCGTCGCTAAATGCTGTTGCCCGACTGTGATCATTGATGTTCCTCCTACTGGGAAAGAACAATGGAAGTCATTGTTGATTGACTCATAGCTGTTGGGTTGCGACAATCGTCAACAAATCTCATCATATAGTTCGATGACATATCATAAAAGTCTGATAAAAAATTCCCAACCACCCAAAATGTTCCAAATTCATGACTTTTTATGTCGTGTTCATTCAATTATTTTCTCAAATGACTTGCTTTTTCTTGTCTCTCTTCAAGTAGGCGCTTCTGCTCCAAAGCACACGTTTCGTTTCCATCTTTACCATGAAATATTGTTCGAACTTCAAGATGACAATGTTAATAAAAAGTTGACAAATGCAAAGATTTTGGCACCTCACTTTTAATTGCGTTTACAGGATCTTTGGCAAAACCTCACTTTCATTGGATTTGCATGCACAACTAGAGTAGGCCTATTGTTAGATTAAATGTCATTTGGTAGGTGAATTGAATGTGTAAGCCCCGCATCACCCGATTTCCTAAAAAAGTCCAATGTCTCCTGTACAAATTGATTATATCCAAAAAAGAAAAAAAAAATATCACGTTATTGACAACTAAATTAAGCCCAACTATCCATTGATGATGCCATTTTACATCATTGGTACCAAATAAATTTTCAGATGAATGCAAATTGAGTTGGGAATTTGACTGAATCCCACATTTTAAATGTGATAGATCTACACTGTGTAGGCTAATGAATGAGATCAAGCCCATCCTTGAGTTCAAATCAAGCCTGACAAATTTGGGTGAAGAATTAAACTGAATTCACCAGTGAGCAAGTTAGGTGGGACTCCCAACAAGTTTGATGGCAATGCCATTATCATTTACCAGCTCATCACATGATTTTAATGTAGGCAAAATGCAAGTCAGTCTTTTACTTTAAGTGAACGAAGTCTTTTCTATATTTCAACTTTTTCCCTATACTAATTTAGTGTGGCTGAAATGATAAAAAAGACTCGAGCTAACGGCACCAGACATCTTATGCATGTTGGCTACGTAGAGGATCGACTTCTAAGTAGTACCAAATGCCACACTGACACGGCATGTTAATGCTTTTGATGGACGAGAGTGAATGAAAATGACAGTATTTCCCACTCATAAGCAAGTATTACACTTGATCTTTGCAAAAGAATAACTTCAAAAACCCCTTCTCACGTGTCATGCCACGTATAAATATCGGGAGATGAGAAAAGTAGTAAGCAGAATGAACGGGAGCGGAGATTGGATTGGTGAGAATCTACCTTTACGCTAGATATGTAAAACCTTAGATTATTAGATGGAAGAAAATGCTTATACATGACAGGCTTATGGGCAAAATAGCGATTAAGAATTATTGGGATATTATTGTTATTGGACGTCTCACTTTTGTGGTGTTCAGTTTGGGTGCGCGTTGCTTCCAGTACTTAATCCCAGAAAACTCAGCGCCTTGCGTGTCCTTGTTAGTACGGTGCAGCCTTCATCATACCCTAATTATTGCTCTCCCCAACAGAGACACTCAAACAACCTCGTGACAGAAGCAAAAGGCACAAATCACTCTGACACTTGGTGGTGACCCATTTCTGCAAGATGATTTTTCTACTTTCTCTCCCCTTCTCTCAATATCTAAGGTGAAGATAACTAATTTTGGTTATGGCCTTTTGGATATCTTTCTTTGCTTTTCCTTATCAGAGAATGTTAGGGAGCTGAAAGGAGGCTTGGGACTGTGTTGCAGTAGATAAAAAGGAGGTAATGTCAGCTTCATATTCGTCGCATATGCTTTTTGCTCTCCTGCTGAGATTTTTTATCTGGTTCTTTTTTGACCTGCGGTTTGGCAATGCTCTATGTGATCCGTGAATTGACAAAACAAGAAGAAATGCTTCCGTTGGCAATAATTGTTGTTGTCGGCACATGGAGAACTCTGGGCATGATATATTTCAGGATTTTAGCCTCGGCTTTGTTGGAAGGAAATGGTTGAGATAAGAATTGGGAAAGAACGTCAAGAAGAAGAAAATACGTTGTGGAAATGGATAATGATAGTCAGTGCCCAAGGGTGTGAAGTTGAATCTAATTGCTTCATCTTCATTATAACAGGTGAAAATACTCTAAACTTTGGGACGATGGATGCTTGCCAGTTACCTCCTTCATTTTCCTCCCCTCAAGGAGCTTCGCATTATGACGAGCTCTCCATGAAAGACGGTTTGATCTTTTCAGATAGCCTAAAGGTACATAATTTCTAGTTACTTTTTCTTGGTTTACCTTAAAATTCAATTGATGTTCCTCCAAAAAATTTGATATGAACACCGGTCATTTGATATGATTTCGTCAAGATCGACGTAAACAATTTTTAAAATATTTTATTGTTATTATTATTTGGATTTTTTTTTTTTTTTTGCTTTTTTTATATTGGGCTGACAAGGGCCGCCGCTGCGAAGGCCCTAGGCAAGGTCGTTGAGGCCTCATTGGCCACTGCGCTGGCAAGGCTACAAGGGTCCTCGCCTAGGGCTTTCGTGGCTAGATCTGGGTGAGGGCCACCTCGCCGTCGTCATGAAGGCCCTAGGTGAGAACCGCCTCGCCCTCGTCGCGAAGGCCCTAGGCGAGGGTGTCACATCCTCACCGGCTACTAATGACGCTGCCTAGAGGTGGTGGGGGCTCTCGCGGCCTCACCCAAGACTTCACAGCCTAGGGCGAGGGTTTCACAGTCAACGAGGGTTGTCGATGACCCTCGCAACAAATAAATAAATAAATAAGAAAAATAAAAATAAAAACACAAAATTCAAAATTCAAAAAAGTAAATAAATTCCATGTGGAATGATTTGCTAGAATTGACACTCAAGTAATTGATTTTACTTTGATATGGCACTCAAGTGAGCTTTTTTTTTTTTTTTTTTTTTTTTGGCACTCCTAGTATTCTTACCCCTCCAGATTGCCATGTTTTCATGCCCTATGATTGTATCATATTTCACACGGTCATATTTCACACGGTCAGACAAGCTACTAATGCAAGCCACAATTTTTCTAACCAGAAAAACGCACCTCCCCATTTCTATTTCAACTCACACGTTCAAGTTCTCTGGCCGATAAATCCACATCTCCAAACCCTTCTAACGCCAAAAACGAGTAAGCATCAATGAAATTAAGTGCAGCTTAGCTATTAAGCTTTATTTTTTGTTGGACATGTCTGGCGGACATGACCTCTCATGGCCGAGTCTCTTATATGCCCATATGAATATCCAGTACCCATCAGAACCTCGAAGATCCACTTCAATGTCTACTCATGTTGAGAGGAACAGAAGAACTGATACCGAGCTGTATTCCAGCAAAAACAAAAGTCTCTTCAAGGCCTTGCTTAGCATGCGGAAGTCAAGAAAGGACAGCAAGTTGTACAAGTTCCTGGACGAGAACTAAGAAGAACAGGGGATAAAGGAAACCGGATAGACCCACATATGAGTTTCTGTGCATCAAAAGCGTACCTCAATATATTGAAGATCCCTGGAAATACATTGATTATGTCATATAACTAAAAACGTTTCAGATCAGACAGCTGCAAATGAATTTGGCACTAGAATGCTCCACATAAAAACAGGAGCTCGACTGTACAGATTTCATGTGTGACAGGCAGAATTCTTGCGCACTCCATCCAGATGCTTGACAGTAGCAATATTGTTGATTGAGCAATGGATATGGTTCAAAATCCAAGATCAAAACTGGGACACTCAGCCTTCACTTTCAATGGATCCCTATCTCCTTCAGGGTCCATTCTTTTTATCACTAGCATCGCTGTGAGAACCATGTGAAAGCGATGCTTCAGAAACAAGATTGTCGCTGCAGCACTTGGAGTCAGCTTGCCCATGAGAAGGCTGCAAACGATAATTGCAGCAGATGTACATGCTAGTCATACAAAGCTCAGTGAAATTGAGAATGTCCTCAAGGTAAATAAAGAACTAGATTTTGGACTGGGATGCATTAGAGAATTCAAGCAGGTCCTCATGCATCTAGTTTGAACATTCCCTGCGAGCAGTTGCTACCTGCTGCTAATGTAATTCAGCTTGTCCATTAGTTTGCACAAAAGAGTTACATCAAACATCAAAACTCAATTAAGTTCTGATGGAATTTCCAGATGCTTAGAGTCACAATCTTGCCACAGACGGGTCAAAATAGAGCTGAAAGAATCAATTACTGAAAATAGAGCAGGACAAGTAGCTGTGAAATACCTGTGAGTTGCCAATTGCAAAGTCCCCCGTCAAGTAAGATTTATTGAATTCAGAGGCTAATTCTGATGATATTTTACAATGTCAGATGACGAAACATATATTGCAACAAAGCTAACACTAAAAATAAAAGAATGCTGAAGTGAGTGAGATTGCACTCAACCAACCTTTAGACTTCATTAGACCAGGTAACTTTTCATTGTTGGTAGTATCAGTCAGATTTCCAGTATCCACATTCTCTACTGAAGCTAGCTCAGCAGCAAACGCTCTTTGTCTTTGAGATCCAACACAAAACTTATCTGGATCCTGAAGCTCCTTCGTTAGGGAAGAAAAAGTTGCCTTCCTTTCATATGAATTTTCAGCAATGGCAACTTGATCTAATGGCTTTCGGAGTACGGATAGTATTTGACAGGCTGCATCGATTTGATTACAAGAGATCATTTGCAAGCTGTAGTAACACACATAGGTTCCTCCAATAAACATGAGAATTAACTTTCAAAGAAATGCAAAATGAAGTGAGTGATGCATCAAAATCAATAAAACCAATCCCAAGCTTAATTGATGACATTCTCTTTCTAGAGCAGGTCCAAGAAACAATCTATCGATTTTGCAGGCTTTATGAAGCTTACTGTAAATTACTTGACACACCTGAATAAGATAAAATTATTTTCATTGTGCCTAAATCTACCTACACATGTGAAAGATAGTAACATCGAAAGGCAGAAGATAATTCTAATACAGAGAAATTTCTCCATAGAGTAATCACCATCACGTAGAGGCTTGGTCTCAGAAACTCCTGATGCAATCTGTGCTTTTCATACCAGATATTCTACTGTTTGAATCCAAATCTCTCGCTGGATGAACCTTCCCCAAAGTTTTGTCTTCATGTTTATGCCAGGGTACTGTAATATCCAAAGTTCAAGCATTAGGCATCAAATAATTGAGGCACATAGAATTAATATCTATGAAAAAAAGAATTAGATGTTCGAATTCTGAATCATTTTGAGGTGACCATATCAGGTGTACAATCCTCCTCATATACGTGCCCCTACTTGGTTAGGGAGGTAGCAACTTTCTTTTAACATGTTCTTTCAACATATCCATTTCCAATTGTATCTTAACACCCACAGATCCACTTAAATAACCTCCTCGGTACTTCACTAGGACATAGCTAGTCAAACAGATGCATCAAGGAAAACCACATCTACAATGAAGTTATTGAAACATCTAAATAGCATTGGATGAATCAATAATGCTGCAAACCTCCCAGGATTGATTGATCAACTTTAGCACCATCCACCTCCCCATGGCCTGTCCTCATTTCTCTGGCAGCGCGACATGGTTCATGTGACATCCTGAAATTCGAGTCCTCTGAAGGATGGATGAATGTGAATTTCGTCAATGCATTGTTGGTTAATCTCACTTGGAATTGATCACTCATGAGATACTGAGCTTGAGGGGAAGGGCTAATGAGGACAGAACTCGTACGGCTAAAGGACTCGACCTGGGAAAACGACTTGACCATGAGATTTGCGTGAGGACGATCCTGTAGATAGGCAGGCCGATTTCAAGGACGATTGGGAGTCGATTCGCAGACATAACATAATGGAACAACGGGTGATTCCGTTTGCCATTATCGAATCCGCGAACGACCCTATGTCGATCCTCAGTGATCGTGTACTTTGAAATAAGAATCTATCCTCCGTAATTTCATGCAGTCAATGACGTCGTCCATGAGTCGAGATGTCTTGAACGTGGTTTGGCACGAGCCGGTTACGCGTAAATCCTCAGAGCCGCCCGTCAGTCTGAGTGGTAACCGAAATGGCATTGGGCAAAATTGACATGGCAAGAGAACTTAGGATTGGACTTCGAATTATCGGAAATGTCCGGGACAGACTTTGGATGAAGCTACATCAATCAGTCGACAGAGCCAGTGAAGCCGAGCAATTGAAGAAGGGATTTTCGAGCCGAGGAGGTGAGCCCGTGAGGACATGGGCCGGGCCAAGTCAATGTGGGCCTTAGGCCCAAGTTGGGCAGCCACCAAATGGGCCTACGTCAAGCAAATGAGCCCATTGGGCGAAACCAACTATTCATCTTTTAAGCCCATGGGCCAATTCTTGGCCATTTCAAGCCCAACAAATTCCTAAGCCCATTACTATTCATGGCCAAGCCCATTTCTTAGGCCCATCCACCAATTTCAGCCCAAGGTTAGATGTGTAATTTGTGCAAGGTGGAAATGACCAATTTGCCCCTAAAAGCATTTGGATAAGGGCAAAGGAAGAGAGAGAAGATGATGTCATGTATGGGGACTTGAAGCAAGCATTTATGGGGCTCTTGACAGCCCTCCCATCACTCTCTCTCTCCCCCATTCGGCCTCTCTCGAACGGAGCTCTCTCTCCCTCGTTCTCCCTCTCTTCCGTTCGCTCCAGTGACCCTTCGGTGAAGAATCGAGTCAAAAGTGGTCTTCCCGATTTAATCACAGAATGATCCACCTATCACCGTGACCAGGAGAGACAGACCGTTCCAACGAGACCAATTTCGTCCCGAACGGAGCCGCCGTTCGTCCTGTACGGCCGTCGCAAGCCGCCGGTCGCCAGTCCGTTGGTCCGCCTGCAGCCTGCACTGTTTCGAGTTTTCGGCCATTTTTCTTCCATTCCAGCCGTTCCTCCGCCCATCCCAACCTCCAGCAAGACTCCTAAGACCTCCTGGTGTCGCCGGTTGTCGGCCACCCCCTCGCCGGAGCTCCGCCAAGCCGTTCAACTCGTTTCTCCTCCAGTGGCTGTTTTTGGTGTTTTCGGTGGGAGTCCGAGCGTGGTTGCTGTGTTGAGCTTGGGACCGCCTTGGATTGTTGTGGTAGAGGTTCCGGTGCGTAGCCACCGTCGTCGCCGCCGCGTCGGTGTCTCCGGCCCGCTTAACGGGTGAGTTTAGCTCCTAATCCTTCAATTAGTGCCTAAACTTACTTAGGGTTGGTTTAGTTAGATTTAATTCTAGTTTATGTGATTTAATTAAGTTGTATTAGCCCTAAGATAGGTGGTTAGATGGATGGATTAGATTATTTTAGCTTAATCTTGCTTTATTTGCTTAATGTGACTTATGTGGTTAATTAAGCATGTTTAGCTTTAATTGATTGATTGTTTGTTTTAATTAATGTTTTGGTTAATTTCTGAATATAATTTATTATTTATTGAATTCTGGAATTTTACTGTTCACGAGGCACTGTTCACGATTTACTGTTCACGAGCACTGTTCACCCGAGAGTGAAAAATTGCCTTGTTTCATGTGTGTTGATTTTATGAAGTGAATGGATGTGTAAATGTATGGGCATCCGCATGAATTGAGTGATGATTTGTGTAATTGTGTGATGATTGTGATATATAGGTATTTTTAATTAGAAAATACCGGGCGTCGGTTTACAACGCCAAAATGGATTTGTGGGCCGTTAAAGTTAGTGGAGCCGTGATGACCACTTAACCTAAATTATGCCGTAGGGCCGAGTTACGCCACCGAATTTGGAATCGGTCGCGCCCGTTGGGCCGTGGTCCGCCACCTATTAAAGGTCGCGCCTTTGAGGCCGTAAATTGCCACCTGATAGAGGTCGCGCCCGTTGGGCCGTAAATTGCCACCTGATAGAGGTCGTGCCCATTAGGCCATAAATTGCCACCCGATAAGGGTCGCGCCTGATAAGACCGTAACCTGCCACCTATTAAAGGTCGTGCCCACTGGGCCGTAATTTGCCACCTAAAGATAGGTTGTGTCCTTTGGATCGTAAATTGTTGCCAAGAAATTTGGTAGACCGTGCTCGTGGAGTCGTGAGTAAGATTTGAGACTGAATAAGGGAGACGACCAGGGAATGGTCGGATTGACATGGAATCGACTGAGTCAATTGATCGATGACTCGATTTGAATTGATGCATTGATGTGTGAAATTGTTATATGCATTAATTATATGCATGAGTGAATCACATCGTTTATGGTATGCACACATGATTCGATAATGTGTGGTGTGGCAATGGCAGTGAGATCGCTTAGTATGCGACTCGTGTGTGATTGATGAACCGTATCATCTAATGGTCATGTGCTTTGTGTGTATTGTGCTGAGTGATATTGCACAGGGTATGGCATACCAGGTGAGGTTGTATGCGAATCGACTGTTGTTTGTTGGTTGCTGGCTGTTGGTTGTTGCTTGTTAGTGGGGTGGTTCTAGATAGATACTGTGGGTTGAGTTGGTGTACTAACCGGGGCTTAGGGGTGTAACTCGCTGAGATTTATATCTCACTGGTTATTGAATAACCATTTTCAGGTCCCTTGTGTGAAGAACCCGGAGCTTGAAGCAGAAGGGTCAAGAGCATAGGTGGCTCAGTAGTTCTTTATGACATAGACCTTCGTATAAGCTTGAAGTGTTTATAAAAGTGTATTTGATTTGAAATTGGTTGTCCTGCTTTTCTATCCCATATATGTTGTTGTCGGGGGATTAGTGAATTCACTTCCGCATGTGCAATAAAATGAAAAGGGTCGGCGACAAGTCCTTGTTGACGCCTAAATTCCATTTTAATTAATTAGGTTTTATTTTATTTTTAGTCTATTTTATTTAATCTTTTCGGATAATAAATAAAAACAAAAACAAACAATACAAAAGCAAAAGAAAAAGAAAAGAAGAGCAACAGCAGCTCCCCCTATGGGCCTCCACGGCCCAAGCGCGAGGCCCGGCCTCCTTCCATTGTCCCTTCCTCGCGCCCGCAACTCACGCGCAGGGGGCGCGCCGGAAGGATGGCCGGACGACGACGCACGTGGAGCGTGGGAGGAGCAGGCGGCGACGGGGACGTGAAGCAAGGGGTGGTTGGCGTCGGATGGGATGCCGGTTCGGCCGACAAAGGGCGTGGCAGCCCTCGGTCGAGCTCCGTCGACCGGCCGCCCTCGCCTATAAATACCGAGGCCCCCGCCTTCGTTCGTAGAGCACGCGCAGCAGCCGGCGAAGCCCCGCGGACCCCTGAGAGACATCGGGGAGCTTGGAGCGAAGCAAAGGCAAGGCGGTCGGGTGGCAAGCTCGCCGATCTCCCTCCGAGAGACTTCGGGGAAGACCGGCGGTGAGCGAGCCGGATCCGCGAGCTCGCGGCCGAGAGAGGGTAGAGAGAGAGAGAGAGGGAAGTTGAAGGGGCGTCGTCGCCGCTCCGCCGTCGCCACTGTCCGCCACCACGGGCCAGGTAGCTGCCACCGCCATCGCCATCACCCCCCCTCCCCCGTCGCTGCCGTCGCCGTCGCCGCGTCCTCCTCCTCAGCGCCGCGAATCGGGAACCCTAGGGTTCTCGATTTTTTCGGGTCGCGACCCGGTCGTTGGGTCGGACCGGGTCGGGGAACCGGGTAGGGTTCCCCCCTCCCCCAAAATGACGCAGTTTAAAAAAAAAAAAAAAAAAAAAAGGGTCGATCCGGGCGCCGGTCGGGTCGGGTTGGGGAACCGGGTAGGGTTTCGCCGGTTCCCTTCCCCAAACGGCGCCGTTTCATAATAAAAAAAAAAAAAGAAAAATGATGTAAAATCCGAGCCGGGCGAGTTTCGGCTCGAGTGCGATTTTTTATTTTCCAAAAAAAAATAAAAAAATATATTTTTTTTTCGAAAAAAAATATTAAAAATATATTTTAATTTCCAAAAAAAACAGAAAATATTTAAAAATATAAAAATATTTTATTTTCGTAAAGATCAAGAAAAATAAAAAAATACTTTATTTTCCAAAAATATTAAAAATATTTTATTTTCCAAAAAAAAAAAATCAAAAAAATTCCATATTTTCCAAAAATGCCAAAAATTTAGAAAAAGCCAAAAAACTTGTATTTTTCCAAAAATATCAAAAATCAAAAATCCCTTTTATGTCCAAAAAATTGGAAAAAGGTCCAAAAAAATGTCTTTTTCCAAATAATGCATGGAAAATCCCTAAAACATCCAAAAAAACCTCGGGGTTTAAACAAGTTAGGTACCGAAAGGGCATTAGTGATTAACTAGTGTAATCAAGTCCCCGATCCTAATTTCTCTCGGGTTGCGCAGAATGAATATTTCTCCCAATATTTCGCATGGGTTTCTAATCAACCCACCCCAAATTGATTAGTGGCGACTCCATTTTAAAAATTAACTTACAGATTAAAAATTTAGACTATTAAAGTCGTGAATTGGTGGACTTGGGAGAGTCCAGGCTTAATAACCCTAGCCGAGCCATTAGCCTCCTTAGGCGCCCGCCCCGATCGGGCGCCGGAAAAAAAGAGGTCGCGACAGCTTGGCGACTCCACTGGGGACTTTGAAGACTTAGGCCTTTTTTGCCTTGTTTAAATTCTTTATTGACTTAGGTTTTTTTATGCAGGTCAATAGCTTAGAAATTTATTTTAACTTTGCTTAAAATAGATTGTCTTGTGATAATGAATTGTGGTGCATGCTTTACTGTTTCAGCACTACACATGGCACACACAACCCGACCGTCGGACCTGGGCCGCCATAGGATATTTAGGATGGTGTCAAGAAATATACGACCTCGAACGCGAGACCGCGATGTAGAGGTTGCCTTTCTTTTCCCCGAATTTCTTTAGCCGAGGTTAGGAGGGTATGCTACTAACGCGAGACTGCGACGGGCGGATACCCTTTTAATTTCAACAAGCCTTCTCAGTTAGAAATCGAGCCGCACATCTCATGTGCATGTCTTTGTACTTGCCATTTTCTTTAAAAGCAAAGTAATTTATTCAGTCCTTTTATTGACCCATGGCAATTTAGGGTAAGTTTTTCGAGTCCCGGTTTATATGCGATGGGAGAAGATGACATCCAGCTTATTCCCACTCCCAAGGCAGAGCTCTTCAGATGGTGGGGTCAATTGGACTAGTATGCCCAAGAGCGTGTGAAAGCCAAAGTCGGTCATCTTCTATCGTTGATCCGAATCCGTATTCACCCCGAAGTCATACAAGCCGTGGCACATTTCTGGTGCCCGAAGACGACTACTTTTATATTTGGTGGGTTCGAGCTAACTCCAACTCTGGAAGAATACATCATCATCACTAGAATGCCTCTCGAGAAGAGGCTTGTTAGGCCATCAACAGGCATTATCCCGTTGCGTGGGTTAGCACGACTCTTAGGAGCTGAAGTTCATGTTATGAGGCAAATTCTTGAAAATAACCATAGTACCCGCCCCCTAGCATTTTTGATCACTGTTTTGAAAATCAACCCATGACTCGAAAAGCGAGATTTTCCTCTTGGCCTTTTTTGGGTTCATCATTTTCCCCCATCAAAGAAATGTCATAAGTCCAAAGATGGCATGGATAGTTGATCAGATCTCAAGGGGGCAAAATTATGTCAACATGATTTTAGCCGAAACATTCTTGTCTCTCAATCGTTTTAAAGAAAACACGGAAAAGGTCATGCGGGTCTCCCCAGAAATTTTACAAGTCTCGGTTCTTTTCTCACCTAAGCGAATTTCGAGGCTTCATGCGGTCATCGAAATAAATATTTTTGAAAATCCATTTCAGAAATTTATGGTTTTAGGACCATACATTCCTAGCCAAAGCTGTTTAAATTGGATAAACTTTCTAAGAAACCCAGCTCCCGAGGTGTTCCAATGGTGTCTGGTTGGTTCCATGAAAAAGAGCTTACTTTGCTTACGACGCCGCCATCCAATTCCATTGCTTGGTTTCACCGGCAGCATCTCTTATTTCCCATATCGGGTGGCGCGACAGTATGGAGCCCTTTAGGAGATTCCACCGCCTTTCAAGAGGAAGGCCCCTCCACTCCTTTTCACCCATCAAAGTCGTGAATACACATTCGAGATTGACATCATCGAGGAAACGTGGAGCAGGTGCCATCGCAAAAGAATTGTGATACCTGAAGGGCTTGAGGGACAAGAAAAGGCCCATCACGCCCGATTCCTACATCCACAACCATCATATCCCGACAAAGTGGAAGCCATCGATTCCTCACCCAATCGCGAGATCAGCCAACATGAACAAGCGAGCTTATGCAAGGGGATTTGGGGATAGGCTGGATGCATGTCTCAAAGCCAGCCCAAGAAGACAAGCACCTGCGCAAGAACAAGGCTCCCCGTCGCATATAACTAGCAATCATGTGTCCCTTAGTATTGATATTGTAAAAATTCCGTCCCATTGTTTAGGGACTTTTGTTTAATACATAGTATTTCTTTCTGTCATTTCAAGTTTTAAATGTCAGAAGTGTGTGGTCTATAAAATCCTCTTTTGATAAATAAAGAAGCAGTTAGACCATTGCCATGGGTTAATCTTTGTTTGCTTTCGTACTCATTCATGATTTTTGCGACACAGGTAATTATGGATCGTCAACTATTAGCCACCCGCGAATGGCCTCATGTGATAGGACCCGATCAGAATGATGTACAAAATCGTCTCACCAACATTGAAGACGGCGTAGGACAGATGTCCATTGTGCTTCGACAACTCTCAAGGCAAATGGAATCCACCCAAGCTAAACCCAACTCCATAACTACTTTAAGCACACTTCGGCACCCGCAAATCTACCAGATAATAACCAACAAGATAAACACGACTTGAAAAGATCATGAAAAAGTTGAGACAACCGCAGAGCCGAATCCCATTGACTCGTCCAATTATGTCGGTTTTAAGATCCCCGAAGAACTCGAACGCCTGAATGCGAAAGGTATGCTGATACCTCCCGCCCGGAGACCTACTTACAAGCCTACCCGGTCCAAAGGATGATTCAATCGTACCAATCAAACCCGACCGGCCCCCCGCCTTGCGATGGTACATCGTCAGGAAGATTAGTTCCCTTAAAACCTGGAAGGAACTAATTCATGTTTTCCACCAAGAATATGATATTGACATCAGCCCTAACATCGCCTTGCCCTACGAAGAACCGATGATCCCGGAGCACGAGGAGCCGTCAAATGTCAATGAAGCCTTGCATGATAAATGGGCAACTGAGCAACGTCATATTATTGAAAAGTTTCCCACTCGGAAAGGTAAGGAACCTATGTACGAGATCACAAGTATGGAGCTTGTTCAAGACCGGGGCACGACAGGACAACTCCCCAAGCTTACTGCAAGAGCTAGGGTTCAAAGAATACCAACCCCTATCGACATAGAAAGTGAAACAGAGAGTGAAGCCTTAATATCTCTCGTTCCCGTTGACAAAATCGAACTGGCAAAACGAAGGGCCTTACTCAAAAGGTCTGGACCGGGAGCCAAGAAAAGAAAGCCTAAACCAATCAATTCAACATCTACCACCGAGTATAGGCGAAATTTGATAGCTGGCGAACCATTGCATCAAAACTACGAGCATTCTCTCGGAATACAACTCGAAGGCTACCTTCCTCTAGAATATGACCCCGATGACTTCCGGTCCCTAGAATACAATCCCAAGGATTTCCAGCGTTATTTTGATGGGACGATCACTCATCATATAATCTGTTTCCTACGGTCACCCGGGGATGAAGGCCCGTCGGAAGAAGAAACGTACGTCCTTTATCGTCTATGATCCTAACGAGCTACTAAACTCGTCCTCCGACCATGAGGATAGCTTCAATACTTCATCCTCATTCGGAAATTTTGACCCAGAAGAAGGCAATGGAGTGATCTCGGTAGAGTCCAACTTCCCTGAAACAGAAAAATTCACCACTTCAACGAATATGTAGTGGGAAAACCAGTGGCCTAACCAAGACATGTCAAGCCCGCCTTGCCCTCATATGATCTTGACCCCCAATGAAGTATGGATACCTAATTTCCGCAAGTATAACGGCACGACTTGCCCCGTGGCTCATTTGCAATATCTCCATACTGAGATGAGTCAGTACCATGGCCCAATGTCATTCACAATTCAGGCGTTCCTAGAAACTCTTACAGGGTCTGCATTGCAATGGTTCGTCACAGCAAGTATTTACCTCATAAAGGATTGGAATGAGCTGTCTTCCACATTCTTGCATCAGTACCAAAACCAGATTGGAACTAAGCTGCCTTGCGAGAGTTTGGCCCACTTCGGAAGAAGACCAATGGAGGATTGCCGAGCATATGTAGGAAGGTGGAGGGCTTTTATGATGCAAACCTACCCTCAAGCGGCTGAAGAAGAATTGATAAAGCAGTTCGTAGAAACTTTGCCCCACGAACATCGCTGTTGGCTGCATGAGTTACACTTTCATAGCTTCAACGAAATAGTCATCGCATGCGAATACTTCGAGTCTACTGGAGGCGAGGAATTCAAAGACGTTTGACTTCAGAACCAGCACTATCAAAGTGCTCCTTTTCATAGAGTTTTTATTAGTTTTGTTTGTTTTTATCTAGTGTGCTACTTTGTTGTCTTGTTCATCTAGTACTTTAATGTATGGTTATAATATTTTGTTTTGAAAGCATGAGGCGGTATTCCAAACTAGCCCAGTGATGCTATCCAACCATGAAAAGAAAATATCATCCAAGGAGAATACTGAGGGCTGGGCTTCCTCATGCTTTTTCTCCCCAAAGACATGTTCTGAAAATAAAAAAATATTTCATCACCAAAAGCTTTCGTCAAAACAAGATAATAAATTTAACCATGTTTGTCTTCCTGACTCTCTCACTTCATGTCTCAGAATATCATTCCCCTTGACTTAGTGTAACAGAAAGCATTTAAAACTGGCACATCATGTGAACAGGCCAAATTCAAAGACACCCTTTCAATGAAGCAGGGGCAAACAAAAAGGATCATCCTATTTCAAAGAAGGTAAGTCTTATTCCCCGAACATAGTTTTGAAAATGATGTCTCCTCTCTTCTGTGTACAGGAAACAAAAGATCGGACATAATAGGCATAAGCGTGTGGTTAAACCCGACACACGCACACCATGGTAGCTCGAGGCAGGATAACCTCCTCCAGGCTGCTTTCGACCTTCCCATATTTGCAGGCCGTCCTCGGGAGCTCGTGCGTTCCACCTCACTCCTGTCCAATTCCTTTTCAAGACGGAGCAAACATCTCCTCCCCCGACATGCCCGAACAATTAGACGTCATAGTTTCATTGAAGGGATTTCCACCTTCGACAAGCCAAGAAGTACAAGGAAGAAATTTCTTCTCTTGAATTCATTACTGTCAATAGGGAGAAAACCCAGACAGTCAAGGCGATTTATAGCCCCCACTCCAGACAATGACTCTAGAGTCTGGAAGCTTCACTCCGTGTTCTAGACATGTATTCTTCAAAAAAATAATTGCTATAAGAAAGCTGGAGGTTTTTGATTGTCCATCTCGAATTCCATAGAAGCTTGAGGTATGTGACTTTTTGCTCAATGCAGCTATAGTCAAAGATAGAAGAAAAATTCCACAGAAGGAAGGCGTTAAAGATGAATCAACGACCAGCAACCATGCATATAGGGCCACAAATAAGGAGGGTCAATCAAAAGAGACATTGAACCGTGTCAAAGACAAAAGGCCATCATTGACACTCAAACATCCCTAGGAGTCAACAAATATGAACTCGGGGAAGAGTAATTTGGTATCGTTTCCAATACTCTCGATATCGAATTCACTTTTGATATATTTTCTCCTATTTGACAGAAGCATAAGATTCGAGAGCACAAGCTTAGTGATTAATTTGGGCAAACCAAGTAGCCCATATCGATTTACCTGGCTTGGTATGAAAGAATGTGTCATCCAGAAGCCGATTTCGTCAAGTGAAAAAGAAGCGCCTCCTGCAGACATTGTCGGCACCTCTAGCCAAATGCTACCCGGGAAGAAGCAAAATGGTCCAAAGTCGAGGGTTCGAATCCCCGACGCCACAGTTAGCCGCTTGAAGAAATAAATAAAAATTGCTTCTCTTGCACCCGCAAATTACAAGAGAGCAATTGACCTAACGGAGTGAAAATTATAGGAATTCATATCCTCCTCGTACTTCGAGTCTATTCAAACATTTGTAAACCAGTGAAGAGTAATGTTGTATCGCTTCCAAGTTAATCAACTCTTGAAAGAGCTTCTAACTAACATGATCCCTCTCGTCTGTTGCAGGATCACCTGATCCTCAAAGATGCAGAAAACAAATCAATGAGAGGCATGTCAGACCATGATAAGCTCTCAAGCCAAATGGCGTCTCAAGTATCGCCAAAGCAAATGACAGAAACCTTTCAGGCCTCAAATCACGTGTGATATTGACTCTACTAATTGATCTATTTCCACATCTCCTCTTCTGCAGGGGCAAAAGCAGAAAGGCCGTCAAATCAATGATCAGATCCCTAATCCCAGCTGATCCTTCTTGTGTCATTTCCCTACTTAGTAAGGACAATCCATTGACACCCCTTTGTGAATAACTCTTTTGATATTCAAAATTTAGCACATTTGTAAATACAATTTCACCAAGTAAGCACCCCTAAAAGTTGTCAATAGGGTCTCTTGAGTAAAGAAATCATTCATTTGTTTTGAGAGTACAAACTCTCTCATACTTTAAAAAATGCTGCATGCCTTTCTCCAAATGGATTTTTGCATGATGATTTTGTCTGTCTAAATCACTGATTCCATTGAGGATTACTAGAATAGACAACTAAGTGAAGAATACAAGATTAGTTAAGCATGCTGGATGAGGCACGTCGAATGATGATGACAGCGAGCCATATCCTACACACGAGTCCCCCATCTATACACTTGTGAGATGAGTACAGAAAATTCCATGACTTGCAGGGTAAAGAGTTCTCTCGCGAATGGTAGGATAACCAAAATAGTGAGAGGCATTTCATTGCTCACCCCTATTGAGCCCCATACACTTTGGTGAAGCTTCTCTCATCAAGAATCACCCCACATTGGAGCATGTCAAAGACAAGGCAAATCAGCATAACAAGGTGAGAAGAGGGATAGAAATTCTTTTGCTCGCACTTGCATAAATCTTCGAGTGTCTTTATTGCATATGAACACTCGCGTTAATTTAAGTGCCTTAGAATGACGAAGAGCAATTCCTTTTCTATGCATTTGTATACGTTGTACAACCCAATTGAGTCTGTAATTTTACCCTCACATTGAGACAAAGCAGAAGTTATTGCCATAACCTAGAGCGCTGGCCGAAGATGAAGACTCAAAGTCTAAATAATGGTGCTTCGATTGAACTTGCCTAGATCAGTTCCTCAAGCAACAAAAATGAAAAAGCAGGGGCATAAAAAAACAGTGTACCTGGTAAAAGCAAGGTCAATGCCCATAAATGAGGAATGGAATAAAAGCAGGGGGCATAAAAAAGTCAATGCCCATAAATGAGGAACTGAAATAAAAGGGGGTAGAAAAGCTTGGTAAAAGCAAGGCCAATGCCCCCACCAAAAAATGCAGCCAAGAAAATGTTGTGGTTGTTAAATCTCCATTTGATAATAAGAAGAAAGACTAGTGACGAATGCTAAGACAATCACCAACTCTCACCCTTCTGCATGTGAGTCGAGTCTACGTTATATTCCCATTGTAAAAAGTCTCTTCAGACTAGGGGCACTTCAATTAACGTAAGATTTCATATGTGCATAAATATCGCTCGAAGAAGTACGAGCAAGATTACTCTATCTCTTTTCGCAGGGTTCCTGACTTGTAAACCCGGAGAGAATCTTGCAACATTTTCATCCATCAACTTCAACCTTGATAGTCTCCTTTGATGAGCTGCTAACCAAGTCTTCATCACAATTTCAACAAAGACCTCTCACATTGGTAAAGTCGTACCACTTGCGAGAATACTCGGACCCCTGCTGACATGAGGACAGTGAGAAGTGTGATCCTTATAAATCATGCATCAATGGTCATGATAAAATAGCCTTTCCATGAGAGTGAGTGAAAAGTCCTTTTAGACTGAAAGTCCCTCATCTGGCATGCTCAAGATATCTACATTCTAAATAAGGGTTGTCTTTCAAAATCTTCCCCAGTGGAATTCGGATGATACAAAACTGACGAAATCGTCATGCATAAATCACATTTTGAATTTATGAATTTATAGCATATACAATCATTGTGTACATGTCTACATATTGTGTAAATAGTGAACACGCTCTCAGTAATCAGAGATATTGCCAGGTAAGCATATCCCTATCCCTATCTATCTTAGAGTACCTACCACTGTCCTGGTACTCTCTTCTTGTCACTCGACCTGTTCGAGTCATCTCCTGAGTTTGGGTGCTTGCAACAGTCTGAGTATTCCCTTGTCTTTGAGTACTTACCATTTGCCGGGTACTCCCTCTTGTCGACACTCGACCTGTTCGAGTTGTCCCCAAAATATTAATATTTGCAACTGTCGAGAAATCCCCCTGTTTTGAATGCATGCCGCTACCAGTGTACTCCTCTCCGTTGACACTCGATTTGTTCGAGTTGTCCTTAAAGTTTGGATACTCTTGACTGTCCAAGTATCCTCTTGTCTTTGAGTACCAACCACCGTTCGGATACTCCTTTCCGTGACACTCGACTTGTCCGAGTTGTCCTCCAAATTGTATCTTTGAATACTGCAGCAGCTACTCAAGTATTCCACCACATTATGCGCCTGCAATCACCCAGGTATGCTTTCTTACACTTGGACCAGTTGAGTGGTCCCTGATTATATCATTAAATATTTGTGTTCATCCAAATATTTCTCTACTTTGTACACCTATGTGCCGGCAGCCATCCAGGTAAGCCTTGTGCTACATTCAAGTTCCCATTACCAAAAGGTGAGAGACCTTCAAGAATATGCGAGGTACGTCCTTGATATTCCCAATTTCCAGGAGGTGATAGACCTTCATGAATATCCAAGGTATGTCCTCGATATTCCCAATTACTAGGAGGTGAGATACCTTCACGAATATCTCAGGTACGCCCTCGATATTCCCAATTACCAGGAGGTGAGAGACCTTCACGAATATGCGAGGTACGTCCTCGATATTCCACATTACCAGAAGGTGAGAAACCTTCACGAATATCCCAGGTATGTCCTCGATATTCCCTAATTGCCAGGAGGTGGGAGACCTTCACGAATATGTGAGGTACGTCCTCGATATTCCCAATTTC
Source organism: Eucalyptus cloeziana (assembly GCA_014182715.1). Taxonomy (NCBI): domain Eukaryota; kingdom Viridiplantae; phylum Streptophyta; class Magnoliopsida; order Myrtales; family Myrtaceae; genus Eucalyptus; species Eucalyptus cloeziana. Next base: position 6,319,726 of record CM024638.1, read on the forward strand.
CAGAAGGTAAGAGACCTTCACGAATATGCGAGGTACGTCCTCAATATTCCCATTACCAGAAGGTGAGAGACCTTCACGAATATCTCAGGTACGTCCTCGATATTCTCAATTGCCAGGAGGTGGGAGACCTTCACGAATATGCAAGGTACGTCATTGATATTCCCCATTACCAGAAGGTGAGAAACCTTCACGAATATCCCAGGTATGTCCTCGATATTCCCTAATTGCCAGGAGGTGGGAGACCTTCACGAATATGCGAGGTACGTCCTCGATATTCCCAATTTCATGCCCTCGATAAGGTAAGAGACCTTCACGAATATGCGAGGTACGTCCTCAATATTCCCATTACCAGAAGGTGAGAGACCTTCACGAATATCTCAGGTACGTCCTCGATATTCTCAATTGCCAGGAGGTGGGAGACCTTCACGAATATGCAAGGTACGTCATTGATATTCCCAATTTCTAGAAGGTAAGAGACCTTCACGAATATCTCAGGTACGCCCTCGATATTCCCAATTACCAGGAGGTGAGATACCTTCACGAATATCTCAGGTACGCCCTCGATATTCCCAATTACCAGGAGGTGAGAGACCTTCACGAATATGCGAGGTACGTCCTCGATATTCCCCATTACCAGAAGGTAAGAGACCTTCACGAATATGCGAGGTACGTCCTCAATATTCCCATTACCAGAAGGTGAGAGACCTTCACAAATATCTCAGGTACGTCCTCGATATTCTCAATTGCCAGGAGGTGGGAGACCTTTACGAATATGCAAGGTACATCCTTGATATTCCCAATTTCCAGAAGGTAAGAGACCTTCGCAAATATGCGAGGTACGTCCTCGATATTCCCCATAACCAGGAGGTGAGAGACCTTCATGAATATGCAAGGCACGTCCTCGATATTCCCCAATTATCAATAGGTGAGAGACCTCCGCGAATATGCGAGACCCATCCTCGATATTCCATTTGCCAGGTATTTTTTAGAAATTTGTACTCGTGATCATCCGAGTACCTCTTCAACGCCTGCGAACGTTCAGGCATCCTTCAAAGTCTGTACTTGTTAACATCCAAGTACTCTTTTGACACTTGCAATCAATAAGGTATTTTCCAATATCTAGTACTTGTGAGCGTACAGGTACCCCTTCGATATCTGCGAACATCTAAGTATCCTCCGAGAGTTTGTACTTGTGATCATCCAAGTACCCCTTTGACGCCTGCAAAGGCCCAAATATCCTTCAGGTTTGTACTTGTGAATATCCAGGTACTCTTTCAATGCCGGTGAATGTCCAGGTATCTTCCACAAATCGATGCCCTGAGAAAGGTCAGTGCATCTCCCGAGAAAGGTCGGGTACCAACTGGTGTCCTTGATGAAGATCAGGCACCCCCACAAATCGATGCCCTGAGAAAGGTCGGCGCATCCTCCGAGAAAGGTCGGGTACAAACAAGTGTCCTTGATAAAGATCAGACACCTCCACAAAATAGATGCCCTGAGAAAGGTCGGCGCATCTCCCGAGAAAGGTCGGGTACCAACTGGTGTCTTTGAAAGAGGTCAGACATCCCCACAAAATCGATGCCCTGAGAAAGGTCGGCGCATCCCCCGAGAAAGGTCGGGTACAAACAGGTGTCCTCAACGAAAATCAGGCACCCCACAAATTGATGCCCTGAGAAAGGTCGGCGCATCTCCCGAGAAAGGTCGGGTACAAACGGGTGTCCTTGACGAAGATCAAGCACCTCACAAATCGATGCCCTGAGAAAGGTCGACACATCTCCCGAGAAAGGTCGGGTCCAACAGGTGTCCTTGACTAAGATCAGGCACCCCACAAATTGACGCCCTGAGAAAGGTCGGTGCATCCTCCCGAGAAAGGTCGGGTACCAACTGGTGTCCTCGATACAAATCAGGCACCCACAAATGAGATGCCCTGAGAAAGGTTGGTGCATCTCTCGTCAAGGCGACTGAAGAAAGGTTCGAGTCCTAGACAAATCATTGATTGTTTTAACAGGCGACCGAAGAATGGTTCGAGTCCTGGAGAAACAGTTTATCGTCAAGGCGACTGAAGAAAGGTTCAAGTCCAAGACAAACTATTAATTGTTTTAACAGGCGACTGAAGAATGATTCGAGTCCTGGAAAAGCAACCTCCTCATATCATCAGGTAAGATGACGCCTTGATACTTGCCAAAACTCGGGGTTCACACCCTATCTCACTCACTCTCGGTAAGTAATTCCAAGTATCTTCTTATCTAACTCAGTATATGTAAAGTTATATTACTCTTCTTCTGCATAAAATAATATGTCCCAAATAAAATATAATCTACTGCACATGCATGGATAAAATTTAGGCATCAGTTTGTCTTTGAATGCAACCTCTGCGAACTCACCTTCAAAGAGGGGTAGCTATTGACGCCTAAATTCCATTTTAATTAATTAGGTTTTATTTTATTTTTAGTCTATTTTATTTAATCTTTTTCGGATAATAAATAAAAACAAAAACAAACAATACAAAAGCAAAAGAAAAAGAAAAGAAGAGCAACAGCAGCTCCCCCCCATGGGCCTCCACGGCCCAAGCGCGAGGCCCGGCCTCCTTCCAATCGTCCCCTTCCTCGCGCCTCTGCAACTCACGCGCAGAGGGCGCGACGCCGGAAGGATGGCCGGACGACGACGCACGTGGAGCAGGGAGGAGCAGGCGGCGACGGGACGTGAAGCGGGGGTGGTTGGCGTCGGATGGGACGCCGGTTCGGCCGGCAAGGGGCGTGGCAGCCCTCGGCCGAGCTCCGTCGACCGGATTCCCTCGCCTATAAATACCGAGGCCCCCACCTTCGTTCGAGCACGCGCGCAAGCCGGCGAAGCCCCGAGGACCCTTGAGAGACATCGGGGAGCTTGGAGCGAAGCAAAGGCAAGGCGGTCGGGTGGCAAGCTCGCCGATCTCCCTCCGAGAGACTTCGGGGAAGACCGGCGGTGAGCGAGCCCAGATCCGCGAGCTCGCGGCTAGAGAGAGGGTAGAGAGAGAGAGAGAGGGAAGTTGAAGAGGGGCGCGTCGCCGCTCCGCCGTCACCACCGTCCGCCACCACGGCCGTAGCCGCCATCGCCATCGCCATCACCCCCCTCCCCGTCGCCGCTCCGTCGCCGTCGCCGTCGCCGCCGCGCCCGTCCTCCTCCTTAGCGTCGCGAATCGGGAACCTTAGGGTTCCCGATTTTTTTCGGTCGCGACCCGGGTCGTTGGGTCGGACCGGGTCGGGGGAACCGGGTAGGGTTCCCCCTCTCCCCCAAAACGACGCAGTTTAAAAAAAAAAAAAAAAAAAAAAGGGTCGCGTCGGGCGCCGGGTCGGATTCGGGTTGGGGAACCGGGTAGGGTTTCGCCGGTTCCCCCCTTCCCCCAAACGGCGCCGTTTCATAATAAAAAAAAAAAAAAAAAAAAAAAAATGATGAAAAATCCGAGCCGGGCGATCGGCTTTTTTATTTTCCAAAAAAATCCAAAAAATATTTTATTTTCGAAAAATATTAAAAATATATTTTAATTTCCAAAAAAAAACAGAAAATATTTAAAAATATAAAAAATATTTTATTTTCGAAAAGATCAAGAAAAATCAAAAAAATACTTTATTTTCCAAAAATATTAAAAAATATTTTATTTTCCAATAAAAAAAAAAATCAAAAATATTCCATATTTTCCAAAAATGCCAAAAATTCAGAAAAAGCCAAAAAACTTGTATTTTTCCAAAAATATCAAAAATCAAAAAATCCCTTTTATGTCCAAAAAATTGGAAAAATGTCCAAAAAAATGTCTTTTTCCAAATAATGCATGGAAAATCCCTAAAACATCAAAAAAACCTCGGGTTTAAACAATGTTAGGTACCGAAAGGGCATTAGTGATTAACTAGTGTAATCAAGTCCCCAATCCTAATTTCTCTCAGTTGCGCAGAGCGAATATTTCTCTCAATATTTCGCATGGGTTTCTAATCAACCCACCCCAAATTGATTAGTGGCGACTCCGTTTTAAAAATTAACTTACAGGTTAAAAACTTAGACTATTAAAGTCGTGAATTAGTGGACTTGGGAGAGTCCGGGCTTAATAACCCTAGCCGAGCCATTAGCCTCCTTAGGCGCCCGCCCCGATCGGGCGCCGGAAAAAAAGAGGTCGCGACAGTCCTGGGAACGTCGCAAAATTTTATCGACCATCGAGGGATGTGCGCGTGCTCGAGGTTCGGGGCGTGACAGTTCACGATCATTCAAACCCATTGGCCCCTTTTCTTGTACCACATGCTCCCCAATATCAACCGAGTGAGAATCGAATACCAGAGATTTTCCAGTTCCCAACACTTCGTCTCTCCTAAGAAATTTATTCACCAAGATTTTCCTACTAGCATCATACAGTGTGACCTGAATGATCCAAGGGGAAGAAAACAATTAGCGGAAAAGTGATTCCAGGACCTAAAAAAAGGCCTTTGAACTTTTTTGGGTAATGAAATGCACTTGAATTAGTGTGATACTTGGGGCACATAATGAACCACTATCCAAAAAACAGAAGTGATTCATGTTGGATCAGCAAACAAAGTGGCCAGCCCAGTTTAATGGAAAAACAGTGGCTTAATGAAAACATCCGTGAAAGTGCCTCGAAATGACCTGCCTCCCTAGGGATCCGCGAACTTCAAGCTGCAGAAAACCATCATGGTATTTCTTGGCCTTTTGAGTTACTTGTGTTGTGTACAAAACCTGCCATTCTACATGACAGGAAAATGTCAATCTCCAAGAAGGACATGCTCAGAATAATACAAAACAGCAGGAGCACATAGCCCACAAAATAACATTCACATGCTCATGGGTGTCAAAAATGGCCGAAGGACAATAGTGGACCTGTTATTGATTTCATTATTTCAGTAACCTCAAGCTAAAAGGAGGCGGTAAATACAAAGTAATAGCAAGACCATAACTGGCTACTTAATGAAAACTTTATTAGAAAATCTATCGGGAAGTAGAACAAGCAACCAGCTCGTTAATGAAAACTTCAATAGAAAATGTAAAAGCCATGAAGGAATACACTGAGGAATCCATGTAACTTAGCCCATATGCCCTCCTCTTTTGCATGGGGTTCTCTTAAATGGGACTCATTTTTCAATACCTAGAGCATGGTGCTAGAGCTAGGAAAATATGAAGAACATAACCTGACGAGGTAAACTGTGGATTTTCCATGTGAAAGGACAACCTTAGACCACCTCTGAAACACAAAGCCGGAACCTTTATACATAGTTTTCAATTTGGTGAATCTTCTATCTACTGTACATTTTTTAACTCAAGTGCTATATCTGTCATATGTGAGGAGTTTCGAAATCCATCTCATTAAGCAGTATAGAGTTTTGCCTATGACAAGTGCCAAAGTTTCCTAACGGGCAACTTTGATTTCACCAAGGAAAAAAATGTGAGTTCATAATCACATAAGAACGTGCAACAAATGTAGAGACAAGGCAACTAGCAAACACTCTTAGCAAGCTGAATATGCATCCAAGCAAAATCTGACCTGTTACGCCCGATTTTCCAGCATCTAATATACTCCCCTTTGCCCCCTTCTGATGCATCTGGCCATTTTTTTCTTCTGAAAGAGTACTAATGAATACATGTTTCAGTGCATCACAATCAAAATCAGGTAATTATTGTAGATCATGCAAAACATGAAGAGAAGGGAATCTCGCTCCTTAACAGAAAAGGAGAAGGTGATAAAAATAACAGAGATGATTTTCAATTGTGATCTCTCTATATTTGGTCAATGAAGAAAGTGTAACTACATATAAAAACAATGAACTGACTCTTGGCATCTGCAAGTTACAGAATTTGTGGAAATCATCCCACCATCATAAACATCCCATGAATTTGTGTCTGTAAAGCTCCGAATCACATTGTGTTAAAATATCAGTTTGGTGAGTACGGAGCATCCCCTAGTTACATAAATTTGCAGAGCAGCTGAATGATAGGATTGATGGGAATATAAACAATCAGGGAGAAAATGTTGACAATCAATTGACAGTTCAAGACTTTAGGAGAGGAGGCAAGGCAAATTACCTCCAAAGAAAGAATCAACAGGAAAAAAACAGCTATATATATAACACCAGCTAACAAATCAAATTGAACTCTATTCCAGGGTACCTTTTACAGCAGATTTAACAGTAGTAACATTACGCTGCTGCTTTTGCATATATAATTTGTGAAGAGAACTCAAGCTGTTTCCACTTGCATTTAGATTTAGTTCCCTCAAAGATTCATGGTTTGCTTCATGATTGCCAACTTCAACCAGATGACCAGGAAATTCCATCATCTCCCCAGGGCTTACTTCTTCAGCTTTGTTCAGGAACCTACTATCTAGAAGTTTCCAGCTCGTATCATACAAGAAAACCTGGTAAAGGCCCCAAAAAGGTTTCAATGATCTGAGCCATGTTTATCCTGATAAAAAAATTTCACTAATCTGTAGAGAAAGGTATACACCATGAAGAAGAAAACTAACTAATTAAGGTAGGAAGACCTGAAATATTATTCAGCAACAAGACAGCTGGTATTATCTAAGGTTAATGATCAGTAGAGATGTAGACTGTAGAGCTTGACCTGCCGAGTGATAGATCCACTGCTTGTACAACGCAAGAAGCCATCATGATATTTCTTCGACTTTTGAGTTAATTGTGTTGTATACAAGACATGCCAATCTATATCAAAAGGAATATCACGTCAACCGCAGTGCTAAGACAACAATAACAAACTTATGAATGTAACTACATAGAGAATATAGAGAGCAGTTTTCTGAGGGAAAGTCTGGAGATATGCTAGGAAGCTCCAATGTTCTTCAAGAGAAGCGATTTAAATATGTGAACATAATACCGCTGTGACTGAGAAGATTTGATATACAAAGCATCAAATTTGAGTAAATATTTTTTGAATGGATGCCACATGTAGTGTAACAACATGCAGAAATTATACACCCAGAGAAAATCAAGAACAGATTCACAATTCGGGAGATACATCAAGAGAAAGACACGGCCTGGCATGGGCATAGATGAGTCAGTAAAAGTCAAAACTCACCTGTCGTACTTGATGTCCTTGAGTTCGGACTCGCCTGCAATATGCCGTACTTGTTCATTTGATTCTTCTTGAATTCTGAAAATCAAAAAAGCAAAGGAACGCGCATGCTAAGTTTTGTACCTAGCATTTACTTGCAATTAAGAGAGAATTAGATTATGTAGGAATTCATCGCCATCCTCTTATAATCTTCTGCGATGGGCTTAGGCTGATCGTCTGCTGTTTATGCTTCTCCACTATGGCCTTCTCATCTCCTTGAAAAGAAAGCCAAGTCGATTATACGATAATAAAGGTAGATGATGGGCACAACATTGCGAACGTACAAGCACGAGTCCTCGATTTTCAAACCAACGGAGACACCAGCATTAAGAAAGACAAACCCGTAAGAATAGACTATACCGGCACAATCAGATACGTTGACGAACTTGTTTCTGTGAAGCAGATTCGTTCGCTTAGGAACTTTATTTTCTCGGCTGCGAGCATAAGTATCATTGAGAGGCTCTTGCCCTTCTTCAGGCTCTCCAACATCAACCAAATAAGCATTGAACGTCAGCGTCTCACCGGAGCAAACAACTTCGTCGTTCTTCAAGATCCTGCATTCCAACAGCTGGTCGCTGTCGTCATACAGCATTACCTGTCAAAAAATCCGACCATCAATCACGGCATGGCCTAATCCACTCAGAACAAGCTCAATCGCAGGGAGCACAACGACCAAAACCACAGAACAGAACAATCCGCGAGTACGGTGAAAATCGAAATCCTTAGCAGCATCGAGCCGTTGCTATCTAGCCTGATCGAGCGAGCTGCATTCAGGGAATCGATCGCCACTGCAGTTTCGACATGGACTACTAGCCGATCAAAACCGAATCACGTCCCAGCCCAATCGGAGGTAACTAAATTCGCCGATCGAGTTGAGCTGGACATCAATGGCGGAGATGAGTAGGGAGTGAAAGAGAGAGGGAAGGCACCTTGGCGGAGGAGGAGTGGAGAGAGAGGAAGCCGTCGCGGTAGACCTTGCGCTTCTGCTTGAGGTGCTTCGTGAAGGTGACGTTCCATTTCGTCGGAGCCTCATCCATGGCGGTTTCTGCATTTACAGCATGAAGAAGAAGAAGAAGAATTTCTAGGGATTTCGGAGAGCTGCAAGTGAAGTGATACTGCTTTCGAGAGCTGAAATGTTATGGCGGGAAACGAGCTCAAGAGCGCTAAGACGGCCTCCAAGCATTTTAAGGTGTTTTGGTTGAGCCATTGAATTCATTATTACGTGCCAAGTAGGAATCATCAATTATTTTTTATTTTCATTTTTTTATATCCCTAGACATTCAATGCGAGGTTTTCCCGCGACCCTCGCTCGCATATGTGATGAGTTTTGGCATCAAAATATGCTCTGTACAAAGCGAGCTTAAGAGCGCGAGATTTTCCCGATTGAAATGCCTGTTAAAAAATCTAGCTTCAACTGTCGGTATGGCTTCCAAATTGAATGTGAAGTGCTTGCATGTAAAGAAGTGTTTGTTGCGAGGATATTCAAATGAATGATGTGTTGCTATTGCAGCACGGATCTTCGACTTCCCAATCGTGTGGACGGGTATAAATGGGTTGAGTCGGTAAATTTGTACTATACTAAAATTGGTCAAAACGGATTAAAAGAGTCGAATCATTTTCGACTTTACCCAAATCCAATCCGACTCACTCATCTAACGAACTTACTTTTCTTGTGAATCCTTTAAGTGAAAATATATTTTTGTTATTCATTACATATATTTATGAATCGTATAAAATAGAGTTCATCACCAAAAATCTTAAACTTGTGCACTTGTGACCGCCTACCTCAAACTAATTATTGGATAAAAAAACTTCAAACTAGTACACCTATGAAAAATTCACTCACCATTAATTTCTATTAAATTTTACAGTCAAATTACTAAGTTGAGTGACATGTGACAACTAATTTAGAGTTTTACTATATATTTGTCACAAATATACTAATTTTTATAGTTTTTTGTAATATCAATATAATTTAACAAAAACTAACAGAATGTACTAGTTTTGGATTTTTGGTGTCATAATAAAAAGTTGAGGTAAATGTGTCACACCAATAGAAATTTGGAGTAAATGTGTTATATGGGTATATATATGGGATTTTATCACCAAAAAAAAAAAATTAAATATGTAAAAGTGAACATAATTTACAGTTTTTTTTTTTAATGGTTTTAGAAAGTTGCTGTGACATTTCGAATGGCAAATAAATCGTGCCCTATCTCTACCTTGGACGTGCAAGAGGTGCATCATCGATCAGGAGACAACGAACTAATCCTCGCCATTAGATCAAATTCTTCTCATATCGACAATCGGATTTTGCCCAATAACTTTGTCGTGCAAAATTTCGCAGCGCGGAAATAAGTTGTTGCATTATACTTAGTGAAGAGATAGTAAGTCCAAAGCCAAGACTACAGTCCCTCTCCCTTCCCTTAGGCTTCTCACTGTGAAGCTGGCTATCATCGACTAGTAATTAAAAAAACAAAATCCGTTAATGAAGCTCGATGGCATATTTAGTACAATGGCTAATGAGATAAAACATCTAATTGATATCTCTCGTTATTTGTCTAGAAGAAATCATTACACAAGCCAAGTTCAAGCACCGACAATTATACTATTTTTAATTTTAATAAATGAATCTATTCCATTGAGGTCCCATTTTACCATCGCTTGTTTAAAAAAGTATTTTACCTTATTTAATCCTTTATCGTCATGTGACAATATGAGTGGAATTCTATGAGAAAAGGCATTATTAATTGAATTGTAAATAACGGAACCGATGATCAACTTAGTTGAAAGTTACATCTTTAATTGTGGGTCTTAAACTTGGGCAGCAAGTTAGACTGCTACTTCAAGCTTGGCTTACCCAATCATCATCTCTAAAATATATTGTATCATATCTATACCCAAAGATATTTCTTTTCTTTTTTTCAACAATGAACTGGAAATTAGACTATTTCTTTCTCAGCCATTGGGTGTAATGGCTTTGAAGCTCATGTATACGTTATCAAAATCCATCCATTTTGCAATTTGACCATTTTGTTCATTTCATTTTCCCTATCATCTTGTGGATTATTTATTTGTAATTCTGAAAAAAAGAATAATCTTTGACTCCTATTCAAGTGAGGGTTATTTTGACTTCGTAGATAGCAAACGTGTAATTGATTGATGAGGTTTAAAATTGACGAACATACAGAGAAAATTGAAAAGGAAGGAGTGCGCATGAATGATAAAAAGATGGATGGTTCTATAAAAGAATGCAAGGATTAATTTTTTTACTTTTAATTGAATCTTTCAATAAAGTGGACTAGTAATTTCTGTTTAAAAAAAAAGAAAAAAAAGAAGAAGAAGAAGTATGGCTCCAATCTAGCTCATGCGCCTTTCTAGCCTTCCTAGCGAATTGATGTTTTGTGGCTTCAAATTGGTTTGTCGTAGTCATTTGGATTATGTGTCGGCTGAGAGGATCGATTCGCTTAAATCAGAGAGCACAAATACCAATTTGGTCAAAATTCAATTTCAAGTACCAAATTTAACTAAAATTTCAGGGTCCAACTTTTATTTTCCCTCTGGTCCTTGGGGGCTTCAAAGGCGGAACCTCTCTTATTCCGCTCGCCGGAGAGAGAGCTCGTGACTTGCTCGTAGAAGATGCCAAATTCTCACGGGTTGCGAAGGGACAAGTGAAGGGCATGCGAGAGAAGGCGACGGTGAATCCGATGCTTTTCTCGGTGGACGCTGATGCGAGACGAGTTGCAATGAGCGTCACTGCTCATTGGGTTGGAGACACCGTCGTCAAAGTCGGTGCGGAACCGAAGAAGAGGGGAAGATCCGAGCATTTTCAAGTGGTGGCCGGGTGCTTGACAAAATGCCCACGTGGGGAGTTGAAACGGCGTTCGGGCGCATGAAATGGAAGCGATGGGTTGCTCTCGTTTTTGTGGTGTAGTTCTTGCATTGTGATGAACGATGGCGTAGGATAAAAATGCGACGAGAGAAAAAGAAGAAAACCGCGATTAAGAAAAAGACCAATAGGCGCATCCACTGTACATTAATTGAAGGGACAAGTAATATGGAGAAAAACGACGAAGAAACGGCGAGGCACCTCCTCAGGTTTCTTCTCATAATATCTTCAGCTCTTGTGCTTTGGTCTTTCTTTACAATTTTTCGTGCAGTTGTCCATCAAAGGGACCCAGAAAGATAAAAGAAAAAGACAAGAAACCAAAAGGGACAAAGCAATTGATGGTCAGAAACGCGAAGCCATGAAGCAACCTCTCTCGTTTTCCGCCATTCTTTGTAGTATTCCTGTAATACGCTCTCCGCTCCAACTGCTCATTTCTTCTTTAACAATTGACTACCCTCTCGTGGGCGTTGTTTGCTGCAGAAGTTGTCTGAATCTTGAAGTAAGGAGGTTTTCCTTTTTCAAAAAATTTAATCATTTTGATGATGAGTCGTTATTAATTTTTCAGAATGCGAGAACTGCAATAACGAATATTAAAAAAATACATGATGCTAAATAATTGCTATTAGTACGAACCCATGGGAAACGAATGTTTTGATGGCACATACAACAAAATTGCATCATTACCTGTATGTCACTGTCTATAAATATTTAGCTGTAGAGACTGATGATGATGATAATGGTGAGGATGAAGATGATGAGCTCATTGACCCCGTCCCAGTACTAATCCTCCTGCATTATTGTTTTTGGTTGATCCTAGAAACAAGTTCTGGCTCAATCGTAAGATCGGTAGCGGATCATAAGGAGAGGTCTACCTTGGTGGACTGCTTGCTGATTGGTACTTGATTTTTGCCTTATCCATTGTGATCTTAATTTGATTTTGTTTGGACGAACGAGGAAGTCTCAATTAAGCTTGTGGTGGCTCTTCTCCCAGTTAAATTGACCATTTTCTTTTACTAATTTTTGTGCATTTCATTTTTTTTTAGTATTGTTGTGGTCAATGCATCGGTGTTTTGTTGATTTAGAATTTTGATGTTTTATTTTTACGTTCTTTCGGGCAACATGGATTGTGCTTTGCTCCGTTTCTTTCTTGAGTTGTGGGACTGGCATAGATATTGATAGGTTCACTTGCTTACTACAAGTCGGCGGTGCTAACTTTTATATTTCAGAATTATTACTGTTAACAAGTGGAACTTTCCTGGGTTTGTGGCTTTTACATGCATGTGAGTATATGTTTGATCATGTGATGCATGAATTCATGTCATGCTTCTGGTATAATACGATTGTATGCCCAAGTAAATGCTCCTTTGTCCCTTTGTCCCTTGTTGAGCATTGACTTTTTGCCTGGAAGATTACCTAAAAGAAAGATCGATATTTTGCTTGAGACATGTATGTTTTGACTGAGCGAGATCAATGAGGGGGTTGCTAGGAAACAACTGAGGCAACTATAGTATTCTAGAGAGACCACGCAATAGACCTTGTGGTCATGCTTCAAGTACTTTGTGAAGCTGACTTAAATAAAAATTGGAGCTTATGCTTGTTGCTCCAAGAGTTCGCAAGCTTCAAGACCATTTGTGGGGTGATTTTCTTGCGCATCCATGGATATAGAATATGTAATTATCAATGCAATATGCAACTTTCTAAGTGCTTATTCCTCCTCTCTTCTTTGCAACTCGCAGGCCTATTGGTTCAGAGCTTGTTAACGCATGGAAAGTGAATTTCCAATTTCCAAGTCATTCTCCATCATAAGCTCCACTGATCATTGTCAAGTAGTCCAATGCCAATGACCGAGTTGTTGTTTTTGTCGATGGGGCAGACAATAGGGAAGCTGCTCATCAACGAGGCCAAATTCTTGTGGGGCATGGCGGGCAAGGTCAAGGACCTGCAAAAGGAGCTGAAGCTGATCCAGTGCTTGCTGAGAGATGCGGACACTAGATGAGAGCACGACCAAGCTGTTGGAGAATGGGTCGCACAACTCCGTGACATTGCCTATGATGCCGAGGACGTCACAGAGTGATACATCCTCAGAGTCGTGCTGAAGAAGGACACAACATCATCAAAGCATATGCTTGCTTCGTGGCAAAGTGCACGTGCATGCAGGTTCATGTGGCGAGGACAGAAATTGAGGGCTTAAAATCCAGCATGTCCAATTTGAGAATTAGTATGCAATGTCTGGAATACAATCTGTGAATGAGGACGAACGCCATGCCATTCGATATATTTCCAGTGATCTTCAACCTATTGAGGTACACTTTATGATGCAAAGAAACTGAGATATGGGTCTATCCAGTTTCCTTTGTCCCCTGTTCTTCTTAGTTCTTGTCCAAGAACTCGTATAACTTGCTGTCCTTTATCAGCTAGCGCATGCTAAGCAAGGCCTTGAAGAGATGTTTGAGGTAAATTTGCATAAGTGTACTAATCTGGGGTTTATATGATTAAAAAATTAGATTGAGATCACAAGTGTACTATTTTGTGATTTTTTGTTATTAAAAAATTAATTTTTGATAAATTTATCACAAATGAGAGGTCACGTCATTATCTTATGAAAATCCTTAGCGTGAGTGGAAGAGAGAGAGCCTCCCCTCCTTTCCTACTTCTGACTTTTGAGAGCCTCTTATAAATTTATCATTATCTTATCAAAGGACCCAACACGGACAAAATGAAAAGAGACAAAGCATTGGTGGTAGAAACGTGAAGCATGAAGCATGAAGCAAGAAGCAACCTCTGTCGTTTCTCGCCATTCTTTATTGCGTCCCTGTAACAAATTTTTAGTTCCGACTGCTCATTTCTTGTCTCTTTTTTTTTTTTGACAATTTATTGACCACCCTACTACGTGCATTGGTCTTTCTTTACATTTTATTTTGTTGCAGTTGTCTGGACAAAAGTGTTTTCCTGTAGGAGTTGTCATTTATCTACTAAACTTTTTCTCCGTCTCTTTTGGTGCTGATGGTTGAATCTGGCAGATGAAAGGTCACATCTTTATCTTATGGGTAATCCTTCCCTAAACATGTGAATGGAAGAAGTGAGAGCGAGCCTCAATTGAAGCATATCCTTTTGGATCGTTTTTCAATCAGAGAAGTCATGCCAAACGAAAGAACAGAAAGGGACCGGGGAGAGGCTGATAGCACAACCTAGGGACAGCAGTACATCACCGTTGTGGACCAAGAAGTAACCTTATCGAATTTTCAGAATATGCTCGAAGCATATGCCTTCGAGTCATTAAAAGCTCTATCTCGCACAGCCATAATTATTACTATATCAACGTTTATTGTCGCCTTAGAGAGTGACAAATGATGATAACAAGGAGGATGAAGATGATGAGCTCATTGATCAGATCCCAGTATTACCGATCCCTGAAACAAATTCCATCTCAGCCAACAAGCTCTGGCTCGGTCGTAAGATTCGCAGCGGTCGTCTAGAGAGATCTACCTTTGGTGGACTGCTCACTAACTGATGCTCAATTTTTTCTTTACCCGTTCTGCTTTTAGTTTGATTTTCATTGAAGTTTTCTGCGAATTTTCTTCAGGTTCTCATATTCAGACGAAGGAGGAAGTCGAAATTAAGTTCGTGAGTGGCATTTTCCCAGTTGAATTGGCCCCCTTTTTCTTTCGAATTTTTGTGCTTTTTAAGTATTGTCGTGGTCATTGCATCGGTATCTTATTCATTCAGAATTTTGATGCTTTACTTTCACGTTCTTTTATGGGATATGGACTTGTACTTTGTTCTGTTTATTTCTTGGGTTGTTTGAATGACATAGATATTGGTTCGCTCGCTTGTTTCCAGTAAGTCGGCTGCGGTAACTTTTAGTACGACTGTGATTCCAAGTAATGAATCTTTGGTGATCTTTTATGGTGTATCTCTTGCCGGTGGCGAGCAATGAGAGGGAGTACTTTGCATGTCTATCGTGAAGGCTAATCACGTTCATCCAGTTCTTCCCCAATAACAACTTCAAATAACTCACCTCACTGCATTACCTCACATTGTACTGCAGTTTGCCCACTATGTTGCGTCTCTGCTGTGGAACGGCGTAGTCGAGAAACAAAGAAACTCTGGCCAAGAAAACTTCCTTCCAGTTGCTCGTAAGTGCAATGTCCGACTACTGCTGTTTCTAGGAAATCTGGCATTTACGCTTGTCCCCTGGATTGTCACAAAAAATACAAAATAAAATGCAATCAACTCTCATTAATCTATTATATAAAGTTGTATATGGCATGTTTCACTCAGATGTAAAAGTATTACAAATTATTTGTTGATGGAGCTTTTAATGGGTATGAACTTATGTGGTTATCCTCCATCCAGCTAATTACTTTTAAATTTTTGGATTGTAGCTTCTAATATGATAGTGGAGAAATCTACCACACTTTCACAGTAGTGTAGAACACTTAACTATTCACTCGATGCAAAATTGCTGTAGAGCTTTGCTAAATCTTCAGAATGCGAGAAGTGTATATATATGGAGTTCCCAAATTAGACGGGCGGTTCCATCATAGCAATTTTCCCTTAACTTGGTGGAGTTGAACATAATTAACACGGACGTGTCCAACTGATTTGTGTGGACAACATACAAAAATGTTGCCATCAGTGTTAGCCCATGTGAAGCCAATCTTTTGAGGACCGATAAAACAAAAACCATGATGATGAATTGACGGCACATAAAGCTATTCGCTTGATGAACCCATCTCTTGACTGCACATGGTACAGATAATTGACACTGAATTATTGCCATCAGCCCATGTGAAACCAATCTTCTGAGGACCCATTAGACAAAAGTACGACGATGAATTGCCGGCAAATAAAGCCGTTGGCCCATGAGAAACCAATCTCTTGACGACACATAAAGCTATTCGCCATGATAAACTCATCTGCTGACGGCACATGGAGCAAATAAATGATGCTGAATTGTTGCCGTTAGCTCATGCGAAACCAATCTCCTTTAGCCATTACCTATATGCCATCGCCTACATATAGTTCGCCGTGGAGAGCGATGAGATGATAATAATGATAAGGATGAAGATGATGAGCTCATCGACCCAATCTCAGTATTATTATTAGTGAGCAATTTTCATTCTGAGTTATTGTTTTCGGCTCAGCCAGTAGCACCTCATTCGGAGAGATCTATCTCCGTGGACTTCTCGTAACCTAACACTCGGTTATTGCTTTATCCGTTCTACTTTTCGTTTGATTTGATTAAAGTTTTTCGTGAATTGTTTTCAGGTACTGACATTCAAACAAACAAGGAAGGTGCGGTTAAGCTTGTGAGTCACGTACTGATACTTACATTTTGCTTTATATTTTCTACTTCTTCAAGTTCTTGTGCATTTTAGTGTTTTTAGAATTGTACAGTAATACGTTGATTTGAAATTTTGATGTTTTATTTTTACGTTCTTGAAGGCAATATGGATTGTGCTTTGTTTCGTTTATTTATTTGGGCTGTTTGAATGACATAGATATTGGTTCACTTGCTTCCCACAAGGCGGTGGTGCTAACTTTTAAATTTTAGAATGACTATTATTAAAAAGTGGAAGCTTTCCTCAGTTTTTGGCCTGCACATGCATGGGAAAATTGTTGAAAAATTCTAAATTTATTGAACTTCTATCAATTCAATCATAATTTTTTTAATTTTTTCTATTGAATCCTAAATTTTCACATTTTGTTAAATGAGTATATAAAAATATTTAGTATTTTTTTAAATTTTCAAATATTTAATATTTCTTTTCATCTTTTCTTTTTCATCTTCTTTCTTTTCTCTTTTCCCCTCCATTAGCCACCACTGGGCTTCATTGATAGCCGGTGTAGGTTGCCACTTACCAGCCTCATGCGAGGGCCAAAATCGCTAGCCTCGAGCAAGGGACGCCCATGCCTAGGCTGGTGAAGGCCGCCTTCACTGGCTCCTGACGAGGGTCGCCCTTGCCTAGGCGAGCAAATGCCCTCGTTGGGGTAGCTGAAGGTGAGGCAAGGACCGCCCTTGCCTGTTACACTTGATTTTCTAGCATCTAAGCAAAATCTGACCTGTTACACTTGATTTTCCAGCATCTAATATACTCCCCTTTGCCCTCTTCTGATGCATCTAGTCGTTTTTTTTTCTTTTGTAAAAGTAATAATGAAAACATGTTTTCAGAGTATCATAATCGAGATAAGATAGTCATTGTAGGTCATGCAAAAAATGGAGAGAAGGGAATCATGCTCCTTAACAAAAAAGAGGAGATACTATGGTAACGGTGATGATTTTCAATTGTCATCTCTCTTTATCTAGTCAATTAAGAATGTGTTAGCCACAAATAAAAACAAACAAATTGACTCTTGGCATCTGCAAGTTGAAGGTTTTGTGGAAATGAACATCCCATGAACTTGTGTCGTTGAAACTTCGAATCACATTGTGGTGAAATATCATTTTCGTAAGTATGGAGTATCCCCCAATAACATCAATTGCAGAGTAGCTGAATGATAGGATCCATGGGAATATAAACAATCAGGGAGAAAATTTTGACAACCTATAGGCAGTTATGGTTTTAGGCCATGTGGTAAGGCAATTTACCTCCATAGGAAGACCAAATAGGAAAAAAAAATCAATTAATATAACACCATGGAAAGAATCAAATTGAACTCTATTCCAGTTACCTTTGCAGCGGAATTAACAGTAGTAACATTATGCTAGTGCTTTTGCATATTGAATTTGTGAAGAGAACTGAAGATGTTTCCACATGCTTTAGATCCCCTAAAGATTCACGGTTGACTTCACGGTTGCCAACTTCAACCAAATGACCAGAAAATTCCATCATCTTCCCAGGGCTTACTTCTTCAGCTTTGTTCAGGAACCTGCTATCTAAAAGTTTTTAGCTCGTATCATACAAGAAAACCTGGCAAAACACCCATAAAAAAGGTTTCCAATCCTGACCATATTTATCCTGATAAAAGTTTCTCACTAGCATGATGAGAAGTGCACAAACAATGAAGAAGAAAACCAACTAATAAAGGAAGGAAGAGACAATAATTCAGCAACAAGAAAGCTGGTATTATCTAAGGTTAAAGATCAGTAGGAAACGTAGACTGTGGAGCTTGACCTGCCTAGTAATAGGTCCACTGCTTGTAGAACGTAAGAAGCCATCCTGATTCTTCGACTTTTGAATTAATTGGGTTGTATACAAGACATGCCAATCTATATCAAAAGGAAGATCACGTCAACTGTAGTGCTAAGACCACAATAACAAACTTAAGAATATAACTAGCAGAATATTCAGACCAGTTTCTGCGGGAAAGTTTGGAAATATGCTAAGAAGCTCCCAATGATTTTCAAGAGAAGCCATGAGAAAAATGTGAACATAAAACCGCCGTGATTGAGAAGATTTAATACACAAAGCATCAGAGTTGAGAGAACATCTATTGTCCTTGAACAGATTCTATGTGTAGTATAAAGATAAGTAGAAACTGTAAACCCAGAGGAAATTAAGAAATGATTCACAATCCAGGATTTCGACATCAAAGGAAATGATATTTGGACAGGCATGGCATACATGAATCTGCAAAAGTCCAAACTCACCTGCCATACTCGATGTCTTGAGTTGGGACCTCCAGGTAATATGCCATACTTGTTCATTTCATTCTTCTTGAATTCTGGAAAAAGAGAAACACAGATGCTAAGTTTTGTACCCAGAATTTACTAGCTATCAAGAGAGTTAGATTATGAAGGATTTCATCACCAACCTCTAATAATTTTCTGTGATTGGGCTTAGGCTGATCGTCCGCTGTTTATTCTTCTCCACTTTGGTCTTCTCATCTTCTTAAAACGTAAGTGAAATGGATTATACAACAACACAGGTAGATAATCACAACATTGCGAATGTACGAGTACGAGTTGTCAAATTTCAAATCATTAGAGACAACAACATGAGGAAAAACAAATATGTAAGAACATACAATACTGGTGCAATCAGATACTTTGACGAACTTGTTTCTGTGAAGCAAAGTTGTTCGCTTAGGAAATTTCTTTGCTCGGCTGTGAATATAAGTATCATTGAGAGGCTTTTGCCCTCCTTCAGGCTCTCCAACATCAACCAAGTAAGCATTGAACGTCAGTGTCTCACTGGAACAAACAACTTCATTCTTGAAAATCCTGCATTCCAACAGCTGCTTGCTGTCATCATACAGCATTACCTGTCAACTATCCAACCATCAATCACGGCATGGCCTAATCCACTCAGAACAAGCTCAATCACAGAGAGCACAGCGACCAAAACCACAGAACAGAACAATCCGTGAGGACAGTCAAAATCGAAAACCTATGCAGCATCGAGCTGTTGCTGTCAAGCACTTCTTCTACCTGCGGAGAGAATATATACCTGTAGACTTCCCCATTACTCCATTCTTTTCTTCTTAGGGGTGCTTTTCTTGCGTCGGCGGATGTAGAATATGCATTATCAATGCAATACACAACTTTTTAAGTACTTAATTCCTTTCCTCTCTTCTTCGCAACTCGCAGGCCTATATGTTCACAGCTTGTTAACGCATCGGAAGTGAATTCTCAAGTCATTCTCTATCATAATCTCCACTGATCATAGTCTCAGCAGTGCAATACCAATGGCCGAGTGTGTTGTTTCCTCCGTGGGGTAGACAATAGGAAAGCTGCTCGTCGACGAGGCCAAATTCTTGTGGGACGTGGAGGGCAAGATCGAGGACCTGCAAAAGGAGCTGAAGCTGATCCAGTGCTTACTGAGGGATGCGGACGCGAAACAAGCGCACGACCAAGCTGTTCGAGAATGCGTCGCCCAACTTCGAGACATTGCCTATGATGCTGAGGACGTCATCGAGCAATACATCCTCAGAGTCGCGCCGAAGAAGGGACAAAACATCATCAAAGCGTATGCTTGCTTCATGGCGAAGTGCACGTGCGTGCGGGCTCATGTGGTGGGGACAGAGATCGAAGGCTTAAAATCCAGAATTTCCGATATTGGTAATAAGATGCGGAATTATGGCATACGACCTTTGGATGAGGGCGAACGCCAATGCGCGAGAGTTTTGACGCCGCAACAGACTTATGCCCATTTCGAAGAGGAGGATTTTGTCGGGAGGGAATATGGTATCGAGGTGTTGGTAAAAGAGCTGAAGGATGGAAAACAGAGAGTTGTTGCTCTATGGGGAATGGGTGGTTTGGGTAAGACCACACACGCTAAGAAAGTCTTCAATCACGACAAATTGAAGAACCATTTCGATGGTTTTGCTTGGGCTTGCATATCTCAAGAATATCACGTGAGGGATATCTTGGAGGGAATTCTTTTTAAGTTGATCCTTGATATAGAGGTTACGGAGATGAGAAATGACAAAAGAGAAGAGGTTATGGAGATGAGAAATAAAAAAAGAGAAGAGGTTATGAAGATGAGAAAGGACGAATTGGTAGAAAAACTTTACACGACCCAAAAAGAGAACAGATGTATCGTGGTTCTTGATGATATTTGGACCAAACAGGCATGGGACGGTCTTCGAGCTGCATTCCCAATCAAGGACCCTAGAAGCAAGCTGTTGATAACAACACGCGATAAAAACGTAGCGCAGCATATCGATCCTCATTGTTTTCTCCATGAACCTCAGTGCTTATCGCACGATGAGAGTTGGGTCCTGCTAAAGAAGAGGGCATTCCCTAAAATGAAAGGTAAGACTTCTCTAAAGTTATTAACCTAACATATTGTGGCTTCAAAGGATTATGTTGCTTGCTTGATTCTAATTTATGACGCTTCTATAATTATTGTCGAATTAGCTGTTGAACTTTCTTCTGTTGGACTTGTAGTTGGTCAAGGTATTGTTGCGGGTCAAGATGTAGAAGGTATTGCAAGACAATCAGAGATGGAGGGACAAATACCAGGTACTTCATTGCTCAATTTGGCCTTTCAAAAGCTTTAGCAATTAATGAATCGATAGTTATAATGGAGTTCAAATGATCAATATATCGAGTATTAGGCACCATAATTTCAATATTTGAGGAATGAGATACACCTTTTGTTTCTCAATAGCTGACAATTGTACCTCTAAGCCAACATCCAAAACTTTGCTCCTCCTGTCCTCCGATGAGGATAAATATTGAAAAAGCTTTCATTTGACCATCATAATAAGCAATTTTGATAGGATTTATGAAATAATGTAAAGCTTAGCTATGTTACTTCTTCCATAGGCTTCATTTCGGGTCCACCTTTTCTTGCATTTGTGAATAATTGGCTTCACAATAAGACTTGGGATTGTTACAAAAATTGTGAATCTTTATGTGACAAAATAGAGGGACAACATGAAGATTTCACTAGAATTTTGAGGGAGATCGGTAGCACACTCAAGTCACGGCAGATTTATCCCCGCGTTGCATTATTTTTTCTTCATTGAGTAGGATTATTGTTGTTATACATTTGCTCAAGTCAATTAATTCAAGCAATATATAACAAAGACAATACATTCCATTAGTTAATTTAGTGTTCTCGATCTTTCGGGCGTAGATGGAGGCATACATAGTAGCTTTGTTGGGGTCTCTATAGTTTTTCCCCTTACAAAAACATAAATGAACCACATAACATAAGGAACTACAACATCTAACTCATATATCACAAAACAAATATTTGTCCTTGAAGTAATCTTCTTATGACAGTTGCATCTTCCTGTTACTATCGAGTTTCAATTCGTTACTTGATATTATGTAGAAATCACTGAAGACAAGAAGAAGTTAGGAGATGAACTCCTTAAGAAGTGTGGGGGATTACCTTTGGCTGTTATTGTGCTTGGTGGACTTTTGGCCGTCAACGAGTGGGAGACGGTTCACAGAAACATCAATTTGTATTTTCGTGATAAGAGTGATGTATTCCAAGTGTTGGCCTTTAACTATGATGATCTACCATGGAATCTAAAGCCATGCCCCCTCTATTTGGTTAGCTTTCCGGAGGATGTGGAAATCCCTGTAAAGAGAGTCCTTCGCATGTGGATTGCTGAAGGCTTTGTGCCGTTCGATTCATTTGATGAAGACACTACAATCGAAAATGTAGCGGAGCAATATTTAATGGAGTTGGTTAAGAGGGGACTGGTTCAAGTACGACTCAACTCAATTGGAAATATCAAAACCTGTTGCCTCCACGACCTGATGCGAGAATTATGTGTCTTCAAGGCTAGGCAAGAGAAGTTTCTAAGCTTTCATAACATTCAACAGGACAATGAAATGGAGGGTAGTTCTTCTTCAATGGCAACAGAAGTTGAGTCAACTTGCAAGACACGGAGGCTTTCTCTTTATATGCGCGAGATTGGTGAAGGAAATGTGACTCCGAGGTTGGAACAAATAAGGACTACGCCCCACATTCGAACTCTTATGTTCTTCCGGTATGGGAAAACTACCGAACGGATATGGCAGCAAGTTCAACCTATTTTCATCAATTGTAAGTTTCTCAGAGTTCTAGCGCTGGAC
The DNA here is from genome assembly GCA_014182715.1 of Eucalyptus cloeziana. NCBI lineage: Eukaryota > Viridiplantae > Streptophyta > Magnoliopsida > Myrtales > Myrtaceae > Eucalyptus > Eucalyptus cloeziana. The sequence continues at coordinate 6,342,195 of CM024638.1, forward strand.
GATCTTGATTGTGTGAGAGGAAATTTACCTGAATCAGTGGGAGACCTAGTCCATCTAAGATTCTTAAGTTTAGTAGGTAGTGAGTTTACGGGCTTGCCGCAATCTATGGGGAACCTTGTATGTATAGAATTCTTGGACTTGCTTGTGGGTATATATGTTGAGGTTTCCATGCCAAATGTGTTGTGGAAGATGAGAAGGTTGAGGTATCTCCGTCTTCCTTGCTACTTTGATGTCAAGGAGAAATTCCATGGGGCCCGGAAGAAGTTGCGGTTGGGCACTTTAAAGAATCTACAAACATTGAGAAACTTCAATCTGAAGAAATGTGATGTGAACGATGTAGACAAGCTTACCAATCTGCAAAAATTGAATGTCTTTGATTGGGATGATCCTACCGAGCTAGAGATATTTCCGCAACTTGCTAAATCCAATTTGAAATATCTTCGATCCTCGTCTTTTTATTTAAAAAATTTTTCTTATTTATGGACCGAAAGTAAATTGAATAAAATGTCAAACTATCCTTATTCTTGTAAGCTTTTCATTTTGGGAAAGATAGAGAAGTTACTGAACATAAAAGTCTACCCGAGCAATTGAGGAAGGTGGTCTTAGTAAGTTCTCGACTCAAAGAAGATCCGATGCCAATATTGGAGAAATTGCCTCACTTGGTTTTTCTCATGCTGGGAGATTGGGCTTTCAAGGGAAAAGAAATGGTTTGCTCTACAGGAGGCTTTCCTCAACTCAAGCATTTACTTTTTTATTTATTAATTGATTTGGAGGAGTGGAGGGTGGCTGAAGGAGCCGTGCCTCATCTTTCTCGATTAGGGATCAACCATTGTCCTAAATTGAGGGTGGTACCTTCACATGTCTCTACATATGACGGTAGGGACGAAATAATCAAGGAGTTGGAGAAGTGCGGCAGTTGAGAGAGGGATATGGATGTGGGTGTCCAAGGGTGGCCCCAACTGTCCGACAAGAGAGGAGGGAGGGGCGCGTGAGCTTGTGGGTTGTCACTTGTCAGGGCGGGCGGTGGGCCCCTAGAATAATTAGCAGATGTGGAAAATGAAAAATTGATGAATAACCGCAAGGCTGCATATAATTGATGAGAGTAAATATCTGTAAGTGAAAATAGAGAGTATTATATATGGCATATTTCTTGACAAATTATTTTCCATGTCTGTCTTTCCATCATAAAATCATCATTCGTTTCGTTCTCTCTCTCATCCTGAGGACTTCCAAATCAGTGGGGGGGTGGAATCTATTGTTTCGCTCGCTGTCGAGAGAACTCAGCAACTTTGCTTATGGAAGACTGCAAAATTCTCGCGAGTGCCGTGAGGAGGAGGAGGAGGAGGAGGAGGAGCGAATTCGTTGCTTCTCCAAAAGAAGGCTGGATGGGGGAGGCATATGAAGAAATAAGAGTCGTCGCTTGTTGTGGCGTTGGAAGACAGTCATCGTTGGAAGCTGCTGCATTGGAGAGGTGAGGAGATCCGATCATTTCCATAGTGCTGGTCAGATGTTTGACGAAATGCGGATGTGGAGTAGGAACTGGGGTACATTAATCTGAAATCGGCATGTTGCTTTCGGCTTGTGCAATTGATTTCTTTGTATATATAGACAAACGATGACGAGAAATACAACAGTGCATTTTGCATCTCCCAGTCTCCTGTATTTTTTGTTGTTATCAGTATCCTCGTCTCCTACATGTAAGTGTCACGGGCCGATCGATTCACTCTCGATCACTCGTAGGCTGACCCGTGCGGCCTTAAGGTTTTACCCCTAAGCAGCTTTTCACACTCGACTCACAAGACTCGTATATGTAGAGAGAGAGACTCTTAGGAGAGAAGCTCAGGTTTTGTATTCTTGTGAATGAATTACAATGAAGGGAGGAGACCCTTTATATACAAGTACAAGCAAACCGTATCCGTAGATCTCCCTTAGATCTAACGGTGGAGATGCACCTCCCAACTACCCGTATTTACTCCCAACTACCAGCTACTCGCATTTATAACGTATGCGTACAAATCCGTATCGCCCTTCCGGGAGTATTCTAGAAGACTCGAGAATACTCTAAGTCTCGGGACATCGATCGAGGGTCGGATGTGTCACGCCCGTCCTCAAGAACCCTCTTGGCTTGTCCTTCTCACGGGCCGTGACATTCTCCCCCACCTGTCGGCGACGCCCTCGTCGCATCTTCGGCATGAAAGGCTTGATCTCTTTCTTGAACTGCCAAAGACTCTCCTCGGGCTCCCAACTGGCTTCACTCTCCGGAAGACCCTTCCATCGGATCAAATATTCACGTTTGGCCGCGCAATACCTTTTCCGTATGACTCGATCCGCCAAAATGCTTTGGACTTCTCGATCATACGAGGTCTTTGCCCCGAGCGGCGCCCTTTGTGATTCCCCTCGATCCGAGTCTTCCTCATCAACTTGGAAGGGTTTAAGCATACTTACGTGGAAAACCGGATGCACCTTTAACTTTGGTGGTAGTTCCAGCTTGTATGCGACCTTTCCAACCCGTTGTAGTACTCGAAATGGCCCTTCGTAGCGACGAATCAACCCCTTGTGCACGTCCTTGTATCGAAGAACCACATGCAGCTTAGCCAACACTTGGTCTCCCACTTGGAACTCCACATGCCGTCGCTTCTTATTCGCCCATTTCTTCATGCGCTTGGAGGCCTTGTGTAGACACGCCCGTGCCAAGTCCGTCTCTTCTTGCATGTTCTTGGCGAACTTGTACGCGGGCGGACTATTCCCCCGATAACCCGAAGCAATCGTGCTCGGGGTGTTCGGTTGTTGCCCAATTGCAACCTCGAACAGACTCTGGCCGGTCGACTCGCTCCGCTGCAGGTTGTAGGAGAACTGGGCCACGTCGATCAGCTTTGCCCAATTCACCTGCGTCGTACTCACGTAGTGTCGGAGGTAGATCTCCAAGAGAGCATTGACCCGCTCCGTCTGACCGTCGGTTTGGGGATGCAAACTTGTTGACATGTTCAGCTCCGACCCCAGCAGCTTGAACAACTCGGACCAGAAACGTCCTGTGAAGCAGGGGTCCCGATCGCTCACGATCGTTTGTGGTACTCCCCAATACTTCACCACATGCTTCATGAACAGCTTGGCCACCTCCTCGGCGGGCAATCCTTTGTTGCGAGCCAAAGGTTGCGTATTTGGAGAACCGGTCAACCACCACCATTAGAGTCTGACACCCTTCAGACTTCGGTAGGTTGACGATGAAGTCCATGGAAATGCTTTCCAATGGACGAGTTGGGATGGGAAGTGGCTCCAACAAACCTGGCGACGATCGTTGCTCTAGCTTGTCTTGTTGGCATACCAGACAAGTCTTCACATACGCCTCTACGTCGTCGCGCATTTGTGGCCAATAATACCGATCTTCGACGAGGGCCAACGTGCGGTGGATCCCTGGATGACCCGCCCACTTCGAGTCGTGGCACTCGCGCAAGATCTCCTTCCTCAGCTTCCCATAGAAAGGCACGTACAACCGCCTTCCCTTGGTGTAGAGGAGCTCGTCCTCACACCAGAACCGTCGAGTCTTACCTTCTTTGGCATACCCGATGAGAGCTTGAGCTCTTGGGTCGTGTGTCAACCCCTCTTTGATGCGGTTGACCCAAGGACAACTCGGCCGACTCATCGTGTGGCTCATCAGCTCCGTCTTTCAGCTCAACGCATCTGCCACGGAGTTGGCCTTCCCCGGCTTGTACTCCAATGCGTAGTCGAACTCCGCTAGGAAGTCCCGCCATCGAGCTTGCCGGACTCAACTTCTTTTGGGTCCGAAAGTAGCTCGTGGCCACGTTGTCCGTCCTCACGACGAACTTGGATCCCGAGGATGTAGTGTCTCCACGTCCGAAGGCGTGCGTGCACCACCGTGGTCATCTCCTTTTCTTGGACGGTGTAACGATGCTCGGTGTCGTTCAGCTTTCGGGACTCGAACGCCACCGGATGTCCATCCTGCATAAAAACACCACCGATTGCAAAATCTGATGCGTCGGTCTCTACCTCATAGGATTTGGTGTGGTCGGGCAACGCCAACACCGGCTCCTCGGTCATGGCTCGCTTCAATCGGTCGAAGGCTCTTTGGCACCGATCCGTCCACTCCCACGCCTTCTCCTTCTTCAACAAGTCCGTGAGTGGCACGGTGATACTTGAGTAGCTCCGGATGAATCGCCGGTAGTAGTTGGTGAGGCCCAGGAATGACCTCAACGCCGGCACCTTCATCAGTGGCTCCCATTCGACGATTGATTGAATCTTCGCCTTATCCATTCGCACTCGTCCTCCTCCTCCGACGTGCCCCAAGAAAGGAACTTCTTCTTGGGCGAAGGCACACTTCTCGCGCTTAACGTACGATTCGTTCGCGCAAAACTTGGAAGACTCCGCCTAATGTGTTCGACATGCTCTCCCAACGTACGACTATATATGACAATGTCGTCTAGGTAAACCACTACGAACCTATCTAGGAAAGGGTGGAGTACCTTATTCATCATTGTGCGAGAAAGTATAGGAGCGTTGGTCAAACCGAACGGCATTACCATGAACTCGTAGGATCCATACCGCGTCACGCAGCTGTCTTTGGCTCATCCCCTTCCCGGCCCGAACTTGATAGTAGCCCGATCGGAGATCCGGCAGTAAACCACCGAGCTCCACCAAGTTGATCGAAGAGATCCGCGATGAGTGGGATCGGGTACTTGTTCTTCACGTCGGCTTGTTCGGTGCCCGGTAGTCGATGCACATCCGGAGTGACCCATCGTGCTTCTTTCCGAAATAGGACCGGCGCACCGAACGGGGCTTTTGACGGCCGTATATAGCCCGCGTCGAGCAACTCCTTGAGTTGTCTTCTCAATTCTTCCAATTCAGGTGGCGCCATGCGGTAGGGCGCCATGGCAGGCAGTCGAGCATCAGGCACTAGCTCGATCCGGTGATCCACCTCTCTCTTGGGTGGCGGCTTCTTCGGCAACTCAGAAGGCATAACATCCTTGAACAGTCGAGGACTTGGATTGCTTCCGTCGGGACTTCTTTCCCTTCACCCTTGTTGTCCTCGCTCTTCAAGGTCGCCGGGGAAGGTCACTTCACCCTTCCTTGCTCCTTTGGTGAGTCGTATGGCCGAGATCATCTTCCGATCACGACCCGACTCACGATGGACCAGAATCACGCATTGACAGTTCTTGTCTAACACGCATATACACTCGGCAAAGGGAACTACAACTGCATGGATTCTATCTAGGAATTTGATTCTAATGACAATATCGTAGTCGTCAAGTGGAATTACCTCTAGAGTTTCTTTGCCTCTCCATGATCCGAGTTGTAGTTCCACATCCCTAGCAATTCCGATCGCAGGGACTTCCTTCGAGTTTACGTCTTGAGCCAACCGGCTCCCTTCTCAACCCGGGTTAAGTTTCTTCGCGGCTTCTTCCGAGATGAAGATGTCGGATGCTCCGTGTCCACGAGTGCACTCACCGTGGTCACTCCGATCTTCACGTCGGCGAACATCAAGCCTTTAGGCTCCTTCGCCTTCTTGGCCTTGATCGTACCAAGGAGTCGCAGCGATCCCAATCGTGCTTCCTCCCTTGGCTCCTCTTCTTTGCAAAGAGCGGCCAACTTGGCCTTGTTCGGGCAATCTCGCGCCATGTGTGGACCGTCGCAAAAGAAGCAACTGTACGAGCGTACCTTCCTCTGTCCTCCTCCATTTGGCCCCGCATGAGCCCGATGAGGATGAGGACCAGCTGGTGGTGGCCTTCCTCCGATCGGGCGGTTGTATCTCCCCCGATCTCCCCCACCAGTGGGTTTGTCCCTAGGACGAGTGTCCTGTCGGGATGTGGAAGGTGACGCCTTGTACTCCACGAGCGACTCGGCTACGGTCATGGCCGTAGTAAGGTCTCCCACGTTGTACCGCTTCAACTCCTACTTCGTCCATGATTTGAGACCACCCATGAACTGGTGGAACGCTTCAACTTCATTCATCGAGGGGATTTGGAGTAGCAACTCCGAAAACCGCTTGATATAGTCGCGTACACCACCCTTCTGTTCGAGACGCTTCAACTCGTCACGAGCTTCCTCCTCCGCATAAGCGGGAAAGTAGTTTCGTCGAAACTCCTCGACAAAACCAACCCAGGTCGCGATAGGGTTCCCGCACCTATCATCCGACCGACGACGCCACCACAACAATGCACTATCAGCTAAATACATCGATGCAGTGTTTACCTGTGTTTGGTCGTCGTTGATTCCCATGGCCTGGAAATACCGCTCCATGTACCATAGAAAGTTGTCCACATCCTTGGCCACCCGTGAGCCCCGGAATTCCTTCGGCTTCGGCGTGTCCACCCGTGGACCTTGCACCGTGATCACTCCGTTCACACGTGCGGCTTGTGCTTCGGCCGAGCTTACCCGTAAGCTCCGCTATCTCCGCGCGCATGGCCGCCATTGTGGCCTCCAAGGGTTCGTACGTTGCGCGAGTTCCTCCCGTAAGGTCCCCAAAGAACTCGTGGCGGAGTTCTCCCATGCCGGTCTTGAGCTCTTGCACATCCGCAAACAGCTCTTCCCTTCCGGCGTCAACTTCGCCCACGGTGCAGGTCGGGTCGTCGCCGACCGATCCTTGGACATCGGTGACGGACAACTCTAGTTTCGCCATCCGCTGTGCAAGATCCCCTGTCGGATCCCTCGAACCACCCCGGGACTTCTTCCCCTTGGCACCAACCTTCTCGGCGTTTCGCCCACGATCAGCACCGTCACCACCCATGGTGATCGCCTCGTCAGATCGTGGATCAGCCATTGCACTTGCGCTTGGATCGCAAATCAGCTCTGATACCACTTGTCACGGGCCGATCGATTCACTCTCGATCACTCGTAGGCTGACCTGTGCGGCCTTAAGGTTTTACCCTAAGCAGCCTTTCACACTCGACTCACAAGACTCGTATATGTAGAGAGAGACTCTTAGAGAGAGAAGCTGGTTTTGTATTACTTGTGAATGAATTACAATGAAGGAGGAGACCCCTTTAAATACAAGTACAAGGCAAACCGTATCCGTAGATCTCCCTTAGATCTAACGGTGGAGATTGCACCTCCCCAACTACCCGTATTTACTCCCAACTACCAGCTACTCGCATTTATAACGTATGCGTACAAATACTGTATCGCCCTTCCCCAGGAGTATTCTAGAAGACTCGAGAATACTCTAAGTCTCGGGACATCGGTCGAGGGTCGGATGTGTCACGCCCGTCCTCAAGAACCCTCTTGGCTTGTCCTTCTCACGGGCCGTGACATAAGGCTGCAAGATATACTCTGGAGATTCTTTTACGTGTGGTTACATTACTCTTTCGCTTTGAACAACGGCTATGAAATTGCTAGATGTAGCGAGAAAGCATGTGATTATTTGTCAATCGGGAACGCCTGGCAAATGTTCCTCTTCTCCTGTGACCAAGAACTCACGGTATTTATCATGGAGGTAAATATTATGAGAGGATTTTGGCTTTCTCTAACTGGAATTCTATTCTCACTTGACTAATTAAGTCAAAAAGATAATATTCACTCTAGTATCCGTTCAGACCTTTGAAGGGTCTCATAAAATCTCTTCTGTTGAGTTGCTGATCTATGTCCTCTTCAACTATTATGATTGTTTATCTTCTTCTGGAATCACAGACTGATGTTAAACTTGCACTTACCACATATATGTGTCATTTGGCCCTTGCTGTGGCTCTACTGAGTTTGAACTTGGAAAGGTCTGCTCAGTACGGAAACCTCGTGCTTTAGAAAGGGCTTCATACTGTGTGGAAGTATACATCCATGTAAAAACTGTATTGTGGAGCCTGAACAATTACATATGTTATATTATGGAATGCCGGAGCATCCCAAGTGGCAAATGAAGAGTGGGTCTGTATATTTCCAACGGAAATGGATAATGACAGTCAATGCACGAGGGTGTGAATTTGAATCTGTTTGCTGCATCTTCATTGTAACAGGTGAAGATAATGGATTTTCCAGTTGCCTTCTTCAGTTTCCACTCCTCAGGAAGCTTTGAATTATGATGAGCTCTCCATGAAACAGAGAGCTTGAACATTCCAAATAGTTGAAGGTACTTCATACTACACCTATAGTTTTCTTCAGTACGTAGCTACAAATGTGAGATAAATAGGTTTTCACGTCATAGTCTTGTACTAGGTTGAGCATTTCTTCCTGTTGCTCATCTGGTAAATTGCCTTGACAATATTATTGTAGAGTGGTGAACACATTAAAAGATTTTGCGACGAAAGCTTTCATAATCAAAATGGATCACTTGGGCTCCATGACCTAAAAGGCCAACTGTCTCCTGGCTGACAAGATTGAGGAAGCATCTGCGGTTGAGCTCATATTTTCTTGCGTTCGACAGTTGTGCAATATAATTAGGTTTTCCTTGTTTCGTAGTGTTTAGGATGGGAAGGGCTTGCGTACCCGCTGATTTACCATGTGCAGGGTCTAATAGATTGCAACTGATCAAGAAGAATCAAGTTTTTCAAAATGTGAAATTACTCCAGATAAACTCCATAATGTGCCAGATTATATCATAGTGTGACAAACTAATTACTAGAGCAAGAGAGATTCTAAAGAGCAGAAGAAATCTTGCTTCGACCAAAGTATGGAAAATGGCAAGGAGAACAACCATCTCTCGTGCTATCAACTTATTTATCACAAAGTAACAAATAGAACTTTCAACAATGTTATTGTGTTTCAGAGACTATTGACGTCTGAGACGTTCATAGACCATGGAGGTTTCTTAGCACTCACTAGCGATAAGAACTCTGGAGGACCTCATGCGATATATCTTACCAGGCACACTTCCCTTCACAAGATTTATCTGTTGTTTTATTAAGACCAAAAAGTTGGTGTTGGCTCATGCTTCATAACTTTCTCTCAGTTTCAAAAGCTAAAGGCTAGGAAGTTGGCAAGAATCTGCGATAATACATGACAATTGGCTTAAATGGCAAAATGTCCAAATGCTAACGTTGTATGACCCATTTTCTCGTTTAACTACCATATGCATATTGCACGTAACAAGATTGGTCTATTAGATGAAGAAAGTTCACGAGTTATAGAACTACTTTTCTTGTTCTTCGGATGTCTTAAGGACATGATCTTTTATGATTGATTCTCTTGTGAATTGCCATTATATCCCCACATGAACATCCAGTACCCATCGGAACTGGAAGATCCACTTCAATATATACTCATACTGAGAGGAATAGGAGAACTGATATCGAGCTTTATTCATGCAAAAACAAACGTCTCTTCAAGGCCTTGCTTAGCATGCGGAAGTCAAGAAAGGACAGCAAGTTATCGAAGTTCCTGGACGAGAGCTAAGAAGAACAGGGGATGAAAGAAAACAAATAGGCCCATATCACGGTTTCTTTGCACCGCGAGTATGACCTATGCTGTATTTGTTATGGTAGCTTAAGCTAGCTTTAAGATTTTGAGAATAATTTAATGCAATAAGAAACGGAATGAAAAGAAACTCCTGATAAAATTACATAATTTCTACAAGGAATTCCTTCGGAAGATGGTTGCCGCTCTATAGTCTACAGTTCACTCTTGCCTGTTATTCCAAACAGAGAAGGTAAAGATTGAAGAATGTTTAGAAAGCTGAGATACTGTTTCCCCCTGGTAATTAAATAATGATAGGCTCACAAGTCACAATTCACAAGACACAGCTAAGACCGGGCAACCTAGAAGGGAGCAATAAAATTGCTTAAGCAGCTATTTATCACAATCACAGGCTGCTTTTCCCTCAGTTTGACTGAGGAGCTGCTGTTACATGATCTGCATGCTAAGACACAGCTAAAACTGGGCAACCTTCAATGGCCAGATATATGTTATCTAACGAAGTATCTAAACTGAGCATCTTTCTCGATAGGAATCGAACGAGCATTGTATACAAACGAACGGTCTATGATGCAACTTTGTCCTGCCATATAAATATTTGAAGACATGGGAAGACACACAGAATTATTTCTGCTTCCTTAGCTGAACTTCTTCGCCATGCTTTCACTTGTCTTAAATTTAACTAATATCTCAGATTGACACAGGTGGCCTCTTTCCATTTCGATATGTAAACATAGTGTACCTCAATATGTTGAATATCACTGCAAATACATTGATTATGTTGTATAACTAAAATGGTTTCAGATCAGACACCTGCAAATGGACTTGGCACTTAAACACTCCCCATAAATACAAGAGCTTGACTGTACGAACTTCATATGTGATAGGCACTGGATTTTTTAGCACACCATTCAGATTCTTCATAGTAGTCACTACGGTCAATTGAGCAATGACCATTGTTCAAAATCCAAGATCAAAACTGGGACACTCGGCCTTCACTTTCAATTGATCCCTATCTCCTTCAGGGGTCTTCAATTCATCATTAGCATCGCCACAAGAACCGCATGAAAGAGATGCTTTGGAAGCAAGGCTTGTTGCCACAACATTTGGGGTCAGCTTGCTTGGGAGAAGGCGGGAAGCGATAATTGGACCAGATGTGTATGCTAGTCATACAGAGCTCAGTGCAATTGAGAATGTCCACTAAGTAAATGCAGAACTAGACTTTGGTTTCCCACAAGCAGTTGCTACCTGCAGCTAATTTGTTTCTGCTTGTATAGTAGTTTGCACCAAAAAGTTTCAACAAACATCGAAACTCATGAAGTTCTAATGGAGTGTCAAGATGCTTATTGTCATTTGTCACAACCTTGCCACCAATGGCTCAAAAATGGAGCCCAAAGTATTGATTACCCTAAATTTAACAGGACAAGTAGCCGTGGAATAGGTGGGAGTTGCCAATTTGAAAGCCCTTCCGTAGAGTGAAATTCATTGAAATCAGAGGATGATTCTGATGAAATTCTACAATGTAGACAAGGAAACATAAACTATGAGAAAACTAACAGTAAAATTTGAAAGAACGCTGAATTGAAAGAAATCACGGCTAAAGCTACCTTTTTCGACTTCATGAGACTAGGTAACTTTTCGTAGCCAATGTTGTCAGCTAGATTTCCGATGCCTTATACTCCACTGAAGGTAGTCTAGCAGATGGCATTCTTTGTTTTTGAGCAACATCAGAAGAATTATCTGAATGCTGAAGCTCCTCTGTCAGTGAAGCAAAACTTACCTTCCTCTCATATGACTTTCTCCAGTGGCAACTTGATTTAATGGTCTTTGGAGGACAGATAATATTTGATAGGCCGCATCGATTGGATTACAAGAGCTCATTTGCAAGCTACAGTAAGTAACACAATGTAGGTTCCTCCAATAAGCGCGAGAGTTTTTTTTTGTCGGTCCTACTCTACTTCTACTCTAATTCTCACTTTCACAAACTTTTGCATTGCCTCCTTGCAGGACGTGAGAATCGAAACTCACATTTGAAACTAAATCGTCCCCACTCCAACCCCCCTAAAAATGTAGGGATTCGAACTCCCCACCTCCCCCTTTCATGTTGGAAATGTGCCCTGGTGGTTTAATAAACACGGGAGTTAACTTTGAAGGAAATGCAAAATAAAGGGCACAGCAATGCATCAACATTGATACGACCACTCCCAAGCTTAATTGCATGCCATTCTTCTTTCAAGACCAGATTCATGACACGATCTATCGATTTGTAACTCCTTCACGTGAAAAGAGATTTTCATTTTACTCTATTAAATATATAAATTATATAATATATTGATGACCATAACATCAATTGTATTCGCTAGTTCATTTGCCCAAAGTTGTTCCTAGATTCTTAAAATCAATATCATATATATTATCTCATATCAAGTTAAACCGTATGCCCGCGCACTACTCGAATTCATATATTTCTTCATTTCACGCTTTAGTCTTTCTCTATTGAGTCAACGCACCCTCGCGTTATATGCAAGAACGCTAGACTACTTCTTTCCAGCCATCTGTGTGTAATCGTTTCGAAGCTGACATGTCGTATTCATTATAAAAAATTCCATCCATTCTGCAATTTTGCCCATTCTGTTCGTTTCATTTTCCCTATCATCCTCGTGGACTTCAATTCGGGGGGAATCCATCGTTTTGCTTGCTGTGGAGAGGAGAGGAACTCGCGAATTGCTCATGGAAGATTGCGAAGTTCTCCCAAATGTTGCTGTTCTCCTGCGAAGAGAGGATTTTAGCTTTCTCTACCTGGAATTCTGTTGTAATTTGACTAATTAAGTCAGAAGGGTATTATACTCTCCAGCATCAGTTCAGACCTTTGGAAAGTGTCGCTCATAAATTGACTAATGGACCCTCGCCCCTCGGTGACAGCAATTGTCTTCATTGGTCAAAGAGTCGCAAAGCATTGAAATAGTTGTTGCACAGCCGCGGGCTCATGCTTACTCTTGATTGTTGGTATTCAGAAGCCATCTTTTAAGATCGATTTAGACGAGTCGCGTAGCAGAATCGTGTCAGATTTTTCTTTTCCCCTATATTTTCTCCTAGACTCCAGATTGAGCTCTGTGAACATGAGATTCTGCTTTCTACATTTTCTGCATAAAGCCCTCAGGACAGAGCAGAATCGATGATTCTCGGGTTTGCAATTTCATCGAGTCTTGCCTGATAGATGATTTGGCCTCCGCGTGGTTAAATCGTCGCTAAATGCTGTTGCCCGACTGTGATCATTGATGTTCCTCCTACTGGGAAAGAACAATGGAAGTCATTGTTGATTGACTCATAGCTGTTGGGTTGCGACAATCGTCAACAAATCTCATCATATAGTTCGATGACATATCATAAAAGTCTGATAAAAATTCCCAACCACCCAAAATGTTCCAAATTCATGACTTTTTATGTCGTGTTCATTCCATTATTTTCTCAAATGACTTGCTTTTTCTTGTCTCTCTTCAAGTAGGCGATTCTGCTCCAAAGCACACGTTTCGTTTCCATCTTTACCATGAAATATTGTTCGAACTTCAAGATGACAATGTTAATAAAAAGTTGACAAATGCAAAGATTTTGCCACCTCACTTTTAATTGCGTTTACAGGATCTTTGGCAAAACCTCACTTTCATTGGATTTGCATGCACAGCTAGAGTAGGCCTATTGTTAGATTAAATGTCATTTGGTAGGTGAATTGAATGTGTAAGCCCCGCATCACCCGATTTCCTAAAAAAGTCCAATGTCTCCTGTACAAATTGATTATATCCAAAAAAGAAAAAAAAAATCACGTTATTGACAACTAAATTAAGCACAACTATCCATTGATGATGCCATTTTACATCATTGGTACCAAATAAATTTTCAGATGAATGCAAATTGAGTTGGGAATTTGACTGAATCCCACATTTTAAATGTGATAGATCTACACTGTGTAGGCTAATGAATGAGATCAAGCCCATCCTTGAGTTCAAATCAAGCCCGACAAATTTGGGTGAAGAATTAAACTGAATTCACCAGTGAGCAAGTTAGGTGGGACTCCCAACAAGTTTGATGGCAATGCCATTATCATTTACCAGCTCATCACATGATTTTAATGTAGGCAAAATGCAAGTTAGTCTTTTACTTTAAGTGAACGAAGTCTTTTCTATTTTTCAACTTTTTCCCTATACTAATTTAGTGTGGCTCAAATGATAAAAAAGACTCGAGCTAACGGCACCAGACATGTGACATCTTGAAATTCGAGCCCTCTGAAGGACGAGTGAAAGTGAATTTCGTCAATGCATTGTTGGTTGATCTCACTCGGAATTGATCACTCTTGAGATACTGACCTTGAGGGGAAAGGCTAATGAGGACAGAACTCGTACAACTAAAGGACTCAACCTGAGAAAACGACTTGACCGTGAGACTTGCGTGAGGATGATCCTATAGATAGGCAGGCCGATTCAAAGGACAACTAGAAGTTGATTCGCGGACAGAACATAATGGAACGACGGGTGATTCCGTTTACCGTTATCGAACCCGCGAACGACCATATGTCGATCCTTAGTGATCGTGTACTTTGAAATAAGAATCTATCCTCCGTAATTTCATGCAGTCAAGGACGTCCATGCGTTGAGATGTCTTGAACGTGGTTTGGCACGAGTTGGTTACGCGTGAATCCTCTGAGCCACCCGTCAGTCTGAGTTATAACCAAAATGGCATTAGGGCGAAATTGACATGGCAAGGGAACTTAGGATTGGACTTCGAATTATCGGAAATGTCCGAGACGGGCGTTAGATGAAGCTGCTTCAAACAATCGACAGAGCTAGTTAAGCCGAGCAATTGAAAAAGGGATTTTCGGACCGAGGAAGCGAGCCCGTGAGGAGGTGGGCCGGGCCAAGCTAGTGTGGGCCTTAGGCCCAAGGTGGGACAGCCCATGATGGGCCCAAAACAAGCAAGTGAGCCCATTGGGCCAAACCAACTATTCATCTTCTAAGCCCATTGGCCAAGCCTTAACCATTTCAAAGCCCAATAAATTCCCAAGCCCATTACTTTTCATGGCCAAGCCCATTTCTTAGGCCCATCCACCAATTTCAGCCCAAGGTCAGATGTGTAATTTGTGCAAGGTGGAAATGACCAAATTGCCCCTAAAAGCATTTGGATAAGGGCAAAGGAAGAGAGAGAAGATGATGTCATGCATGGGGACTTGAAGCAAGCATTTATAGGGGTCTTGATAGCCCTCCCATCACTCTCTCTCTCCCCATTGGCCTCTCTCGAACGGAGCTCTCTCTCTCCTCGTTCTCCCTCTCTTCCAGTTTTGTTTGCAGACCTTCCCTAAAGATCTGAGTTGATTTCGGTGAAGAATCGAGTCAAAAGTGGTCTTTCCGGTTGAATCACAGAACGGTCCACCTATCACCGTGACCAGGAGAGACAGACCGTTCCAACGAGACAAATTTCGTCCCGAACGGAGCCACCGTCCGTCCTGTACGACCGTACCGCAAGCCGCCGGTCGCCGAAAGATTCTCCGGTCATCCGGTCCCCGGCAAGCCACTTGCGGCTTGCACCTTTGTTTCGAGTTTTCGGCCATTTTTTCCATTCCAGCCGTTCCTCCGCCCATCCCAACCTCCAGCAAGACCCCAAGACCTCCTGGTGCCGCCGGTTGTCGGCCACCCCTTCGCCGGGCTCGCCAAGCCGTTCAACTTAGTTTTCCTCCGCGGGCTGTTTTTCGGTGTTTTCGGTGGGAGTCCGAGCTGTGGTTGCTGTGTTGAGCTTGGGATTGTCTTGGATCGTCGTTGTCGAGGTCTCGGTGCGTAGCCACCGTCGCCGCCGCCGCGTCGGTGTGTCCGGCCCGTTTAACGGGTGAGTTTAGCTCCTAATCCTTCGATTAGTGCCTAAACTTGCTTAGGGTTGGTTTAGTTAGATTTAATTCTATTTTATGTGATTTAATTAAGTTGCATTAGCCCTAAGATAGGTGGTTAGATGGATGGATTAGATTAGTTTAGCTTAATCTTGCTTTATTTGCTTAATTGTGCTTATGTGTTTAATTAAGCTTGTTTTGCTTAATTAATTGTTTGATTATTTTAATTAATGATTTTAATGATTTCTGAGTTTAATTTATCATTTATTAAATTCTAGAAATTTACTGTTCACTCGACACTATTCATGGTACTGTTCACGAGTCATTCCGCACATTCACAAAACACTGTTCACCTTGTTCGAGAACAAAAAGTGTCTAATTTCATGTGGGTTTAATCCTATAAAGTGATTGGATGTGTTATTACATAAACATCTGCATGAATTGAATGATGATTTGTGCAATTGTGTGGTGATTGGAAAAATTGGATTTTATTTAGAAAATCCCGGGTGTCGGGTTTGGACACCGAAAATGGATTTTAAGTATTATATCAAACAGTGGGGTTTGAAAAAGGAAAGTATCAATTTTCTGGTTCGAATTGACGTATACCCACGCACGACTACTTTCGCGGATGTTTTAATACGAAGAAAAGAGGCCGGGATTACTATTTTAATCGAGGCATTTGAATGAAATGCAAAGTATCCTGGGCCGATAATGAATTGTCGTGTGTTGGCTAATGAGGAACCGTCTTGAGCTGTTGAGCTAGACGTGCCCCTATATGGGATGCCCGCGCAATGGATGCCGGTCGCAGTAGAGGCTAGGCCGACTGGACCGATACTCCTTCGGGAATGCCGTCAACGTAATGACGAAGCCGTGCTCCAAGGGAGGAGACGATGCTCCTTCGGGAATGCCGTCGACGTAGTGACGAAGCCGTGCTCCAAGGGGGGAGACGATGCTCCTTCGGGAATGCCGTCGACGTAGTGACGAAGCCATGCTCCACGGGGGACAATGCACGGCTAAACGCCAGTCGATAGCCGAACTGCGAGTAAGCTATGCCCATGTGTGGCAGTAATTAACAATTGGAACGCATGCTAAGTGTTATTGATGCGCCGGATTATGAGACGAAATTGTGTGGCACGGAATAGGACGTGTCATAACGATTTGGTCTTATAATCAGGATCCCTGTGATTGACTGAGATGAGTAAGGCGTTTCAATTGTTGTATGCATTGAGTATATGCATTGTGTTTATGAACTGTGATAATGTGCAAGAATGCATGAGAATCATGGCATCTGTGATTTCAGTCATGCAGGAGTTAAGCACATTGTTTATGGCACGCACGCATGAATCGATAACGTGCAGGGTGTGGCAATGGCTAGGTGAGATCGCTTGTGATGCGACTCGTATGTGATTGATGAAATGTATCATCTAATGGCCATGTGCATTGCATGTATCGTGCTGAATTATAACGTGTAGGGTATGGCATACCAGGTAAGGTTGTATGCGAATCGATTGTTGGTTGTTGCTTGTGGTGGGGTTGTTCTAGTTAGGTACTCTGAGTTGAGTTGGTGTACTAACCGGGGCTTAGGGGTGGAACTCACTGAGATTTATATCTCACTGGTTATTGAATAACCATTTTCAGGTCCCTAGTGTGAAGAACCAAGAGCTTGAAGCAGAAGGGTCAAGAGCATAGGTGGCTCAATAGTTCTTGGTGGAGATAGGTCTCCTGTACTTGGACCTTAGAGATGGACTTTGTTTTATAAACTGGCTTGTTTATGAAAGTGTGTCTTGTAATGAAATTGTTGTCTTGCTTTTCTATCCCATGTTTATTATTGTCAGGGGATTAGTTAATTTGCTTCCGCATGTGCAATAAAATGTAAAGGGTCGGCGACGAGTCCTGGGAACGTCACAAAATTCTATCGACCACCGAGGGATGTGCGCGTGCTCAAGGTTCGGGGCGTGACAAGACATCTTATGCATGTTGGCTACGTAGAGGATCGACTTCTAAGTAGTACCAAATGCCACACTGACACGGCATGTTAATGCTTTTGATGGACGAGAGTGAATGAAAATGATAGTATTTCCACTCATAAGCAAGTATTACACTTGATCTTTGCAAAAGAATAACTTGAAAAACCCCTTCTCACATGTCATGTCACGTATAAATATCAGGAGATGAGAAAAGTAGTAAGCAGAATGAACGGGAGCGGAGATTGGATTGGTGAGAATCTACCTTTACGCTAGATATGTAAAACCTTAGATTATTAGATGGAAGAAAATGCTTATACAAGACAGGCTTATGGGCAAAATAGCGATTAAGAATTATTGGGATATTATTGTTATTGGACGTCTCACTTTTGTGGTGTTCAGTTTGGGTGCGCGTTGCTTCCAGTACTTAATCCCAGAAAACTCAGCGCCTTGCGTGTCCTTGTTAGTACGGTGCAGCCTTCATCATACTCTAATTATTGCTCTCCCCAACAGAGACACTCAAACAACCTCGTGACAGAAGCAAAAGGCACAAATCACTCTGACACTTGGTGGTGACCCATTTCTGCAAGATGATTTTTCTACTTTCTCTCCCCTTCTCTCAATATCTAAGGTGAAGATAACTAATTTTGGTTATGGCCTTTTGGATATCTTTCTTTGCTTTTCCTTATCAGAGAATGTTAGCGAGCTGAAAGGAGGCTTGGGACTGTGTTGCAGTAGATAAAAAGGAGGTAATGTCAGCTTCATATTCGTCGCATATGCTTTTTGCTCTCCTGCTGAGATTTTTCATCTGGTTCTTTTTTGACCTGCGGTTTGGCAATGCTCTATGTGATCCGTGAATTGACAAAACAAGAAGAAATGCTTCCGTTGGCAATAATTGTTGTCGTCGGCTCATGGAGAACTCTGGGCATGCAATATTTCAGGATTTTAGCCTCGGCTTTGTTGGAAGGAAATGGTTGAGATAAGAATTGGGAAAGAACGTCAGGAAGAAGAAAATACGTTGTGGAAATGGATAATGATAGTCAGTGCCCAAGGGTGTGAAGTTGAATCTAACTGCTTCATCTTCATTATAACAGGTGAAAATACTCTAAACTTCGGGACGATGGATGCTTGCCAGTTACCTCCTTCATTTTCCTCCCCTCAAGGAGCTTCGCATTATGACGAGCTCTCCATGAAAGACAGTTTGATCTTTTCAGATAGCCTAAAGATACATAATTTCTAGTTACTTTTTCTTGGTTTACCTTAAAATTCAATTGATGTTCCTCCATTTTTTTCGCCTATTAGCTCATCAAATTCCTCATGATCTAGTTTACATCATGTTCCAATTTCAGGGTGAAAGGGTTTGGATTTGTCTTGCATGCTAATCATAAGCTTTTCTCTAATCAGGACTTGAAGGATCTTAGGAAGCAATTATACTTAGCAGCTGAATATTTTGAATTATCTTACAATGGACAAGATCATAAACAAATGTGAGATGCATAGGTTTTCAATTGATCATAGTGTACTGGCTTGAGCATTTATATATGTTGCGCATCTCTTTGTTGGCCTTGTCAATACTGTAGAGTGGTGAACACGCTCAGAGATTATGCAACTAAAGCTTTCATCAACACTGTGGATCACTTGGGCTCCATGACTTATAAGGTCAATTGTCTCCTGGATGAAAAGATGGGGGAAGCTTCTGCAATTGAGCTTAGATTCTCTTGTGTTCAACAGGTGTGCTATATAATTAGGTTTTCCTTGTATTATAGCATTAAGAATGAGAAGGGCTTGCATACCCTAAGATCTACCATGTGCAGGGTCTAATAAATTGCAACTTGCCAAGAAGAATTAAGTTCTTGATACCGTAAAATTACTCCAAATAAACTACATGACTTGCCGGATTATATTACATCGTAACAAACTAATTGGCAGAGCAAAATATATTCTAAATAGCATGATATATCTTGCTTCAACAATAATATGGAAAATGGCATAAAGAACAACTATCTCTCGTACTGTTGACTCATTTATCATAGATAACGAATATAATCTTCAACCCTATTTTTGTGTTTTAGAGACGACGAATGTGTGAGATGTTCATAGACCAGGGAGGCCTATCTCAACAGTCGCTAGCAATAAGAACTCCGAAGCACCACATGCGATATATCCTACCAGGCATGCTTCCCTTCACAAGATTTGTCATTGGTTTATTAAGACCAAAATATCGAAGTTGGTTCATGCTTAAGAACTTTCCTTCAGTTTCAAAAGCTAAAGACGGCGGAGACGACAAAAATCTGCGATATTGCGTGACAAATGAAGTGAATGGCGAAATATCAGCAGGTGAACATTGTATGACTCTTTTTTTCTGGTTTAGACACCACTATGCACATTTCGCGGAATCAGATATAAAAAGTTCATGAATCATAGAAGTAGCTGTTCTCTCGCTCATCATTTGCAAGTGTTCACCTTATTCCATCAAAAAGCAGAATATCAAATGCTACGACTGACGTACTAATAACTTTTATTTTTTTCTTTCCAAAGAAGTATATCCGAGAAATATAGAGACTTCTGCATCAATCGTCAGGTAACTTTTGACATAATTTGTGTTAATCATCCTAGCTCCGGAAAGACCCGATGCTGACAATGGAACCCTGACGCAGGAGACGGCATTCGGCAACACAATTTCCACAATCCTCCCGAACGGGCCCCTTTTCATTCGCAAGTACCTTGTCCAACCAAAAAGCAGGTCGGTCGGTACACTTGACTTGAATACTCCAAATTGGGGGTAAGAGCACTAACAATGCCTAAATTTTCGTATGTGTTCACTTGAGTGTTACAAATCTGAAAAATCAATCATTTGAGTACCAATTCCGATTTACCTCTCCAAAAAATTTGACACGAACACCGGTCATTTGATATGATTTCGTCACTACTGACGTAAACAATTTTTAAAATATTTTATTGTTATTATTATTTGGATTTTTTTTTTTTTTTTTTGCTTTTTTTATATTGGGCTGACAAGAGCCGCCGCTGCGAAGGCCCTAGGCAAGGTCGTTGAGGCCTCATTGGCCACTGCGCTGGCAAGGCTACAAGGGTCCTCGCCTAGGGCTTTCGTGGCTAGATCTGGGTGAGAGCCACCTCGCCGTCGTCATGAAGGCCCTAGGTGTGAACCGCCTCGCCCTCGTCGCAAAGGCCCTAGGCGAGGGTGTCACATCCTCACCGGCTGCTAATGACGCTGCCTAGAGGTGGTGGGGGCTCTCGCGGCCTCACCCAAGACTTCACAGCCTAGGGCGAGGGTTTCACGATCCAACGAGGGTTGTCGATGACCCTCGCAGCAAATAAATAAATAAATAAGAAAAATAAAAATAAAAACACAAAATTCAAAATTCAAAAAAGTAAATAAATTCCATGTGGAATGATTTGCTAGAATTGACACTCAAGTAATTGATTTTACTTTGATATGGCACTCAAGTGAGCGAATTTTTTTTTTTTTTTTTTTTTTTTTTTTTGGCACTCCTAGTATTCTTACCCCCTCCAGATTGCCATGTTTTCATGCCCTATGGTTGTATCATATTTCACACGGTCATATTTCACACGGTCAGACAAGCTACTAATGCAAGCCACACTTTTTCTAACCAGAAAAACGCACCTCCCCATTTCTATTTCAACTCACACGTTCAAGTTCTCTGGCCGATAAATCCACATCTCCAAACCCTTCTAACGCCAAAAAACGAGTAAGCATCAATGAAATTAAGTGCAGCTTATCTATTAAGCTTTATTTTTTGTTGGACATGTCTGGCGGACATGACCTCTCATGGCCGAGTCTCTTATATGCCCATATGAATATCCAGTACCCATCAGAACCCCGAAGATCCACTTCAATGTCTACTCATGTTGAGAGGAACAGAAGAACTGATACCGAGCTGTATTCCAGCAAAAACAAAAGTCTCTTCAAGGTCTTGCTTAGCATGCGGAAGTCAAGAAAGGACAGCAAGTTGTACAAGTTCCTGGACGAGAACTAAGAAGAACAGGGGAAAAAGGAAACCGGATAGACCCACAAATGAGTTTCTGTGCATCAAAAGCGTACCTCAATATATTGAAGATCCCTGGAAATACATTGATTATGTCATATAACTAAAAACGTTTCAGATCGGACAGCTGCAAATGAATTTGGCACTAGAATGCTCCACATAAAAACAGGAGCTTGACTGTACAGATTTCATGTGTGACAGGCAGAATTCTTGCGCACTCCATCCAGATGCTTGACAGTAGCAATATTGTTGATTGAGCAATGGATATGGTTCAAAATCCAAGATCAAAACTGGGACACTCAGCCTTCACTTTCAATGGATCCCTATCTCCTTCAGGGTCCATTCTTTTATCACTAGCATCGCTGTGAGAACCATGTGAAAGCGATGCTTCAGAAACAAGATTGTCGCTGCAGCACTTGGAGTCAGCTTGCCCACGAGAAGGCTGCAAACGATAATTGCAGCAGATGTACATGCTAGTCATACAAAGCTCAGTGAAATTGAGAATGTCCTCAAGGTAAATAAAGAACTAGATTTTGGACTGGGATGCATTAGAGAATTCAAGCAGGTCCTCATGCATCTAGTTTGAACATTCCCTGCGAGCAGTTGCTACCTGCTGCTAATGTAATTCAGCTTGTCCATTAGTTTGCACAAAAGAGTTACATCAAACATCAAAACTCAATTAAGTTCTGATGGAATTTCCAGATGCTTAGAGTCACAATCTTGCCACAGACGGGTCAAAATAGAGCTGAAAGAATCAATTACTGAAAATAGAGCAGGACAAGTAGCTGTGAAATACCTGTGAGTTGCCAATTGCAAAGTCCCCCGTCAAGTAAGATTTATTGAATTCAGAGGCTAATTCTGATGATATTTTACAATGTCAGATGACGAAACATATATTGCAACAAAGCTAACACTAAAAATAAAAGAATGCTGAAGTGAGTGAGATTGCACTTAACCAACCTTTAGACTTCATTAGACCAGGTAACTTTTCATTGTTGGTAGTATCAGTCAGATTTCCAGTGTCCACATTCTCTACTGAAGCTAGCTCAGCAGCTAACGCTCTTTGTCTTTGAGCTCCAACACAAAACTTATCTGGATCCTGAAGCTCCTTCGTTAGGGAAGAAAAAGTTGCCTTCCTTTCATATGAATTTTCAGCAATGGCAACTTGATCTAATGGCTTTCGGAGTACGGATAGTATTTGACAGGCTGCATCGATTTGATTACAAGAGATCATTTGCAAGCTGTAGTAACACACATAGGTTCCTCCAATAAACATGAGAATTAACTTTCAAAGAAATGCAAAATGAAGTGAGTGATGCATCAAAATCAATAAAACCAATCCCAAGCTTAATTGATGACATTCTCTTTCTAGAGCAGGTCCAAGAAACAATCTATCGATTTTGCAGGCTTTATGAAGCTTACTGTAAATTACTTGACGCACCTGAATAAGATAAAATTATTTTCATTGTGCCTAAATCTAACTACACATGTGAAAGATAGTAACATCGAAAGGCAGAAGATAATTCTAATACAGAGAAATTTCTCCATAGAGTAATCACCATCACGTAGAGGCTTGGTCTCGGAAACTCTCCTGATGCAATCTGTGCTTTTCATACCAGATATTCTACTGTTTGAATCCAAATCTCTCGCTGGATGAACCTTCCCCGAAGTTTTGTCTCCATGTTTATGCCAGGGTACTGTAATATCCAAAGGTCAAGCATTAGGCATCAAATAATTGAGGCACGTAGAATTAATATCTATGAAAGAAAGAATTAGATGTTCAAATTCTGAATCATCTTGAGGTGACCATATCAGGTGTGCAATCCTCCTCATATACGTGCCCCTACTTGGTTAGGGAGGTAGCAACTTTCTTTTAACATGTTCTTTCAACATATCCATTTCCAATTGTATCTTAACACCCACAGATCCACTTAAATAACCTCCTCAGTACTTCACTAGGACATAGCTAGTCAAACAGGATGCATCAAGGAAAACCACATCTACAATGAAGTTATTGAAACATCTAAATAGCATTGGATGAATCAATAATGCTGCAAACCTCCCAGGATTGATTGATCAACTTTAGCACCATCCACCTCCCCATGGCCTGTCCTCATTTCTCCGGCAGTGCGACATGGTTCACGATCATTCAAACCCATTGGCCCCTTTTCTTGTACCACATGCTCCCCAATATCAACCGAATGAGAATCGAATACCAGAGATTTTCCAGTTCCCAACACTTCGTCTCTCCTAAGAAATTTATTCACCAAGATTTTCCTACTAGCATCATACAGTGTGACCTGAATGATCCAAGGGGAAGAAAACAATTAGCGGAAAAGTGATTCCAGGACCTAAAAAAAGGCCTTTGAACTTTTTTGGGTAATGAAATGCACTTGAATTAGTGTGATACTCGGGGCACATAATGAACCACTATCCAAAAACAGAAGTGATTCATGTTGGATCAGCAAACAAAGTGGCCAGCCCAGTTTAATGGAAAAACAGTGGCTTAATGAAAACATCCGTGAAAGTGCCTCGAAATGACCTGCCTCCCTAGGGATCCGCGAACTTCAAGCTGCAGAAAACCATCATGGTATTTCTTGGCCTTTTGAGTTACTTGTGTTGTGTACAAAACCTGCCATTCTACATGACAGGAAAATGTCAATCTCCAAGAAGGACATGCTCAGAATAATACAAAACAGCAGGAGCACATAGCCCACAAAATAACATTCACATGCTCATGGGTGTCAAAAATGGCTGAAGGACAATAGTGGACCTGTTATTGATTTCATTATTTCAGTAACCTTAAGCTAAAAGGAGGTGGTAAATACAAAGTAATAGCAAGACCATAACTGGCTACTTAATGAAAACTTTATTAGAAAATCTATCGGGAAGTAGAACAAGCAACCAGCTTGTTAATGAAAACTTCAATAGAAAATGTAAAAGCCATGAAGGAATACACTGAGGAATCCATGTAACTTAGCCCATATGCCCTCCTCTTTTGCATGGGGTTCTCTTAAATGGGACTCATTTTTCAATACCTAGAGCATGGTGCTAGAGCAAGGAAAATATGAAGAACATAACCTGACAAGGTAAACTGTGGATTTTCCAAGTGAAAGGACAACCTTAGACCACCTCTGAAACACAAAGCCGGAACCTTTATACATAGTTTTCAATTTGGTGAATCTTCTATCTACTGTACATTTTTTAACTCAAGTGCTATATCTGTCATATGTGAGGAATTTCGAAATCCATCTCATTAAGCAGTATAGAGTTTTGCCTATGACAAGTGCCAAAGTTTCCTAACGGGCAACTTTGATTTCACCAAGGAAAAAAATGTGAGTTCATAATCACATAAGAACGTGCAACAAATGTAGAGACAAGGCAACTAGCAAACACTCTTAGCAAGCTGAATATGCATCCAAGCAAAATCTGACCTGTTACGCCTGATTTTCCAGCATCTAATATACTCCCCTTTGCCCCCTTCTGATGCATCTGGCCATTTTTTTCTTCTGAAAGAGTACTAATGAATACATGTTTCAGTGCATCACAATCAAAATCAGGTAATTATTGTAGATCATGCAAAACATGAAGAGAAGGGAATCTCGCTCCTTAACAGAAAAGGAGAAAGTGATATAAATAACAGAGATGATTTTCAATTGTGATCTCTCTATATTTGGTCAATGAAGAAAGTGTAACTACATATAAAAACAATGAACTGACTCTTGGCATCTGCAAGTTACAGAATTTGTGGAAATCATCCCACGATCATAAACATCCCATGAATTTGTGTCTGTAAAGCTCCGAATCACATTGTGTTAAAATATCAGTTTGGTGAGTATGGAGCATCCCCTAGTTACATAAATCTGCAGAGCAGCTGAATGATAGGATTGATGGGAATATAAACAATCAGGGAGAAAATGTTGACAATCAATTGACAGTTCAAGACTTTAGGAGAGGAGGCAAGGCAAATTACCTCCAAAGAAAGAATCAACAGGAAAAAAACAGCTATATATATAACACCAGCTAACAAATCAAATTGAACTCTATTCCAGGGTACCTTTTACAGCAGATTTAACAGTAGTAACATTACGCTGCTGCTTTTGCATATATAATTTGTGAAGAGAACTCAAGCTGTTTCCACTTGCATTTAGATTTAGTTCCCTCAAAGATTCATGGTTTGCTTCATGATTTCCAACTTCAACCAGATGACCAGGAAATTCCATCATCTCCCCAGGGCTTACTTCTTCAGCTTTGTTCAGGAACCTACTATCTAGAAGTTTCCAGCTCGTATCATACAAGAAAACCTGGTAAAGGCCCCAAAAAGGTTTCAATGATCTGAGCCATGTTTATCCTGAAAAAAAAATTTCACTAATCTGTAGAGAAAGGTATACACCATGAAGAAGAAAGCTAACTAATTAAGGAAGGAAGACCAGAAATATTATTCAGCAACAAGACAGCTGGTATTATCTAAGGTTAATGATCAGTAGAGATGTAGACTGTAGAGCTTGACCTGCCGAGTGATAGATCCACTGCTTGTACAACGCAAGAAGCCATCATGATATTTCTTCGACTTTTGAGTTAATTGTGTTGTATACAAGACATGCCAATCTATATCAAAAGGAATATCACGTCAACCGCAGTGCTAAGACAACAATAACAAACTTATGAATGTAACTACATAGAGAATATAGAGAGCAGTTTTCTGAGGGAAAGTCTGGAGATATGCTAGGAAGTTCCAATGTTCTTCAAGAGAAGCGATTTAAATATGTGAACATAATACCGCTGTGACTGAGAAGATTTGATATACAAAGCATCAAATTTGAGTAAATATTTTTTGAATGGATGCCGCATGTAGTGTAACAACATGCAGCAATCATACACCCAGAGAAAATCGAGAACAGATTCACAATTCGGGAGATACATCAAGAGAAAGACACGGCCTGGCATGGGCATAGATGAGTCAGTAAAAGTCAAAACTCACCTGTCGTACTTGATGTCCTTGAGTTCGGACTCGCCTGCAATATGCCGTACTTGTTCATTTCATTCTTCTTGAATTCTGAAAATCAAAAAAGCAAAGGAACGCGCATGCTAAGTTTTGTACCTAGCATTTACTTGCAATTAAGAGAGAATTAGATTATGTAGGAATTCATCGCCAACCTCTTATAATCTTCTGCAATGGGCTTAGGCTGATCGTCTGCTGTTTATGCTTCTCCACTATGGTCTTCTCATCTCCTTGAAAAGAAAGCCAAGTCGATTATACGATAATACAGGTAGATGATGGGCACAACATTGGGAACGTACGAGCAAGAGTCAACGATTTTCAAACCAACAGAGACACCAGCATTTAGAAAGACAAATATGTAAGAACAGACAATACCGGAACAACCAGATACGTTGACGAACTTGTTTCTGTGAAGCAGATTCGTTCGCTTAGGAACTTTATTTTCTCGGCTGCGAGCATAAGTATCATCAAGAGGCTTTTGCCCTCCTTCAGGCTCTCCAACATCAACCAAATAGGCATTGAACGTCAGCGTCTCACCGGAGCAAACAACTTCGTCATTCTTCAAGATCCTGCATTCCAACGGCTGGTCGCTGTCGTCATACAGCATTACCTATCAAAAAATCCGATCATCAATCGCGGCATGGCCTAATCCACTCAGAACAAGCCCAATCGCAGGGAGCACAACGACCAAAACCACAGAACAGAACAATCCGCGAGGACGGTGAAAATCGAAATCCTTAGCAGCATCGAGCCGTTGCTATCTAGCCTGATCGAGCGAGCTGAATTCAGGGAATCGATCGCCACTGCAGTGTCGACATGGACTACTAGCCGATCAAAACCGAATCATGTCCCAGCCCAATCGATAGTAACCAAATTCGCCGATCGAGTTGAGCTGGACATCAATGGCGGAGATGAGTAGGGAGTGAGAGAGAGAGGGAAGGCACCTTGGCGGAGGAGGAGTGGAGAGAGAGGAAGCCGTCGCGGTAGACCTTGCGCTTCTGCTTGAGGTGCTTCGTGAAGGTGACGTTCCATTTCTTCGGAGCCTCATCCATGGCGGTTTCTGCATTTGCAAGATGAAGAAGAAGAAGAAGAAGAAGAAGAAGAAGAAGAAGAAAATTTTCTAGGGATTTCGGAGAGTTGAAATGTTATGGCGGGAAACGAGCTTAAGAGCGCTAAGACGGTCTCCAAGCACTTTAAGGTTTTTAGTACAGCCTTTAAATTCATTGTTATGTGCCAAGCAGGAATCATCAATTGTTTTTTGTTTTCATTTTCTTTAATATATCTCTAGACATTCAATGCGAGATTTCTCCTTTCCCGTGACTCTCTCACGCGCATATTTGGTAAGTTTTGACGTCAAAATATACGCCGTACAAAAGTCATGGTACCATTAATGTACTTATTCCCGGTTGAAATGCCTATTAAAAAAATATAACTTCGATTGCCAGTATATGGCTTCCAAATTGAATGTGAAGTGTTTGCATGTAATGCCGCGTCTATTGCAAGGATATTCAAATGAAAAACATTTTGTTATCGCAACGTGGAGCTTTGACTTCCCAAATTGTGTGGATGGGTATAAATGAGTCAGGTCGGTAAATTTGTACCATACTAAAATGGGTCAACATGGATTAAAAGAGTCAGCTCATTTTCAACTTGATCTAAATCAAATTCGACTCACTCATCTAACGGACTCCTTAATGTGAAAATATATATTTATGTTATTCATTATAGATATTTTTGGATCGTATAAAATAGAGTTTACACACAAAAATCCAAAATTAATACATTTGTGACAAATTTATCTTAAACTAATTTTTGGATCACAAAAACCTGAAACTATTACACTTGTGAAATACCCCCATTAGTATTTATTAAATTTAATAGTCAAATTGTTGAGTTTGTGACACATGACATGTCAGTTTAGAATTTTACCATCCGTTTGTACTAGTTTGGATATTAGTCTAATTTAAAAAAAAAAAAAACTAACGGACAAGTAAATTTATCATAAATATATAAGTTTGGGATTTTTTGTGTCATAATAAAAAGTTATGGATAAATGTGTCACGTCAATACAAATTTAGGATAAATGTATTACATGAGTATAAATTTTAGATTTTGTCACAAAAAAAAAAAAATTAAAGTAAATATGTAACGGTGAACATAATTTAGAGGTTTTTTGTTTTTTTGTTTTTTTCCCCATTTTGCATACCATCAACATTTAAAAATCAAGGGCTGTTTCTAGAAATATAACAATACGAATTGGAAATTGGACTCCTTCTTTTCGGCCGTTGGGCGTGGCAATTCGGAAGCTCACACTTACATTATCTAATTCATCCATTCTGCAATTTGCCCCATTCGTTCCTTTCATTCTCCATACCATCCTCGTGGGCTTCAATCGACGGAAGAATCTGTTGCTTCACCTGCTGTCAAGAGAGAATTTGCGACTTGCGGCATTGGAAGATTGCGAAGTTCTTTGCGAGCGCCCCGTGAGGCGGCAAGCCGAGGGCGAAGGGCGTGTGAGAGGAGGCGGAGCGGATCCGATGCTTCTCCGAAGACGCTGAGGCAGTGCTCGTCAGATGTTTGACGAAATGCGCGAGTGAGTAGCAACCGGGCCAACGCAAAACTGAAATCGGCATGTGCAACGGATTTATTTGCATGTCGCCATCACCCGATAGAGTACATGATTCATATTGATCGGCCACAACTTCTATCTTGCAAAGATTTGTGTGCGCCAAGCGCGCGCGACATTAAGCAAAGATCCGTCGACAGACTTCTATCTTGCCAACTTCCATGCGCACAAGAACGTACATGTACCTTCTCGGGTGTGACTTGAGAGCGCAGATTGCAGAGTACATTCCGAAAAATATCGAAAGAAGCGACACCTACTGTTTCTAATTGTCCTTGACTTTTCTTCGTGTTTTCAACGTATTGCTTAGTTGTCTCATTTTTTCGATATGATCGAATACGTCCTTCTCTAATAGAAAGCAACCAAACAAATTGTTCATCAACCAATCCTCCCCTCAATTGCGTGCGCAGACAATTCTTCATAATGTTCATTGTAGAGAATGATCTTTTTTTTTTTGGTAAATTAGTTTAGCTCTGCTGCTCAAAACTTCAAGAGTTGAGGAATGACCGGGAGAACGATCTTTGCCAACTCGTCATTACAACAAGCAAAATCAATCTACAGGCAACCAGATCAAAGGAAGGACAGTATCTTTCTGCCTTCTCGCGGCCTTATTCCTTCTCTATTGTATTATCTTTCTTTAGTGCTTTGGTACTTGTTACAAACTGAAAATGATGTTTCTGTTGGGCTTTGTTCCGCTGGCCTTATAGCAAAAAATGTTGAATGGGGCAAAAGCGTGCACGTTTATGGGGTCGAACTTTATATACAAGAATGAATCCTAAAATTTGTATCCAGACGTCGCCATATAGTTCAAGCGATTGAGCTAAATTTGGAGAAAGAACATTCACATGTTAACTGCCACTGACACGGACTACTAGCCAATTAAACCGAATCACGTCTAAGCCCAATCAGAGGTGACTAAATTCGCCCGATTGAGTTGAGCTGGACATCAATGGCAGAGGAGATCAGTAGTGAGGGAGAGAGTGGGGAACGCACTTTATTGGTGGAGTGGAGAGAGAGGAAGCCGTCACAATAGACCTTGCGCTTTTGCTTGAGATGCTTCATGAAGGTGACCTTCCATTTCGTCGGAGCCTCATCCATGGTGGTGGTTTCTGCATTTGGGGGATGGATGAAAAGGGAGAAGAATAACAAGAAGAAGGTCTAGGGATTTTCGAGAGCTGCGAGCAATTGCTGTGAGAGCGATTCCGCTTTCTGGAGCTCAAGTAGTAATGGCGGGAAACGAGTGAAACCAGCTTAAGTGCGCTAAGACATTAAATTCATCATTATGTGCCAAGTAGGAATTATCAATTGTTTATTTATTTATTTATCTCTATACATTCAATATGGGATTTCCTCTTTCCCACAACTCTCATGCGCAAATTCGGTTTCTCTCCGATTTTGGCACTAAAGTAATCTAATGAAAAGTTTTGACATCAAAGTAGGCTCCGCACTAAAGTCACAGGGCTTGTAGCGTACTTATTTTTCGCGATTTTGTTTACTACGGCTGAGGCACGAAGAGAATGAGAGCGAGATGAGGTTAGTTTGGTTGCACCCAAACTGTTTGGTGAAATGTCTATTAAATGAATCTAGCTTCGACTGTCTGTATGGCTTCCAAATTGAATGTAAAGTGTTTGCATTTAAAGAAGTCTTTGTTGCAGCGATATACAAATGAATGACGTGCTGCTATCGCACCATAGAGCTTTGACTTCCCAATTGTGTGGACGGGTATAAGTGGATCAGGTCAGTTTTTGATTAGGTATGGGTTGGGTCGGTAAATTTGTACTATACTAAAATGGATCAAAACAGGTTTAAAAAGTTGGATCATATTCGATTTGATCCAAAAATTTTGTCATGGATATATTAATTTGGGATTTTAGAGTTAGATTGGCTTTTTTGATATTAATCTAATTCAACGAAGATTAACATAAGGTAAATTTATTACAGCTATACCAATTTAGGGATTCTTTTTTGTCGAAAAATTAGTATTGATTAATTTGTCATAAGTGTACCAATTTGGGATTTTCGTGATCAAAAAAATTAATTTTTGGTAAAGTTGTCATAGATGTACCGATTTGGATTTTTTCATGGTATTAAACCTATAAAATATTGATGCTAGTATTGTGTTCGCTAATTCATTTGTTCAAGTTGTTCCAAATTCTTGAGTTTATATCACGATCATTATCAATTAATAATACGTTAATATTGAGTTTTCTATATGCTTAAGTACATGGTACATGTGACAGCCTGACTTTTCAGAATTTGTTTTCGATTAAATAAATCGGGTTTTTCGTCAACGTGTCTATAGTGCTATTCTCTAAGCTGGCCACTCACGAGATAACTGGTCTATCTAGGGAATCAATTAAGGAATCTAAATGCAATGGACTTGAGAATTCGAACGGGAATCGACCGCTCGACCGTGTCGGTCTACAAGAGTCATTGCGGCACTTTGTCGGAATTGATTAGAGATCGAGAGATAGGTCGATTTGGCCGAGATATGTGATCGAATGTGGGTGATTCCACTTCATTTCAAAATTCTCACCGATCGGCACTAAATTGATTTTCTGACATTTTGGGTACCCTGTGTCCGTATTTGAAACCTCGAGATTTTCACGACAACCGAGAGTCGCCAATGTGTCGGAGATGTACATTGCGACTCGAGATAAATCGATCACGGGTCAATTGCACCGAAAATTCCTAAAAGTGACCCGGTAGACTAGGTCATGCTAAAAGTGCGCCGGATTGAAATTAACCTTGAATTTGAACCCGATTTCAGAAATTGAAAGTTCTGTGGTGTCACGAGCTATTTTACGAACGTCGACTCATCCTCCGAGAAATTTTGAGAGATTCCAAGATTTTTACGGAAATCCGATTCGGACGCCACGGAATATTATCGGAAATTCGTACAAGCCGAATTGAAGAGATTTTCAACTTGCAAGCCAAGCTATATGGTATTGGGGACTTATAGAAAATTATTTGAGATTTTTCTACCGCGAAATTGGACCTCAATTTGGGAAATTGAGTGATGCATTAAAGATCAAAAAGTGAAATTCGGTTTTGGACAAAGGACTGGAAATTTGTGCATCAAAATTGGATTTAATGGAAAATCCAACTCAAGAAAGTAATAGAGACTAATGGGATAAGTTTGGATTGCTTTAAGGGGACCAAGCATTGAATGATTTAGATAAACCTTGTTAACTACCTCCTCCTTTTTCTTTGGCTATCCACGCACGCCTCTCCCTCATTCGCATCTTCTCTTCCTCTATCTCTCTTTGCTCTGCTTTCCATTTCACTTTCCTCTGCAACCTTCATTCACTTTCATTTCTCTCTGGCGAAACCCTTCCCCACTTACCTCACGCACACACCACGTCCCTCTCTCCACCATAATTCCCCTCTGCAATTTGTTGAGCCATTTATTCCACTCGCACAAGCCCACGACACCACCTCTCTCCACTTCTTCGGTCAAGACCCAGCAAGGAGGCCGCGGACGTTGACTCCTCGCATCTGCCATCTCCACGAAGCAAACCCACCGAAGAAGCCAGCTGCATTCCTTTTCCTTCGGTGTTGGTGCATTGTCCAGCAGCCGAAGTCCAGCTGCACGTGGAGTGGTCTTGCTCGGTCCACTCCTCGCCAAGGAAGCCCCATCGTTGACGTCCCACATCCCGCGGCTCGGTGAAGCGCCTCCACTTCGTGCGACTCCATCCACGAAGCGGCTCCTTCGTCCGCATCTTCAACGCCAGTCCACGATTTCAAGCAGTCCACAAGCCCGCATGAATTCAGCCCAACAATCCACCGAAGACAGGCCCACATTTTCTTCGGCCCAGCTTGCAAAGAATCAGCCCAGCAGGTTTTTATTTTCAGCAAGCCCGTGAAGGTTCAGCCCACTTGAAGTCAGGCCCAATTCCAGCAAGTTAATTGAAGCCCAGCCCAAGTTGAAAACAAATCTCGGTTGTCTTTGAGATTTGTGAGGCCCGTTTTTAGGCCCGAGTCCGAGAGTTCGCCGACACCGCCGAAAATTAAGATTTCAGCTGCCGTCGTGTCATCGTCGCAGTGAACTGGTTTTCACGATACACCGGTGAGTTTGTTCTCTAAACTCTTCTTAGTAAGTTTTGATGCTAAGGGGTGTTTAGATTTATTTAATTAGGAATTAGGTGGTTAGTTAGATTAAATTAATGATTTAATTATTTAATTGAGCATGTTAGGTGGTTAGCATGGTTTAGCTAAAGCCTAATTTAATTGTATTATTTATCTAGAAGGGTTCGGGAATTTTCCGGATCTGTATTGATATTTAATTTAATAATTTTGGCCTAGGTTAGTATTTTTAGAAATTAAATTGAATTAATTAATTAATTTTCGAAATTAGGCCGGAATGGTTGGTGACCAGAATTTCGTGCTGATTGCAATGGTATGGTTAATTTCTGCAATTGAGTGTTAAATTATGCAAATTGAGTGATTATTGGATTTTTAGTATTTAATTCCAAAAATTGTGAATTTTCAATATTTACTCGAGAAAATCCCGGGTGTCGGATTTTAACACCGAAAATGGTTTTATATACTATATAAAATAGTGGGATTGAAAAAAAAAAAAGAATGTCAATTTTTCTTGGTCGAGTTGACCGTGTACCCACACACGACTATTTTCATGCGTATTTCTAATATGAAGAAAAATGCCAGGTTCGCCATTTTAATTGAAGCATTTGAGTGCAATGCACGGTGCCCCGGGCCATATTTGAGTGATCGTGTGATGATAAAGAGAAATCGTCCCGGGCTGTTGAGCTGGACGTTATACCTATTTGGGATACCCCTTGTTAAAGGGAAGCCGGTCACAGTAGATTCTGGACCCTATGCTCCTTCGAGAAAGCCGTCGACGTAGTGACGTGCCGTGCTCAATGGGGTGAGACGATGCCCGGCAATGCCGAAGACCGCCGAATGAGAGTAGGCCGTGCTATATGCCGAGATCAAAATTAGGAACGCATGTTGATTTGAGTATTGTGTTCCAATTAATTAAGCTTGAGTGATGCTCTAATTTGTGATATGATCTATGCTAACCTGCAGGATGGAACTGAGACGAGGTAAGTCTCCTTGATTGTGTGATTGCGTGCTTAGAATGCTTCTTAGTGTCTTTCCCTCCTAGCCGCAGTTTAGAGCTTAGACTTGCTGAAACATTGTCTCACTGGTTATTGTATAACCACTTTCAGGGTCATCGAGTGGAGGACCTGGAGTAGAGAGGAGGTGATTTGAAGCATAGGTCGGATATCACCGCTTCTTTTTGGAGAACAGTCTTTTGCGGTCTTTTGACCATAGACTCTTGTACTTGACTCAGTAAATGTTTATAAAGGCATGTTTGTTTGTGAAATTATTGTTCTACTTTTTTATCCTGAGATAGTTACTGTCAGGAGATTTGTTTTCGCTTCCGCATGTGCAACAAAATGAAAAGGGTCGGCGACTAGTCCTGGGAAGTCGCAAAATTTTATCAACCGAGATAGGGATGGGTACGCGCTCGGGGTTCGGGCGTGACATCCCCTTTTATGGTATCGGAGCGAAGTTTGTGTTTGGAGTGATAAGGTGCGATGGGTTATTGGGATAGTAAGTAGGAAATGCCTATATTTTATGCTGATGCATGTGATTGATAGTTGTTCGGTAAATTGGTTATGGTGATCACTCAATTTCTAATTCGGTGGGGGAATTGGAAACAGGTTTTGTAGAAGAGCTACAACATGAGTGATCAGGAGCCGAGGACTCCTAGGCAGAGGACTTTATCCTCAGTGACTCGGGCTAGGACGCCAATGAGAGGCGGTGCTCGAGGTGGCCGAGGTAGAGCGCAGGCTGAGGCCAGCGCAAGTGGTGCAGCACCGCAGCCGGTTCCGCCGGTTGGTGCTGGGGTAGTAACCCCTGGTGATCCCAGGTTCGTGGGGATCATGCACGCGCTCCAGACAATCGAGAATCTGATGGGGCAGCAGGCCCAGAATCAAGCTGCCGCAGCCGCTGCCGCACCTGCTGAAGTTCCACAGGGGAACGTGAGACCTATTCACAAGCTTGTTGAACAGTTCCTGAAATTACAACCGCCAAAGTTCACCGGGACAGGAGATGCCGAGACTACAACCCGTTGGATAGAAGAATTGGAGAAAGCGTTTGCATTGCTGAGGTGCGATGAATAAGAAAATGTCACCCTTGCAGTATATCAATTGCAGGGGGTTGCAAGTACTTGGTGGAGAGCCACTAGAGAAGAGGTATTCCCCGAAGGTGTGGTTCCAGTGTGGAACACCTTCGTTAGGGCATTTAATGGCAAGTACTTTTCTAACTGTGCCAAGCAATTGAAGATGTCAGAATTTCTGCACCTCCGTCAAGGTTCAATGACTGTGGACCAGTATGAGGCAAAGTTCACCGAGCTTCCATAGTATGCCCCAAGATTGTTGCAGATCCCGAGGAGAAGGTAATGAGGTTTTTGGATGGCCTCCGACCAGAACTGAAAAATCCGTTGGTGCCTTTGGATATAAAGAATTATAACGAGCTGTATAGACGAGCTCAGCTAATAGAGAAGAATCTAAACGAACAAGCTGCCGCATCTGGGTCGCGGTTTGGCTTTAACCAAGATAGGAATAGGTTTGGGAAAAAAACCTATGCCTGGAGGAAGGTATCCCATTCCGCCCAACAGGAAGGGTGGAATAAGAAAGTCTGCACAGAAACAGAATGGTGCGTGTCGCGGAAGACGACATGGTTCGGCCCCGTGCCACTCTAGGCCGGGTGCTTGTCTTGAGTGTGGCCAACAAGGTCACTTGGCCATAAATTGTCCCAGAAGACCGATGGGACCACCGCAGTTGCTGCCACCACCACAAATGAATCAGAACCGAGGACTTCTACCACCAAGTGCACAGTAAGGTGGATTACTCAGACCTCCAGTGCAAGGAAGGACCTATGCTATCACAAGAGGACAGGCGGAGGATGCGCCTAATGTGATTGCAAGTACTGTTTCATTGAACAACAATGCTGCTTATGCTTTATTTGACCTTGGTGCAACGCATTCATTTATAGTTGAGCAGTATGTTAAGTTGGTAGGATTGATTCCTGAATTGTTGGAGTCAATGGTCAGTATATCAACACCATTAAAGGATAATGTGTTAGGTACAGTGGGTTGTCCTGGTTGCACGTTGGCGATTGGTGAGCGAGAGGGGAAGATAGACTTGATAGTCCTAGCCATGTATGATTTTGACTTGATAATTGGTATGGACTGGCTCACCAAGCAATGAGCTAAGCTAGATTGTTATCGCAAGGCGATCCAGTTTAACCCGGTAGAGGGTGAGAGTTTCGAGTTTATTAGGAGTCAAGGAGGACCCTCAATTACTCTAATCTCGTCTCTTGAGGCAACCTGGTTGTTAGACGAGGGTTGTCAAGGTTATCTGGCAACTGTCATGGATATGACAGTTAAGGAGCTAAAGATCGGGGACATAGCAGTGGTTCAGGAATTTCCAGATGTATTCCCGAAAGAATTGCCAGGTCTATCGCCAGAAAGAGAAATAGAGTTTGTGATTGAGTTAGCCCCCGGGACAGAGCCCATCTCTAAGGCTCCTTACCGGATGGCTTTATCAGAATTGAAAGAACTAAAGGTGCAGATGCAAGAGTTATTGGATAAGGGATTCATACGTCCCAGTGCATCACCTTGGGGAGCACCGGTTCTATTTGTGAAGAAGAAGGATGGATCGTTGCGTCTGTGCATCGACTATCGGCAACTCAATCAGGTGACGATCAAGAACAAGTATCCACTGCCGAGAATAGATGACTTGTTTGATCAGTTACAAGGAGCGTCAATATTTTCAAAGATCGACCTGAGGACGGGATATCATTAGCTGAAGATCAGAAAGGAGGACATTCCTAAGTTAGCATTTCGTACTCGGTACGGCCATTATGAATTCACGGTCATGCCATTTGGATTGACGAATGCTCCAGCTGCTTTTATGGATCTGATGAACCGAACCAAGTGTTCAAAGAATACCTGGATCAATTCGTGATCGTGTTCATCGATGACATCCTAGTGTATTCAAGAAGTCCAGAGGAGCATGAAGGACATTTGAGATTGGTACTGCAGACTCTAAGGACTCATGAGCTGTATGTTAAGTTTAGCAAATGCGAGTTTTGGCTGACTCGTGTTACTTTCCTAGGTCACGTGATCTCAGGAGAAGGAATCTCCGTAGACCCGAGCAAGATTGAAGCAGTTATCAACTGGCCGAGACCGACGACAGTGACAGAGATCAGAAGTTTTCTGGGTTTAGCAGGATATTACAGAAGGTTCGTAGAAGGGTTTTCAGCGTTAGCGTCTCCTATGACTCGACTGTTAAAGAAGGAAGAGAAGTTCATATGGACAGACAAGTGCGAGCGTAGTTTCCAGGAGCTTAAGGAAAAGCTAACTACCGCACTTGTGCTGACCATACCATCTGGTCTCAGAGGATACGAGATCTACAGTGATGCGTCATTCAGAGGATTGGGTTGCGTGCTAATGCAACATGATAGAGTTGTTGCATACGCGTCCCGTCAGTTGAGACCTCATGAATTGAATTACCCAACGCATGACTTAGAATTAGCAGCAATTATTTTCGTTTTGAAGATTTGGAGACATTATTTGTGTGGAGAAAGATTCCAGATCTTCATTGACCATCAAAGCCTCAAGTATTTATTCTCTCACAAGGAGTTAAATATGAGACAGCGTCGCTGGATGGAACTCCTAAAGGACTATGATTGTGATATTTTGTATCACCCAGGAAAAGCGAACAAAGTCACAGATGCATTAAGTAGGAAGTCTTTAGTTGCTCATATAGCGATGAAGGAGTGGAACTTAATCGAGAGAGCTCGAGATTCGGTTTTCAAATTTGAGGTAGGCCACCTTTCAAATCTTATGGCCACCCTCAAAATTGAGCCGGAAGTGCAAATAAGAATTAAGACACTTCAGCCGATAGATCCGGATATTCAGAAAATCCTGCAAGAGGATACCGAGAAGAGGAAGATTGATTTTCAGATTTCTGAGGACGGAACCCTAAGGTTCCGAGGACAATTGGTTGTACCCGACGATGTAGAACTTAGAGAGGAGATCTTGTCAGAAGCACATCGTAGCAGTTACAACATTCATCCTGGCAGTACAAAGATGTATCAGAATCTACGTCAACACTATTGGTGGTCAGGTATGAAGGCGGATATCGCCAAGCATGTTGCTAAGTGTTTGACATGTCAACAAGTGAAGGCACAACATTGTAAGCCGGGAGGATTTCTACAACCTCTTGCGATCCCAGAATGGAAATGGGAACATATCACAATGGATTTTGTGACGGGCTTACCGAGGAGTCAGAGAGGAAATGACTCTATTTGGGTAGTGGTCGACAGACTGACAAAATCGGCTCACTTCATTGCAGTTCGAAAGGACCTCAGTTTGGATAGACATGTAGATTTGTATGTGTGTCAAGTTGTTCGTTTGCATGGAGTGCCAGTTACGATTACATCAGACCAAGACCCAAGGTTTACAGCTGCATTTTGGAAAAGTCTGCAGAGTGCATTAGGAACGAAGCTGCAGTACAGCACGGAATATCATCCTCAAACAGATGGCCAGTCCGAGAGGACAATTCAAACTCTCGAGGACATGCTGCGTGCTTGTGTCACGGTCCGTGAATCCTCCCGTACTCGTGACACTTGTGAGTGGCGCTTGGGATTATCTGGTGAAGAGTGTGAGGCAGAAGGGTAGAACACAACTGGTCCGTGGGAGTGGCGTCAGGTTGGTTGGTGCTAGGAGTTCTAGGATAGAATAATTACATTACTTAGGAGCTCTAAAGATGGGGTAGGCCTCCCGTGCACAAACTGGTCGGGAGCTGATGCTGCTCTCCTGACGAGGCCATGGCGGGCCGAAACCAGTTGTTGTGCCTGAAGAGTACTGATGCCTTACTCGATGGACCAGATGCCCAAGCGAAGCTGGACGTGGTAGGATCTCGCACGAAGAATCATTCACCGTATCGTTCGTGGAACAGCTAAAGAAGAAAGGCTGGCCTAACGAATTCCGCTCGCCAGGCGCCCACAGGTCGTTCCGAGGCCAAGGAAACTCTCGGCCCGTGACAAGTGGTATCAGAGCCGAAATCCCTCCAGTAAGCGAGTGAGCGAGTCGGAGAATCGAGCTTCTCGCTCTAGCGCTGGTTGAACAAATAAGTCCTAGTGAGACCGGTCTTAGTGGGCGGAGAGGAATCTGCTGGGGCCAAAAGATGCCCAAACGTAGGGGCTCTCTGCTCCTAGGATGACAATGGGTACTGGGACGAGTCGGTTTACTATCGAGCCGATAGGAGTTCGAGAAGAACCGAACCCTTGCTGAATGGGGATAAGGTTCCTAGATCGATCGGTGAATTCGAAGAAGAGGTCTACTGCCACGTTTTCAACAAGAAAAGAACCTCCATTGGTTTGCTGGGGTCAAGATGCTGGTTAGGCTAATACGGTGCTACCAAAAGATGCGGTTGGCAAAGAATGTCACACTTGCCGAAGTGCAGGTGACCAAGAATGGCCGAGCGACTGAGATCAAAAGAGGCCACCGATAGAGCAAAACCTGTTTTGTTGGGCGAGTGTGACCGTTCGATGTGAATTCCCAAAGTGGCACATCAGTGGTTAATTTACGCAAGGAAGCGACAGAGCGGTCGCAACGAGGGCGTTGCGGGTGAGTGGGGAGAATGTCACGGTCCGTGAATCCTCCCGTACTCGTGACACTTGTGAGTGGCGCTTAGGGTTATCATCCGGTGAAGAGTGTGAGGCGAAGGGTAGAACACAACTGGTCCGTGGGAGTGGCGTCAGGACGGTTGGTGCTAGGAGTTCTAGGATAGAAGGATTACATTACTTAGGAGCTTTGAAGATGGGGTAGGCCTCCCGTGCACAAACTGGTCGGGAGCTGATGCCGCTCTCCTGACGAGGCCATGGCAGGCCGAAACCAGTTGTTGTGCCTGAAGAGTACTGCTGCCTTACTCGATGGACCAGACGCCCAAGCGAAGCTGGACGTGGTAGGATCTCGCACGAGGAATCATTCACCGTATTGTTCATGGAACAGCTAAAGAAGAAAGGCTGGCCTGGCGAATTCCGCTCGCTAGGCGCCCTCGGGTCGTTCCGAGGCCAAGGAAACTCTCGGCCCGTGACACTTGCGTGTTGGATTTTAAGGGAAGTTGGGAGGAACAACTTCACCTTGTCGAGTTTGCCTACAACAATAGTTACCAACAGAGTATTCAGATGGCTCCTTTCGAAGCATTGTATGGCAGAGCGTGCAGAACACCGGTTTGTTGGGATGAAGTCGGAGAACGGAAAATTACAGGCCCAAAGTTGGTTCAGCAGTCAGTGGATGCAGTTGCCGTTATCAGGGACCGATTAAAGACTGCTCAGAGTCGTCAGAAAGCTACGCAGATAAGCGTCGAAGGCCATTGGAATTTCAAGTTGGTGATCACGTTTTTTCTAGAAGTGTCACCAATGAGAGGTACTTCGCGCTTTAGCAAGAAAGGAAAACTGAGTCCGAGGTACGTAGGTCCATTTGAGATTCTTGAAAGAATCGGGATCCTAGCGTTTCGTCTTGCATTACCGCTAAGGTTGGCACAAGTGCATGACGTCTTTCACGTGTCGATGTTGAGGAAGTATGAACCTGACCCGACCCATGTGCTCAATTTTGAGGAATTGGACGTGGACGACAGAGTGTCGTACGTTGAAAGCCCGATTCAGATTGTGGACCGTAAGGAGCAGGTCCTGCGTACCAAGACCATCCCGTTAATCAAAGTGGTCTGGCAACACCACAGCACAAAAGGAGCAACTTGGGAAACTGAAGAATCGATGAGACGACTGTACCCCCACCTTTTTGCTTAAAGATTGTAATAGGTTTAAATTTCGAGGATGAAATTTTTATAAGAGAGGAAGAGTTGTGACAGCCTGAATTTTCAGAATTTGTTTTCGATTAAATAAATCGGGCTTTTCGTTGACGTGTCTATAGTGCTATTCTCTAAGCTGGCCACTCACGAGATAACTGGTCTATCTAGGGAATCAATTAAGGAATCTAAATGCAATGGACTTGAGAATTCGAACAGGAATCGACTGCTCGACCGTGTCGGTCTACAAGAGTCATTGCGGCACTGTCAGAATTGATTAGAGATCAGAGATAGGTCGATTTGGCTGAGATATGTGATCAGAATGTGGGTGATTCCACTTCATTTCAAAATTCTCACCGATCGGCACTAAATTGATTTTCTGACGTTTTGGGTACCCTGTGTCCGTATTTGAAACCTCGAGATTTTCACGACAACCGAGAGTCGCCAATGTGTCGGAGATGTACATTGCGACTCGAGATAAATCGATCACGGGTCAATTGCACCGAAAATTCCTAAAAGTGACCCGGTAGACTAGGTCATGCTAAAAGTGCGCCGGATTGAAATTAACCTTGAATTTGAACCCGATTTCAGAAATTGAAAGTTCTGTGGTGTCACGAGCTATTTTACGAACGTCGACTCATCCTCCGAGAAATTTTGAGAGATTCCAAGATTTTTACGGAAATCCGATTCGGACGCCACGGAATATTATCGGAAATTCGTACAAGCCGAATTGAAGAGATTTTCAACTTGCAAGCCAAGCTATATGGTATTGGGGACTTATAGAAAATTATTTGAGATTTTTCTACCGCGAAATTGGACCTCAATTTGGGAAATTGAGTGATGCATTAAAGATCAAAAAGTGAAATTCGGTTTTGGACAAAGGACTGGAAATTTTTGCATCAAAATTGGATTTAATGGAAAATCCAACTCAAGAAAGTAATAGAGACTAATGGGATAAGTTTGGATTGCTTTAAGGGGACCAAGCATTGAATGATTTAGATAAACCTTGTTAACTACCTCCTCCTTTTTCTTTGGCTATCCACGCACGCCTCTCCCTCATTCGCATCTTCTCTTCCTCTATCTCTCTTTGCTCTGCTTTCCATTTCACTTTCCTCTGCAACCTTCATTCACTTTCATTTCTCTCTGGCGAAACCCTTCCCCACTCACCTCACGCACACACCACGTCCCTCTCTCCACCATAATTCCCCTTTGCAATTTGTTGAGCCATTTATTCCACTCGCGCAAGCCCACGACACCACCTCTCTCCACTTCTTCGGTCAAGACCCAGCAAGGAGGCCGCGGACGTTGACTCCTCGCATCTGCCATCTCCACGAAGCAAACCCACCGAAGAAGCCAACTGCATTCCTTTTCTTTCGGTGTTGGTGCGTTGTCCAGCAGCCGAAGTCTAGCTGCACGTGGAGTGGTCTTGCTCGGTCCACTCCTCGCCAAGGAAGCCCCATCGTTGATGTCCCGCATCCCGCAGCTCAGTCGAAGCTGCCTCCTCTTCGTGCGACTCCATCCATGAAGCAGCTCCCTTCGTCCGCATCTTCAACGCCAGTCCACGATTTCAGCAGTCCACGAGCCCGCATGAATTCAGCCCAACAACCCACCGAAGACAGGCCCACATTTTCTTCGACCAAGCTTGCAAAGAATCAGCCCCGCAGGTTTTTATTTTCAGCAAGCCCGTGAAGGTTCAGCCCACTTGAAGTCAGGCCCAATTCCAGCAAGATAATTGAAGCCCAGCCCAAGTTGAAAACAAATCTCAGTTGTGCTGAGATTTGTGAGGCCCGTTTTAGGCCCGGTCCGAGAGTTCGCCGACACCGCCGAAAATTAAGATTTCGGCCGCCGTCGTGTCATCGTCGCAGTGAACTGGTTTTCGCGATACACCGGTGAGTTTGTTTCTCAAACTCTTCTTAGTAAGTTTTGATGCTAAGGGGTGTTTAGATTTATTTAATTAGGAATTAGGTGGTTAGTTAGATTAAATTAATGATTTAATTATTTAATTGAGCATGTTAGGTGGTTAGCATGGTTTAGCTAAAGCCTAATTTAATTGTATTATTTATCTAGAAGGGTTCGGGAATTTTCCGGATCTGTATTGATATTTAATTTAATAATTTTGGCCTAGGTTAGTATTTTTAGAAATTAAATTGAATTAATTAATTAATTTTCAAAATTAATTATTTATTAATTATTTTTCCGAAAATTAGGTCGAAATGGCCGGTGACCGGAATTTTTCGTGCTGATTGCAATGGTATGGTTAATTTCTGCAATTGAGTGTTAAATTATGCAAATTGAGTGATTATTGGAATTTTAGTATTTAATTCCAAAAATTGTGAATTTTCAATATTTACTTAGAAAATCCCGGGTGTCGGATTTTAACACCGAAAATGGTTTTATATACTATATAAAATAGTGGGATTTAAAAAAAAAATGTCAATTTTTCTGAGTTGAGTTGACCGTACACCCACACACGACTATTTTCATGCGTATTTCTAATACGAAGAAAAAGGCCAGGTTCGCCATTTTAATTGAAGCATTTGAGTGCAATGCACGGTACCCCGGGCCATATTTGAGTGATCGTGTGATGATAAAGAGAAATCATCTCGGACTGTTGAGCTGGACGTTATCCCTATTTGGGATACCCCTTGTTAAAGAGAAGCCGGTCGCTGTAGATTCTGGACCCTATGCTCCTTCGGGAAAGTCGTCAATGTAGTGACGTGCCGTGCTTAATGGGGTGAGACGATGTCTGGCAATGCCAGAAGACCGCCGAACAGAGAGTAGGCCGTGCTATATGCCAAGATCAAAAGTAGGAACGCATGTTGATTTGAGTATTGTATTCCAATTAATTGAGCTTGAGTGATGCTCTGATTTTGTGATATGATCTATGCTGACCTACAGGATGGAACTGAGACGAGGTAAGTCTCATTGATTGTGTCATTGTGTGCTTAGAATGCTTCTTAGCGTCTTTCCCTCCTAGCCGCAGTTTAGAGCTTAGACTTGCTGAGACATTGTCTCACTAGTTATTGTATAACCACTTTCAAGGTCATCGAGTGGAGGACCTAGAGCAGAGAGAAGGTGATTTGAAGCATAGGTCGGATAGGACCGCTTCTTTTTGGAGAACAGTCTTTTGTGGTCTTTTGACCATAGACTCTTGTACTTGACTCAGTATATGTTTATAAAGGCATGTTTGTTTGTGAAATTATTGTTCTGCTTTTCTATCCCGAGATAGTTACTGTCAGGGGATTTGTTTTCGCTTCCGCATGTGCAACAAAATGAAAAGGGTCGGCGACTAGTCCTGGGAAGTCGCAAAATTTTATCGACCAGAGAGGGATGGATACCCGCTCGAGGTTCGGGGCGTGACAGTACATCACTTTTATCATAAAGTTATCATATAATTCACTGTTTACATCTAGTCAATTACATCATGGTTATGGGACATGAATACTGCTCCATCTTTTTCCACACCCTAATAAATTCAAACCTTTGACTGCGGGAAGATTAGCAAGGAGGATCTTGGAGGTTGCCTAGAGCTAAAGAATAAGTTACTGTGTAATTAGCATTTTTCGAGGCTGTCTTAGCAATCAATAAATAAATCTCTTAGCATTTCACTTTGTAAGAAATTCCAACTTCTCATGCAATGGAGAAGAAGAGGAAGAGCGCTAGACTCCATATTAGGAAGGACTCTCTGATAATGCAGTTTCATTCGATATTTACTTAAATCGTGGTCCAGTAATAAGGTTTATATACTCCAAGCTTTCTCTTTTCTAGAATTTCAATGTCATGATTGGGCTAAAATATCTTTTAATTCAGGCTCAACAAGTTAAAATATTAAGCTGGGTCCTCTTTAATTTGAGCTAGCTCACGGAAAGGGTAATTTGGGCTAAAAGGATTTGGTCCTTTGAACTTAGAATGGTGAGAAGAAGAATGATCACATCGAGAAGGGTGTTGAGAGAGAGAGAAAAAAAAAAAAAGCGAAAAAGAATACGTCAATGATAGCGGGAACACATAACTCAAGTAGTTAGGAAGAAAAGGATCCCTCAAATACAGATATCATCTAAATATTATCCTAGTCTATCTTTTTCACCTGACAACCCAAACATTGCGAGTCGAGTCTTTTTGAAAGACATTTATATAGTATAAGAATGTATCATACATCTTCA
This sequence comes from Eucalyptus cloeziana, assembly GCA_014182715.1. Classification (NCBI taxonomy): domain Eukaryota; kingdom Viridiplantae; phylum Streptophyta; class Magnoliopsida; order Myrtales; family Myrtaceae; genus Eucalyptus; species Eucalyptus cloeziana. The sequence goes on from CM024638.1 coordinate 6,387,041, forward strand.
ATCATCGACTGTTAAAAAGACATTAATTTATAGAAAAAGGTAACTATCTAACAAAAGTGAATAAGTGAAATTTGAATGGTATTTTAAATCTCAGCGGTACCTAGTGTTTAAGCGCTCCCACACCATCTCATGGACACACTCTTTTATTTATATAACAATTCTTTCTTCTTTCCTCTAAATACCCTTATCTTAGATCAAATTTTAGCTACGTAAAAAAGACATTAAAATCATAATAAATTATTTTATATTCCTTTCTCTCTCTGGCATCCAAACAATATTATAACTTAATGTCTCTATTCCTTTGACTTGATTTCTCTTGAGATTGTTTACATAATTTATATTCCTTTCTAATTAAACACTTCTTTCAATACGTAGCATGATTGATCTAGTCTTGTTTCCATTCAGCGGAAGAACAGGAAGGGAAGAACATGAGACTTCTTATTAGGGAGAACTCTCTAATAATGAAGTTTCGTTACTCGAAGCTTCTAAAAAGTCCTCAACAGATTCGGCATGGTTTAATCGTCATTTTTTGTGAAAGCATATCTCTTATGGAATGTTACACTAAATTTGCTAGTGAATCCGTGGGATGACAGAGAAATGCAGAGGCATCAAACTTACCTATTAATGGTTTGCTACTCTTGTCTATGCCTGTCCATGCATCGTATTTAGTATTCCAAAGCTCTGTCCAAACAGCGGTTGAGTAATGTTTGTCCAGTAATGTCTGATGTTGTATTTTAGCAATGTTATCGACCTTATAAAGTCGGTCCCCACTTATATTATGAAACTAATGTTGACTTCTTGTAAGTTTAAGTATTGCCGCGTATCTTGTGAAGAATTGTTTGGTGCTCATGAAGGAAGTATTATTTAAAGTTAATTTTTCTTTCTTGTATTTGGATATATACCACCAAGTATGTGGAACTCAATATATGACCGTTTTGCGGGAGCATAAACTCCATGTTGTCTCGTTTTAAGTAGATGATGAATGCGTATGTTTATAAGCCATCTTGTGAGTACCTAATGGAAGAGGAGGCCAATGCTTGTCTATTGAAGCTCCCATATTGCATACTTCGCCTGGCAATTCCTGCGGGATCTGGCTATTAGTTCCACACTCAGATTGGAGCACGCCTTGAGCCATAGGTATGCTCAAGTCTGCCTAAGCTTCGGGCCCATCTTCAACTTTTTGCCGATTTTCATAGCTCATACTGCTAGAAAAGGCATTTGGCTGTTTTGAGTTTACTGTAACTACTAATATCAGCACCAACAAACTTCACGAGTTCACAGGTGCTGGTGGACACACTCCAACGCTTACGATCTCCTCCGTGGGAGGTTCGGTCCCTATCTGCTGAGGCAATGGCTCTCCTTCACGAGTTCCCTAATCTGCGCATTAGGTTTTGCAGAAGAAAGGCTAACTCTGCAGCTGACTGGGCTGCCAAGGCCCAGAGGGATGGCCTACTTCCACTTAATTGGCCCGTATCACCTCCTTCAGCTTTGCTAGCTATCTTGTACTCAGACGCATTACGTGCTGGCTGTACTCCTGCTTTTACTGAATGAAAGTTTTCTTCGACCAAAAAAAAAAAAACCTTCAAATTTTGGTCGGTGCATAGAATATGTTATGGTTTCAGAACCACCAATGTGTTATGCCGATAAAGCCACAGCCTCATGTTGACGATGGGCATCTCAGGCACGACTTTCTTGGAACAATTTCTAAGCAAGCATCAGTAGAGATTGAACCAAGTCCGTGTCTATACTAGGTTTTCTTTCCTACACTTAGAGTCGATTATAGTCAGTGCCATTGCAACAAGTTTAACAAGAAAATCACTTTGCGGGATTTGGTAGCTGCCACCATCTGTATCATCTCCGACCACTAACTTGATCACCAAACTATTAGTTCAATACTTGAGATGAGCGTCTTAGCAAAGATCTAATTCAATGAGTTGCAGCACTTGACCCTCCATAAAGAATTTTCCCATTTTTCGTTTGCATGCCTGACTCGAAGCCCACATTAACATGATCTTGTTGAATCAATAAAAACCAATAGATGATTATGTCCTGCTGCAGGATCTTGATCAGTTTGAAGAGAACTCAAAGAATTCGGAATATGAGTTCAAGTGTGCAGCTGCATCATGAGCTGAAAGTACGTGAGATCTGCTTGGCTTGAACATCTCCAATAATCAATGCAGTTGATTCTATAATTTCCTTTTTCTCCCCAAGCAAAAAATTAGCCACAATTTGTAATTGATTTCCGAATCAGTCAAGCGCTGACTCAACCACTAATTAATAAGCTGTACATGCACCAAGTGAATTCATGTGATTCTTTATTAGCGAAAAAGAAAGAAGTTGGCTCCAATCTAGCTTCTGCACCTCCCAAGCGAATCAAATATTTATGATATCAGGAGCCCACTGGCTGAATGAACTTATGAACATCTCATCACGGACAAAGAAGAATTCATTCCCAGAGCATCTCTTTTCTTTTCGCAACAATAAACTGGAAGTTAGACTATTTCTTTCCAGCCATCACGGGTAATAGTTTCGAAGCTCACACACACATCATTGTCATTCGCGAAAGCTGCATTGTCGTTATTTATCCATTGTGCAATATTGGCCACCTTGTTCGTTTCATTTTCCCTATCATCCTTGTGCACTTCAGCGGGGGGAATCTGTTGTTTCTTCGCTCGCTGTCAAGCTTGTGACTTGCTCCCGGAAGATTGCAAAGTTCTTGCGAGCGCCCCAAGGGAGGCCAAGTGAAGGGTGAAGGGCATGCGAGAGGAGGCGGAGCGAATTCAATGCTTCTCCAAAGACGCTGGATGGGGAGGCACGAAGAAACGAGAACCGTCGCTTGTGGTGTCGGAGACATCATCACGAAAGCTTGCATGGGAGAGGAGAGAAGATCCGAGCATTTCGCAGCGCTGGTCAGACTTCTGACGAAACGCGTGGGTGAGTAGAAACTGAGGGTACAGAAAACTGAGATCGGCACGTTGTTCCTTGTCACTCTTCCAGATTCCTCATCACTCATTCCTTGTCCATCCTTCTCGCAGGCGAATTTTCGAGCCTTTCTCTATCACAGAAAAGAAAAACCATTATGCTCCCACACCATTCCCAACACTGAGATTGAACAAGAGATATGGGCAAAAATCTGAGATTGGAATCCTTATTTGAGTTTGTTTTGTGTAGTTGAAAATCTTGGGATCCGCAATAGCTTCAAAGAATTTTGCATGATTCCTGCGATCCTTTAGATGCCATTTAACAACAGAAGTTCGAAAGTTTATCCTTTCTTTTCCGCTAATCAGGAAAATTCCTTGAAAGTATCAATTAGCTATGGCATCCAAACTACTATCAGCATTACACCTCTTCCCGATGGGCAGTTACATCATCTACACTTGTCAGTTACATCATACAGAAATTCATGAAGACGTGGGGAGCTAAGGAAATAGACTCCCTAAAAGGAGTGCGGAGGATTACCCTTGACGTTGACGGTCATCGTTCTTAGTGGACTTCTTGGGGATAAAGCAACGAAGAGCGAGTGGGAGACAGTTCACACAAACATCGATCGACATTTTAATGCGGAAAGTGACCCATCGAGAGTGTCTGGGGTTGAGCTAGGAGGATTTACCATATTATCTGAAGTCATGCTTCCTCTATAGTCGGTTCACGATATCCAATCGTTAATGACTAAAATCTTTAATTGAATAATCTTGACTAAAAAGTTAAGAATTAAAGATGAACTTAATATTTTTGTGCAAGCCGAGATATCTCCCATCCGAGACACCAATTATTAGCCAAGAGTGGTGATTCCCAGCAAGTTGTGATTCAATATGTTATGTAGTTTTCATTTTTTAAAAGCCAAAAATTGTTGGTTCCACTGAAATGATGCTTTTGGTTTCAAAAGACCCTTTCTTCGAATCATATAAGATATGATCGCAGATGGATTTACATTTTGAGTAATATTATTTTCTTTTGTTTGGATGACATATTTCTTTTACCTTCTTGAGAATACTTCCCATCGAAAATTCTCACCATGGATTATCTGTTCATGATCCCAAGAAAAAGATCTTCACCAAGAGTTATTTGAATTCTCTGTATAGAGATATTGTAATTGATCGTTGAGGTTTAAAATTGAACAGACAAAGAAAATGTGAAAGCAAGGAATGCAAATTAGTGATAAAGCGACATATGGTTCTAAAAAGATTGCAAAAATTATATATTTCACTTTTGTTCGGAAATTTTAACAAAGTGGACTAGTAATTTCTGGAAAAAAGAAAATTGGCTCCAATCTAGCTCATGCGCCTCTCTAATGAACTATCTTTTAGCAATTAATGCGTGTAGGCCTATTATTGGGGGAAAAATTTTGAATAAGAAAGAGAAAAACTCATATTTTTAGTGCGAAAAGAGCGGTGGGGACCACTTGCTAATGTGGTGCCACATAGAGCTTCCCGATTGGTTGGGGCGCACGTGTTATGGTTGGCCCACCTAATATCTTCTCAATTTTTTACGGCTTCAAATTGGTTTCCCGGAGTCAGTTGGATTGTATGTCGGCTAAAAGGATCAATCAGCTTAAACCAGAGAATACCAAGACCAATTTGATCAAAATTAAATTTTGAAAACCAAATTGAACATTGACAAAAAATTGAGGGACCAACTTTGATATCGTCCTTCCTATGTAAACCTGGAGCCCATTGGCCAAATTAACTCTATGAACATTTCGTCATGAGATATTATTGCAGAAGTGCAGATGCATGGAAAAGGTGGACTTGCTGTGCACAGTCTGGAGCCCAACCTTTCCCTTAAGAATTTATACTCGTAGCAATTTTTAATTCTTTTTTAATTGACTGGAAATTAGCCTATTCAGCGATTACGTGGAGAAGCTCAAGCACATGCATATCTAACTTCCATGAGAAAATTATCAAAATAGTCCTAAATCTATTGTATATGCCAATCCAATTTTAAACTTTTTAACTATTTACCAATTGAGTCTTGACCAGAAATTGTTGATACAGACTCTAATCGTTCTATGTGGCACGATTAGCACCGACGTTAACCAAATGAGTGGATGAGTAGAACTAGGGCACATAAAATTGAAATCGGCATGTTGCTTTTGGCTTGTGCTATTGATTTCTTTGTATTTCACCATCAGCAGATAGACTACATGATTTATCTTCTGGTAGAGTTCGTGACTTCTCTTGATAGGCCACTAAACTACTCAAGAGCAGAATCTTAGTGTGTGTGACTGAGAACAAAGATTGGAAAATACATCCAGAAGAATATCGAAAGAAACGACACACAGTTTCTAATCGTCCTCGACTTGTTTCCATGTTTTCAATGCATTGCTTCATTCTATCATTTCTATATTATCAAATACATCTTTTCTCAATAAAAAAGCAACCAAAGTACTTATTCATCAACTGACGTTTCGATTGTCTATGGGCCCCACGAAACAAACAAGGCTGCAGATTGGGTCGCTAAAGCCCACCGAACGAATTATCTTCCGAGTAATTGGTTAGATTATCCCCCTCAACCGTTAATTTCAATATTATGTTTAGATGTACAAACTGAAATGTCCTTTTAATGGGCTAGTAATGAATAATCGATATATATTTCGACCAAAAAAAAAACTGATTCTCCACTCAATTGAATGCGCAGACAATTCTTCATTCTCTTCATTATAGAGAACGATCTTTGTTTGGTAACTTTGTTACCATTACTGCTCAAAACTCCAAGGGTTGGGGAATGGCGATGGATAATGATTTTTGTAACTTGTCATTAGCACAAGCCAAATCAAATATATAAGCAACAGGATCAAAGGATAGACAGCATCTTTCTCCCTTTTTCTTATAGGAGCTAGCTTCTTCTGAACTAGCTCTTGCACTAATATCAGGTTGCATTCGTCTTTTTCTTCTTGGTTTTTCTTCTCTTATATCAGAAATTAATAGACGGGAGCTACTGAACCGCTACGATATTTCTGCCTTCTGGCGGCCTTTTTCCTTCACGCACGCACGCACGCACGCACATTATATATTCTTATTTTACTTTTCTTAGTTATATATTCTTACGGTCCATTTCTTCGCTACGATCACTTATGGCTTCGATCACTTATGTTAGCTTTAAGCAGAGGAAAAAGTACGAGGTGACAATTTTCATTAATTTCTTCCTCCAGGTGGCAGTTCAAATTTGACATCGTACTCCATACTATGGTTGTTACTTGAGCATCGAATTTAATGCTGAAGCTGTTAGTTGAGCATCGAATTTATTGCTGAATTTGTTAGTTGAGCATTGAATTTCAACGGCTGCTCGCCGTCATATTATTTATTGGAATGTCGATGAGTAGTGACCAACACACACTCTCTCTATGGCTGGCTCAATAATCGTGCTTTGATGGCGATGAAGTCTTTCTTATAGTCTCAGTGCATAGCTACGTTTCTTCCCTTCATAGCAGGGGCTTTGAAATGTTGGGCTGCGCATAGGCAACAAGTTCCGGCTTGATGGTAAGATCGGTAACGGATTGTTCGGAGAGATCTACCTCGGTGGACTGGTTGCTAATTGATATTTGGCTTTTGCTTTATCCGTTCTGCTCTTAGTTTGATTTTGATTGAAGTTTTTCGTGAATACTTTCAGGTACTAATATTCAAACGACCAAGGAAGTCACAGTTAAGCTTGTGAGTGGCTCTTTTCTCAGTTGAATTGACCCTTTTCTTTACCTAGTTATTGTGCGTTTTAGTATATTTTTAGTATTGCTGTAGTCATTGCATTGGTATTTTGTTGATTTAATATTTTGATGCTTTATTTTTACGTTCATTGAGGTGATATGGATTGTGCTTTGTTCCCTTTTTCTCTTGGGTTGTTTGAGTGGCACAGATATTGGTTCACTTGCTACCAGAAAGTTGGCAATGCTAATTTTATATTTAAAAATGATTATCGTTAACAAGTGGAAGCTTTCCTCAGTTTGTGGCTTTCACATGCATGTGCATGTGTATTATATGTTTAGAGTTGTGATGCACGAATTCATGTTGTGTTTCTCGGACAATACAATTAAATGACCAAGTAAGCGTTCCTTTCTTTTTTTAGCTAAAAGCCAAGTAAGCATGCCTTGTCCCTCGTTGAGAATCGATTTTTTGTCTGAAAGGATACTTATAAGAAAAGATCAAATAATCGATTTTTCGCTTGAGACATGTATGATTTGACCGAGTGAGGTTGATGAGGGGGTTGGTCGGGAAGCAACTGGGACAATTATGGTATTCTCGTATGATGACATGAAGCTTTGTTTACCAATTAAGTAGGGACCGGTGAGCATCGCACGCACCTTACCAGTGGAGGGGTGGATAGAGAGAAAGCCATCACGAAAGACCTTACGGTCCTGCTTTAGGTGCTTCGTGAAGGTGATGTTCCATTTCTTCACAGCTTTGATAATTAGGGGTGAACATGGTTCCATAATAGAATCGAGAACTGAAGAAGGAACTAGTTTAGGTTCAAGAATATGCGGGATAGATTCCAAATTTCAAAAATTAGAAAATCATTTCCAAAGATAGGTTCTAGATGAAACTTGGAATTTGGAATTTGGTTCTAAGTTCCACTTGGAATTTGACATGAGTTTTCGTATTTTTCTTGTTTTATGTTTTCGTGCATTCTTGTTATATTCTATGACGTTCGATGATGAGTGTGAAACCCATCTTTTGACGACACATAAAGCAAAGGAATGATTCTGAATTGATGGTACATAAAGCTATTGGCCCATGAGAAAGCAATCTCTTAACGATCTTCGCCCTGATAAACCCATCTTTTGAACGGCACGTAGGGCCAAAAATTTATGCTGAAATATTGCCTTCAGCCCATGCGAAACCAATCTCCTTTTGACGGGACACAAAGCAAAAAGATAATGCTGAGTAATGTGCCACTCCCTACATGCCATCGCCTATATGTAGTTCGCTGCGGAGAGTGGTGATGATGATGATGAGCTCATCGACCCAATCCCCGTATTATTATTGAGCAATTATCATTCTGAGTTATTGTTTTCAGTAGCGGATCATTGGGAGAGGTCTAGCTCGGGGGACTGCTCGTAACCTAATACTCGATTTTTCTGCTTTATTCGTTCTGCTTTTAGTTTGATTTTGATTGAAGTTTTTCGTGAATTGTTTTCAGGTACTAACATTTAAACGAACTAGGAAGTCGCAATTAAGTTTGTGAGTTACTAATACTTAGTTTTTGCTTTATATGTTCTACTTTTTCTAGTTTTTGTGCATTTTAGTTTTTTTTAGTATTGTTGTAGTCCTTGCAATAGTATTTTCTAAATTTAAAATTTTGATGTTTTATTTTTATGTACTTTGAGGCGATATGGATTGTGCTTTGTTCCGTTTTTTTACTTGGGTCATTTAAATGACATAAATACTGGTTAGTGGACCTTAGTCAGTCCTAAAACTTTTATGTCCAAGTTCCGAGACTTAAAACTTTAGGAAGATATTCCCTAAGGTGGGGGAAGAAAAATTGCCCCTTAATTAGGGGGCAAAGCGTGCAGACATCGACACATAAAAAACAGGAACGCAATTGTGCAGCCTACCGCCAACATGATGGCGGATAGGCAGCCAAGGCCCCTGTCGGTAGTTTCGGCTACGTACCCTCAATTTGTGGCTTTCACATGCATGCTGTCTATATGGATTGGGCTTTGTTCCCTTTTTTTCACTTGGGCTGTTTGAATGACATAGATATTGGTTCACTTGCTTCCAACAGGCCGGTGGTGCTAAGTCCTATACTTTAGAATGTTTACTATTAACAAGTGGAAGCTTTCCTTGGTTGGTGACTTTCACATGTATGGGAATATTATCCAAAAAGTTCTAAATTTAATATTTTTTTGTCAATTCAGTCATAAACTTTTTAATTTTGTCAATCCTAAATATTTTCATGCTTTGCCAATTGAGTTTATCTGGTCGATTTTGGCCAGAAATTACTTACGCGGACGCCGGCTGTCTCACATGGCACGGGTGGCACTGACACGGACAAGCTTCTTGAAGGCGACGTTTCATTTCTTCATAGCTTCCATGGTCGTGCATTTGAGATTTAAATTTCTAGGCATTTGAAGAGCAGCAAGAGTTCATTCAATAGCTAAATAATTTCAATTTCGTTTTCAATTATAGGACGTATTGAAATTTTAGTCATTTGTAATCAAAATTTTTACATGCTTATTAGATAAGTGTAATTTAATAATTGAATTTTGCTCAATTACAACATAGTTGAGGCAAACTGATGATGACAAACTTTTGTTCCGATTTTTCCCCAAACTTGTAAGACAATCCCACTATGAGTAAGCTTTTGACAAATATTTGCTTTAATTTCGACATATTAAACAAGGACCACTACTAACGAAGAAGTCCATGATCAAATAGGTCCACAAATAGACCCACCATGAGCAAGCCTTTACTAAGGGGGCTAAGGCCAAAAGCTTAAGACCCACATGCCGCCCGTCTGTTTCTCTGTAAATACAGGAGTAAGCCATTCCAATACTATGCTTTCTCTATAAGTTCCATACTTTACACGCTCTAGTCCCATGCTAATTTAAGCATCGAAGGATTCTTAATGGGCCTTAACCTGGGAACTTCTTTTCTTTGTGGTGTGCAGGTTCAAGGCACGATTCACAGAAGAAAAAAATCGAAGCTCATGCTTGTTGCAACTCCAAGAGTAAAAGAATGAACATAATTACCAGCTTAGTACACTTTGAAGAGAAGTCGCCAAGCTTGGAGACCTAATAAAGCTCAAGTCATTCGTGGGGTGATTTTGTTGCATCCGTGGATGTAGAATATGTATTATCAATGCAATACGCAACTTTAAAAGTACTTATTCCTCTTCTTTCTTCTTTGCAACTCACAGGCCTATATGTGCAGAGCTTGTCAACGCATAGAAGGGAATTCTGTGAGTCATTCTCAATCACAAGCTCCACTAGTCATTGTCAAGTAGTGCAATACCAATGGCCGAGGCTGTTGTTTCGTCCGTGGGGCGGGCAGTAGGAAATCTGCTCATCGACGAGGCCAAATTCTTGTGGGGGCGTGGAGGGCAAGGTCGAGGACCTGTACAGGGAGCTTAGGCTGATCCGGTGCTTGCTGAGGGATGCGGATACGAGACGAGAGCACAACGAAGCTGTGGGAGAATGTGTCGCACAACTCCGAGACTTCGCCTATGATGCTGGGGACATCATCGAGAGATACACCCTCAGAGTCGCGCTGAAGAAGGAACAATACATCACCAGAGCGTGTGCTTGCTTCGTGGCGAAGTGCACGTGCGTGGAGGTTCATATGGTGGGGACAGAGATTGAGGACTTAAAATCCAGAATTTCCAATCTTAGAACGAGCATGCTGGCTTTTGGCGTACAACCTGCGAATGAAGGCGACCGCAAATGGGGGAGAGATTTGACGTCGAAACGTACTCATTCCCGTTTCGGGGAAGATTTTGTTGGGAGGGAAGATAGTATTAAGGAGTTGGTGAAGCTGTTGAAGGATGAAAAACAGCAGAGAGTTATTTCTATATGGGGAATGGGTGGTGTGGGTAAAACCTCACTTGCTAGGAAAGTCCTTGCTCAGGATGATGTGAAGAAAAATTTCACTGGTTTCGCTTGGGCTTGCGTATCTCAAGAGTACGACGTGAAAGATATTTTGATGGAAATTCTCCTTAAATTGATCCCTAATCAAAATGAGAGTGTTAAGAATATGATAAATCAAGAATTATCTGAAAAACTACAAGGGACCTTGAAAGAAAAGAGTTGTATCGTGGTTCTTGATGATATTTGGACCAAAGAGGCATGGGATAGTCTTCAAGATGCACTCCTGGTTGAGAACACAAAAAGCAAGCTATTGATAACGACCCGAAATAGAGATGTAGCTGAGTATATCAATCCTCAAGGGATCCATGAACTTCGATGCTTATCGGACCCAGAGAGCTGGGATTTATTAAAGAAGAAAGCATTCCCTGAAACAAGAGGTGAGACTTCTCTAAAGTTATTAACCTAACATATAGTAGCTTCAAGATATTATATTGCCTGTTTGATTCTAATTTATGGTGCTTCGGTTATCATGGCGGGATTAGTTGTTGAAATTTCTTCTGATGGACCCGGAGTTGGTCAAGATACTGTTGCGGGCCAAACTATATAAGATATCACAAAATAGTTAGAGACAGAGGGACAAAAACCAAGTACTTCATTGCTCAGTTTGTCCTTTCGGAAGCTTAAGCAATTTATGAATGGATAGTTACAATGGAATTCAAATGATCGAAATATCGAGTATTAGGCAACATAATTTCAATATTTGGGGAATCAAATGCCCCTTTTGTTTCTTAATAGCTAACAATCATACCACTAAACCAAGATCCAAAGCTTTGTTGCTCCTTTCCTCTAGTGAGGTTGAATATCGAAGAGGCTTTTTATAAGGCCAACAAAATAAGCAATTTTGATCGGATTTATGAAATAATGTGAAGCCTAGATATGTTACTTCTTCCATAGGCTTCATGTCAAGTCCACCTTTTTTGCATTTGTGCAAAGTTGGCTTGACAATAAAAGTAGGGATTGATAAGGAAAATCGTGAATCATTATGCGGCAAACGAAGATTTCATTAGAATTTGTGCGGGAGATTAGTAGCACATTCAAGTTATGGAAGATCACACTCGAGTTGTCCCTGTGCTGCTTTCATATTTCTTCGTCAAGTAGGTTTATTGTTGCTTTATATTTGCTTGAGTCACTTAATTCAAGCCACGGATAACAAAGACGATACATTCCATTTGTTGACTTAGACTTCTTGATATTCTAGGCATAGGTGGAGGCATATATAGGAGCTTTGTTGTGGTCCCTATTTTCCCCTTACAAAAGCATAAATGAACCACAAATTATAAAGAACTATAGCATCTTACTTATACTTCTAAAAGCACATATTCATCCTTGAAGTAATCTTCTTATTACAGTTGCATCTTCCTATGATTGTTGAGTTGCAATTTGTTGCCTGATATTGTGTAGAAATCACTGAAGATATGAAGAAGTTAGCACATGAACTCCTTATGAAGTGTGAAGGATTGCCCTTGGCTATCATTGTGCTTGGTGGATTGCTGGCCGTCAACAACTGGAAGACGATTCATGAAAAGATCAATTTGCATTTTAGTGATAAGAACGATGTATCAAAAGTGTTAGCCTTAAGCTATGATGATTTACCATGGCATCTAAAGCCATGCTTCCTCTATTTGGGTAGCTTTCCTGAGGATGCAAAAATCCTTGCAACGAAAGTTCTTTACATGTGGATTGCTGAAGGTTTTGTGTCGCTGAATGCATATGACAAAGAGAGAGAAATTTCAGTGGAAGATGTAGCAGAGCAATATTTAGAGGAGTTGGTTAACAGAGGAATGGTTCAAGTACGATTGAAATTAAGTGGAAAGATCAAAAGCTGCCACCTCCACGACCTGATGCGAGACTTATGCATCTCCAAGGCTCTGCAAGAGAGTTTTCTAAGCATTCATAACATTCAACAGGACAATGAGATGGAGAATTGTTCTGCTTCAATGGCAATAAATGTTGGGTCAAGTTGCAAAATACGAAGGCTTTCTCTTAATAGAAATGTGATTCCAAGCTTAAAAGCAAGAGGAAGGACTTTGGTCCACCTTCGAACTCTCATGTCCTTCGAAGGTGTCACATGGGACTCGAAGCAATTTCAACCTACTTTCGACCATTGTAAGTTTCTTAGAGTTCTGAACCTGGAGAACCTTAATGTGAAGAGAAGCTTACCTAAATCAATGGGAGACCTAGTCCATTTAAGATTCTTAAGTTTAGCAGGTGGTAGGTTTAACGGCTTGCCACAATCTATGGGGAACATTGTATGTATGGAATTCTTGGACTTGCTTGTGGAGACATATGTTAAGGTTTCCATGCCAAATGTGTTGTGGAAGATGAGAAGGTTGAGGTATCTCCGTCTTCCCTACAAATTTGCCATCAAGGAGAAATTCCTTTGGGACCGAAAGAAGTTGCGGTTGGGCACTTTAAAGAATCTACAGACATTAAAAAAATTTTAATAGGGAGAATTGTGATGTGAATGATGTAGGCAAGCTTACCAATCTACAAAAACTTACTGTCTTTGACGAGCATGATTCTATCGGGCTGGAGATATTTCCACAACTTGTTGAATTCAAGTTGAAACATCTTCAATCCTCGTCTTTTTATTTGAAAAATTATAAATCTTTATGGACCGAAGGTGAATTGAGTAAAATGTCAAACTATCCCCATTCCTATAAGCTGTCCTTAGGAGGGAAAATAGAGAAGTTACCGGAACAGGAACATAGAAGTCTTCCCCAACAATTGAGGAAGCTGGTCTTGCTATTTTCCCAACTCGAAGAAGATCCAATGCCAATATTGGAGAAATTGGAAAACTTGGTTTTTTTCATGCTGGGAGGTCAGGCTTTCACGGGAAAGGAAATGGTTTGCTCTGCAAGAGGCTTTCCTCAACTCAAGCATTTACTTTTTTGGGCATTACCTCATTTGGAGGAGTGGAAGGCTGAAGGAGCCATGCCTCATCTTTCTCGATTAGGGATCGCAGAGTGTCCCAAATTGATGGTGGTGCCTTCACATGTCTCTAGATATGACAGTGCGCACGAAATATTCAAGGAGGGGAAGAAGCAAGGCATTTTTTGATGAATTTTCCATGTCTTCTTTCCATCATAAATCATCATTCGTTTCGTTTTCCCTCTCATCCTTGAGGACTTGCAAATCAGCGGGGGGTGGAACTGGAATCTGTTGTTTCGCTCGCTGTCGAGAGAACTCGGCGACTTTGGTCATGGAAGATTGCAAGGTTCTCTCGAGCGCCGTGAGGAGGAGAAGGAGGAGGAGGAGCGAATTCGATGAGTCTCCAAAAGACGGCTGACGAGAGGCATCTGAGGAAATAAGAGTTGTCGCTTGTGGTGTTGGTGTTGAAGTCTTTAACTTTAAGTTTTTTTATGTGCTTTCAGTTTTTACGTGTCTTCAATAATGTAATAGTAGAGTCCTAGTCAATAGGAAGTGGCTTGTTTTTAGAGTTTGTTTCTGCACATGTTCTGGTTAGTGGGGTATGTTAGTGGGTCTTTGTTGTTGCTATTCTGTAGCTATTTTCTTGCTAAGTGGTTTGGATGTTCTGCCTATTTAATAGGCTTATGTTCTGATGAAAAGTAATGAGAGTTACATCAGCATCTCTTGTGTGTCTTCTTCTCTTTGATTAAATTTCAACAGTTGGAAGACGTCATCGTGGAAGCTGATGCATTGCAGAGGAGAGGAGATCCGATCGTTTCCATAGTGCTGGTCAGATGTTTGACGAAATGCGGATGTGGAGTAGAAACTGGGGTACATTAATATGAAATTGGCTTGTTGCTTTCAGCTTGTGCAATTGATTTCTTTGTATATAGATAAACGACGACGAGAAATACAACAGTGCATTTTGCATCTCCTAGTCTCCTACATTTTTTTTTTTTTTTTTGGCTTTTATCACTATCCTTGTCTCCTACATGTAAAGGATGCAAGATATAATTTAAAGATTCTTTCATGTGTACTCACATTAGTCTTTCCCTTTGAACGACGGTGATGAAATTGCTAGATGTAGCGAGAAAGCATATGATTATTTGTCCATTGGTGACACACGGCAAATGTTTCTCTTCTCTTGCGACCGAGAACTCGCGGCATATATAAGGAGGTAAATATTATGAGAGGATTTTGGCTTTCTCTACCTGGAATTCTATTCTCGATTTGTGACATCTTGAATTTCCAGTACTGTTTTCAATTGAATAAATCGGGTCTTTCATCGATGCGTCTATAGTGCTATTTTCAGAGCCGATCACTCGTAAGATAACTAGACTATCTGGGGAAGTCATTAAGAGATTTTAATGCAATGACTTGAGAATTCGACTAGAAGCGACTGCTCGAATGTGCTAGTCTGCAAAGGTCATTACGGCATTGTCAAAATCGATCAGAGTTCAGGGATAGGTCGATTCAACTGAGATGCGTGATCAGAGTGTGGGTGATTCCACCTGATTTCAATATTCTCGTCGACCGGCACTAGACCGATTTTTCTGTCGTTTTAGGTACCCTGTGTTCGTATTTGAAACCTCGAGATTTTCACGACAATCGAGAGTTGCCAATGTGTCGAAGATCTATGCTATGGCTAGAAAACAATCGATCACGGGTCAATTGCACTTAAAATTTCTAAAAGCTACCCGATAGATTAGGACACGCTAAAATCGCACCAGATTGAAATCAACCGTGAATTTAAACCAGAATTTAGAAATTGGAAGTCTTGTTGTGTCACAAATCATTTTAGGAACGTCGACTCATCTTCAGAAGATTTTTCTGCAAACCGAGTTTTTCGGCGAAAAAATCAAAGCATGATTAATTTGGTTTGGGAAAATTGGTAGGCCCGCTTTTGGTCGCACTTTTGGCATCCAAGATGGTTCTATGGTCAAATAAAAATGTGGAATTAAGTGTGGTTACATGGTATGAAATTATGAGCTTCAAATTGGATTGATTGGGTTAGGATTTGAAGGAAATTGGATGAATTTGATGTACAAATGTACCAAATTCGTATGCCAAGGGGTACACCACATTTTGGACCTATTAACAAGCTTGTGGAGGAAGCTTGAGGAGAGAGAGTGGCTGAGGTCATGTGATGTCATGGTGGGGGCAAGAGAGAGGAGGTTTGGACAAGTGTTGAAGGCTAAAGGCCACCAAGGGGAGCCCCCTCTTCATCAGCCCTTCTTCCTCCTTATTTTGTGGCTTTCTCCATTGTAGAGGCCTTGAGGAAGCTTAGCAAAACTAGAGGAGAGCCAAGAAACCGAGCCAACCCCTTCCCCCTTGCCGTCGACCTCATTTCCTC
The DNA here is from genome assembly GCA_014182715.1 of Eucalyptus cloeziana. Classification (NCBI taxonomy): domain Eukaryota; kingdom Viridiplantae; phylum Streptophyta; class Magnoliopsida; order Myrtales; family Myrtaceae; genus Eucalyptus; species Eucalyptus cloeziana. The sequence continues at coordinate 6,402,880 of CM024638.1, forward strand.
CCCTGTTTTCCTCTCTTCCAGTTTCTGCTCTAACGGACCTTTCGCCAAAAATCTGAGTAAAAAGTCGACTTCCCGGATGAATCAGCAAACGAGCCACCCATCGTCATGACGAGGACATCCAGACCATTCCAACAAGCCTGACCTCGCCCCGAACGAAGCCGCCGTCCGTCCCATACAGCCGCCGGAGTCCGCCGCTCGCTGGACCGTTTGGAAGCTGCACGATTGCACTGTTTCGCGTTTTCTTGCTGTTTTGCCCCATTTCAGCCCTTCCTTTGCCCATTCCATCCACCCACAAGATCCCTAAGACCCCCGGGAGCCACCGGTTGCCAACCATCCGCTCGCCGGAGCTCCGATCGGCCCGTTTTCGTCGTTGAAGCCGCTGGTTTCCTCTCTACAGTTCAACAAGAACAAAAGTAGAAACCAGCAAGAGTCTTCGGACTTCATGGCCCATTTTCGAGCCCTTCCCGGCCTCCGTTGGTGTTGCCGCTTGGAGGATTGTCGCTCGCCTCCGCATCGTGGTCGCCGTGGACTCACTGGCTCGCAAATCCGGTGAGTTTAACTCACTAATCCTCGCTTAGTAAGTTTATTATGCTTAATGGGTGTTTAGATTAGTCTAAGTATGTTTAGGTTATTAGATTAGCTTAGTTAAATGTTAATTAGATTATGTGCATGATTAGATTAATGGTTGGATTAATTAGTCTAATTATGTAATTAGAGTAATGTTAATCATGCTTAGACTTTAATTTATTATTTTAATTACTTAATTATTTATTTAAATTAAATACTATTAAATATTATTTAAATTATATTATTTATTATTTAAATTAAAATAATTTTCAGAATTTATTTAATTATTAATTAATTAATATTTTCCGGGGAATTATACCTAGAGAGCCGCTCGATAGAATTTTGAGCTGATCGCAGTGATGTATTTAATTTTTGTAATTGAATGCTGTATGATGAAATTGAGTGAGGATTGTGTTGAATAGGTATTTTCATTGGAAAATACCGGGTGTCGGGTTGTGACACCGTTAGTGGTTTATGGTGGTTAAATTGTGAAATTAAATGGTAATTATAATTTTGGGTATTTATCCCTAACTTGAGTAATTTCAATATTTAAACAAGAACTACCGGGCATCGGTTTACAACGCTGAAAATATCTTTATGAACTACATTAAATAGTGGGATTTTCTAAAAGAAAAATATTGTATTTTGGTTAAGGCCGACCGTGTACCCACACATGACATTTTATCGGAAAGGATAAAAATGGTAATTTGATTGTTTGCTTGGAATGGCATGTATACCGACTCGATGACTCTACAGATCATCTTGAGACAGTACGGTACTATATATCGGCTCGATGACTCTACAAATCATCTTGAGACAGGACGGTATTATATACCGGCTCGATGATTCTACAGATTATCTTGAGACAGTACGGTATGATATACCGGCTCGATAATTCTACAGATCATCTTGAGATAGTACGGTATGATATTGACATACCGACTCGATGACTCTCTTTGTCATCTTGAGACAGTGCAGTATGATTTGACAGCTCGATGACTCTATATGTCATCTGGAGATAGGATAACATACTATCTATATATCATCTAGAGTGAGTAGTCTTGGATGTTGATCAGACTTATAGATAGTATGGAAGGGGCCGACCAAGAAATGGTCTGGATGACATGTAATCGACTAGGTCGATTGATTGATGATTCGATCTGATTGGGTGATGTGATGTGATCGTGTATATTTGATATATATACTGACTTGCGGGGGAGGGAACGAGGCCAAGGTAAGTCCCTCGACTCGTGTTGTGCTTAGGCAGCCTAAGGTGTATTGGCTTCCTAATCGGGTATTAGGGGGTAGAACTTGCTGAGACGTAGTCTCATCCCGATTGTGGGACAACATTTCAGGACCTTGATGAGGAACCTGAGGAGAAAGAACCCGAAGAGGAGTACCTGGATGTGACATCCCAAATTTTCGACCCGTCCCGAATATATGAAATGGGCAACTCGTCGATGCGTCGATGGTCATTTTTCTCTGAGCTGATCACTCATGAGTTAGCCGATCTGTTGGGTGAAGCCGTTAAGGGATATAACCGCGGTAAAATCCCTAAAAGCTACTCGATAGGTCGGATCGGACTAAAATCGTGTTCGTCGATTTTAACCATGAAATTGAACTCGATTTCGGGAATCGAATTTTAAGCGTGTCATAATTCTTATTTTTAGGACTTCGTCTCATCGTCCGTCAATTTATTGACGAGTCCGAAATTTCAAGAAAGAAATTATCGGAAGGAAAATCGGAGACCAAAAGAAAATAGAAAGGGAAAAAGAAAAGAATGGATTGTTTAAAATCCTTTTTCTCTCTCTCCCTTTTCTCTTTTTCTTTTTCTTTTTCTTTCTCTCTCTCTCTCTCTCTCTCTCTCTCCTTTCCCCTCCCCATCCGTGCGACACCCCCCTTAGCTGGCTCCCTTTTCTTTTCTTCCTTCTTATCTTCTCCTTCTCTCTCCTCTCTCTCTCTCCTTCCCCCAATTCCCCCACGTGAACCGAAGGCCCCCTCCCCTTTTCTTCTTCTTCTTCTTCTTCTTCTTCTTTCTTCTTTGTAAAAACCAGCGAACCAGAAATTGAGGAAGACGGAAGCCACTCGCCGCCGCCCGCACCGCCCGCGCACCGCCCGCGCCACCGCCGCACCGTGCCGCCGCCACCCACACTGCGCTCGCACCATCCGCCCCTCTTCCCCCGGCGCGCTCGACCAACCCTTCCGCCCAGCTCGCCGCACGCCTTCGGCCGCCGCCCGACCCCCGACGTCCCCCTCGCCGCCTACCGACCCTCCCCTCACCCCCTTGGCCGCCGGAAGCCCTCCGGCCAGCCCCACCACAGAAACCGTGAGTGGGTTTCCAGCCCACTTCGGGCCCGCTTTTGGGCCACTTCCGAGCCCCGGACCCGAGACCGGCTTTGGGGTTTGTTGTTCCCCACGCCGAGCCCGTCATTTTGGTATCAATTACGCGCGATTCCGGTGGGTAACCACACTAATGCTTGCTTAGTGGGTTAATTATGCTTAATTGGTTGTTTAGTTTATTTAATTAAGCTTAGGTGTTTTGATTAGGGTTGATTAGTTGTTTTTTATGCAAATTAGTTAAATTGAATGTGAAATTAGCAAGTAGACATGGTCTACTATTTATTGAGGGTAGCCCGGAAATTTTCCGACCCTTTATCGGGCTTCAATTTGATATTTCGGGCCTAAGTGGAATTTTTGGCATTTAAATATTATTTTTCGGTATTAAATATTTAATTATTTATTTTCCGAAAATTCAAGTGTGATGGCCAGCGACCGGAATATTACGCTTAGGACAGTGGTGAAGTCCGTTTATTTAATCGGGCTTTATTTTGAGCTAAATTGAATTTCTAATATTTATTATTTAATTTTCAAAATTAATTATTTAATTAATTATTTTTCGGAAATTAAGGCTGAGATGGCCGACGACTGAAATCTCGTGCTGATTGTCGTGGCGCAGTCCGTTTATTTATTTGAGCTCTACGTTGCTTGAAATTAATTAAATTGTGATATTTTAGGGGTTTGCCCTAAATTGTTTGGAATTGATTGAGATCGAATTGTTGTTTGGAAATTGGCCAAGTTTGTTTATTTAGCATTCTTATGTGTTGTTGAGTTGTAAAGTAGGTGGAATGGTGAGAGTGAGTCGGGAGGACTTTGGCTGAGACAGATTTAAGTACGAAGCATAGACAGGCGTGATTCGGTGATGTGGAAGATCACTGTGCGAAAACGACGCCTTAAAGAACGCACGTAGACTGTCTATGGCTTGTGGCAGGCGTGGTTCGGTGATGGAGGAATATCACTGTGCGAAAACGACGCCTTAAAGAACGCACTTAGACTGCCCATGAATAGAGACAGGCGTGGTTCGGTGATGGGGGAATATCACTGTGCGAAAACGACGCCTTAAAGAACGCACGTAGATTGTCTATGAATCGTGACGGGCGTGGTTCGGTGATGGGAAAGATCACTGTGCAAAAACGGCGCCTTAAAGAACGCACGTAGACCGTCTGTTACTTATGTCACCTTGGCGAAAATAACGCCCGAGAGAAATGATGGAGCTCTGTGACTAATACTATTGGAGGTTATATGGGATGGAAGGAATGACCGAGAGGTGGTCTGATTGATCGATGATCCAGTGTGATTTAATGTGATTGACCATTGTTTGAGTCTGATGTTGTAAATTGATTGATTGAATGGGAATGACCGTGAGTGGTCTTGTTGGTGTGAAATCGACTAGGTCGATTTGATCGATGCTTCGATCAGTGATGTGATTACTTGGATGCCTATGTGATATGTGCTAACATGCAGGTGGAATCCGAGGTCAAGGTAAGTCCTCTGACTCGTGCTGTGCTTAGGCAACCGAGTAGTGTATTGGCTCCCTAATTGAGTCTTAGTGGGGTAGAACTCACTGAGACGTAGTCTCATCCCGGTTGTGGGATAATATTTCAGGCCCCTAGAATGGCAGCACCTCCACCTCCTCGTCCACGCATGCATTATGGCATTCTAGAGCAGATCTCGGAGTTTGAAACCCATTTTCATGTCCACCCTCATCCGGAAGGGTTAGTATACGTTTTAGTTCAGTCGACCATCTGGGTCAATGTGGGTAAGGATGACCAAAGGCCCCATCGGTATCGGTCTTGGTACCGTGACTATTTTGATAGTTGAAGAGAAGGCCCTATCCCGGAAGAGGACGTCCCTTTCGACGTGATGGAAAAGGCGTTCGGAGAGGGAACGGCCGATCGAGTGGATGGATCGGTAGTGGATCCGAGAGCCCAGAATCAGGAGGCCGAAGCTTTTACACCCGTACCTTCGATCGAGGCGAATAATGAGCCTGGGGATATTGGTGGAATGGCACAACAGGAGGTGGATGGACCGGAGGAGGATGAAGATTGGGGAGTAGCTGAGGAGATGCCTGATGATGAGCCGGCATCAGAAGCCGGAGAAGAAGTTGAAGAGGAGGAAGAAGAACCAGAAGAGGAGGAACCTAGCGAGGAAGGAACTGAGGAAGAAGATCCGGATGATCCTGAGTATGACCCGGATGAGGATTGAATCTCATCCTCTCTTGTAAATCCGGTTTTGGTGCGAATAGAGGGAATCGAGAGTGATGAAGGGTTGTGAACTTTACTAGTTTATGTTTGTATATAAAAGTTTGGTTATAAGCTTCAATGTGAAAATTATGGCCCTACTTTTCTATCCCATTGTTTTATTGTCTGGGGATTTTCTTTATACTTCCGCTTGCGCATATTAAATGAACAGGGTCGGCGATGCGTCCTGGGACGTCGCTATAAATCGACCAGGTGAGGGATGGGCACGTGTTCAAGGATCGGGGCGTGACACTGGAGGAGAACCTCGAGGATGATCTAGAGTAGGATCCTGATGAGGATTAAGACTCTACTCCTGTCTGATGACTTTTGCTGTGGAACCTGTTTGAGTAGAAACCGACCTTTTTGTACGGCTTGTATATGTATGTATATGACTAAGTTGTTATATATGTACATAAGGGTGTTGGTTTTTAGGTTCAAGTTTTAGTCCTACTTGTCTATCCCATTGCTTTATTGTCTGTGGATTCTTATTATATGCTTCCACATGCGTAATAAAAACGAAAGGGTCAGCGATGCGTACTGGGACGTCGCTATTAAATCGACCAAGGTGAGAGATGGGTGCGTGTCCGAGGATTGGGGCGTGACACAATTGATTAATTAAGTGGAAAAGACAGGATCCACTCCTGCATCAGTTCAGACCTTCAAAAGGGTTTCATAAAATCTCTTCTATTGCGTTGCTATCTATGCTCTCTTCGACTATTATGATTGTTTCTCTTCTTCTGGAATCACAGACTGATGTTAAACTTACACATACCGCATCTATGTGTTATTTGGCCCTTGCTGTGGCTCTACTGAGTTCGAACTTGGCAAGGTGTGCTTATTATGGAAACCTTGTGCTTGAAAAAGTGCTTCGAGTGTGTGTGGAAGAATTTATCCACATAAAAGCTGTATTGTGGAGACTGAACAATTACATATGTTACCTATTGGAATGCAGGAGCATCCCCAGTGGCAGATTAAGAGCGGGTTCGTATATTTTCAAAAGGCCAAGGAATCTGCATCTTCGAAGGAAATTCCTTCCCTGCAGCTTATCAATCAAACATTGGGTTACACGAGAGCTGGAGCGGATTGTTTAGGACTTGTGGCAGTGCACGGTGGTTTGCACTGTTATTTGCACACTTTGAAGATTGGTTATTTTGTGCTGATGGCATCTCATCCCTTTTGCTCCTTGTGAGAAATTTGATACTTATTTTTAGTAATAATATCCTTTTCGTTGTTGAATACAATTTTGTATTTGATCAGTAGTATATTTTCCTTGGCTTACATGTTCGGAAGAACCAGAAACCGAAATCAGTCTAGTCACATGGAGATGGACAACTTGGAGAATGATACATCGTTCTTAATCAATATAACCCTATGAATAGGCCTAGATACAATAAGGTTTAATCTGTTATAGTAGAATCAGATATATGCACATGTGGTGACATCAATTGTCTCCGTTGGTCAAAGAGTTGCAAAGCATTGACATAGGAAGGCCAACTAGGTTTGCTTGTGTCTAGTTCAATTTTTAGTTCAGTAGGTTGAAATAGCCACTGGCTGTGGGCTTGTGCTTGCTCCTGATTGATGGTATTTCGAAGAGACGGCATAGGACAATCATATAAGAAATTTCTTTTCCCCTTATTTTTTTCGAGACTCAGGATTGAGCTCTGTGAATATGTGATTTTGCTTTCTACATTTGCTGCATAACACTCTTAAGACTGAGCAGAGTCAATGAATCTGTGGTTTGCAATTTCATAGAGTCTTGAGTGATCCATGATGTAGCCTTTGCATGGCAAAATCGTTGCTAAATGCTGTTGCCCCTCTCTGACAAATGATGTTCCTCCTGCTGTGAAAAATGAAAGTCATCATTAGTTTGCTTAATTGATACTTCTAACTGATCAGGAAAGAGCAAGAGGAAGAATTTAATGGGTGGGTATGCAACGATGGTCCGCCTCTTCTGAATCATGGCGTTATGATGAATTCACTCCTTGCTGTTAGGATGTGACCATCATTGATGGATCTCATCATATCTTATGATGATGTAATCCTGAACATTTGAGGAATTCCCAATCACCCAAATGTTTCCAATTTCTTAATACTTATTTTCTTGTTTATTCCTTCTTCTTTTTTTCTTTTTCAAATTATCATTGGCTTTTCTTGTTTCTTGTCATAGGCCCTTCTGCTCCACAATGCACCTTTCGTTTCCATCTTTATTAGTGGTGTGCAACCGGACCGGGTCAACCCGGTTCCCGAATCGGCCCACCCGGAAAACAGGGTTGGGAACCGGTTCCAACAACTCAGGCCCTGTTTGAACCGGTCCGGGAACCGGTTCCGAGGGATTACCCACCCAGGAACCGGTTCGCCGGACCGGTTGGAGAACCGGTTAAGCCACCCCCAAAAAACAAAACGCGTAACCTAATTTCTATCTTTACCTCTCTCTCTTACGAGTCTCACCCCCTTCGCGAAGCTGCTGCTTCTTCTTCGCCTGAGCCCCTGCTTCTGCCCTGTAGCGGCGTCATCGCCAGAAGCCGAGCCCTTGCTTCTGCCCTACAGCAACTCCAGCGTCGCCCGCCCGCCTTTTGTCCTCACCCACTTTGTCCTCAGCGTCGCCCGCTCGCCCGCCTTCTGTCCGCGACTTGTAGCCGAGACTCCTCCGCCGACGCCTGCACTCGCAGTTGCACCTCTGCTCGCCCGTGCCTCCCTCTGCCCGAGCGCTAATCCCGGTTTCTCCGCCTGAGCCCCGTCCTTCGTGAAGCTGGGCGTCACCGCCAGAAGCCGAGCCCCTGCTTCTGTCCTGCAACAACTCCAGCGTCACCCGCCCGGGTCCCTGAAGACGAGCAACACCCCAATCAACACCCTCGCCACAAACGGCGCCGGGAAGTACGATTTCACCGTGAAGACCCGGCGACTCCATCGCGCTCGACACCGGGGTCGACTCCTCACCGGTAAGAGGCCATTTCTTCAACTTTTTATTAGACTCGCCCTTCGGCATTACTGTACTCTATAGACTCGCTGCTTTGACATGATAATGAGCTAATAGAATCGTTATCTGTTTCACCAGAGTCCGGGCTTGATGCTCTATCAGAATTAATCTCTCCCCCAGTGTTGTGTAGCTCGTTTCGTAGACAGGAATTTACCCATCTCAAATAGGCTAATTCCTCGACTTCATTTAACCGACTCATTTGTAAACCTTCCACTTGTTTACACAGGTCTTCGTTTGTATGTCTAAGTAAAGAAGCCTCTTCTTTAATCTTTGCCACTATGTCACTCTAAATAAAACAACAAGAGCATGATGAGCACATCACATGAGTCAAGTAAAAAGAAGAAAAGCTCTGTACTTGCAACAGAAGATAAATAGGGCAAACACAAGCAGAAATGGCAATATAAAAAGCTTCTTTTCTTAATTAGAAAAAATTGCAGTCTCCTATATTTGTCCCAACATTCGACTGAGTTAGAATATATACAGAGGCCAGAGAAACGGAACATGTTAGGGAGTCGAATTCGCACAATATGTCGGGATCTTGTTTCCGTTTAGCCGTGACTTGATCTTGCTTTTTTTAACATCGTGGTTTCTTCTTTTGGTAGGATTTGAAATGGTGTATTTCTGAGAAATCTAGTTCTTTAGCATTCTTAATTCAAAGTCCTCTGTGGTTGGCATAGAAAGTATGTTGGATGAATTTTTAACCATTATTTTTCTGGCCATGCAAAATTTATACCTTTGAAATCTTGTCACGGTTTGGCTGCAGGATGAGATGTTAAGACAGAGATTCATGGTTCATTAGCAAGATGTGAAATGTGCACGTTCACAAAATTTTTGCAAAACAGGTTCCAATATAAACAGGGTTAACCCTGTTCTTGTTCTTGCTGCTGTTTCTGTTGCTGTTGACATCAAGTCAAGGAGGGCAAGTGGGTTGTGGTTGGCTTTGTCAGCCTGATTTATCGTTAATTGTTTTGCTGAGATTGAGGTTATCAGAAGAGAAATCGGTGTTATGTTGCACGACATTGGTGTTTTATATCCTAGAAAATTTGACTTCAAAGATTGTTCTTTGTTTGGATACTTCATTTTATCCGTATATCAGAGTGAACATTGTCCTTTGGATTGGAGTTGTCCTAAGCATCCGATTCAATCTTGCCACTGAAATAGGACCCTGAAAAGAACTCTTTCAATCAGATGTTCTTTGGAGAAATAGATTAGCAAAGATTGACCGGTAGTCAGAGAACACGGGTTATTAAGCTCTATGACTCAGAGTTTACTGGTTTGCTAAGTTTGCCCTCAGAGGTCAGGATACATTAGGCACCATTTGTTTTACTTGATATGTTGTGATTTCGATAGATCTATCCTTCACTAGCGAGGATCCATATCATTTTGGAGTATTCATTGTCTATCTCTAGATCAGAGATTGTTCTGAGCTTACATTTGATTCTTGCAATCAAATTAGAATGCTGAAGAAACACCTTCATGGTTTACTAGCAAGATGTGAAATGTGCACGTTCAGAAAATTTTTGCAAAACAGGTTCCAATATAAACAGGGTTAACCCTGTTCCCGGACTGGAAAAACAGGGTGGACCGGGAACAGGGTCCAATGCAAACAGGGTAGGGAACGGGGTCCAAAAAAAGAGAACCGGTTATAACAGGGTCAGGAACAGGGTCCAGATCTAGACCCTACCCACCCTGGACCCGATCACCCCTAATCTTTATAATGTAGTCTTACTTGATCTTCAAGATGATGATACTAATAAAAAGCTGACAAGTGCAAAGACTTTGGCACCTCACTTTTCATTGGGTTCACGGGATCTTTTGCAAAACTGCACTTTCATTGGATTTGCATACACAGTGGACCACGACAAATGCTTGAGACTTATTTATAAGATGCACGACATAAGGTAGAGTTGGTTTATGGTGAGAAAGATTAAATGTCATTCAGTTGTTGAATTGAATGTGGAAGCCTCACATCACCTGACTTCCTAAAGGACTCTTTAGTACTTAATGAACGTGCTGTTTTTATAAGTGTGAAGATGGAAGATCAAGATGCCTTTGAGTGAGATTTTTTTCAACTGGAGTCTTATTATACAGATGCAGAGTAACTTTTGTCCTGGCGTTGCTTAAAATTGTTTGTTCATACTCATGTCACGTGCATTTGCAAACACCATAAGGCATAGACCTGAATTGCTAGATTATGAGAAAGATTTCCCGTCCTTATTGCTTTATTGACCATTTTGCAATCATTATTTTTATGTGAACTTACTTAAAAATTCTTATGGTTGAGCAGTGGCCGTATTTCACCATCTCCTCAAGAGTACCCTATTTTAGGTCTCAACCTGTTGAGAGTCCTTGTGCAGAATAGAATAGTTGAGTTCCATACTAAACTTGAATTGCTTTCATATGCTGCCCTAGAGAATCCTTGCATCAAGCATGCTGTTGAGTTGGAGCCATCTTGTTAGGGAAATCCCTTATGATGTTTTGAAGATGACAAAATAAATCAAAGGCTACTAACATGTTTGATGGTTGAGTAATAGACTATGCAAATGATTGAACATGTAAAGGATATTGTCAAAGTCTGAAGACGGCCAGAAAACTGAATGGAACACATGTCCAAAGTATATTCTGAAGATTTCCAGATTTCTGTGTCAAAGTCTGAAGACTGCCAGACTTTAGTGTCAAAGTCTGTTCTGACAAATTCCAGACTGAACGTGAATGAAGAACCAGAAGACAGACTCTATGCTGAAGCTGAATCAGAAGACAAACTCTATGTTGAAGTTGAATCAGAAGACAGACTCTATGTTGAAGCAGAACATAACAGACTGTGTTCAGACCTTAAAGCTAAATCTGTTCAGACCCAGATTGCAAAGTCTATCGCAGTCAGACTCAGATTGTAAAGTCTATTGCTTTCAGACTTTACATCCAGATTTGACATAACGTAACACAAGCCTCGAAGATATAACGGCTAGTGATTTGGTTTGGATTCTACATCAAGATTGTTTTGATTGACTTAATCTAATTGATTGACAATTGGATCTTGAAGACAAGAACTTTCTATACGAAGAAGCTTTACTTATGGAAACCAAGATTTCGTTTGTATGGGCGATCGGAATCAATTTGGGATTCTACCTTTGTCACTCAACGGCTATCAAATCTTTTGATACGAGCTGTCCAATGGGTATATTGGAAGACGATCCTCGGGATGCTGTCCAACGGCTAGTTTTGGAAGTGGAGGAGTATTTAAGGAGATGAAGGACCGATGAGCAAGTAAGAGATAGAGTGTAGAATTTATAATTCCAAAGTCTGAGCTATCTTCTATCATACACTTGTCTCTCGTGAGCTTAAACGTTTGTGATCTTGAGAGAAATACCAAAAGAGTGACTTAGTGAGATAGTGTGATCTACTACTAAGTGTTTGCACTCAAAGTTGTAATATCTTGTTGATTGCATAGTGGAATCCAGCCAAGAAGGCTGTTAGCGTGGGAGAGTGGATGTAGGCTTGGATTAAGCCGAACCACTATAAACATTGTGTTCTTATTCTCTTCTCTAAACTCTTTATTGTGTTAAAGTCTGATCTCGCTCAAAGTCTGCTGTTCCTCAGACTTTGCTCACAACTTATTTTATTCCGCATATATTTGCCAATGTTTTATTTAAACACCTATTCACCCCCCTCTAGGTGTTGTTACTAGTCCTCTCACATCTTTCATGGAAGGGGCCTATAATCGTGTTTTGAGTGCTAGGCAGACGATGCCTCATGAGACTTATCTTTATTTTATGGACCTTCTAGCCAAGACAGTCAGGTAATTACTGTGCCTTTGTTGTTAAGATGTCTAATCGGTCAAAAGATTTGAAGTTAGCTTCAACTGGATACGACTAGATCAGTAATCAATAAAATTAGATGTGTCTCTTCCTATATTTGCAACGGAAGATATTTTTGGAAATGTATAGCATTTTTGGTGGGAGGATTGAGTCATACACTTGTGTGGCTTTTTGTTGCTTTTAAATTAAAATACAAGATTACATGACCTGTACTGATTGCTATCAACCATCGCAATATACAAATAGAAGCATGAAGTGTGACCCATCTAGATTTCAAGGTTTTAGTCAAATGGTGAGATTGTCATGCTTAAAGATTCTTTTATGTGTACTTACTCTATTCTTTCCCTTTGTACAACAGATATGAAATTGCTAGATGTAACAAGAAAGCATATGACTATTTGTCAATTAGTGATGCACGGCGAATGTTGCTATGCTCCTCTGACCAAGAACTTGCGGAATATATCAAGGAGGTAAAATTAATGAGAGGACTTTAGCTGGAATTTTCTACTTGGAATTCTATTCTAATTGACTAATTAAGTCAGTAGGATAATATACTCTCCCGCATCAGTTTAGACCTTTGGAGGGTCTCATAAAACCTCTTCTATGGAGTTGCTAGTTTATATCCTTTTCAATGATTATGATAATTTATCCTATTCTGGGATCATAGACAGATATAAAACTTACACTTGTCACATCTACTTGTCATTTGGCCCTTGCCGTCACTCTGCTAGGGTCAAACTTGGCTGGTGGGGTCAGTACTAAAACCTCGTGCTTGTAAAAAAGCTGACGTAGATAGTAAACGATAGATTCATATCCATGTAAAAAGCTGCAATGTGGGGCCTGAACATTTCTATCGCCGTTGGAATGCAGGAACATCTCGAGTGGGAGATTAAGAGTGGGTTGGCATATTTCCAGAAGGCAAAGGAATCTGCACCTTTGAAGGAAATTCCATCCCTGCAGCTTATCTATCAGACTTTGAGTTACGCAAGAGAATGGAGCTGATTTTTTAGCACCTTCTGCCGTGCAGGGTGGTTTGCACTTGTATTTGCACACTTCAGAGCTTGGTTATATTGTGCTAATGGCATCTTACCTTTTGCCCATTTCGAGAGACTTGATATTCTTTCTAACGTCTGTAACTTTATTTGATCATTATGATGAAATTTACCTCAGCGATGATGTTAGTACTCATATCCATGTCTTTTTTTTTTAACACCTTTTTGTATTTGGTCAGTAGGATATGATCCTTGTCTTGCCTGCTTGGAAGAAGCAGATATTGAAATCAGTGTTGTCACATGGAGATGGACAACTTGGAGAATGCACGTCGCTCTTAAACAAACCCTATGAGTAGAATCAAATATATGCACTGATATCAATTGCATGGGCCAACTGGGGTGGCTTGTGTCCAGCTCAATTAACTTTTGAGTTCAGTGGGTTGAAGTAGTTGTTGCTCCAGCTGCGGGCTTCGGCATAGTCTTGATTGTTGGTGCATAAGATATGTTTGATTTCAGAACCACCAGTGTGTTTGCCGATAGAGCCACAATCTCATGCTAACGACAAGCATTTCGGGCACCACTTTCCTAGAACAATATCTAAATGAGCATCGATAGAGATTGAACTAAGTTTGCGTCTTTACTAAGATCTCTTCCCTACACTTAAAAGAGTGGATTATATTTAGTGGTGTTATGACAAGCCTAGTATGTCGGCTAGAGCTGGCTTAGGGGGAAAAACAGTTTGCGGGATTTGGGAGCTGTGGCCAACTGTATTATCTCCAACCAATATGTCAAGTACCAAAATATTAGTTCAGCACTCGAGATTAGTATCATGGCAAAGATCTAATTTAACGAGCTGTAGCACTTGGCCCTCCATAAGGAACTTTCCAATTTTTGTTTGCATGTGTGACTCAAAGCCAGCATTAAGATGATCTTGAATGAATAAAAACCAATAGATGATTATGTTCGGCTGCAGGAGCTTGGTCAGTTTGAAGAGAACTCGGAAAATAAGTTAAAGTGTGCAGCTACATCATGAGCTGAAAGTATGTGTGATCTGCTCAGCTTAGACAACTCCAGTAATTAATGCAGTCGACTCTACAATTTCCTTTTTTCTCCTGAAAGGAACATTTAGCCCAATTGATAACTGATTTCTGAATCGGTCAGGGACCGACTGAACCTCTAATATCAAAAGCTGTACCATGCACCAAACAAATTCATTTAATTCTCTTGTCATGGCTATCTGCAATGGTGCCTGACGGTATTGGGTGTGATTTGTTTGCTGGGAAAAGAGTCTCTTTTCACCGGCTCGGGCATGCATGGACCCTTTGCAAGTTTGAATAATTATGGGAAGAGCAAGCGAGAGCTTTTTGTAGATTGCCGTGATGAATGTTCAGGCGGATGTGTCGGGGCATGTATCTGGTCAGTCAGGTGCTCAGTTGCCTAATGTGACCCAGCAAAATGGCAATGTCGTCCCGAATATGGTAGCTACAGGTAGTGGCACCTCTCATGCTGGCGTGGACACAAATACTCTCGGAGCTCGGCACTATATGCAAGAGAAGAGGTAACTTAGTCTAGAGCACTTGTTCTTGTGCTTTAACCTCCACAGTTCCACTGGTCCTTGTTTACTGATTGAACTTTTTACTGTCCTTTTTAAGCTTTGTTTGTCACGCCCCGATCCTCCGAGCACGTGTCCATCCCTCACTGGTCGATTAATAGCGACGTCCCAAGACGCGTTGCCGATCCATTCATTTTTGAAGCGCATGCGAAAACGACAATATAAATCCCCAGACAATAATCAGATGGGATAAAAAAGCAGGACCAGTTTTTCAAACAAAAACAAACCTTTTATAAACAACCAGGTTTATTTACAAGACACTAGACTATTTACAAAAAGGTCGGCTCGTTCCAAAAGGAACTGTCCTATGACTTACTAGTCAGATCCGTTCACCGATTCTGGTCTATTCACCTTTCCAAACTCCGGGCTTCCGGTCCTCCACCAACAGCATCTAAGGACCTGAAAATAGTTATACAATAACCAGTGAGATAATGTCTCAGTAAGTTCAACCCACTAAGACTCGATTAGGAAGCCAATATGCCATAAGGGCTGCCTAAGCACAACACGATTCATAGGACTTACTTTGGCCTTAGTTCCTCCCTGCAAATTAATTTAATTCATATAATCATCCAATCATTTCAATTCAATCAAATCAAAATGGGTCATCGATCAATTGATCCAATCGACTCCATACCATCAAGACCATCTGTTGGTCAATCCATTCAACCATCAATCAATTGAATCATTCGAATCCATACAATCGATACCATCCATAAACTTTATCGATTTGAACATTGCTCACCTAAGCTGAAATAGATATATTCATATATCATTGCTCCCCAAAGCTGATGTCTAAATTTGCTCACCGAAATTGCTAGATCAATTATTGCTCATCGAAGCTGCTAGATATTGCTCGCCCAAAGCTAATAAATGTTGCTTACGCAAAGCTGATAATATGGTATATTATATATATGCTCGCCCAAAGCTAATAATTTAGGGCTCCCAGGCCATTATAGTATACCACTCCCACCATAAAATTAATTCATCATTTTTATCATACCCGATAAAAATATCGTGTGTGGGTACATGGTCGGCCCTAGCCAAAATACAATACTTTTCTTACTTGAAAATCCCACCAATTTCCCCGATCCATAAACTCATTTTTGGCGCTGTAAACCGACGCCCGATGATTTTATAGTTAATTGCTGAAATTAATTATTTTTGGAATAATTTCCCAAAATCACAAATCACTCGAAATCAGCACAAATTAACATCCAGAAAAATAATCTAATCACACCATCACAATCAACAAAAAATTTCGATCACTGGCTATCCCGGTGCCTAATTTAGGAAAATAAATAAATAATTAATTAATTTCGAAAATTAATTATTAAATACCAAAAATGCGACTTTGGCCCGAAAAAGCCTAATTGAACGCCGAGACGGACCCGGAAAATTTCCGAATCACTCTAGATAAATACTAGAGTTTGTCTAGGCCCTAATTACACTAACTATCTACCTAACATGCATCGGTAAATCATTAAATTAACTAATCTATCTAATATATCCACATAAACCATGCTTAATTTAATCTAATCAACCCCATAAGCATCATTAAACTACTAAGTGAGGTTTAGTGAGTTAAACTCACTTGTTTAACGATCCGCTCGGATCAAATTGACGGGGGCGCGACGGGGCTCGATCTTCTCCAAGGCGGCGACACCAACGGGGCACGGCTCGGGCCTGAAAAATGGCCCGCAAAGCTTCTGATTTTCTGCTCGGGTTCCTTGACTGCTGGGGCTGTTTCAAGCGGCTGATTCGGTGAAAAAAAACAGCAAGTGCTCGGCTTCAAATGAGCTACTTCGGTGAACAAAAAAAAAAAAAAACAGCAAAGGAGGAGAATTCGCGGGGACGCTCGGGTCTTCGATCGAGCAAACAAAGAGCAGAAAAAATGAAGAAGAGACGAGACGATGGAGGGGGAGCCGAGCGAGAGAAAAGGAAAAGAAAAGGGAATGGGGGCGTGTTGGTCAAGCAGGGAAAGGGGTGAGGGAAAAGATAAAGAGAGAGAAAGGGATAAGATAACAAAAAAAAAAAAAAAAAAAAAGTCAAAGATGAGGAGACAATTGAGTGGAAAAAGTGGAGGGGTTGTCGACGTTGAGGGGTGAGGTCGGCGGAATAGGGTGGGGGGGGGGGAACATGCGCATAAGGGGTGGGGCATTCGGCCAAACGGGGGAAAAAACAAAATAAGAAGAAAATTAAAAGAAATTTCTTATGATTAAAAAATTCTTGTCTCACTTGCTTTTGTTTAGTCCAATTTGGTTCCCAAAATCCCCATGCTAAAGCACTTGATCATCACTTGCTTTCTCGCACCAAATTTCCCCTAAACGACAAGTCTCGGGCAACAAAACGGCCATTTCCTTCAATTCCGAATTCTATTTCATTTTTCTCGGAATCTGATTTTCTGAACAAACTTCTTCGATTGAGGTTCGATTCGATGAGGAAAAAGCCCACGAAATTTCCTATCACTAATTCAATTACACCATATGCCAAAAGTCCATTCAAATTGGCCAATTCGAATTTCTGCTCGTTTTCCGAATCATCCGAATTGATTTTCCGTAAAATCTCGAACTCGTCGGAAATTCCTCAAAATGTGATTCAACGTTCCTAGAATGACTCATGACACGACAGGACTTTCAATTTCTGAAATCGAATTCAAATTTGCGGTTAATTTCAATCAGATGCGGTTTTAGCATGACCTAGCCTATCGGGTAGCTTTTAGGAATTTTTTTGGTGCAATTGACCAGTGGTCAATTTTCTTCGAGCCACACGTACCTCTTCGACACATTGGCGACTCTCGGTTGTCGTAAAAATCTCGAGTATTCAAATACGGAGACATGATACCAAAACGATAGAAAAATCAATTTAGTGCCGGTCGACGAGAATTTTCAAATTTAGTGGAGTTACTCACGTTTAGCCACACATCTTAGTCGAGCTGACCTATCTCTGATCTCTAATCGATTTTTAACTGTACTGTAATGACATCTAAAGATAAGCACGGCCAAGTAGCCGATTCCTGGTCGAATTCCCAAGTCTATTGCATTGGAATCCCTTAATGGCTTAATCGGCTAGGCCAGTTATCTCATGAGTGGCCAACTCAAAAAAAAAAAAAAAAAAACACTATAGGCGCATCGACGAAAAGCCCAACTTATCCAATCGAAATCAGAACCTGAAAATCAGGATCTCACATTGTTCTCTTAGCACAGCGGCATCGGTAGCCAATTGATGATTCTCAAATGCAGAAGCTGAAGGATATTGTTAAACGCCTGGAAGACGGTCTCTTTAAATCTTCTCACTCCAAGGTCCCATTCCTCATCATTTCTCTCCTCTTCTTCTTTGTAGAAGTACAAGAAGCGGCTTATGATTGCTTTTATTGAGTTTTTCTAGTGTTTTACATTTTACATTTGCGAAAGCCAATAATCTGTTCAATTTTCTTGCTTGGTTTCACCTATTTTTTCTCGTTATCATCAGCATTTCCTTTCTTTTCGGTAAATAGTACTTGACATTCTTTTACTACTTGAAAATTACAATCATGTAGAATGAGTATATGAATTTAGGCACATTGGAGTCCCAGTTGCATAGTTTGATCAAGTGTCCACCTCCTAATAATCAAAATCCTGTCAAAATCCAGTCAATCCTAATGCAATGACGATGATGATTTCAACTCCTGGATTGTCCCATAATGGGAGTTGGACCATGATGGCAACATCTTCAGTGGATGCCCCTATGAGTTATATGGCTGGGAGTAGCAGCATGCAGCCAACAAATGCAAACACAGGAAGCCTTATGTCAAGCCTTATGCCAAACAGAATTTATCCAAAGGCATGTGCTCTCCATAATTTCTTATTATGGTTGTCTGCGCTGGTGCCAGGCAATATTGGGTGTGGTTTGCTCACTGTGAATAGAGTTTTAATGTATGTGGCACAAGCTCAGGCATGTGTAGCGAGTTTGAATTACAGGCAGAGTGAGAGCTTTTGTAGATTGATGAGATGAATGTACAGGCAGATACGTTGGGGCATGTATCTAGTCAATCGGGCACTCAGTTGCCTGGGGTGTCCCAGCAAAGTGGCAATGTTGTCCTGAATTTAGTAGCTGCAGGCAGCGGCGTCCCTCATGCTATGTTGAGCGTGGACACGGATCTTCTCAGAGCTTGGAACTATATGCAAGAGAAGATGAAATCTAATCTAGAGCACTTCTTGTGCTTTAACCTCCACAGTTCCATTGAGTCCTTGTTCGCTGATTGAACTTTTTGCTGTCACTCTTCAGCTTTGTTCACTTAGCACCGCGGCATCTGGAGCCAATTGATGATCCTCAAATGCAGAAACTGAAGGAGATTGTTAAACGCCTGGAAGACGGTCTCTTTAAATCTTCTCACTCAAAGGTCTTCCCATTCCTCATCATTTCTCTCCTCTTTCTTCTTTGTAAAAGTACAAGAAGCCGCTTATGATTACCCTTTATTGGTGTTTTTTTTTCTTATTGTTATACATTTTACATTTGCCAAAGCCAATTATTTGTTCAGTTCTCTTGCCTGGTTTCACCTGTTTTTTCTCGTCATTATCAGTTTTTGTCCTTTTTTTTTTTTTTTTTTTTTTTTGGTGAATAGCACTTGACATTCTTTGCTAATTTAAAGTTACAATTATGTAGGATGAGTACATGAATTTAGGCACATTGGAGTCCAGGTTGCATAGTTTGATCAAGCGTTCTCCTAATAATCGAAATCCAGTCAATCCTAATTCAACCATAACAATGATTCCACCTGCTGGATTGTCGCATAATGGGAGTTCGACCATGATGGCGACACCTTTAGTGGATGCACCTATGAGTAATATGGCTGGCGGCATGCAGCCAACGGATGCTAATGTTGGAAGACCTACGTCAAGTGGTGTCATGCCAACACAGGAAGCCTCATTGGAAGCCTTATGTCAACTTGAATTGTAAATGAACATTTTCATACAGATGTAGGCCTTATGCAGGATGTTTTGTTATGTTTTGAAAGTTGGGGAATTTCAATGATTTTTTTTTCTAGTTTCCCAGTATTTTAATGAAGATATAAACACCCACGCACTTTCATTTAGAAGAAACTACATAGGCTTCAAACAGAATTTACTGGCGTTGATGATTAAACATTCACTTGGAACTTCGACGAGAAAAGGATGAGAATTGATGATTAAACATTCACTTGGAACTTTGACGAGAAAAGGATGAGAATGCAAAATGGTTGGGGATTCATTCACATTTCAGAAAATGTTACAGCTAGAATATTCAACCTATCTTTCCCTATGACTGAACAAAAAGAAGCACGACATACGACATACCTAACCTGTGGACTTAGCATGTAAGAATGAATCACATGAAGTACCCCAGCTACTAAAGATTTCTCTTGTGATTAAACATACTTGCTTTCGGAGTAAATCTAACATCAGATTAATTGCCATCTCTGCACATGATGCTGCATTTCCCATGATGTCACCCGGAATTCTGGCTACTTTTATTCCATTTTTGGTGGCAGCATCGACATCAACACCTTCATGAAGATGTAAATAAATGTTGGGTACTAAATTCAGTTAAAAGCTAAAAGAACATAGTAATAATACTGACAAATAAACCAAAATCCCCCCGCCCGACATACACAAGCAAGCAAGGGCAGACACCATCTAGACTGACACCAAATTGTATTATAAGCTTCAATTGTTTCGCTTGACCTATAGTATCCGACTCGAGATGCTTGTTCTTCACCATCTCCTATAACATGATGCACATCATCAAGGTCTACCCAATCGACCTACAAAAATGGAAAATGGATGAATGGATGATCTTCAAGGTGCAGTTAGAGACAAATTTGGAAATATATGAAACAGTAAAGTCCTTACACTGCCCATCAATTGAAGCACACTAACTAACAGGCATATATTTACATTTAAACATAAGACCAAACCAAATGTGCAAAGTTGAAGATGCTCTTTTATTCCTAGTCAGTTATTTATCCAAAGGTATGTGCTGGCGACAATGGGATCGTTTCAGCAAGTTTAAGTAGGAACCCCGACAAGGGCAGATTGGTTTTTATTTCAGCAAAGTAAAAAATTTCATCACCTACATCAGTGTCTTGAAGTATACAATTCTACTATGTTACAATGATCAAAGGCAGAAATGGGATATCACTTCCAGTGCAGTAGGTAGTTGAAATCTGGCTCTACCAACGGATGCGAAAATAATTGGACGGCATCAAGACCTCAAAGGTGATGCAATCAAAAGCCCTTCATACCGCTCAAAACACATCCAGCTAACTCCATCAACAAATTCCAAATGAAGAAAGAGCAACATTAAGCATTTTCCTCCACTTCCTTTGAGCTTGTGAAGCTGTAACTCCTGCTACAGAGATTGGGAGAGAGAGAGGGAGAGAGAGAGAGAGAGAAGGCAGGGACGTTGACGTACTTGCAAGTGGGGACTGGTGAGGTAGAGAATGAGACGGAGTTTGCAGCCTCCAATCTGCACCTTTTTTTCCTCCTCAATAATTGCTGCAGATGGGATTTGTTGAATCACATCATAGTTTTTCCACAGTGGTCTGCCAGGTCTCTCAAAAGGCAAAAGGTTTGCACAGACTCTGTCACTGAGCATAACTCTTCCTCTGGAAAGGTATTCTATCTGATGAATTAATCATCTATGAATCATTTCACTCGTTACCCCACATTCAAAAATGATGTGACATATTTCATCAGTATGACCCATCTTATTCGACTGTCACTTGAATGTAATGAAAATCCCACAACTCATCACAACATCAGGAGCATATTCATGCTGTGGCATTGGAGAAAAAGCGTATTCTCGTCATCATCCAACTTACATCGAAACCTTTCTTCATGAGTTTGAAGCTTTTTGACTGGAGCTCAATAGGTAGGATCATAACATCAGGACGATTGATCAACTTTAACACCATCCACCCCCCGTGGCCTGTCCTCAATTCTCCAGCAGCGCAACGTGGTTCACAATCATTCAAACCCAGCAGCACTTTTTCTTCTACTGCATGTTCCCCAATATCAACTTAGTGAGAATCAAATACCAGTGATTTTCCAGTTCCCAGCACTTTGTATTTCCTAAGAAATTTATTTGCCAAGACTTTCCTGCTAGCATCATAAAGTGGGACCTATAAAGAAGGGGTGCTTAGGGCCTTATAACTTTTTTTGGGTAGTGAAATGCACTTGAATTAGTGTGATGCTTGGGTCACATAATGAACCGTTATCCGAAAAACAAATGAAGTGATTCATGTTGGATAAGCAAACAAAGTAGCCAGCCCAGTTTAATTTAAAGAACAGTGGCTTAAGGATGAAAACATCGTTAAAAGTGCTTCGGAATGACCTGCCTCCTTAGGGATCCGCAAACTTCAAGCTGCAAAAAACCATCATGGTATTTCTTGGCCTTTTGAGTTACTTGTATGGTGTACAAAACCTGCCATTCTACATGTCAGGGAAGTGTCAATCTCCAAGTAGGACATGCTCAGTTAAACTAACACAAAAATAAAGGAAGGACACCGCCCGCAAAAGAACATTCACATTCTCATGTTTGTCAGAAACGACTGAAGAAAAATAATGAATCTGTTATTGAATTCGTTATTTCCATAACCTCAAGCTAAAAGGAGGCAGTAAATACACAGCAATATCAAGAACGTAGTCGGCTGGTTAATGAAAACTTCATAAGAAAATCTATCAGCAAGTAGCACGAACAACTGGCTAAGTAATGAAAACTTCATAAGAAAATGTAAGCATAAAGGAATATCCTGAGGAATCCATGTAACTCGGTTCATTGCCCTCCTCTTTTACATGAAGTTCTCGTACTTATGAGTCATTCTTAAGTACCTAGAGCACAGGGCTAGAGCTAGGAAAATCTCAAGAACGTAACCGGTTAAGGTGAATTATGGATTTTCCAAATGAATGGACACACTCAGACCTTCTGTGAAGCACAAAGCTGAAAACTCAATAGATAGTTTTGTATTTTCGGTGAAGCTTTTGTCTATTATGAAACAAAATCTGACCTGTTACCGCTGATATTCTGGCATCTAATATACTCACCTTTGCCCCATTCCGATGCATCTGACCATTTTTTTTTTCTTCTGAAAGAGTACTAATGAATACATGTTTCAGTGCATCACAAACAGAATCGGGTAATTATTGTAGATCATGCAAAACATGAAGAGAAGGGAATCATGCTCCTCAACAGAAAAGAAAGAGATAAAATGGATAACAATGATGATTTTCAATTGTCGACTCTCTTTGTCTGGTCAATGAAGAAAGTATTAACTTCAAATAAAAACAATGAATTGATTCATGGCATCTGCAATTTCAAGGCCTTGTGGAAATCATCCCACATCTCATGAACATCCCTTGGACTTGCATCCTTAAAGCTCCGAATCACGATGTGCTTGCAATATCATTTTGGTGAGTATGGAGTATCGCCCAATTACATCAATTGCAGAGCCGCTGAATGATAGGGTCCATGGGATATAAACAATGAGGGAGACAATGTTAACAATCTATTGGAAGTTTAAGACTTTAGGCTAGGAGGTAAGGCAAATTACCTTCATAGAAAGACTAAACAGGAAAAATAAACACTTTATAGAACACCACGAAATGGATCAAACTGAACTGTATTTCAGGTACCTTTTAAAGTAGATTTAACATTAGTATGCTGCTGCTTTTGCATATTAATTTTTGAAGAGAATTGAAACTGTTTCCACGTGCATTTAGATCCCTCAAAGATTCATCGTTTGCTTCACTGTTGCCACGTTTAACCAAATGACCAGGAAATTCCATCATCTCCCCAGGGCTTACTTCTTCAGCTTTGTTCAGGAACCTGCCATCTAAATATTTCCAGCCCATATCATACAAGCAAACCTCGTAAAAGACCCAAATAAGTTTTCAATCATCTGAGCCATATTTATCCTGACAAAAATTTTTCACTAATCTGCTGAGAAAGGTATACGTCATGAAGAGGAAAACCAACTAATAAAGGAAGGAAGAGCTGAAATTTAATCCAGCAACAAGATAGCTGGTACTATTCAAGGGTAAAAATCAGAAGGAGATGCAGACTGTAGAGCTTTACCTACCTAGTCATAGATCCACTGCTCGAACAACGTAAGAAGCCATCATGATATTTCTTCGACTTTTGAGTTAATTGAGTTGTATACAAGGCGTATCAATCTACATCAAAAGGAATATCATGTCAACTGCAGTGCTAAGACAACAATAACACTCTCGAATATAACCACATAGAGAACATTGAGACCATTTTTCTAAGGGAAGTTTGGATATATGCTTAAAAAGCTCCAGTGATTTTCAAGAGAATCCACGAAAATATATGAAACCACCTTGATTGAGAAGACTTGATATGCAAAGCATCAGAGTTCAGAGAATCTTTATTGATCTTGAAAAGACTCTGTATGTAATATAAAGATGTGCAGAAACTGTATCCCAAAGAAAATCAAGAACGGATTCACAATCCAGGAGATACATCAAGAGGAAGACACGGCCTGGCATGGGCATAAATGAGTCAGCAAAAGTCCAAACTCACCTGTCATGCTTGATGTCCTCGAGTTCGGACTCGCCTGCAATATGCCATAGCTGTTCATTTCGTTCTTTTTGAATTCTGGAAATCGAAAAGCAAAAGAGAACGCATGCTAAGTTGTTGTAACCAGCATTTACATGCAATTAAGAGAGAGTTAGATTATGTAGGATTTCATCGCCAACCTCTAATAATATTCTGCGATGGGCTAAGGTTGATTGTCTGCTGTTTATCCTTCTCCACTTTGGTCTTCTCATTTCTTAAAACGTATGCAAAGTGGATTATACAATAACACCAGTAGACGATCACAACATTGCGAATGTACAAGAATGAGCTGTCAAATTTCAAACCAATAGAGAGACCAGCATGAAGAACAGACAATACCAGCACAATTGGATACATTCACAAACTTGTTTCTGTCAAGCGAAGTTGTTCACTTAGGAACTTTCTTTCCTCGGCCGTGAATATAAGTATCATTAAGAGGCTTTTGCCCTCCTTCAGGCTCTCCAACGTCAACCAAATAAGCACTGAACGTCAGTGTCTCGCCGGAACAAACAAGTTCATCATTCTTCAAGATCCTGCATTCCAACATCTGCTCGCTGTCGCCATACAGCATGACCTGTCGAATCATCCGACCATCAATTACGGCATGGCCTGGTCCACTCAGAACACGCTCAGTCACGGGGAGCACAACGACCGAAACCACAGAAACAGAAACAACCGAAATCCTAAGCGGCGTCAAGCTGTCGCTATCTAGTCTGATCGAGCCTGCTAAATTCGGGGAATCGATTGCCACTGCAGTTTCGACACGGACTAGCCAATCAAACCGAATCATGTCCGACGCCAATCGAAGGTAACTAAAATTGCCGATCGAATTGAGCAGGACATGAATGGCAGAGGAGATCAGTAGAGAGAAAGAGAGAGAGAGAGAGAGAGAGGGAAGGCACCTTGGCGGTGGAGGAGGGGAGAGAGAGGAAGCCGTCGCGGTAGACCTTGCGATTCTGCTTGAGGTGCTTCGTGAAGGTGACGTTCCGTTTCGTCGGAGCCTCATCCATGGTGGTGGTTTCTGCATTCGGGGAGGATCGAGAAGATCTTCTGGGGATTTCCGAGAGCTGCAAAACTAAGAAAAATTGGTGGGAGAGGGAGGGATAGTCAGCGCCTTTTGAAGAGCTTAAATAGTCATGGCGGGAGATGAATCATTAATACGAGTTTAAAGGGCTATGAGTCACTAACTACGCAACCACGCTCGCGTGACTTTCTCCTTTCATTCGATTTTAACTCACCCGAGCTAAAACGAGAAGCCCTCTTAATAAGAAAGCATCGAAATGTAGTTTAGCACGACAGCATCAAGCAAACTTATGATTCCTCCCTTAATCGAGAAAGCCTTGTACTTTTTTAGATTGTTGGCGTAACCCTTTTCAGAAGTTTAATCACATTCTATTAAGGGAAAAAGATCTGAGGAGTGTTCATCGGTAATCTTGTTGGACCAACATTTATGCAAAAAGATTTCAGTCATGCCATTGAATAGTGTGCCGAGTAGGAATTATCATTTGTTTTTCTAACTTTAGACATCCAATGAGGATATCTTCCATGGCATCTAAAGCCATGCTTCCTCTATTTGGGCAGCTTTTCGAAGGATGCAAAAATCCCCACGACAAGAGTCTTTCACATGTGGACTGCTGAAGGCTTTGTGCTGCTCGATGCGTGTGATGAAGAGAGAGAAAGTATAATGGAAGATGTAGCGGAGCTATACTTAATGGAGTTGGTTAAGAGGGGCTTGGTGCAAGTGCAACTCAATTTGAGTGGAAATATCAAAACCTGCTGCCTCCACAACTTGATGTGAGACTTTCTTGTCTTCAAGGCTAGGCAACAGGGATTTCTTCACCATTCGTTCACTTGTCCTAATTCTAATATCTCATATCAACGTGGGTGGCCTCTTTCCATTTCGATATGTAAGCACAGTGAACCTCAATATGTTGAATAGCGCTGCAGATACATTGATTATGTCGTATAAATATGAAGTGTTTCAGACCAGACACCTGCAAATGAACTTGGCACTAAAACACTCCCCATAAAAACAAGAGCTCAATTGTACAAATTTCAAATGCGATAGGCACAAAAATTTTTGGCACAAAATTTTTTAGCACTCCATTTAGATTCTTGATAGTAGCAATACAGTCAATTGAGCAATGACCATTGTCCAAAATCCAAGATCAAAACTGGGACACTCGGCCGTCACTTTCAATTGATCCCTATCTCCGGGGGTCTTCATACCATAATCAGCATCACCCCAAGAATACGTGAAAGAGATGCTTTAGATGCAAGGCTTGTTGCCACAACATTTGGGGTCAGCTTGCTCGTGAGAAGGCTGGGAGCGATAGTTGGACCAGATGTACATGCTAGTCATACAGAATTCAGTGCAATCGAGAAGGTCCACCAGGTAAATACAGAACTAGATTTTGGTTTCCTACCCGCAGTTGCTACCTGCAGCTAATTTGTTTCTGCTTGTATCGTAGTCTGCACCCAAGAGTTTCAACAAACATCAAACTCATGAAGTTCTAATGGAGTTTCAAGATGCTTATAGTCACAACCTTGCCGCCAATGGTTAAAAATGGAGCTGAAAGAATTGATTACCATAAATTTAACAGTACAAGTAGCTGTGGAATAGGTGGGAGTTGCCAATTTCAAAGCCCCCCCGTACAGTGAAATTCATTGAAATCAGAGGATGATTCTGATGAAATTTTACAATGTAGCATAGGAAACATAAACTATGAGAAAGCTAACATTAAAATAAAATAAAAAATAAATAAAAACGCTGAATTGAAAGAAATCATGGATAAATTAACCTTTTTAGACTTCATGGGACGAGGAAACTTTTCATTGCCGAAGTTATCAGTTAGATTTCCAGTGTCCCATACTCCACTAAAGCTAGTTTAGCAGCTGGCGCTCTGCCTTTGAGCAACATCATAAGAATTATCCGAATGCTGAAGCTCCTCTATTAGTGAAGTAAAACTTACCTTCCTCTCATATGACTTCCGCAATAGCAACTTGATCTAATGGTTTTCAGAGGACGGATAATATTTGATAGGCTGCATCGATTGGATTACAAGAGCTCATTTGCAAGCTGGAGTAAGTAATACAACATAGGTTCCTCCAATAAACATGGGAGTTAACTTTGGAGGAAATGCAAACTAAAGGGGGACAGCAATGCATAGACATCAATACGACCGCTCCCAAGCTTAGTTTAATGACATTCTTCTTAAGGACCAGGTTCATGAAACGATTTATCCATTTAATAACTCCTTTATGTGAAAATATATTTTCGTTTTACTTGTTAAATATCTAAATTATATATTGATGACAATATCAATTGTATTGGCTAATTCATTCATCAAAAGTTGTTCTTAGATTCTTTATTTGTTACTAATATACCAGTTTGAGGTTTTTTCATGGTAAAAAAATTAGTTTGGAATAAATTTGTCATATGTATATTAGTTTAGGGTTTTTCGTGGTATTAACCATTTGTTAAAAGATACAATTAAAAGTGAATTATTTAATCCTTACATTTGAGAACCAACCGTCACTTTATCAATCATGCACAATCCTTCCTTTTGAATTTTCACTATATGCTCCATATCAAACCTCATCAATCAATTACAATTTCGAATTGTATAGAGTTGAAATAACTCTCACTTCAATTGGGGTCAAAGTTATTTTTTTCCAAAAATTTGAATAAATAATCCACACAGATGATAGGGGAAAATGAAATGAACAAAATGGGCAAATTGCAGAATGGATAAATTATGATAATATATACGAGAGCTTCAAAACTATTACACCCACTGGCCGAAAACAGAGAATCTAAGTTCCAGTTCATGCTTGAAAAAAAATGACAAGCTCCCATATATATGATGCAATCAATTTTAGAGATGATTGTTGTGTAAGCTGAGCTTCGGCTAGAAGTCTAACTTGTTGCCCTAGTTTGGGACCCGATATTATAGATGCAACTTTCAACTAAGTGGATCCTCAATTCCATTGTTAACAATTCAATTGATAATGAACATAGCAGGCCCAAATTCTTCAAAGCCATGGTGATTTCCTTTTCTCAAGCATTCTTTTCTTGAACTTCGATCATCAATCTTTACACAAGAGTTTCTCTTCTATCACATCCAACTCTCTTGACTCATTGAGGATCTTACTCATGCCAAATGCCTTTTCTCAAATATGCTGAAAATAAAGGATTAAATAAGGTACCATGCTGGTGTAAAATACTTTTCAAACAAGTGACGATAAAATGGAACCTCAATAGAATGCATTCATTTATTAAAATTAAATATAATATATGTGTTTAATGATTTCTTTTCCTATCATCAGTGTACAAAGTGAAAGTGAGAAACAAGTAACATAGATATAGAAATGTTCAAGCTCCGCACTTGGGAGCCACTCAGGATGTTCCTTTGCCCTATGGAAATATACAAACCCACTAGGGACGTTCCTGCATTCCAACAAATAAAGAAATGT
The DNA here is from genome assembly GCA_014182715.1 of Eucalyptus cloeziana. Classification (NCBI taxonomy): domain Eukaryota; kingdom Viridiplantae; phylum Streptophyta; class Magnoliopsida; order Myrtales; family Myrtaceae; genus Eucalyptus; species Eucalyptus cloeziana. The sequence continues at coordinate 6,431,490 of CM024638.1, forward strand.
TCAGGCTCTGCACAACTTTTGACCTGGATGAATTCTTTAGCACACTATGAATCTACCGTTTGCTATCTACATCGGCACTTCTTCCAGCACGAGGTTTCCATACCGAGCCTACCTTGCACTTGCAGGCCAAACGACACGTAGATGTGGCAAGTGTCAGTTTTATATCTGTCCGCAGTACCAGAATAGGACGAACTATCCTAACCATTGGAAAGGATATAAATTAGCAACCCCATAGAAGAGGTTTTATGAGACCCTCCGTAGGTCTGAATTGGTGCTGAAGAGTATATTATCCTTCGGAGTTAACTTGTCAATTTACAACAGGATTCCAGGTAGAGAAAGCTAAAAATTTCCTCGTTGCAGGAGAACAGCAACATTTGCCATGCGTCACCTATTGACAAATAATCATTTGCTTTCTCGCTACATCCAGCAACTTCATCTATGTTATCCCAAGGTAAAGAATAAGGTAGGCACGCATAAAAAAGAACGTTTAGATACACAAAGAAATGAATTACTCATTCGGCAAGCAACACGCTAATTTCGGCGTTTAGCCACCCCAGTTTCTACTCTCGCCCGCGCATTTCGTCAAACATTTGACCAGCGCTACGAAACGCTCGGATCTTCTGCCCTTTTCCATTGCAGCTAGCGTGGCGACGATTTCAACACCACGAGCAATGACTCTCGTTTCTTCATATGCCTCCCATCCAGCGTCTTTTTGGAGAAGCATGGAATTCGCTCCACCTCCTCTCGCTTGCCGCTCGCCCTTCGCCTTGTCCCCTCCCGGCGCTTGGGAGAACTTCGCAATCTTCCATAAGCAAGTCGCGAGTTCCTCCCCTCTCCACAGCGAGCGAAACGACGGATTCCCCTCGAATTGAAGTCCACGAGGATAATAGGGGAAATAAAACGAACAGGATGGGCAAATAGCAGAATGGATGATAATTTTGATAATGAATACGTCATGTCAGCTTCGAAACAATTGCGCACGGATGGCTGGAAAGAAGTAGCCTAGCGTTCTTGCATATAGTGCAAGGTGCAAGGGTGCGTTGACTCGATAGAGAAGAGTCTAAAGCGTGAAATAAAGAAATATATGAATTCGGTTAGTGCGCATGCATACTTTCTAACTTAATATTAGATAATATATATTTATATGATATGAATTTATCCCGAATTAATTTTTTGACAATGAAAAATTTGAAATTTGTATGCTTGTAATAAATTTACCAAAAACTAATTTTCAACTATGAAAAATTCCAAACCGATAAACTTGTGATAAATTTATTTATACACCAAAAGTCTCAAACTAGTACATTTGTAACTAAATATACCATTCGTTAAATTGAATTAATACCACAAAAAATCATAAAAATTTGTATACTTATGATAAATGGAAGGTAAAACCCCAAATTGATACATCCGTCAACTGTTACATATCATTCAATTCAACAATTTGACAATAAAATTTAACGAAAATTAACGGAAGGTAAATTTATCACAAGTGTACTAATTTATGGTTTTTTATGGTCAAAAAATTAATTTAGGGTAAATTTATTACATGTGTACTAATTTTGGGTTTTTGGTGATCAAAAAATTAGTTCTGAGCAAATTTGTTATAAGTGTATTAATTTGAAGTTTTTCATGGCCAAACATTAGTTTTGGATAGTTTAGGGTTTTTCATAATATTAAATTTTTAACAAATTGGACTAGTATTTCTTGGGGAGAAAAAATAGAAGATTGGCTCCGATCTAGCTTTTGCACCTTTAACTTAAGAGAACAAAGGCCAATTCTATTGAAATCAAATTTCGAAGATCAAATTGAACATTGATTAAGAATTTAGGGACCAAATTTGATATCACCTTCCCATTTAAATTTGGAGCCCACTGGCCAAGTAAACACGTCCATGTCCAACTTCCTTTCGCGCCAATAACTCTAACAAGACATCGAAGTCCCGTGAAAGCTGCATTATCATAGAACACTATCATTCTGGAATTTACTCATTTCGTTCGTTCCATTTTCCCTCTCATCCTTGTGAGCTTCGATGGCGGAATCTCTTATTCCACTCGCTGTGGAAAAATCTCACACTTGCTCGTAGAAGATGCGAAACTCTTGCGAGTTTGGCGAGGGGACAAGTGGAGGGCACGCGAGAGGAGGTGGCACAAATCCAATGCTTCTCAAAAGACGCTGATACGAGACTAGACGAAGTGGGAGTCATTCCTCGTGGCGTTGCATATGTCATCGTCAAAGTCGTTGCTAAACCAAAGATGAGGGAAGATCCGAGCATATTTTTCAGATGCTGGCCAGGTGGTTGACAAAATGCCCATGTGAGTTGAAATCTACACAACGAAATGGGACTGTATGCACTTAAGGAATTGGGAGCAAAGCAGGATGCGGCCCTAAAGTCGATGAGAAATGGCAGAACTAGGCCCTTTCATTTAAAGCTGTAAGGAGACAGATTCGAACACGTAAATAATGGGCTTTTGTTCATTTGCCATCCCACGGCCCAAGAGAATATGGGCAGGTAAAAATGCACCCATCCTCAACCCTTTTCTTCAAAATAGTTCGATCAAATCAAATCTCCGACGAGCAAATAATTCACTACTTTGATTAGATTGTAAAGAATCGAGATCCGGCTGAATTAATCGAAAGATTTTAAGGTCTTTTCAACTTGATTAATCAACTCCAATTGAAGCATATCTTTTCGGATCGTTTCTCAATTAGAGAAAAAGTGAGATATGAAAGAACATAAAGGGATCAAAGAGAGATTGATAGCATAAATCAGGAACAGCATACATCACTGTCGTGGATCAAGAAGTAACCTTATCCCATTTTCAGAACATAATCGAAGCATATGCCCTCGAGTCATTAAAGCTCTATCTCGCACAGCACTAAGTATCACTCTATCGACGTTATCATCGCATGGCGGGCCAACTAAGTCTTGATAGGTGGGGGAGATTCACACCTATTTTCTTTCCCTCAACGAGGGAAAAAAACATCAAGAAACAGTAGCCATGAATTTCTACAAAGCTTTTGAGAATTTAGAGGTAATAATAATGATAATATATCGACAGACAAGGAGCGTCGGTGCATCCACGTTGTTTAACACTAATTGAAATTGTTCGATCTGTGCTTTGGAAACTTGAATAATCCCTCATCTTTGATTAGAGGGAGTTCGTTGTCAGGAAGCAACTTTTGAAAAATCAGCACAAGTTGTTGCACATCATTTTTCAAGCGAATGAAATAGGAGCGGCAAGTTGTTTTCGGTTTGTATAGTCCAAATCTTGCATCTAGATAAACAATGAGGCGTAAACCATAAAACTCAATGAGAAAAATGGAAAATCGTGATTAAAAAAATTCCAATTGGCTTTTTCAATACGTATTAATCGAAGGGACGAGCAACAACAGTGAGGCACCTTCTCAGTTTCTTCTCATAATTTCTTCAGCTTCTGTGCTTCCTTCTTTCGTTACAATTTTTCGTGCGGTTTTCCATCAAAGGGGCCCAACAAGGACAAAAAGAAAAGAGACAAAGCATTCGTCGTCGAAACGTGTGAAGCACGAAGCAAGAAGCGACCTCTGTCGTTTCTCGCCATTCTTTATTGCATCCCTGTAACAAATTTTTAGCTCCGACTACTCATGTTTTATCTTTCTTCTTTTTTGACAATTTCTGCTTATTGACTACCCTACCGTGTGCATTGGTTTTTCTTTACATTTTCTTTTGTTACGGTTGTCTGGGCAAAAGTGTTTCCTGTAGAAGTTGTCATTTATCTACTAAACTTTTTCTCCGTTTCTTTCTGACATATGAGAGGTCACATCTTAATCTTATGGGTCCTCCTTCTCTAAAGCATGTCAATGAAAGAAGTGAGAGCGAGCCTCCCTCCTAATGCTATTTTCTCATCCTATGCTATACTATTTTGAGGGCTTTTTATAAATTTATCAGAATATTATTAAAACGTGATTTAAAGACACTAATTAATCACACTCAATCAAGAAAAATTTTTCATTTTCATTATACTATTTGCACCATATATGATAAATTTTTCCCCTGAAAACTTTTAAATATAAAGATTAGACTCTTGGAATATCTCAATCTTCCAAATAAATTCACATCAATGTCCACTTAGTGAAGCTATGAGTGTATTCTTTGTTTTCGTGCATAGAAGTGCAAGACAAACCGCCAAAACTACAAAAGTAATCTGTTTAGAATCCACACCTCTTGAAAAGCAAGAGATAATTTCACAAATTGGTAAACTCACAACACCTCGAATCCACCTCCTTTTGTTTCTTTGCTCCTTGGCAAGGGTTCGGCCCAGACGATTTGCATAAAATGTCTAGCAATCCCTATGCTTTTAAACTATACTTATATGGCCAAATCAAGAAGATGTTAGAACACAAGTATTTGCCCCTGCATCTGAGGAGGTTGGTCTTTGTCAGGCCGCTGAATTTAGAGGAATGCAGAATTGGTAAAAGAGCCACACCACGTCTTTCTCCAGCTAGGATCGAAGTCTGTCCAAATCGAGGACCATGTCTAAAGGAATCCATGTATGCAACACTGAGGGAGACATTGTGGAGGCCGTCGGGAAGCCATGTCGAAGGGAGAAATCAAAACACTATGTGTGTAGTACTTGAGGACTTTCTCTACCTAGTTGTCAAATTAAAAGTAGTATTTCTCAAAAGTTAATAATTTTGATAGTGAATTGCTCAGTTCGCAGATTATTTAGCAATGGCGATAGACAATAATAACGTAACAAGATTAATTGGCTTGAAATCTATGTGCCGAATCAAATTTCAAACCAAAAGGCAAAATTTGTTGATTTTACTAGATTTTGCTGAACCAAACCAACCGGAATTTATCCATCCCATCTTAATTAGCTCTTTCATGCTGTTTATTAGCCTTGCATTTTTCTTGAAAATTATTAAAAGTAGCCTTCAACTCCAATTTCTTCAAGGGTTAAGATGAACAATTTTATAGTTGGCGCTAAAATTGGCTGCTGACCAGTCTTTGATTGGTCAATTTAAGGAACCAATTTGTGTTTTGTTGCAGGGGATCCTTACCCACATCGCAAAGAAACCCTAATCCTCTGTTCTCACTCTGTTAGTCGCTTATCTCATCTCTGTCGACAAAAGAGATCATCACCACCGTCTACGATCATGTAGTTTGACGTCATCATCACCACCATCGCGAATTTCATTGCGATAAAAAAAAAAATGTTAACAAGGTAACCCTAGGTACGGTCTAAAAATAGTCGGAAAAATAAATGTCAGGCCGTCATGCGCTAAACTAAAATCTCTTATAGTGGACTGGCCACTTAAAGATAGAGTTCCATAAAATCACATTTTCTTTAGAATTTAAGAATCTCTAATCATATGGAATGCAAATTCTGCATCATCTTGACAACTCTCTTGTTTTATGTTTGGTTAGAGCTTCGAGGGCGTTTCATGTTGCAAATTGGGAGATCGCGTGTTACTGTCATTGATTGCATGCAATTGTTCTAGATTAGGCTAATTATATATATTAAAAGCCTGAACCTGATAGATTTGGGAAGTTTGTAGGGTATGTCATGGGCTTTTAAGGAATCCATCCTCCATGCCTGTGCCTGGATTGTGAAAATAAAAAGAAAAAAAGATACAACAATTGCTCATTAATCTTTTGTAAGACTTTGCATGAATAGATAAATACAAATTAGCAACATCCATAAGTATAAAGTTGTACAAAGCATGTTAAAGTCACGTGTTTTCATGAACATTATATACATGTGGTCATTTTGCATATCATGGATACTCACACTTATGTTCCATAGTCAAGATATTTAATCATTAACTCATTGAGAAATCATGACAACACTTTCCTAAGTCTTTAGAGCGTGAGAAGTGCATGTATAAAGTTTTCAAATTAGACAAACAGTTAGATCATCGCAATTTACCCTTAATTTTGTGGAGTTGAATGTAATTAACACGGAGGAGTGTAATTGATTTGGGTGTGTTTATGAGATGGCATGAGCCATAATATATCTTATAGTAGGTATAATCCGTGGTGGTCTATTTTTCCACCCACAAGGAACAAAAATGTTGCCATCAGTATTAGCCCACGCGAAACCAATCTTTTGACGAACCCATAAAGCAATGCACATAAAGCCACTGGCCCTGAGAAAGCAATCTTTTGACTAAAAATAAAGCCAGTAGCCCATTATAAACCCATCTTTTGACGTCACATAAAGCAAAAATATGATGATTGATGTGGGATTATTGCCACCGCCCAGGGGAAACCAATCTTCTTTGGACGGCACATAAAGCAAAAATATGATGCTGAATCGCTGCTCATAGCCCGTGTGAAACCAACTTCTTTTGACGGGACAGAAAGCAAAAATATGATGCTGAATTATTGCTACTAGCCCATGTGCCATTTTACCGTCATGCCATCGCCAATGTATAGTTAGCCGTGGAGAGCTGTGATGGTGATGATGATGATGATCCGACCATTTTTAAAATGCTGGCTAGGTGTTTGACAAAATGGCCATGTGATTTAAAACAGTGTCCGAACGCATGAAATAGAAGTGGCATGTTGCTCTGGGTTTGCATAGTCCAATTCTTGCATTTAGATGAAGGATAAGATGTAACATATAAAATCGAGAAACACGAAAAAGCGTGTTTGAGAAAATACCCATCGGCTTTTTCAAAACATATTTAATCAAAGGGGACGAGGAACATGAAAAATACAACAAAGCGACGGCGGTTGAAATTCTCATACTTTCTTCAGCTCCCATGTATCGGTCTTTCTTTGCAATTTTTCGTGCAAGCTGTCCATCAAAGGGGACCCAAAAGACAAAAATGAAAAGAGACAAAGCATTGGGGGTCGAAACGATAAGCCTGAAGCAAGAAACAACCTCTCTCGTGTTTCGCCATTCTTTGTAGAATTCGTGTAATGAATTTTCCGCTCCAACTGCTCATTTCTTTTTCTTTTTCTTTTTCTTGTTGACAATTTCTGTTAATTGACTACTCTCTCATGGTGCATTAGTCTTTCTTTACATTTTTTTTTTTTTTTTACAATTGTTTGGACGAAAGTTTTTCTTGTAGAAGTTGTCATTTATCTAATAAAATTTTTCTCTGTCTCTAGTGGACAAAAGTGTTTTCCGCCACACTTAAAATCCCTAATGACTCTGGAATTTGAATCGTTGTGAGGAAGACAAAGCTCGAAACGTATCCACCACAGGTGGTGGTTCCATCTCTAGCGGTGTTAATCGTTGAATCTGGCACATGAGAGGTCACATCATGATCTTACGGGAATCCTTCTCGAAACATGTGAATGAAGGTAGCAAGAGCGAGCCTCCCTCCTTCGCTACTTTGAAGCCTTTTACACATTCATTAGAATCTTATTGAAGAGGGCTTTAAGGACACTCATTAATTATGTCTAATGAAGAAATATTGTCATTTTCCTTATATTGATCGTACAATAAATGAGAAATTTTTCTACTAAAAACTTTCACGCACCCTTGAAGGGTTTCGACCTTCCAAATAAATTTACTCCTTTTGTCGGTTGAGAGAAGATGTGATTGTATTATTTGTTTGGTCCACAGAAATGCGAAACAAATTGCCAAAACTACAAAAGTAGTCCGTTTGGAATCTGCACCTCCCAAAAAGCAGGAGATAATCTCACGACTTGGTAAACTCACAAATACCTCAAGTCCGACTCCTCCTGTTTCTTTTCTCTTTGACAAGGGTTCGGCCGAGACGATTTGCATAAAATGTCTTGCATTCCCTACGCTTCTAAACTATACTTTATATGGCCAAATCAGGGAGATACCGGAACACAAGTATACGCCCCTGCATTTGAGGAGGTTGGTCTTGGTCGTGCCTGGAATTTGCGGCACATAAAGCCCGTGGCCCCTGAGAAAGCTAACTTTTGACGACACAAAAAGCTAGTAGCCCATTAGAAGCCCATACTTTCACGCCGCGTAAAGCAAAACTGTGAAGATTGATGTTGAATCAATGCCATGGCCCAGGGAAACCAATCTTCTTTTGACGAGACATGAAGCAAAAATATGATGCTGAATCATTGTCCAGGTGAAATTAATCTTTTTTTGACGTGTGATGCTGAATTATTGCTCCTAGCCAATGTGCCATTACCGCATAAGCCATCGCCTATATATAGTTAGCCGTGGAGAGTAGTGATGGTGACGAAGATGCTGAGCACTCTGACCCAATCCCAGTATTATAATTATTGAACAATAATCATTTTTTATTGTTGTTTCGGGCTCAGTCGTAAAATTGGCAGCGGATCGTTCGGAGAGATCTACATCGGTGGACTGCTCGTTAATTGATACTTGATTTTTGCTTTATATATTTTGCTTTTAGTTTGATTTTGATCAAACTTTTTCTTGGATTGTTTTCAGGTACTAACATTTAGACGAACAAAGAAGTTGCAATTAAGCTTGTGAGTCGCTAGTTGATACTTGATTTTTGCTTTCTACCCGTTCTACTTTCTCTAGTTTTTGTGCATGTTAGTTTTTTTTTAGTGTTGTTGTAATCATTGCATCCATATTTTGTCGATTTAAAATTTTGATGTTTATTTTTACATTCTTTAAGACGATATGGAATGTGCTTTGTTTCGTTTTCTTTTTCTTGGATCATTTAAATGACATAGATATCGGTTCACTTACTTCCAGCAAGTTGGCGATGCTAACCTCTATACTCTAGAATGATTATTATTAACAAGTGGAAGCTTTCCTCAGTTTGTGACTTCGACATGCACTTGTAGTATGTTGTACGTTTAGAGTTGTGATGCATGAATTCGTGCTGTGCTTCTGGTATAGTACAACTATAAGCCCAAGCAATTCATCTTTGGTGTTCTTTTACGATGTGTGTCTCAATATTTTCGTCAAGTTTGTGCACGTTTGGGCTTGTTGAATATCGGCTTTTGGCCTGATAGGTTACTTATAAGAGAGACAAAAAAAAAATGGATTTTCGCTTGAAACATGTATGTTTTGACTGAGTGAGATTAATGAGGGGGTTGATTGGGAAGCAACTGAGGTAACTCTTTGATGACATGAAGAAACACTGTTACCAATTAATTAGTGAGAGTGTCTAGTCAGCAACGCAACGTACTTTACCAGTGGAGGCGTGAAGAGAGGAGAGAGCCGTCACGATATATATCTCGTGGTCCTGCTTCAGGTGCTTCTTGAAGGCGACTTTCCGTTTCTTCACGGCTTCCCCAGTCGTGCAGTTGGGATTTGAATTTCTAGGGATTTGAAGAGCTGCAAGAGTTCGTTTGTTAGCTAAATAATTTCAATTTCGTTTCACTTATAGGACGTATTGAAATTTCAGCTGTTTGTTATCAAAATTTTTACATGCTTATTAGATGGGTGTAATTTAATAATTGAATTTTGCTCAATTACAATATAGTTGAGGCAAGCTTATGATGACAAACTTTTGTTCCGATTTTTTCCCCAAACCTGTGAGACAATCTCACTATGAGTAAGCTTTTGACAAATTTTGCTTTAATTACGAGATATTTAACAAGGACCACTTCTAACGAAGAAGTCCATAATCAAATAGGTTCATAAATAGAGCCACCGTGAGCTAGCCTTTACTAACGGGGCTAAGGCCAAAAGCTTAAGACCCTTATGCCGCCCGCCTATTTCTCTATAAATACAGGAGTAAGCCATTCCAATACTATGCTTTCTCTATACATTCCGTACTTTTCACACTCTAGTCCCATGCTAATTTAAGCATCGAAGGATTCTTAATGGGCCATATCCTGCGAACTTCTTTTCTTTGTGGAGTGCAGGTTCAAGGCACGATTCACAGAAGAAAAAAATCGAAGCTCATGCTTGTTGCAACTCCAAGAGTGAAAGAATGAACATAATTACCAGCTTAGTACACTTTGAAGAGAAGTTGCCAAGCTCGGAGACCTAATAAAGCTCAAGTCATTCGTGGGGTGATTTTGTTGCATCCGTGGCTGTAGAATATGTATTATCAATGCAATACGCAACTTTATAAGTACTTATTCCTCTTCTTTGCAACTCGCAGGCCTATATGTGCAGAGGTTGTCAACGCATAGAAAGTGAACTCTGTGAGTCATTCTCAATCACAAGCTCCAGCGGTCATTGTCAAGTAGTGCAATAGCAATGGCCGAGGCTGTTGTTTCGTCCGTGGGGCAGACAATAGGAAATCTGCTCATCGACGAGGCCAAATTCTTGTGGGACGTGAAGGGCAAGGTCGAGGACCTGTACAGGGAGCTGAGGCTGATCCGGTGCTTGCTGAGGGATGCGGATACAAGAAGAGAGCACAACCAAGCTGTTGGAGAATGTGTCGCGCAACTCCGAGACCTTGCCTATGATGCCGAGGACGTCATCGAGAGATACACCCTGAGAGTCGAGCTGAAGAAGGGACAATACATCACCAGAGCATGTGCTTGCTTCTTGGCGAACAGCACGTGCCTACAGGTTCATGCAGTGGCGACAGAGATTGATGGCTTAAAATCCAGAATTTCCAATCTTAGAATGAGCATGCTGGCATTTGGCGCACAACCTGCGAATGAGGGCGAACTCAAACACACGAGAGCTTCGGTGTTGAAACGATATTATGACCGTTTCGAGGAGGATTTAATTGGGAGGGAACATAGTGTTAAGACGTTGGTGGAAGAGCTATCGAATGGTGGAGAAACGCGTCAAGTTATTTTTATATGGGGAATGGGTGGTGTGGGTAAGACCTCACTTGCCAAGAAAGTTTTCGCTCATGACACAGTGAGGAACAATTTTGATGATCTCGCTTGGGTTTGCGTATCTCAAGAATATCGCGTGAGGGATATCTTGGAGGAAATTTTCGTTAAGTTGAAACCTGATCAAAGAGATGGGCTTACGAAGATGAACGAAGAGGAATTGTCGACAACTGTGTACAATACCCAAAAAGAGAAGAGATGTCTCGTGGTTCTTGACGATATTTGGACCAACGAGGCATGGGACAGTCTTCGATCCGCATTCCCGATCAAGGACACAAGAAGCAAGCTATTGATAACAACTCGCAATAGAGAAGTAGCGACGCATATCGACTCCGGAGGTCTTTTCCATGAACTTGAATGCTTATCGTCCCAGGAAAGCTGGGATTTGCTAAAGAAAAGGGCGTTCCCAGGAACGAAAGGTAAGAATTCTCTAAGGTTATTATCCTAACATATAATAGCTTCAAGAGATTATATTGCCTATTTGATTATGATTTATGTCGCTTCGGTTATTATTTCAGGATTGGCCGTTGAAATTTCTTCTGATGGACTCAGAGTTGGTCAAGGTACTGCTACGGGCCAAGTTGTAGAAGGAGGTATTCCAAGACAGTTAGAGACGAAGGAACAAAAACCGGGTACTTCATTGCTCAATTTGTGCTTTCAGAAGCTTTAGCATTTTATGAATCGATAGTTACGGTGGAATTCAAATGATTGTAATATTGGGTATTACGCACCATAATTTCAATATTTCGAGAATCAGTTGCCCCTCTTATTTCTTTATAGCTAACAATTATGCCACTAAACCAACATCCAAAACTTTGCTCCTCCTTTCCTCTAATGAGGTTAGATATTGAAGAGGCTTTTATATGGCCAACATAATAAGCAATTTTTATAGGATTTATAAAATAACGTGTAGCCTAGCTATCATACTTCTTCTATGGGCTTCATCTTAGGTCCACCTTTCGCATTTGTGATTAGTTGGCTAAACAATAAGATTTGAGATCGTTAGGAAAATTGTGAATCTTTATGCAACAAAATAAGCAACAAAATATGGTGGCAATGATTTTCACTAGAATTTGCACTGGAGATTAGTAGCACACTGAAATCATAGGAGATTGCTAGCACACTCAATATGTTGCTTTCATTTTTCTTCATCAAGCAGGATTATTGATGTTATACATTTGCTTGAGTCACTTAATTCAAGCCACATATAGCAAAGACAATACATTCCATTTGTTAATTTAGGTTCTTGATCTTTCAAGCGTAGATGGAGCCATTTATAGGAGCTTTGTTGTGGTCCATATCGTCTTTCCCCTTACAAAAGCATAAATGAACCATGAAATATAAAGAACTATAGCTTCTTACTTATATGACTATAAGCAAATTTTCGTCCTTGAAGTTATCCTCTTATGATACTTCAATCTTCATATGATTGTTAAGTTGCAATTTGTTGCCTGATATTGTGTAGTAATCACTCAAGACATGAAGAGATTAGGAGATGAACTCCTTAAGAAGTGTGGAGGATTACCCTTGGCTATTATTGTGCTTGGTGGGCTTCTGGCAGTTAATGAATGGAAGACAGTTCAGGAAAAGATCAATTTGCATTTTGGTGATGAGGGTGATGTATTGAAAGTGTTGGCCTTAAGCTATGACGATCTACCATGGCATTTAAAGCCATGCTTCCTCTATTTGGGTAGCTTTTCGGAGGATGCAGAAATCCCTGCAATGAAGGTTCTTCGCATGTGGATTGCTGAAGGCTTTGTGTCACTAGATGAATATGAGGAAGAGAGAGAAATAACAGTGGAAGATATAGCAGAGCAATATTTAGTAGAGTTGATTAATAGGGGAATGATTCAAGTACAATTCAACTTGAGTGGAAAGATCAAAACCTGCCACCTTCATGATCTGATGCGAGACTTATGCCTATCTAGGGCTAGGCGGGAGAGGTTTCTTAGCATTCTTAACATCCATCAAGACCATGAAACGAAGGATTGTTCTCCTTCTATGGCAACAAAAGTTAAGTTGACTTGCAAAACACGAAGGCTTTCTCTCAATGTGAGTGCTAAAGGAAACATGATTCCAAGAGTAAAACAAATAGGAAGGACTATGCTCCACCTTCGAACTTTCATGGTCTCCGAATTTGCCGAAGGGAAGTGGAAGCAACTTCAACCAATTTTCATCAACTGTAAGTTTCTCAGAGTTCTAAAACTCGAGGGCCTTGATTACTTGAGAGGAAATTTACCTAAATCAGTGGGAGACCTAATCCATTTAAGATTCATAAGTTTAGCAAGAAGTAGTTTCAAGGACTTGCCACAATCTTTGGGAAACCTAATATATATGGAATTCTTGGACATTCATATGGATCCATATATTAGGGTAATTGTGCCAAATGTGTTGTGGAAGATGAGAAGGTTGAGGTATCTCCGTCTTCCTACCCACTTTGCCGTCAAGAAGAGATTTTGTGGGGATCAAAGGAAGTTGCAGTTGAACACTTTAAATAGCCTACGGATATTGAAAAACTTTTCTTTGAAGATGTGTGATGTGAACAATTTAAGCAAATTGACCAATCTGCAAAAACTGACTATGATCGGCAGGTGTGATTCTAACAACTTCATCACGGTTCCACGACTTGGTAAATTCAATTTGAAACATCTTCAATCCTTGTTTTTTTTATCCAAAAGCTCTCAATTTACTGAAGGCGAATTGAGTATGACGTTAAGCTGGTGTCATGATTGTGAACTATTTCTAAGTATAAAAATAGAGAAGTTACCAAAATATGAAAGTCTACCTCAGCACCTGAGTAAGCTGGTCTTATGCGATACCCAACTCGAAGAAGATCCAATGCCAATATTGGAGAAATTGGATCACTTGGTTGTCCTCATGCTGGGGTATGATGCTATCTTGGGAAGGGAAATGGTTTGTTCTGCAGGAGGCTTTCCCCAACTCAAGTATTTACTTCTTTTTATTCTGGATAATTTGGAGGAGTGGAGAGTCGCTGAAGGGGCCATGCCTCATCTTTCTCGATTGGCGATCAGCAGCTGTCCCAAGTTGACTGTACCTGGAGGGCTCCCCCACCCGCATGGCGATTGTGATGACCTTTATCGTCTGGTTAAGAAGCTCGGGTGGTAATAGAGAAAAAAAAGAAAAAGAAAACGGAAGATAAAGTGGTGAGAGAGAAGAGGCAACGATGTGGGTGGTCGGTGGTGGCCCCAGCTGTCCAGGAGAGAGAAAAAGGCGGCGTTGGCTTGTGGGTTGTCGGGGGGTGGGCCCCCAGTTTATAGCGGATGCGGAAAATGAAAAGCACAAAATCAGCTTTTCACTATATTTTAGCTGAAGTTGGTTGTATCACAATCCTTTATAGAATTTCTCGAGTATATATCTTATCAAATACATTACATGAAAGTATATATTGCACATTAGATGCATAAATTGAATGAAAGGATTCTCTCCTTTCCCAAAAAAAAATAATAATTAAGAGTATTGCTAAATAAGTGAAAATTAGAATAAATATTTTTAAATCTCATTGTACATAATACCCGCAAATGTTTGATTATATTATCCTTTTTATATATGTAATAGAATTGGCTATGTGGAATAGTTATGAAATATAAAAAAAAAAAAATTCCATGGTGCGGTAGAATCTATGAACATAAACAGATGATTAGAAGGTGTAAAAAAAATCTAAGTTTTTAGTAATTAACTAATATTTTTTTAAAAATAAAGATAAATGCGAAGCATGGCAAGAGCACCAGTTGCTTCCCGCCACGGTGTTTGACATGGCCAACCCATCTTCATCACTCATCAATCAGCCATTAGTTAATCCTGGCCGTTGATTTTTGCTTAAACAAATAAATCATGCATGATTCAATGATTCTCTCTTCTTTGTTAAGCTCTAGCACTAGTGAGTGCCGCCCTTCTGATTTTGTAGCCGTAATTATTATTTTTATTTTTAATTGTAATACAGCCAAACGATAATTAATTTAAGTAATATGCTTTTATTTTTCTAGGAGAAATATCTAGGATATCAATGGTTTGGTTCGATTTAGTTTTCTTGGAAAATCAAACCAAACCGAACTGGTAAATGGCTAAACCGAATCCAATGCAATCTAAACCAAATGCCATTCAGTTCGGATTTTCAATTTTCACTTTTTTTTGGCTGAACCGAACCAAATTCTTCCCTCACCATAGCTGGTCGACACGCCTCCACGACGTCGTCCTCTTCGAAATCCGCAAAAGCAGACACACTCGCAGATTTTTTCCTCTTCCTCGGGAGCTTCCGCATTGGCATAATCTCGCTTGATGCTGACTTGGTGTCGGACTCGGTCCTCTCGACCTGAATCTCCTTCAGTTGACTGTACACATCGTCGACACTCTGCTCATGCTCTTCCTCTTCTTCTTCAACTCCTTCCAGTTCTGGCGCTTCTTGCTCTTCTAGTTCTTCATCTCCAGCTGGGTCAACTTGTTCTTCCTCCTCAGCTTGGGTACTCTGTTGTTCCGGCTCCAGGGGTTGCTGAGAGCTGGGATGGGTCGGTGAAAAGCTGGCTTGGGCATTTTATCAAACACATCGCAGGCGTTCTTCTGGGGACTGAAATCGCGCGTGCTAAGCGCAGGGTTGGAGACTACGAGTATTTTAACCTGTTTATATGAGCAAAGGGGACGAAGCTACGAGTCAATGAAGACAACTTCAGTTATTGTCTACGAACCAAATCAGTGCCGGCGATGAAGCGGCTACGATCCATATAGCGGACAATCTCTCAGAGCATCGGAAATCATTCCGCGAATCAGTTTCTGCCAGTTGTTCTTCCACTCCAGAAATATTTTAAGTTTTTTTTTTTCTCAGTGAATCTGTAAAAGGAAACCCGGATCCATGTCGAATGAAAGAAACGTGACGTCCCTTCTCGAGCGGTTAGAGAGAAAGAAGGGTGAGCGAGATTTTCTCTTTCGACGACCTCGAGTTCCGCGGGTCTCTTCCTCTCGTGAGCACGGAAGGGTAAAAACGGCAACTTTCTCGGCTATGGTGGAGAGGTGAATGTGAACGATGATGAAGAGCGTCGTCGTCTCATGGTGAGCGAAGAAGAAGACGAGCGAGAGAGAGAGAGAGAGAGAGAGTGAGAGAGAGAGTATTGTCCATAAGTGTGATTTTATATTTTATAAGTTCAATTCGGTTAACCAAATCAAATCGAACCAATAAAATTTGAACAGGTAAAAAGAAATGTGGTTTCTACTATTATTTGAATAAAAAATCGAACCCAATAAAAATTCTGTTTCTTGATGTATGTTTCCGATGAGCTCTTACTGTCGCCGGAATGAGTCCGGCGTTAGCCGAAGTAGTGACTGGCAAAGATGACTTGGTGATGGTCGGCGACGTTAGGTGTTGACGTCGGATCGATTAGATTTCCGGCGTGGGTTCGTGCGATGAAATTCTTGTGTGGCGTGGCTTTGGGTGGAGGTCTCGTGAGGAAGTCTTCGGGAAGGAGACCTGCGATGGGGAAGAAGATGCAGGCGAAAGGGAAATAAAAGAACAAAAAGGAAAAAAGAGAAATTGAAGAGAGAGTGACGAATGACTACGTTGGGCTTATTTAGTTTTAATTAGGCTTAATAGGCTGTGGGCTTAAATAGGTTTAATGAGCTGGGGTTGGTAAAGTCGGGATGGTTTTATCCTTAGACGTGCTTGGGCTGAGCTTAGCGAGATGGGCTTAGTGTGCTTAATTTCTATCAAATAGGCTGGATGGGTTTTCTTTTAGAAATGGGTTAGTTTTAAACAAGCCCAATCATGTCGTGGCCCAAGCCCGAGAGTCAAGTTCAGCCTACGTTCAGGCCGGGTCCAGTCCTTATTTTCTGAATAAATCCTTTAAAATTAAGAATTAAAAATTCAAAAAAATAATAAAAATTCCGAAAATTCCAAAAATTCTTTAAAAAGATCCGGAAATTCAGAAAAATTAGACATCTTTAGAAAAATCTTAAAATATAGCATTTTGAGTAGTTTTCTCTTAAAAGGTGAAAAATTCTTAGAAAATTGAAATTCAATTGAATAGGCCTTTAAAGCTTCATCATAAGATTTTTGGATGTCTTTATTCTTTTTTTCAAACGATGCTAGGTTGCTGCTTGCGCTTTTTGATTCGATTATACTTGATTGTGCAATTTCAATATATTGATTGTTATTTTCTTAGAATGGTTAGGATTCACCTTAACACATTCACTAGGCTGTCATGACACTTTGATTAGCAAATAGTTAAATTTAAGCACCGAAAGGGCTTTAGTTAAATAATTAGAGTAATCAAGTCCCTAATTGTGAAATCTTTGGTTGTGCATGCATCAAAACGATGCTCCCACATCTTGATTAGTGTTTTTAGCTGACCCTCAACAATGGCTAGTGACAACTCTTTTTGAACACATAGATTAGGAAAACCAATGTCACGTAAGATGTGGACTTGGAAGAGTCCACGCTTTGTACGCAAGTACCTCTAAACCTATATTCCCCCTATTGAGGGGTGGGTCATGGCAATATATGATTTTATTTTCTTTTTCCTGTTGAGTCTATAGCATAAACAAAGATAGAGTTTATATTTTCCACGAATTTAAGTTCACAATAAGATTCAAATTTCATGTGTTGAGCAAAAATCACATTAATTCGCTTGAGATAGTCAGAATTGAAATGTCGTACTTTTTTTTTTTTTTTTTTTTTTTTCATGAGCTTTTGCTAGGAGGGTATCAGAGAGTGTTCTTTTAAAGGATTATGAATTAAAAGTCAATTGAATATGTAAGAGACCTATGTCTAAGCCTAAATAATTGATTTATATAAGAAAAAGGACTGCAGAAATCTAGAACAACCGAGTGAAAGATAAAGAGGAATTTGTCACAATTAAACCTTTACCTCGTGGTGAGAATCTGACTTGGCCTGCCTCGAGTTCCTTCATTATTTTATCTTTTTGTGTTTCATTTGTCTCCTCGGCCTTTTTTGGCTAAGATAAAGTGTTTAATTTGTCTTTATTTTTCTCTTGATATTTTTCTTTGACGACCGACGAACTTTCCTCTATTGAACACAAGGTACGGTTTGTGGCAAAAAAGTTAAAATTTCTTCTTCATGCATCGAATAAGAATGACTCCTTTTTTTAGTCACGAAGATTATGTTAGATAATAGAATGTCCGCCAACGATTGATGTAAGTCACAACTAGAATATATGGATACAGTTTAATCTAAATCCTTGCTCAAGACAAGATGAGGGTGATGATTTCGTGTAAATTTGAGGCCTACAAAGTCAAATTTGGCTATAATAGCAAGTTGAATCGGTAGGGGATAATGAGACTACATTCTATTCATTTCGAAGTTTGAGTTAATAGACAAAAGGATAATCTAGATTTCAAATGCACTTTCGTCTTGCGTAACAAAGATGTGTTGCAATTTTCATGCATTATTTCAAAATTCGATTAACATCAAGTTTGATTTCTTATAAGATTAGAGGTAATGTTCATCTTAAAAGAATGTTGCGCATAGTTAAGAATTTCATGTTAATTGAATTGACTCTGAGAGGCCATTTTCATCACGATGATAAACATACTACTAATACAATTTGCTGATTATATAGAGGCTATATGATTTGAACATGAACTTCTGCGATTAAATCTTGGGACGATAAGGAGTGCAATCGAAATGTGACGATGATCATAGCCATGGTCTATACTTATCATTCAGAAGATATCCAAAATTTTCCCGTATAAATCAAGTTGAAAAGCATATGATATTCGTTTGGGCAAAGCCGAATATCTTCATCCTTTCAATAACTTGGTTCCCTTATCCATGCATTCCTCTTTGAGCCAAGTTCATGTCTGTCACACTGTGCCCTTTTTACTTTTCTCTGTCTCTTTTTTTTTCCTTTTTCAATATATACTAGACCCGCGTGTTGTATTAGAAAAAATGAGAAGAAAAAACAGATACAAGTTAGTAATTATCAAATATTGGTAATTCAAAATCGATTGAATTAATATTGGGAAATGTTTCAAAAAAGAATTGATAACTAAAAACTAATTGGCAATATCTTCAGAAAAAAAAAGTTGACAACCCACTCAAATTAAGCTTGGTAGTTTCATAGGAGAGATTGTAACCTTAATATGTTGCTAAGCTATGTTGATAAAATTTGTAATTTGTAAACAATCGAAAAGTGTTAGTAACTTAATATGAGAGTTGGTAATCCTTTTTGCTTACAAAAAACATTTGAAAATTGCCGATTTCTCAAGAAATATAACCACACGATTTGTTTCTTGTTTTTCTCAGAACGGAACGCTAGGATTCTGCGTGATGAGGATACTTGAGACGGCTCCCTTATGTCCTTTCGTCCCAACGAAGAAACCACTCAAAAACGAAAGAAAGATCACGAAGTTTCACTAAGCAGTTGGCTCCACTTTAGCTCTCGCGCCTTAGCGAATTGATTAATTATTAGCTGTTGTGTATAATATAGTTTCGAAGCTCCCACACACATCATCATAATTCGTGAAAGCTGCATTAGCACAATTCATCCATTCTGCGATTTGCCAGTTTTGTTCGCTTCATTTTTCCCTATCGTCCTTGCGGACTTCAGTGTAGGGGTATCTGTTGTTTCGCTCGCTGTTGAGAGAGCTCGCGATTTGCTGATGGAAGGTGCAAAGTTCTGGCGCGCGCCGTGAGGGGACAAGGGAAGGTGGAGGGCTGGGGAGAGGAGGTGGAGCGAATTCGATGCTTCTTCAAAGGCGCTTATGGGAGGCATGACGGAATATAAGTCGTCGCTTGAGGTGTTGGAGACTTCATCATGAAATCAGCATTGGTGAGGAGAGAAGATGGGAGCATTCCATAGTGCCGTTCAAATGTTTGGTGAAATGCGCGAGTAGAAACTGGGGTACATAAAATTGAAATTTGGCATTTTGCTTTAGACTCGTGTAATTTATTTCTCAGTATATAGATAAACAATGACGAGAAATAGAAATTAACTGGAAAAGAAAAAGACCAACTAACACTAAATTAGTAAACTGTGCACATCCCAGTCTCCTACATTTGTCTTTTTATCCGTATCCCGGTCTCCTACGTTCTTTCTGAATTGGTACCCCTGTCTCTTACATGTAAGGCCACAAGAGTGCTTACTTTTATCCTTTCTCTTTGTACAACAGAGATGAAATTGCTGGGTGTAGAGAGAGAGAGAGAGCATATGATTTTTTGCCAATTAGTGACGCGTGGCAAATGTTGCTGCTCTCCCGCGACGAAGAACTTGCGAAATATATCTAGGAGGTAAATACCATGAGAGGACTTCTAGTTTTCTCTACCTGAAATTCTATTCTAAATTGACTAATTAAGCCAAAGAGAATAATATCCGATCCGGCATCAGTTTGGACCTTCGAAGGGTCTCATAAAACCTCTTCTATGGAGTTGCTAATTCATAACCTTTTCAACTATTTTGATTGTTCATCTTATTATGGAATCACAGACAGGTGTACAAGTTACACTTACCACATATATGTGTCATTTGGCCCTTGCTGTTGCTCTGTTGGGGTCAAACTTGGCAGGGTGGGCTCAATAGGGAAACCTCACGCTTGAAAAAGTGCTGATGTAGATAGTAAATGGTAGATTCATAGTGTGTGGAAGAATTTATCCATGTAAAAAGCTCTACTGCGGAGCGTGAACAATTACATGTGTTATCTGTTGGAATATAGGAGCATCTCGAGCAGGAGATTAGAGCAGGTTCGTATATTTTCAGATGGTGAAGGAATCTGCACCTTCGAAGGAAATTCCTTCCCTGCAGCTATCAATTAAACGTTGAGTTATGCAAGAGAGGCGGAGCGAATTGTTTAGGATCTACTGCCATGTGCGGTGGTTTGCATTGGTATCTGCAAACTTTGAGGATTGGTCATATGTGCTAATGGTATCTCATCTCTTTTGCCCATTTCGAGAAACTTGATACTTTTCAAAGTCTGTAATTTTATTTTATCGTTATGATGAAATTTATCTTAGCAAACATCTTGCTACTCATGTCCATGTCACTTTGTTGAACATAATTTTGTATTTGATCATAGGATACTTTCCTTGCCTAACCTGCTCAGAAGAAGTAAATATCAAAGTTAGTTTTTTCACATGGAGATAGACAACTTGGAGAAAGTTATGTTGCTCTTAGCCAATCTAACCCTATAAGTAGACCTTGATACAATTAGGTTTAACTTGTTATAGTAGGATTGACTCTATGCACACTTGGTGACATCAACTGTCTTCATTGGTCAAAAAGTTGCAGGGCATTGACATAGGAATATAGGCCAACCACGGTTGCTTGTGTCCAATTCAATTACGTTGTCGCACCGTCTGTTGGCATGTGCCTACTTTAGATTGTTGGTATTCGGAAGCCATCTTATAAGATCGACTTGGACTATATGGCTTAGGAATGTGAGATTTTTCATTAATGAAGATTATTCTAGTCTCTGTTCTTGTGAATGCTTTGTGAGGAAAGTGTCCCTTGTCCATTTGCCTTACGCCACACACCAGATGTATAAAGAATAAAATTTTGTGTCCTATCATGTTGGAACATGGAGATATAATGTTTTAATGGATGTTAATTAATCACGATAAAGAAGTCATTTGATTTGATGTGTGAATATGCTTCAAGCAGATGTAAAGAGGAGAGCTGGATTTGTTCTATAATAGCCAAAAGAGAGGGGAAAAATAGGGAAGGTTTATGTTCTAAACTGAGTACTGAACATAGGATGTCACAACTTCACAGCCAAGTTCAGATAGAAAGTTCCTATGACACTTTGAATGGCAAAGAAGTCGTGCCCTATCTCTACCGTTGGATGTGCAATGCATCATTGATCAGGAGACAAGAAACTAATCCTCACCGTTAGATCAAAGTTTTCTCATATTAGCAATCGGATTTTGCCCGATAATTTTGTCGGGCAAAATTTCACAGTGCGAAAAGTTATAGTAAATCCAAACCCAAGAGTATAGTCCGTCTCCCTTCAAAAATCCATTAATGAAGCTAGATGGCATATTTAGTACAATGGCTAATGAGATGAAAGATCTAATCGATATTTCTGGTTTTTTGTCTAGAAGAAAATCATTATACATGCCAATTTCAAGCATCGACACCTATACTATTTTTAATTTTAATAAATAAATTTATTCCGTTGAGGTTCCATTTTACTATCACTTTTTTTTTTTTTTTTTATTTAAACCTTTATCATTAGCATATGTATGTGACAATATGAACGGAATTATATGAGAAAAGGCATTTATTAATTGAATTGTAATTAATGGAACCAATGATCAACTTAGTTGAAAGTTACATCTTTAATTGTGGTACTCAAACCTGGGCAACAAATTAGACCGCTACTTCAAGCTTGGGTTACCCAATCATCATCTCTAAAATATATATTATCATACTTATACTCAAAGATATGTCTTTTCAACAATGAAATGGAAACTGACCAAAAAAAAAAAAAAAAAAAAAAAAAAACAATGAACTGGAAAATTATGACCAAAACAAAAAAAAAAAAAAAACAATGAACTGGAAATTAGACTATTTCTTTTTCAGCCATTGGGTGTAATGGCTTTGAAGCTCATGCATACGTTATCAAAATCTATCCATCTTGCAATTTGACCATTTTGTTCGTTTCATTTTCCCTATCATCCCTGTCAATTATTTATTCATATTTCTGAAAAAAAAAATATTTGACTCCTATTCAAGTGAGGGTTATTTTGACTCTGTAGATAGTGAACTCGTAATTGATTGATGAGGTTTAAAATTGATGGACATACAGAGAAAATTCAAAAGGAAGGAGTGTGCATGGATGATAAAATGACGGATGATTCTATAAAAGAATGCAGGGATTAAATATTTTACTTTTAATTGAATATTTTTAACAAAGTGGGCTGGTAATTTCTGTTGAAAAAAAGAAGAAGTATGGCTCCAATCTAGCTCATGCACCTTTCTAGCCTTTCTAGAGAATTGATGTTTTAAGGCTTCAAATTGGTTTTTGGTAGTCATTTGGATTATGTGTCGGCTGAAAGGATCAATTAACTTAAATCAGAGAGCACAAATACCAATTTGGTCAAAATTCAATTTCAAGTACCAAATTTAACTAAAATTTTAGGGTCCAACTTTTATTTTCCCTCTCGTCCTTGGGGGCTTCAAAGACGGAACCTCTCTTATTCCGCTCGCCGGAGAGAGAGCTCGTGACTTGCTCGTAGAAGATGCAAAATTCTCGCGGGTTGCGAAGGGACAAGTGAAGGGCATGCGAGAGAAGGCGACGGAGAATCCGATGCTTTTCTCGGTGGACGCTGATGCGAGACGAGTTGCAATGAGCGTCACTGCTCATTGGGTTGGAGACACCGTCGTCAAAGTCGGTGCGGAACCGAAGAAGAGGGGAAGATCCGAGCATTTTCAAGTGGTGGCCGGGTGCTTGACAAAATGCCCACGTGGGGAGTTGAAACGGCGTTCGGGCGCATGAAATGGAAGCGATGGGTTGCTCTCGTTTTTGTGGTGTAGTTCTTGCATTGTGATGAACGATGGCGTAGGATAAAAATGCGATGAGAGAAAAAGAAGAAAACCACGATTAAGAAAAAGACCAATAGGCGCATCCACTGTACATTAATTGAAGGGACAAGTAATATGGAGAAAAAACGACAAAGAGAAACGGCGAGGCACCTCCTCAGGTTTCTTCTCATAATATCTTCAGCTCTTGTGCTTTGGTCTTTCTTTACAATTTTTCGTGCAGTTGTCCATCAAAGGGACCCAGAAAGGTAAAAGAAAAAGACAAGAAACCAAAAGGGACAAAGCAATCGGTGGTCAGAAACGCGAAGCCATGAAGCAACCTCTCTCGTTTTCCGCCATTCTTTGTAGTATTCCTGTAATACACTCTCCGCTCCAACTGCTCATTTCTTCTTTAACAATTGACTACCCTCTCGTGGGCGTTGTTTGCTGCAGAAGTTGTCTGAATCTTGAAGTAAGGAGGTTTTCCTTTTTCAAAAAATTAATCACTTTTCAAAAAATTTAATCATTTTGATGATGAGTTATTAATTTTTCAGAATGCGAGAACTGCAATAACGAATATTAAAAATATATGATGCTAAATTATTGCCATTAGTCACCAGCCCATGGGAAACGAATGTTTTGATGGCACATACAACAAAATTGCATCATTACCTGTATGTCATTGTCTATAAATATTTAGCTGTAGAGGCTCATGATGATGATAATGGTGAGGATGAAGATGATGAGCTCATTGACCCCATCCCAGTATTATTATTGAACAATAATCCTCCTGCATTATTGTTTCTGGTTGATCCTAGAGAAAAGTTCCGGCTCGGTCGTAAGATCGGTAGCGGATCATAAGGAGAGGTCTACCTTGGTGGACTGCTTGCTGATTGGTACTTGATTTTTGCCCTATCCGTTGTGATCTTAGTTTGATTTTGTTTGGACGAACGAGGAAGTCTCAATTAAGCTTGTGGTGGCTCTTCTCCCAGTTTTTTCTTTTGGTCAGACTTCTCCCAGTTAAATTGACCATTTTCTTTTTTCTAATTTTTGTGCATTTCTTTTTCTTTTAGTATTGTTGTGGTCAATACATCGGTGTTTTGTTGATTTAGAATTCTGATGTTTTATTTTACGTTCTTTCGGGCAACATGGATTGTGCTTTGCTTCATTTCTTTCTTGAGTTGTGCGACTGGCATAGATATTGATAGGTTCACTTGCTTACTGCAAGTCGCCGGTGCTAACTTTTATATTTCAGAATTATCATTGTTAACAAGAGGAACTTTCCTGGGTTTGTGGCTTTTACATGCATGTGAGTATATGTTTGATGCTGTGATGCATGAATTCATGTCATGCTTCTGGTATAATACGATTGTATGCCCAAGTAAATGCTCCTTTGTCCCTTTGTCCCTTGTTGAGCATTGACTTTTTGCCTGGAAGATAACCTAAAAGAAAGATCGATATTTTGCTTGAGACATGTATGTTTTGACTGAGCGAGATCAATGAGGGGGTCGCTATGAAACAACTGAGGCAACTATAGTATTCTAGAGAGACCACGCGATAGACCTTGCGGTCATGCTTCAAGTGCTTTGTGAAGCTGACTTAAATAAAAATTGGAGCTTATGCTTGTTGCTCCAAGAGTTCGCAAGCTTCAAGACCCAATAAGCTCCAAGCCATTTGTGGGGTGATTTTCTTGCGCAGCCATGGATATAGAATATGTACTTATCAATGCAATATGCAACTTTCTAAGTGCTTATTCCTCCTCTCTTCTTTGCAACTCGCAGGCCTATTGGTTCAGAGCTTGTTAACGCATGGAAAGTGAATTTCCAATTTCCAAGTCATTCTCCATCATAAGCTCCACTGATCATTGTCAAGTAGTCCAATGCCAATGACCGAGTTGTTTTTGTCGATGGGGCAGACAACAGGGAAGCTGCTCATCGACGAGGCCAAATTCTTATGGGGCATGGCGGGCAAGGTCAAGGACCTGCAAAAGGAGCTGAAGCTGATCCAGTGCTTGCTGAGAGATGCGGACACTAGATGAGAGCACGACCAAGCTGTTGGAGAATGGGTCGCACAACTCTGTGACATTGCCTATGATGCCGAGGACGTCACAGAGTGATACATCCTCAGAGTCGTGCTGAAGAAGGACACAACATCAGCAAAGCATATGCTTGCTTCGTGGCAAAGTGCACGTGCATGCAGGTTCAGGTGGCGAGGACAGAAATTGATGGCTTAAAATCCAGCATGTCCAATTTGAGAATTAGTATGCAATGTCATGGAATACAATCTGTGAATGAGGACGAACGCCATGCCATTTGATATATTTCCAGTGATCTTCAACCTATTGAGGTACACTTTATGATGCAAAGAAACTGAGATATGGGTCTATCCAGTTTCCTTTGTCCCCTGTTCTTCTTAGTTCTTGTCCAAGAACT
This sequence comes from Eucalyptus cloeziana, assembly GCA_014182715.1. Classification (NCBI taxonomy): domain Eukaryota; kingdom Viridiplantae; phylum Streptophyta; class Magnoliopsida; order Myrtales; family Myrtaceae; genus Eucalyptus; species Eucalyptus cloeziana. The sequence goes on from CM024638.1 coordinate 6,457,106, forward strand.
CGTATAACTTGCTGTCCTTTATCAACTAACGCATGCTAAGCAAGGCCTTGAAGAGATGTTTGAGGTAAATTTGCATAAGTGTACTAATCTGGGGTTTATATGATTAAAAAATTAGATTGAGATCACAAGTGTACTATTTTGGGATTTTTTGTTATCAAAAAATTAATTTTGGATAAATTTATCACAGATGTATCGGTTTTGGGTTTTTCGTAATATTAAACTTTTAACAAATTGGAATAGTATTTCTTGGGAAAAAAAAGAAAAAGATTGGCTCCAATCTAGCTCTTGCACCTTAAATTAAAGAGAACAAGACCAATTCGATTGAAATTAAATTTCAAAGATCAAATTGAACAATGATTTAGAATTTAGGGACCAACTTTGATATCACCTTCCCGTTTAAATCTGAAGCCCATTGGCCGAGTGAACTTTTAGATTTAGAAGCTACTAAACACATGCATGTCCACCTTCCTTTCGCGCCAATAACTCTTAACAAGATATTGAAGTCTCGTGAAAGCTGCATTATCATAGAACACTATCATTCTGGAATTTACTCATTTTGTTCATTTCATTTTCCCTCTTATCCTTGTGAGCTTCGATGGCGGAATCTCTTATTCCACTCGCTGTAGAGAAATCTCACACTTGCTCTTAGAAGATGCGAAACTCTTGCGGGTTTGGCGAGGGGACAAGCGAAGGGCATGCGAGAGGTGGCACAAATCCAGTGCTACTCGAAAGACGCTGATATGAGACTAGACGAAGTGGGAGTCATTCCCCGTCGCGTTGCAGATGTCGTCGTAAAAGTCGTTGCTAAACCAAAGACGAGGGAAGATCCGAGCATATTTTTCAAATGCTGGCCAGGTGGTTGACAAAATGCCCATGTGAGTTGAAATCTACACAGCGAAATGGGACTGTATGCACTTATGGAATTGGGAGCAATGCAGGTTGCGGCCCTAAAGTCGACGAGCAATAGCAGAACTAGGCCCTTCATTTAAAGCTTAAGGGAGACAGATTCGAACACGTGAATAATGGGCTTTTGTTCATTTGCCATCCCACGGCCCAAGAGAATATGGGCAGGTAAAAATGCATCAGTCCTCTACCCTTTTCTTCAAAAAAGTTCGATCAAATCAAATCTCCAACGAGCAAATAATTCACAAATTTGATTATATCGTAAAGAAACGAGATCCAGCTGAATTATTCGAAAGATTTTAAGATCTTTTCAACACGATTAATCAACCCCAGTTGAAGCACATCCTTATGGATCGTTTCTCAATAAGAGAAGTAGTGCCAAACAAAATAGCAGAAAAGGGACCGGAGAGAGACTGATATAGCAAACCAGGGATAGCAGTACATGACCGTAGTGGATCAAGAAGTAACCTTACCACATTTTCAAAATATGCTCGAAGCACATGCCTTCGAGTCATTAAAAGCTCTATCTCGCACAGCCATAATTATTACTATATCAACGTTTATCATCGTGTTACAGGCCAACTAAGTCTTGATAGATGGGGTCCAAATCCTGCAATACAACAAAAGATTCGATTTCATACAATTAAGAAATTCGTACCTATTTCCTTTCCCTCAACGAGAGAAAAAAAAAACCCAAAAAACCATCAAGAAAGAGAATCTATGAATTTTTACAAAGCTTTTGAGAATTTAGAGGTAATAATAATGATAATATATCAGTAGACAGGAGCATATGAAAATTGTTTGATCTGTCTTCTGAAACTTGAATCATCCCTCATCTTTGATTAGAGGGAGTTCGCCATTAGGAAGCAACTTTTGTAAAATCAGTACAAGTTGTTGCACATCATTTTTCAAGCGTAGGAAATAGAAGTGTTGTGTTGCTTTTGGTTTATATAGTCCAATTCTTGCATGTAGATGAACAACGAGACATAAACTATAAAACTCAACGAGAAAAACGGAAAACAGTGATTAAAAAAATACCAATTGGCTTTTCCAATACATATTAATCGAAGGGATGAACAACAACAGTGAGGCACCTCCTCAGATTTCTTCTCATAATTTCTTCAGCTCCTGAGCTTCGTTCTTTCTTTACAATTTATTGTGTGGTTGCCCATCAAAGGGACCCAACAAAGACAAAAAGAAAAGAGACAAAGCATTGGTGGTCGAAACGTGAAGCATGAAGCCAGAAGCAACCTCTCTCATGTTTCGCCATTCTGTGTAGAATTCCTGCGATGAATTTTTAGCTCCGACTGCACGGGTCTTTTTTTTTTCTTGTGTTTTTTTTTTTTTTTTTTTTTGGACAATTTCTGTTTATTGACTACCTAATTTCTGTTTAATGACTACCCTACCATGTGCATTGGTCTTTCTTTACATCTTTTCTTACCGTTGTCTGGGCAAAAGTGTTTCTTGTAGAAGTTGTCATTTATCAACCTAACTTTCTCTCCGCCTGTTGGAAGATATTCGAGAATATTTGATCAAACAAGAAGATTTGATTTGATTTATTTATGATTTGTACATATCAATCAAGATTAGATTTAGATTTAGATTGATACATAGAATAATTTACTTTCTTTAATTACATATTCATTGTACTATATTTACAAGAGATCTGTACATCTTCAATTGAATTAATGAGAATACAATACATTCTCTCCGTCCTCTCTTCATTCTCTCGGTTTCTCTCATGGTATCAGAGCCTCCAGGCTTCTGATCTTAGCTTCCGCTTCAATCTTCCTTCTCGACCTTTTGCCAAAATCCTATCATACAAAACAGAATAGCATCAGTGTCACTCCTAAAGAAGATTTTTTTTTGCTTACCATGGACACGCCGCAAGATGAAACTTCTGTTGCTCGTGATCAGTCTACTGAAGGAGTCATTCCACAGATTTCGCAGGCTCGGAATTCACCTGCAGTTCTTCCTCAAATCGAACAACAATCATCAGCAATGGAACAACAACCGTTCTAGGCCCAACCCATCCAGTGGCAACCCACGGAGGCTCAATCCAATATGGGGCAACCCATGATGGGCCAACCTTACCAGTGGATTCCTTATCCACTTTACCTTGGGCCAAGCCCAAGTTCATCATCGCCTGGTTTCGTGGGCCACCAGAGCCACGTCCAAACCAACGGAGGCCCGCCAACCACAAGTGGGGCAAACACAGCCAAAGGCTTGGAGCGGACAAACGGGTCGGGTCGGCGGGTACGGGGAACAAATCCCTACCCAGGGATATTACAATGCGGGTTTTCCAATCGGGTCGAGCGAATCGGGTCTAGGGACGAATCCCTACCCGAATCTCGCACCTGGTTTCCTGCCATTTCCAGCAGGGACTTTCGCCGGACGACCAAAACCCGGCGACCCTCTTTCTTTCCAATACCGACGGACGGAAGCTGCGCCGATCGGCCAACAGTTGATCGAATCGAAAATTACCACAAATGGTCGCGGGAGTTAGGCGCGCCCTAGCAACAAAGGAAAAGACGGTTTTCTTGACGGATCTATTCCCATACACAGTCGATGAACGTCTAGCCGGACTCGGAGGAAGAGCAATCGACTCATCCGAACTTGGATCGGAATTGCGTCTCCAGCAGGTCTCGGCTAGACTACCACCGACAGAGGATGCCAGAAATATGTGGAAAAACATTGAAGAAATGTACGGTAAACTTGATCAAGCGAAGATATTTACCCTAATGTAGGAAATCAGCAATTTAAAACAGGGTAACATGTTAGTGATGGCTTGTTTTAACAAGCTATCGTCACTGTGGAACAACCTCGAGGCGGCAGAGGAGAAGCTCGAGGGCCCAGAATCCACGATCAGGCAATACAGATCTATCAAGGACAGGGAGAAAGCCACACGCTTTCTCCTCATTTTGAACGACACTTTTCTTACCTTTCGATCGCAGATTCTTGCCATGGAGCCCATGCCACCAATTGGCCGAATCTTTCAACTAGCGGTGCAGGAGGAGAGCCAGCGCCTCGCATCATCGGACCATGCAAGGAGTAGCGAGAGCATCGCTCTTGCGGTTCGCGGCGATCGGCGAGACGGGTTCAAAACCCTAGCTCGCAAGAGAGAAAGAAGGGGCATGCTAGGGTTTGGCGGAACAGCTGAGTCGTTTTCCTTTAATAAGGAGTCCTTCAACGGCTCAGATCGAGCGCGCGGATCTAATGGCTCAGATCGAGCGCGAGGATTCGACGGCTCAGATCGAGCGCGAGGATCCCACGGCTCGCAAATGGGCGACACATTAAGCGGATCGCACGGTGGAGATTTGTCCGCGGGAAAGGAGATCGACGGCCCGATTCTTGCCACGTCGCCAAGGAATTTCGGGCAAAATTTCAAAGGAAAGGGTAAATTATTTTGCGAATATTGCAAACGTTTTAACCATGTAATTGACAGCTGTTGGAAATTGCACGGAAGGCCAGGAGACAAAGGAAAAAAAATTTCAACTGCTTATCAAGTCAGTGAACCCATTGGTCAAAATTCTTATCCTCCCATTACTTATGGTCAATATCAACAGCTGATTCAAGCAATGCAACAATTGGATAAATGCGACAAAGGAGGGAGTTTTTCGGGTATCACATATTCCTTGATTAATTCTATATCAAGGAAAGCATGGATTATTGATTCATGGGCAAGTGATCACATTATTTGTGACAAAGTTTTTTTCTCAAGTATAAATGATGAACTCGATTTTCCTGTTTCTGTCCAATTACCAAATGGAAATATCACCCATGTTAATGTGACAGGAATAGTAAACCTCAATCCCCAGATTATTCTTAGAAATGTCCTATATGTCCCGGAATTCCAATTCAATCTCATCTCTGTGTCAAAAGTCTGCACAGAAAATTCATGTCAAATATTATTCAATGCTGATACCTGTTTCTTTCAGGCCCTTTCGACTGGGAGACTGATAGGCTGGGGTAAAGTTTCAGAAGGATTATTTTTCTGGTCCAATTTTCCGAGTAATTCTGGTTTACCATGTAATTCATTGAATAAATCTTCCTTATGTAATTTGAGCATGAATGACAAAAATTCCCTTATGCACTTGAGATTGGGTCATAGTTCTTCTTTTCCTTGCCATCAATGTCCTATATGTCCACTTGCAAAACAATCTCACAATCCTTTTCCATCTAGTAATTCCTGTACTAGTGAGACTTTTTCTCTAATTCATGTGGGTATTTGGGGACCTCATCGTACTGTTAATCATGATGGATCTCGTTACTTCCTCACTATAGTCGACGATTATTCTCGTGCAACATGGATTTTTTTTTATGCAGTCTAAGGATCAGACTTACTCCTATTTAAAAACATTCATCACATTATCCAAGAATCAGTCTAAAAAATCCATTCAGCGGATTCGAACTGATAACGGAGCAGAATTTTTCAGTCACAATTGCTCTTTCTTTCTTTCATCTCATGGGATCCAACATGAAAGTTCATGCGTTTACACACCACAACAAAACGGAGTGGTTGAACGCAAGCATCACCATCTACTAGAAGTGGCACGTGCTTTGAAATTCCAAGCTTCAATTCCTGAAGAATATTGGGGAGATTGTGTCACCACGGCTGCTTATTTAATCAACCGTATGCCCACTCGGGTTCTCAATGGGCGTATGCCATTTGAATTGTTATTTCGGAAGAAACGTGAACTAACAAATCTCAGGGTTTTCGGATGTCTATGCTATATTGCAACAGTGACTATTTCAAATCCTCGTGGTTTATTATCTGAGGAAACATTACCTAGTGATTCTAATTACATATCACTAGAGCAGACGAGGGGTATTCTGGTTCCCACTTTTCTTCCAGCAACAACAGAACATGTAGCTGAGAATTTGTCCTCCTCAGAAGATCCCTTGGAGCATATTCCAGAAGATTCCAGCAACAATGAGGACATCCAGGATACTTCAACACTGCCCTCTCATGAGAGAGTCCAACATCCTATAGCAGTCGATCCACCAAGACGCTCTGGTCGTGCCACACGACCTCCAACATGGACCAAAGATTTTATTTGTGCCACTCACAATTCTCCAGGTATCCAGTACCCTATTTCATCCTATGTTTCCTTTCATAGATTATCACAGGAACATAGATGTTGCATTAGTCGTCTATCAGAGGATAGAGAACCATCTAGTTATGATGAAGCATCCACTGATCCAAAATGGCAACAAGCCATGAAGGCAGAACTGAAGGCACTGATTGATAATCAAACATGGAATCTTGTTACCCTACCTCCTAATCGCAAGCCAATTGGATGCAAGTGGGTCTACAAGACTAAATATCGTGCTGATGGATCCATCGAACGATACAAGGCACGATTGGTTGCCAAGGGTTACACCCAATGAGAAGGTTTTGACTACCATGAAACCTTTTCTCCAGTCACCAAAGATGTCACGGTCCGTTCATTTTTAACTGTTGCTGCAATAAATGACTGGCCTCTACATCAGATGGATGTACACAATGCCTTTCTTCACGGTGATTTAGACGAAGAAATCTATATGGATATTCCCCAGGGCTTACGAAGACGGGGGGAGAATAGAGTATGTCGTCTTTGCAAATCCCTTTATGGATTGAAACAGGCATCCAGGCAATGGTACGCCAAATTTGCAGATGCTCTTACAACAGCAGGCTTCAAACAATCCAAGCATGACTATGCTTTATTCACACAAAGGTATGTCATCTATCTATTTGATGATATATGTCGATGATATTCTCCTTATGGGAAATGACAAAACTGCCATAGAAAGATTCAAGGAATATTTGCATGCTACCTTTCACATTAAAGATTTAGGAGCACCTAAATATTTCCTTGGAATTGAAATTGCCCGATCCGAACAAGGAATTTCCCTTAGTCAACGCAAGTTTGTTATGGAGATTATATCAGAAGCAGGTTTGTCAGGATGTAAGCCAGCAATAATTCCCATCGAAGCGAGAACACTAAGTTAACTACTGCAGATTATGATAAGGGTATATCTAGAAATGATGATCCAACACTCAGCGATCCATCAGGTTATCAAAGGCTTGTCGGGAAGCTTATATATCTGACTATGACCAGACCTGACATCTCTTATGCAGTATAGACAATTAGTCAGTTCATGCACAATCCAAAGCAATCCTATTTGGAGGCTGCCTTGAAAATTGTGAAATATTTGAAGAAATGTCCAGGACTCGGGATACTTCTATCCAAGAGATGCGACATGCAAATGACAGCATACTGTGATGCAGATTATGCAACATGTCCCATGAGTCGAAGATCAGTCACTGGATATTGCATCAAATTGGGAGAATCTCTTCTTTCATGGAAGACCAAGAAGCAACCTACTGTATCCTTGTCCTCAGCTGAAGCAGAGTATAGAGCTATGGCAAAAACTACTTGTCAAATAGTATGGTTACGAGGCCTTCTTGAAGATCTCGGAATACAAGTATAAGGACCAATAAAGTTGCACTGTGACAATGATGCAGCTCTCAAACTTGCTGCAAATCCTATTGTGCATGAAAGAACCAAGCACATAGAAGTGGATTGTCATTTCACACGGGAGAAGATCCAAGAAGGAGTGATTGAGACAAAGGGAATTGGGACTACAGAACAGCCAGCGGATATCTTTACCAAACCCTTACGTCAGAGACAACACGCATATCTTTTGAGCAAGCTAGGCGTCTTGGACATCTACAAGCCACCAGCTTGAGGGGGAGTGTTGGAAGATATGCGAGAATATTTTATCAAACAAGAAGATTTGATTTGATTTATTTATGATTTGTACATATCAATCAAGATTAGATTTAGATATAGATTGATACATAGAATAATTTACTTTCTTTAATTACATATTCATTGTACTATATTTACAAGAGATCTGTACATCTTCAATTGAATTAATGAGAATACAATACATTCTCTCCGTCCTCTCTTCATTCTCTCGGTTTCTCTCACCGCCTCTTTCGGTGCTGATCGTTGAAGCTTGCGTATGAGAGATCACATCATTATCTTATGGAAATCCTTATTGTGAATGTAAGAGAGAGAGCCTCCCCTCCTTTCCTACTTTTGAGAGCCTTTTATTAATTTATCATGACTTACCAAAGGGACCACAAAAAGAAGAGAAACAAAGCATTGGTGGTCGATGAAGCCTGAAGCAAGAAGCGACCTCTGTTGTTTCTCGCCAGTCTTTATTGCATCCTTGTTTTAGCTCCGACTGCTCAGTGCTCATGTCTTCTCTTTTTTCTTTTTGGACAATTTCTCTTATTGATTACCCTACCATGTGCATCGGTCTTTCCTTACATGTTCTTTTTTTACAGTTGTCTGGACAAAAGTGTTTCCTGTAGAAGTTGTCATTTATCTTCCAAACTTTTTCTCCATCTCTTTCGGTGTTGATCGTTCAATCTAGCAGATGAAAGGTCACATCTTAATCTTATGGGTAATCCTTCTCTAAACATGTGGAAGAAAGAAGTGAGAGCGAGCCTTCCTCCTAATGCTATTTTCTCATCCTATGCTATGCTACTTTGAAGGCCTTTTATAAATTTATCAGAATCTTATTAAAGTGCTTTAAGGACACTAATTAATCACACATAATCAAGAAAAATTTTCATTTTCATTATACTATTTAGGCAATATATGATAAATTTTTCCACTAAAAACTTTCAAATATCAAGATAAGACTTTTAAAGAGTGGGTTTGTATATTTCTAGGAGACAAAGGAACCTGTAACCTCATAGGAAATTCCTTCCCTCCAGCTTATCAATCAGACGTTAGGTTATGCAAATAGTGCTGAACATATTGTTTAGGACTTGTCGTGCGTGGTGGTTTGCACCGGTATTTGCACCCTTCAACGATTGGTTGTTTCGGGCTGATGGCATCTCATCCCTTTTGGCCATTTCCACGAGCTTAATATATTTTTTAGGGTTTAATATCCTAAAAAACCTTGAATTAATAATTTTCTCTGAATTAATTTTTTTATCACCAAAAATCCCATACTAATACATCTTTAATAAATTTACCCCAAATCAGTATGCTTGTGATAAATTTACTCTCTGTTAATTTATGTTAAATTTTACTATCAAATTATTAAGTTTAATGACACGTGATAGTTAACTAGTATACCAATTTGGGATTTTACTCTTTATATGTTCCAATTTTTTGTAGTATAAATCCAATTTACAAAGAGTATATTTGTCACCAATGTATCATTTTGAAATTTTTGTAGTCAAACAAATTAGTTTGAGAAAAATTTGTTACAAGTATACTAGTTTGAGTTTTTTGTGGTCATTTGTGGTCATTTGGGGTACATTTGTCACATGTGTATTAGTTTGAAATTTTTATGGTCAAAAAATTAGTTTGAGATAAATTTGTCACACATATATCAATTATGGATTTTTCAGGGTACTAACTCTACTCTTTAATGTCTATAACTTTTATTTTGTTATTGTGATGGAATTAATCTCAGCGATCAAGTTAATACTCACATCCATGTCATTTAGTTGAATATGATCTTGTATTTGATCAGTAGGATATTTTCCTTATATTACCTGCCCGGAAGAAGCAATATCGAATTAGTGTTCTCACATGGAGATGGACAACACGAAAAATGCATGCGTCGCTCTTAATCAGTCTAACCCCATGAGTAGACCGGGATAAAATCAAGTTTAACGTGTTTTTATAGTGGAATCGACTCTGTGCACACTTGGTAACATCCACAGTCTTCATTGGTCAATTTTGTTCCGAATAATTTTGAGGAAAGTGTTCCTTGTCCATTTACCTTGCACCACATACCAGACGCATACAAAATAAATTTTATGCCCCGTTATGTAGCAATATGAAGATACAATGCCTTCATAAATGTTAAGGAATCACGACCCAGGAGTTGTCTGGTTTGATTTGTGATATGCTTCGAAGAAAGAAAAAGATTGTTCCAAAAGGAGAAGGTGTGGTGATGATTAAAAACTAATTTTGCTTTCTATGAAAATCCTTCGTGTTAAATCTTTACCCCTTATATTTTGCAAGATCTTGTAGGTGCTGATGCAATAGCATCGGGTTGTAATTTGGCGAAGGCTTAAATAATACTATCTACTGTTTCGATAAAAAAAAAAAAAGTCTGTCGCATTTTTTTAAAGGTATTTTTCAAATTTCAAATCAAAATTTTAATTTGAAACACAAAATCTCACACCTTCATAGCCTCATCTTTAAATGGTTTTGTCTTTGTTGGATGTGCAAGAGATGCATCATGGATCGGGAGGCAACAAACTAATCCTTGCCATTAGATCTGAGTTCTCCTATCGGCAATCAAATTTTGCTCGATAATTTTTTCATGCAAAATTCCACGGCGCAGTAGGGTGATTTTGATATTTAAAGTTCTAAACACCACAATTCATTAATTGTTTCTGACTTTTACTTTATATACTCGACAGTGTAAAAAATAATCACACAAGCCAAGATCAAGCACGGATACGTATACTATTTTTAATTTTAATAAATGACTTCATTCCATTAACTTTCCATTTTACTTTTTCTTTTTTTCTTCTCACTCCATCGCTCCGGAGCTCGGCGATCGTACGAGGTCGAGGTTTTTTTTTTTTTTTTTGTCGAGGGCGAGCCTCGCTACGGCGCGAGGCTAATGGGGCTCACTCGCTAGCCATAGGTGACACTCATTCGAGGTCGACCTTTCGCCTCTACCGCCGAGCTCGACCGGCTAGAGGGCGAAGATGAGAAGAAAAATAAAAATAAAAATAAAAAATAAAACAAAATTCTAAAATATTAAAATATGATTAAAATCGTCCCCACCCCAATCCCGTCAGCAAAATCCCGCCATTTTTGACTAAAGAATGTGGGGATTTGACTAAATTGGCACAAAGCTAAAGGTTTAGGACTTTTTTGGCACTTCTCCCTTTAAAGTTCTAAACACAATAATTCATTAATTGTTTCTGACTTTTATTTTATACACGACAGTGTAAAAAAATAATCACACAAGCCAAGATCAAGCACGGATACGTATACTATTTGTAATTTTAATAAATGACTTCATTCCATTAACTTTCCATTTTACTATCGCTCAACACTGTACCTTATTTAATCTATTATTTTCAGCATATGTATGTGGCAACACAAGCGGAATTATACAAGAAAAGACATTTAGCATGGGTGGGGCGATCAATCGGTCAAGAGAGTTGGACATAAATGAAGAGAAGCTCTTGGTTGAAGAATTGATGATCGAACTTCAAGAAAAGAATACTCCAACAAAGGAATTCACCATCGCTTTGAAGAATTTGGGCCTACAAAGGAATGCCTGTTGCTAATTGAATTGTGAACATTGGAATTGATGATCCACTCAATTGAAAATTGCATCTTTTAAATGTGGGTCTCAAACTCGAGCAACAAGTTAGACCACCACCTCAAGTTTGACTTACCCAATGATCATTTCTAAAATTGATTATATCATATTTATACCTGAAGCATATCTTCTCTCTTTTCAACAATGAATTGGAAATTAGATTATATTTTTTCAGCCATTGGATGTAATAGTTTCAAAGCTCACACACACATTATCATAATTTATCCATTCTGGAATTTGCCCATTTTGCTGGTTTCATTTTCCCTCTCATCGTTGTGAGCTTCAATCACGGAATATGTTATTTCACTCGCTGTAGAGACATCTCGTGATTTGCTCGTAGAGCATGCAAAATTCTTGCGGGTTTCGCGAGGGGACAAGGGAAGGTCACGTGAAAGGAGGGGATGCGAATCCCATGCTCCTCGAAAGACGCTGATGCAAGACTAGACGAAGCGAGAATCATTCCTCGTGGCGTTGCAGATGTCATCGTCAAAGTCAAAGCTAAACCAAACAAGAGGGAAAGATCCGAGCATTTTGCAAATGCTGGCCGGGCGTTTGACGAAAATGCTCATATGAGTTGAAACAGTGTTCCAGTGCGTGAAATAAAAGCGGCATGTTGCTTTGGGTTTGTATAGTCCAATTCTTGCATTTAGAGTGAACAATGAGATGTAAAATATATACTCAACGAGAAAAATGAAAAAACTGTGGTTAAGAAAACACCAATTGGCTTTTTCAATACATGTTAATCAAGGGGACGAAAAACACCAGTTAGGCACCTCCTCAGATTCCTTCTCATAATTTCTTTCAGCTCCCGTGCTTCGTTTTTTCGTTGCAATTTTTCGCGCATTTGTCCATCAAAGAGTCACCAAAAAAGACAAAAAGAAAAGAGACAAAGCATTGGTGGTCGAAACGTGAAACTCGTTTCTCGCCATTCTTCAGAATATCCCTGCCACCCTAAATTCTTAGCTTTTTGCGAGCCTGGGATTGCTCATGTCCATGTTTTTGACAAATTTCATTGTCTTTCTTTTATGTCCTTTTTGACGTTTACCCTACCATGTGCATTGGTCCTTCTTTCCGTTTTTCTTACAGTTGTCTAGTCCTCTTTGCGTTTATTGACTACCCTACCAGTGTTTCCTTACAGTTGTAGAAATTGTAATTTATCTGCCAAACTTTTTCTCACCCACTATCGATGCCAACTATTGAATTTGGCAGATGTAAGGTCACATCATAATCTTATGGAATCCTTCTCAAGTAATGGAAGTAGTGAGAGAGAGCAGGGGAGCCTCCCTCCTTTTCTACTTTTGAGAGCCTTTTATAAATTTATAAATATCTTATTAAAGAGTGCTTTCAACGACGCTATAATAATCATACCTACTAACAAAATGATTTTCATTTTCGTTATACTAATTGCGCAATAGATGAGAAATTTTTCCACCAAAAACTTTCAAATATCAAAATTAATTTACACGTAAATATATTGTATACTCTCTGTCAAATCTTTTACATTTATGTTAATTCAATAAATCCGGTTAATTTTAACAAGCCGACGGTAAGGTGAACGCCGAGCATCTATCCGACGTCGATTTGAATAATTTTTAATAATTACTTTATTTATTTTTTCAAAGTCACCGGCCATGGGCAAGGCCACAGCTGCCTTTGGGCGGCCGCGCCTCGAGATCTTTCCAAGTTGCAGGAAGAGACCCGCTCCCTCGTGGCAACGGTTTTGGGTCCACCGCACCAAGGCGTTCGTTAGCATTTTTGCTACGTCGCCATCTCCACTTCGTATTTTGGTCGCAATCTTTGAGTCAACCATTGCTCCGTATTTTGGTTGCCTACGAAGCATCGTAAGGGAAGAGGAGCGAAGGAGGGGAAGCAAAGATGGCGGAGAACACGGAGGCATTATTGAAGAAGGACAAGAAGGCTCAGGCTTAGGTTGAGGCTCGGTATTGGGAGGATTGTCTTGGATGCAAGATCGATCGGCTCAAGGAGACGGATCACGGCGTGCCTCACAAGCTTTTCTTTTTTGTGGGGACATTCACCAGGGACAAGTCAATGCATTTGTAGGGGGCCAAGATCACAAGGCACGGTTGTGGGCGCCACCAGCCAAGGGCTGTGACCCTCCCCGACTATTGTGGAAAAAAAAATAAGGAAAAAAAAAAAGCAAAAAGAAAAATAAAATAATAAAAATAATTAATAAAAATTAAGAAAATAAAAATATTATTAAAAATTATCATACGTCAGTATTAATTGGTATCCACATCTGTCGGACCTAAAAATAGTTGAATTAACTGAATTGAAACAAATATAAAAACTTTATTATTGAATTAGATAAAATGAAAAATATATATAATGAGATTTAAGTATTTTTTAGATAATTTTTCCTTTTTAATTGGTTAATTTAAGGAACCAATTTGTGCTTTGGTGCGCATGATCTTTACCCAGATGACAAAAGAAACTCTAAGTCCCCTTCCTTCTTAATCAGTCGCTTGTCTCACCTCCCTCAACGAGAGGGCATCATCATTTACGATCACATAGTCTGACGTCAACGTCACCACAACCGCCACGAATGCTGTTACGGTCTAAAAAATATTAACAGTTCCCGTCACTCTCCGGCCTAAAGGTCGTTGAGAAAATAAATGTCGTATCCCTCCTTAACTTCCATGCACAAAGCTAAAATCTCATCCTCATTCTTTCGTGAATTGACCACTTGAAAATAGGGTTTCATAATATTACTTTTCCTTTTGAATTTAATAATCTCAGTGCAAAATCTCGATCATTGGACAACTCTCTTATTTCTTGTTTGGTTGGAGTGCTGGAAGCTTTTCGCATTACAAACTCATAGATTTCCTATTAATGTCACCAATTTCGTACAAATTGCTCCAGGTCAAGCCGATTATATAAACTAAATGTTTGAACTTAATAAGTTTGGGAGGTTTGTAGAGTGTTGCACCGGCTTTTAGGTAATCTGTCCTCTACAACCGTGGCATCAATTGTAAAAGAAAAAAGAAAAAATCCATGCAACAACCTCTCGTTAATCTTTGTAAGACTCTGCATGAATAGGCAATAAGTATAAAGTTGTATGTAGCATGTTGCACTAACGTGTTAAAGTATTCAATGATGGAGCTTTACATGGGCATTATATACACGTGGTCCTTTTGTATATAACTTATTGCTTTTAAACTTTTGGATTATAATCTCGACACCCACCATACGTAGTTTTTAGAGTAAAAACATATGACCATCAACTCGCTGCAAAATTACCGTAACATTTTGCTAAATCTTCAAAAATGCTAGGAGCGCATATATCGAGTGTCCGAATAGCACGAGCGGGTTCGATCACGCTATTATCTTTAATTCCGTGGAGTCGAATTTAATGGATGTGGACGAGTCTGGCTGGTTTCTATGTGTTTTTATTAGTTGCTGTGGGCCATAATATCTCTTACGGTAGATATAATAGTCTCCGATGGTTTGTTTTCCCACTACAAGAAACAAAAATGTCGCGATCAATAATAAGCCCATGTGAAACCATCTTTTAAGGACACAGCTAAGAGTATGATGATGAATGGACCGCACATAAAGCAATTGGCCCATGAGAAAGCAATCTTCTGACAACACAAAAAGCCATTCGCCATGAAAAACCCATCTTTTGACAATACGTACGGCGAAGATGTGACGTTGAATTATTGCCATTAGCCCATGCCAAACCAATCTTCTTTTGATGGTACATAAGGCAAAAATCTGATGCTGAATCATTGATCTTACCCCGTGTGAAACCAATCCGTTTTGATGGGACTACGGCTTAATAGTTGTCATTAGCCCATGTGCCATTATTTAAATGCCATTACTTATATCGAGTTAGCTTTAGAGAGTGACAAATGACGATAACGAGGAGGATGAAGATAATGAGCTCATTGATCTAATCCCAGTATAATCATTGAACAGTCGTCATTATTGTTTTTGGTTGATCCCTAAAACAAATTCCATATCAGTCAACAAACTCTTGATTAGACCAAAAAAAAAAAAAAACAAGCTCTGGCTCAGTCGTGCGATGTCCAGAGAGATCTACCTTGGTGGACTGCTCACTAACTGATGCTCAATTTTTTCTTTACCTGTTCTGCTTTTAGTTTGATTTTCATTGAAGTTTTCTGAGAATTTTCTTCAGGTTCTCATATTCAGAGGAAGGAAGAAGTCGAAATTAAGCTCGTGAGTGGCACTTTCCCAGTTGAATTGGCCCCTTTTTCCCATTTTTGTGCTTTTTTAGTATTTTCGTGTTCATTGCATTGGTCTTTTATTGATTTAGGATTTTGATGCTTTACTTTCACGTTCTTTTATGGGATATGGACTGTGCTTTTGTTCTGTTTATTTCTTGGGTTGTTTGAATGACATAGATATTGGTTCGTTCGCTCGCTTCCAGTAAGTCGGCCGTGGTTACTTTTAGTATGACTGTAATCCCAAGTAATGCATCTTTGGTGATCTTTTATGATGTATGTCTTGTCGGTGGCGAGCAATGAGAGGGAGTACTGTGCATGTCTTTCGTGAAGGCTAATCGCGTTCATCCAATTCTTCCCAAATAACAACTTCAAATAACTCACCTCGCTACATCACCTCACACAGTACTGCAGTCGGCCCATTATGTTGCGTCTCTGCTGTGGAATGCCGTAGTCGAGAAACAAAGAAACTCTCGCCAAGAAAACTTCCTTCCGGTTGCTCGTAAGTGCAATGTTCGACTACTGCTGTTTCTAGGAAATCTGGCATTTACGCTTGTCCCCTGGATTGTCACAAAAAAAAAAAAAAAATTGCAATCACCTCTCATTAATCTATTATATAAAGTTGTATATGGCATGTTGCCCTCAGATGTTAAAGTATTCAAAATTATTTGTTGATGAAGCTTTTAATGGGTATGAACTTATGTGGTTATCCTCCATCTAGCTAATTACTTTTAAATTTTTGGATTGTAGTTAAATTTAACTATTCACTTGATGCAAAATCGCTGTAGAACTACACTTTCAGAGTAGGGTCAGAACATTTAACTATTCACTCAATGCAAAATCGCTTTAGAACTTTGCTAAATCTACGGAATGCGAGAAGTGTATATATATGGAGTTCCCAAATTAGACGGGCGGTTCCATCATAGCAAATTTTCCCTTAACTTAGTGGAGTTGAACATAATTAACATGGACGTGTCCAACTGATTTGTGTGGACAACATGCAAAAATGTTGCCATCAGTGCTAGCCAATGTGAAGCCAATCTTTTGAGGACCGATAAAACAAAAACCATGATGATGAATTGACTACATAAAGCTATTGGCCCATGAGAGTGACGGCACATAAAGCAATTCACCATGATGACCCATCTCTTGACTGCACATGGTACAGATAATTGACACTGAATTATTGCCATCAGCCCATGTGAAACCAATCTTCTGAGGACCCATTAGACAAAAGTTTGACGATGAATTGCCGGCAAACAAAGCCGTTGGCCCATGAGAAACCAATCTCTTCACGACACGTAAAGCTATTCGCTATGATAAACTCATCTTCTGACGGCACATGGAGCAAATAAATGATGCTGAATTGTTTGCCGTTAGCCCATGCAAAACCAATCTCCTTTTGCCATTATCTATATGCCATCGCCTATATATAGTTGTCCGTGGAGAGTGATGGGATGATTATAATGATGAGGATGAAGATGATGAGCTCATCGACCCAATCCCAGTATTATTATTATTGAGCAATTTTCATTCTGAGTTATTGTTTTCGGCTCGGCCAGTAGCACCTCATTCGGAGAGATCTATCTCGGTGGACTTCTTGTAACCTAACACTCGGTTTTTGCTTTATCCGTTCTACTTTTAGTTTGATTTTGATTAAAGTTTTTCGTGAATTGTTTTCAGGTACTGACACTCAAACAAACGAGGAAGTCGTGGTTAAGCTTGTGAGTCATGTACTGATACTTATATTTTGTTTTATATGTTCTACTTCTTCAAGCTTTTGTGCATTTTAGTGTTTTTAGTATTGTTGTAGCTATTGCAACAGTAATTTGTTGATTTGAAATTTTGATGTTTTATTTTTACGTTCTTGAAGGCAATATGGATTGTGCTTTGTTCTGTTTATTTATTTGGGCTGTTTGAATGAAGTAGATATTGGTTCACTTGCTTCCAGCAAGGCGGCGGTGCTAACTTTTAAATTTTAGAATGACTATTATTAAAAAGTGGAAGCTGTCCTCAGTTTTTGGCCTGCACATGCATTGGGAAAATTGTTGAAAAATTCTAAATTTATTGAATTTTTATCAATTCAGTCATAAATTTTTTAATTTTTTCTATTGAATCCTAAATTTTCACATGTTGTTAAATGAGTATATCAAGCTAATTTAGTATTTTTTTAATATTTATTATTATTTTTTAATATTTCTTTTCATCTTTTCTTTTTTATCTTCTTTCTTTTTCCCTTTTTCCCTCCATTAGCCACCACCGGGCTTCATTGATAGCCGGTGTAGGTTGCCACTTACCAGCCTCATGCGAGGGCCAAAATCACTAGCCTTGAGCAAGGGACGCCCATGCCTAGGCTGGTGAAGGCTGCCTTCACTGGCTCCTGGCGAGGGTCGCCCTTGCCTAGGCGAGCAAATGCCCTCGTTGGGGCAGTTGAAGGTGAGACGAGGACTGCCCTTGCCTGTTACACTTGATTTTCTAGCATCTAAGCAAAATCTGACCTGTTACACTTGCTTTTCCAGCATCTAATATACTCCACTTTGCCCTCTTCTGATGCATCTAGTCGTTTTTTTTTCTTTTGTAAGAGTAATAATGAAAACATGTTTTCAGAGTATCATAATCAAAATAAGATAATCATTGTAGGTCATGCAAAAAATGGAGAGAAGGGAATCATGCTCCTTAACAGAAAAGAGGAGATACTATGGTAACGGTGATGATTTTCAATTGTCATCACTCTTTATCTAGTCAATTAAGAATGTGTTAGCCACAAATAAAAACAAACAAATTGACTCTTGGCATATGCAAGTTCAAGATTTTGTGGAAATGAACATCCCATGAACTTGTGTCCTTAAAACTTCAAATCACATTGTGGTGAAATATCATTTTGGTAAGTATGGAATATCCCCCAATAACATCAATTGCAGAGTAGCTGAATGATAGGATCGATGGGAATATAAAAAATCATGTCGTCCAGACGACAAGTATTTGTTGTCTGCGCGGGATGATTTGGAGCGTAAGCTCACTGAAGAAGGGGACTTCCACGGGAGAAAATTTTGACAACCCATAGGCAGTTATGATTTTAGGCCATGTGGTAAGGCAATTTACCTCCATAGGAAGACCAAATAGGAAAAAAGTCAATTAATATAACACCATGGAAAGAATCAAATTGAACTCTATTCCAGTTACCTTTTGCAGCAGAGTTAACAGTAGTAACATTATGCTGCTGCTTTTGCATATTGAATTTGTGAAGAGAACTGGAGCTGTTTCCACATGCTTTAGATCCCTTAAAGATTCATGGTTGACTTCACGGTTGTCAACTTCAACCAAATGACCAGGAAATTCCATCATCTTCCCAGGGCTTACTTCTTCATCTTTGTTCAGGAACCTGCTATCTAAAAGTTTCCAGCTCGTATCATACAAGAGAACCTGGCAAAACACCCAAAAAAAAGGTTGCCAATCCTGAGCCATATTTATCCTGATAAAACTTTCTCACTAGCATGATGAGAAGTGCACAAACCATGAAGAAGAAAACCAACTAATAAAGGAAGGAAGAGACGATAATTCAGCAACAAGAAAGCTGGTATTATTTAAGGTTAAAGATCAGTAGGAGACGTAGACTGTAGAGCTTGTTGACCTGCCTAGTAATAGGTCCACTACTCGCAGAACGTAAGAAGCCATCATGATATTTCTTCGACTTTTGAGTTAATTGCGGTGTATACAAGACATGCCGATCTATATCAAAAGGAAGATCATGTCAACTGTAGTGCTGAGACCACAATAACAAACTTAAGAATATAACTAGCAGAATATTCAGACCAGTTTCTGAGGGAAAGTTTGGCAATATGCTGAGAAGCTCCCAATGATTTTCAAGAGAAGCCATGAAAAAAATGTGAACATAAAACCGCTGTGATTGAGAAGATTTGATATACAAAGCATCAGAGTTGAGAGAACATCCATTGTCCTTTAACAGATTCTATGTGTAGTATAAAGATAAGTAGAAACTGTAGACCAAAGGAAATTAAGAAATGATTCACAATCCAGGATATGACATCAAAGGAAATGATATATGGCCATGAATTTGCAAAAGTCCAAACTCACCTGCCATACTCGATGTCTTGAGTTCGGACCTGCTGGTAATATGAAATACTTGTTCATTTCATTCTTCTTGAATTTTGGAAAATGAGAAACACAAATGCTAAGTTTTGCACCCAGCATTTACTAGCTATCAAGGGAGTTAGATTATGTAGGATTTCATCACCAACCTCCAATAATTTTCTGTGATGGGCTTAGGCTGATCGTCTGTTGTTTATCCTTCTCCACTTTGGTCTTCTCATCTTCCTAAAGCGTAAGTGAAATGGATTATACAAACACGGGTAGATGATCACAACATTGCGAATGTACGAGTATGAGTTGTCAAATTTCAAATCATTAGAGACAACAACATGGAGAAAAACGAATATGTAAGAACAGACAATACCGGTGCAATCAGATACCTTCACGGACTTGTTTCTGTGAAGCGAAATTGTTCGCTTAGGAACTTTCTTTGCTCGGCTGTGAATATAAGTATCATTGAGAGGCTTTTGCTCTCCCTCAGGCTCTCCAACATCAACCAAATAAGCATTGAACGTCAGTGTCTCACCGGAACAAACAACTTCATTCTTGAAAGTCCTGCATTGCAATAGCTGCTCACTGTCATCATACAGCATTACCTATCAAATATCCGACCATCAATCACGGCATGGCCTAATCCACTCAGAACAAGCTCAATCACGGAGAGCACAACAACCAAAACCACAGAACAGAACAATCCGTGAGGACACTCAAAATCGAAATCCTATGCAGCGTCGAGCTGTTGCTATCAAGTATTTCTTCTACCTGCGGAGAGAATATATACCTGTAGACTTCCCCATTACTCCCTTCTTTTCTTCTTGGGGTGCTTTTCTTGCGTCGGCGGATGTAGAATATGCATTATCAATGCAATACGCAATTTTCTGAGTACTTAATTCCTTTCCTCTCTTCTTCACAACTCGCAGGCCTATATGTTCACAGCTTGTTAACGCAGCAGAGGTGAATTCTCAAGTCATTCTCTATCATAATCTCCACTGATCAGTCTGAGCGGTGCAATACAAATGGCCGAGTCTGTTGTGTCATTTACGGTAGAGACAATAGGAAAGTTGCTCATCGACGAAGCCAAATTCTTGTGGGACGTGGAGGGCAAGGTCATGGACCTGCAAAACGAGCTGAAGCTGATCCAGTGCTTGCTGAGGGATGCGGACACGAAAGAAGAGCACGACCAAGCTGTTCGAGAATGGGTCGCGCAACTTCGAGACGTTGCCTATGATGCTGAGGACGTCATCGAGCAATACATCCTCAGAGTCGCGCCGAAGAAGGGACAAAACATCATCAAAGCGTATGCTTGCTTCATGGCGAAGTGCACGTGCGTGCGGGCTCATGTGGTGGGGACAGAGATCGGGGGCTTAAAATCCAGAATTTCTGGTATTGGTAATATGATGCAGACACATGGCGTAAAACCTCTGAGGAGGGTGAACGCAAATGTGAGAGAACTTCGACGCCGAAACGGACTTATGCCCATTTCGAGGAGGAGGATTTTGTCGGGAGGGAAGATAGTATCGAGGGGTTGGTGAAAGAGCTAAAGGATGGAAAACACAGAGTTGTTTCTATATGGGGAATGGGCGGTTTGGGTAAGACCACACTTGTTAGGAAAGTCTTCACTCATGACGAAGTGAAGAACCATTTCCATGGTTTTGCTTGGGCTTGCATATCTCAAAAATACCACGTGAGGTATATCTTGGAGGGAATTCTGGTTAAGTTGATCCCTGATCAAAGAGAAGAGGTTACAAAGATGAGAGATGAAGAATTGTTAGAAACTCTATACTTAACCCAAAAAGAGAAGAAATGTATCGTGGTTCTTGACGATATTTGGACCAAACAGGCATGGGACGATCTTCGAGCCGCATTCCCAGTCAAAGACACGAGAAGCAAGCTATTGATAACAACCCGCAATAAAGAAGTAGCGGAGCATATCGATCCTCATTGTTTTCTCCATGAACCTCAATGCTTATCGCACGAGGAGAGCTGGGTTCTGCTAAAAAAGAGGGTGTTCCCTGAAACGGAAGGTAAGACTTCTCTAAAGTTATTACCCTAACGTATAGTGGCTTCAAAGGATTATATTGCCTATTTAATTCTAATTTATGGTGCTTTGGTTATCATTGTAGGATTAGTTGTTGAAATTTCTTCTGATGGACTTGGAGTTGGTCAAGATATTGTTGCAGGCCAAGCTGTAGAAGATATCGCAAAACAGTTAGAAACAGAGGGACAAATACCAGGTACTTCATTGCTCAGTTTGTCCTTTTGGAAACTTAAGCAATTTATGAATAGATAGTTACAATGGAATTCAAATGATTGAAATATCGAGTATTAGACACCATAATTTCAATATTTGGGGAATCAAATGTCCCTTTTGTTTCTTAATAGCTAACAATCATACCACTAAACCAAGATCCAAAACTTTGTTCCTCCTTTCCTCTAGTGAGGTTAAATATGGAAGAGGCTTTTATAAGGCCAACATAATAAGCAATTTTGATCGGATTTATGAAATAATTTGAAGCCTAGCTACATTACTTCTTCCATTGGCTTCATCTCAAGTCCACCTATTTTGCATTTGTGAATAGTTGGCTTAACCATAAAAGTAGGGATTGATAAGGAAAATTGTGAATCGTTATGCGGCAAACGAAGATTTCATTAGAATTGGTGCAAGAGATTAGTAGCACATTCAAGCTATGGGAGATCATACTCGAGATGTCCCTGTGTTGCTTTCATATTTCTTCGTCAAGTAGGTTTATTGTTACTTTATATTTGCTCGAGTCACTTAATTCAAGCCATGGATAACAAAGACGATACATTCCATTTGTTAATTTAAACTTCTTGATATTCCAGGCATAGATGGAGGCATATATAGGAGCTTTGTTGTGGTCCCTATTTTCCCCTTACAAAAGCATAAATGAACCACAAATTATAAAGAACTATAGCATCTTATACTTCTAAAAGCACATATTCGTCCTTGAAGTAATCTTCTTATCACAATTGCATCTTCCTATGATTGTTGAGTTGCAATTTGTTGCCTGATATTGTGTAGTAATCACTGAAGACATGAAGAAGTTAGCACATGAACTCCTTAAGAAGTGTGCAGGATTGCCCTTGGCTATCATTGTGCTTGGTGGATTGCTGGCTGTCAACGAGTGGAAGACGATTCACGAAAAGATCAATTTGCATTTTAGTGATGAGAGTGACGTATCAAAAGTGTTAGCCTTAAGTTATGACGATTTGCCATGGCATCTAAAGCCATGCTTCCTCTATTTGAGTAGCTTTCCTGAGGATGCAGAAATCCTTGCAACCAAAGTTCTTTACATGTGGATTGCTGAAGGCTTTGTGTTGTTGAAAGCAAACGACAAAGAGAGAGAAATTTCAGTGGAAGAGGTAGCAGAGCAATATTTAATGGAGTTGGTTAACAGGGGAATGGTTCAAGTGCGATTCAATTTAAGTGGAAAGATCAAAAGCTACCACCTCCACGACCTAATTCGAGACTTATGTGTCTCCAAGGCTTTAGAAGAGAGTTTTCTAAGCATTCTTAACGTTCAACAGGACAATGAGACGGAGAATTGTTCTGCTTCAATGGCAATAAAAGTCGAGTCAAGTTGCAAAATACGAAGGCTTTCTCTTAATAGAAATGTGATTCCAAGCTTAAAAGCATCAAGAAGGACTCTGGTCCACCTTCGAACTCTCATGTCCTTCGGAGGTGTCGAATGGGAGTCGAAGCAATTTCAATCTATTTTTAAAGACTATAAGTTTCTCAGAGTTCTGAAACTATAGAAGTTTTGTGTGATGAGAAGCTTACCTAAATCAGTGGGAGACCTAGGCCATTTAAGATTCTTAAGTTTAGCAGGTAGTTGGTTTAATGGCTTGCCGCAATCTATGGGGAACCTTGTATGTATGGAATTCTTGGACTTGGGAGTAGATACTACAATTTCCATGCCAAATGTGTTGTGGAAGATGAGAAGGTTGAGGTATCTCCGTCTTCCTCACAAATTTGACATCAAGGAGAGATTTCATGGGGATCGGAAGAAGTTGCGGTTGGGCACTTTAAAGAATCTACGGACATTGAGAAACTTCAGTTCGAAGAAATGTGATGTGAACGATGTAGGCAAGCTTACCAATCTGCAAAAATTGAATGTCTTTGATTGGGATGATCCATTCGAGCTAGAGATATTTCCGCAACTTGCTGAATTCAATTTGAAATATCTTCGATCCTCGTCTGTTTATTTCAAAGATTATCCTTCTTTATGGACTGAAGGTGAATTGAATAAAATGTCAAACTATCCCTATTCTTGTAAGCTGTCCATTTTGGGAAAGATAGAGAAGTTACCAGAACATAAAAGTCTACCCGAGCAATTGAGGAAGCTGGTCTTATTTGGTTCTCAACTCGAAGAAGATCCGATGCCAATATTGGAGAAATTGCCTCACTTGGTTTTTCTCATGCTGGGAGATTGGGCTTTCACGGGAAAGGAAATGGTTTGCTCTGCAGGAGGCTTTCCTCAACTCAAGCATTTACTTTTTTTTGTATTAGAGGATTTGGAGGAGTGGAGGGCCGCTGAAGGAGCCGTGCCTCATCTTTCTCGATTAGGGATCTTCCGCTGTGACAAATTGACGAAGGTACCTCCACGTGTCTCTACATACTGTTTAGACAAATAAACAAGGAGTGCGAGATTGGGCTTTCAAGGGAAAAGAAATGGTTTGCTCTAGAGGAGGCTTTCCTCAACTCAAGCATTTACTTTTTTAGGCATTAGATGATTTGGAGGAGTGGAGGGCCGCTGAAGGAGCCGTGCCTCATCTTTCTCGATTAGGGATCTACGATTGTCCTGAATTGAGGGTGGTACCTTCACATGTCTCTACATATGACGGTTGGGACGAAATATTCAAGGAGATGAGGAAGTGCAGCATTTTAGAGAGGGATATTGATGTGGGTGGCCAAGCCAAGGGTGGCCCCAGCAGTCTGGCGAGAGAGGAGGGAGGGGCGCGTGAGCTTGTGGGTTGTCACTTATCAGGGCGGTGGGCCCCCAGAATAATTAGCAGATGTGGAAAATGAAAAATTGATGAATAACAGCAATGCTGCATATAATTGATGAGAGTAAATATCTGTAAGTGAAAATGGAGAGTATAATATTATGGCATATTCCTTGACAAATTATTTTCCATGTCTTCTTTCCATCATAAAATCATCATTCGTTTCGTTCTCTCTCTCATCCTGAGGACTTCCAAATCAGTGGGGGGTTGGAATCTGTTGTTTCGCTCGCTGTCGAGAGAACCCAGCGAGCACCGTGAGGAGGAGGAGGAGCGAATTCGTTGCTTCTATAAAAGACGGTGGATGGGGGAGGCATCTGAAGAAATAAGAGTCATCGCTTGTCGTGGCGTTGGAAGGCGGTCATCTTGGAAGCTGCTGCCTTGGAGAGGGGAGGAAAGGACAGGAGAGGAGATCCGATCATTTCCTTAGTGCTGGTCAGATGTTTGACGAAATGCGGACATGGATTAGGAACTGGAGTACATTAATCTGAATTGGGGTTGTTGCTTTTGGCTTTGATTTCTTTGTGTATAGATGAACAATGATGAGAAATACAACACTGCATTTCGCACGTTGCAGTCTCCTACATTTTTGTTTTTATCAGTATCCCTGTCTCCTATATGTGAGGCTGGAAGATGTACTCTAAAATATATATATATATATATATATCTGTGTGTGTGTGCTTACATTACTCTTTCCCTTTGAAAAACGGCGATGAAATTGCTGGATGTAGCGAGAAAGCATATGATTATTTGTCAAATTGGTGACGCACAGCAAATGCTGCTCATCTCCTGCGACCAAGGACTTGCGGCATATATCAAGGAGGTAAATATTATCAGAGGATTTTGGCTTTTTCTACCTGGAATTCTGTTCTTGCTTGACTAATTAAGTCAAAATGATAATATCCGCTCCAGTATCAGTTCAGATCTTTGAAGGGTCTCATAAAATTTGTTCTATTGAGTTGCCAATCTATGTCCCCTACAACTATTAT
The DNA here is from genome assembly GCA_014182715.1 of Eucalyptus cloeziana. Taxonomy (NCBI): domain Eukaryota; kingdom Viridiplantae; phylum Streptophyta; class Magnoliopsida; order Myrtales; family Myrtaceae; genus Eucalyptus; species Eucalyptus cloeziana. The sequence continues at coordinate 6,482,703 of CM024638.1, forward strand.
GATTGTTTATCTTCTTTTGGAATCATAGGCTGATGTTAAACTTACACATACCACATCTATGTGTCATCTGGCCCTTGCTGTCACTCGGCTGAGTTCAAACTTGGTATGGTGTGCTCAGTACAGAAATCTCGTGCTTGAAAAAGTGCTTCGTAGTGCGTGGGAGAATTTATGCAGTAAAAGCTGTATTGTGGAGCTTGAACAATTACATATGTTATCTATAGGAATGCAGGAGCATCCCGAGTGGTAGATTAAGAGCGGGTTCATATATTTTCAGAAGGCCAAGAAATCTGCATCTTCATAGGAAATTCCTTCCCAGCAACTTATCAATCAGACATTGGGTTACCAAGAGAGCTGGAGCTAGTTGTTTAGGACCTACTGCGGTGCGTGGTGGTTTGCACTGGGATTTGCACACTTTGAAAATTGGTTAGTTGTGCTGATGACATCACATCCCTTTTGCTCATTTTGAGAAATTTGATATTTATTTTTGGTAATCATATCCATTTCATTGTTATATACAATTTTGTATTTGATCAGTAGCATTTTTTCCTTGTCTTACCTGCGTGGAAGAACCTGAATAGTCACATGGAGATGGACAACTTGGAGAATGTATACATCGCTCTTAATCAATCTAACCCTATGAATAGGCCTAGATACAATTAGGTTTAATCTGTTATAGTAGAATCGAATATATGCACACTTGGTGACATTGTCTCCATTGGTCATAGAGTGGCAAAGCATGGATATAGGAAGGCCAACTAGGGTTGCTCATGTCCAATTCAGTTTTTAGTTCAGTAGGTTGAAATGGCCACCGGCTGTGAGCTTGCGCTTGCTCTTGATTGATGGCATTCCGAAGAGACGGCATAGGACAATCATATAAGAAATTTATTTTCCCCTTATTTTCTCCTAGACTCCGGAATGAGCTCTATGAATGTGTGATTTCGCTTTCTACATTTGCCGCATAAAACTCTCAAGATTGAGAAGAATCAATGAGTCTGGGATTTGCAATTTGGTGGAGTCTTGGGTGATCCATGATGTAGCCTTTGCATGGTAAAATCATTGCTAAATGCTGTTGCCCTTCTCTGACAAATGATGTTCCTCCTGCTGCGAAAGAACAATGAAAGTCATCATTAGTTTGCTTAATTGATACTTCTGACGGATCGGGAAAGAGCAAGAGGAAGAATTTAATGGGTCGGTACGCAACAATGGTCCGCCTCTTCTGAATCTTGGGTTATGATGAATTGGCTCTTTGCTGTTAGGATGTGACCATCATTGATGGATCCCATCATATCTTATGATGATGTAATACTGAACATTTGAGGAATTCCCAACCACCCAAATGTTTCCAATTTCTTAGTACTTATTTTCTTGTTTATTCCTTCCTTTTTTTTTTTTTCAAATTATCATTGGCTTTTCTTGTTTCTTTTCAGTAGGCCCTTCTGCTCCACAATGCATGTTTTGTTTCCACCTTTACAATGTAGTCTTACTCGATCTTCAAGATGACGATACTAATAAAAAGCCGACAAGTACAAAGACTTTGCCACCTCACTTTTCACTGGGTTCACAGGATCTTTTGCAAAACCGCACTTTCATTGGATTTGCATACACAGTGGACCACGGCGAATGCTTGAGACTTATATAGAAGATGCATGACATAAGTTAGAGTTGGTTTATGGTGAGAAAGATTAAACGTCATTCAGTTGCTGAATTGAATGTGGAAGCCTCACATCACCTGACTTCTTAAAGAACTCTTCAGTACTTAATGAGCATGCTGTTATTATAAGTGTGAAGATGGAAGATCAAGATGCCTTTGAGCAAGATTTTTTTCAACTGAAGCCTTATTATACAAATGCACGGTAACTTTTGTCCTGGCGTTGCTTAAAATTGTTTGTTCATACTCACGAGCACGTGCAATTGCAGATGCTATAAGGCATTAGACTTGAATTGCTAGATTATGAGAAAGAGTTCCCATCCTTATTGCTTTATTGACCATTTTGCACTCATCATTTTTATGTAAACTTACTTGAGAATTCTTCTGGTTGAGTAGTGGCCGTATTCCACCATCTCCTCAAGATTACCCTATTTTAGGTCTCAACTTGTTGAGACTCCTTTTGCAGAATGGAATAGCTGAGTTCCATACCGAACTTGAATTGCTTTCATATGCCACCCTAGAGAATCCTTGCATCAAGCATGTTGTTGAGTTGGAGCAATCTTTCATGGAAGGGGCCTATAATCGTGTTTTGAGTGCTAGGCAAACGATGCCTCATGAGAGACATGTTTATTTTATGGACCTTCTGGCCAAGACAGTCAGGTAATTACTGTGCCTTTGTTGTTAAGATGCTAAATCGGTCAAAAGATTTGAAGTTCGCTTCAACTGGATACGATTGGATCAGAAATCAATAGAATTAGATATATGTCTCTTCCTATATTTGCAACAGAAGGTATTTTTGGAAATGTATAGCATTTTTTATGGGATGATTGAGTCATAGACTTGTGTGGCTTTTTGTTGCTTTTGAATTAGAATACAAGGGTACATGGCCAGTACTAATTGCTATCAACCATCGCAATATGCCAATAGAAGCAGGAAGTGTGACCCATCTAGATTTCGAGGTTTTAGTCAAGTAGTGAGATTGTCACACTTAAAGATTCTTTTTTGCTTGCTTACTCTGTTCTTTTCCTTTGTACAACAGAGATGAAATTGCTAGATGTAGTGAAAAAGCATATGACTATTTGTCAATTAGTGATGCATGGCAAATGTTGCTATGCTCCTCTGACCAAGAACTTGCGGAGTATGTTAAGAAGGTAAAATTAATGAGAGGACTTTAGCTGGAATTCTCTGCCTGGAATTCTATTCTAATTGACTAATTAAGTCAGTAGGATAATATACTCTCCTGCATTAGTTCGGACCTTCGGAGGATCTCACAAAACCTCTTCTATGGAGTTGCTAGTTTATATCCTTTTCAATGATTATGATAATTTATCTTATTCTGGGATCATAGACAGATATAAAACTTACACTTGTCACATCTACTTGTCATTTGGCCCTTGCTGTCACTCTGGTGGGGTCAAACTTGGCTGGTGGGTTCAGTACTAAAACCTCGTGCTTGTAAAAGTGCTGATGTAGATAGTAAACAGTAGATTCATATCTATGTAAAAAGCTGCAATGTGGAGCTTGAACATTTCTATCTCCGTTGGAATTCAGGAACATCTCAAGTGGGAGATTAAGAGTGGGTTTGCATATTTCCAGAAGGCAAATGAATCTGCACCTTTGAAGGAAATTCCATCCGTGCAGCTTACCAATTAGACTTTGAGTTACGCAAGAGAGTTGAAGCGGATTGTTTAGGACCTTATGCCGTGCACGATGGTTTGCACCGGTATTTGCAGGCTTCAGAGATTGGTTATATTGTGCTAATGGCATCCTACCTTTTGCCCATTTCGAGAGACTTGATATTCTTTTTAATATCTGTAAATTTATTTGATCATTATGATGGAATTTATCTCAACGATCATGTTAGTACTCATCCATGTCATTTTTTTCGAACACGTTTTTGTATTTGGTTAGTAGGATATTATCCTTGTCTTGCCTGCTTGGAAGAAGCAGATATTGAAATCAATGTTGTCACATGGAGATGGACAACTTGGAGAGTGCACATCGCTCTTAATCAAACCCTATGAATAGACCAAGATACAATTAGGCTTAACCCGTCGTTATAGTAGAATTGAATCTTTGCACAATTGCTGATATCAATTGCACAGGCCAACTAGGGTTGCTTGTGTCCAGCTCAATTAACTTTTGAGTTCAGTGGATTGAAGTAGATGGTTCTCCGGCTGCGGGCTTCTGCATACTCTTGATTGTTGGTGCATAGGATATGTTTGGTTTTAGGACCACCAGCGTCTTTGCCGATAGAGCCGCAATCTCTTGCTAACGACAAGCATTTCAGGCACCACTTTCCCAGAACAATATCTAAATGAGCATCGATAGAGATTGAACTAAGTTTGTGTCTTTACTAAGATCCCTTCCCTACACTTAAAGAGTAGATTCTAATTGGTGGCGTTATAACAAGCCTATGTCGGCTAGAGCTGGCTTAAGGGAAAAAAGATAGTTTGCGGGGTTTGGGAGCCATGGCCAACTGTATTATCTCCGACCAATATCTGAAGTACCAAATTATTAGTTTACACTCGAGATTAGTATCTCGAGCTGCAGCACTTGGCCCTCCATAAGAAACTTTCTAATTTTTGTTTGCATGCGTGACTCAAAGCCCGCATTAAGATGATCTTGAATGAATAAAAACCAATAGATGATTATGTTCAGGTGTGGGATCTTGATTAGTTTGAAGAGAACTCAAAGAACTCCGAAAATAAGTTAAAGTGTGCAACTACAACATGAGCTGAAAGTATGTGCAATCTACTTGGCTTAGACAACTCCAATAATTAATGCAGTTGACTCTACAATTTCTTTTTTCTCCTGAAGGAAAAATTTAGCCCAATTTGTAACTAATTTCTGAATCGGTCAAGGACCAGCTGGACCACTAATATCAAAAGCTGTACATGCACTAAACGAATTCATTTAATTCTTTTTTGAGGGAAAAAGAAAGAAGTTGGCTCCGCACCGTACTAAGCGAATTAAGGGGCACTCACCCCACAATTTACTTGTAAGCCCCTCCTTTGAACGCACTCTGTACGCATTACAAAAGGAAAAGTCCCAAGCAGTCAAACCGGTCAAACCTTTATCTGCAGTAATAACTAATAAGGCTTTCGAGAAAGGAAATTCGGTCAAAATAAAAATAAAAAAAATTTGTGGAATTTCTTTCCTCGTATCTGATCAACGAATGATTTCTCCGGTAAAGGGAATTCTCGCTCCGAATTGAGATCACTGCTACTGCACCGTCGCTCTTCTCGTCTCCAATCGCACATCGCTTCAGGTTCGTCGGTCCAGATTTCGTCCTCTTTTGTTTCGCACTCGACGTTCTCTGGTCCTTAATCTGTCTCCCGTTATCAAAACTTTTTGTGGGTTGATGTGGTGAATGTTCAGGCGGATATGTCGGGGCGTGTATCTGGTCAATCGGGTGCTCTGTTGCCTGGAGTGTCCCGGCAAAATGGCAATGTCGTCCCGAATATGGTAGCTGCGTGGCGCCTCATATGCTGCGTTTGGCGTGGACACGAATACTCTCGGAGGTCGGCATTATATGAAAGAGAAGATGTAATTTAGTCTAGAGCACTTGTTCTTGTGCTTTAACCTCCACAGTTCCATCGGTCCTTGTTTGCTGACTGAACTTTTTACTGTCCCTTTTCAGCTTTCTTCTCTTAGCACAGCGGCATCGGCAGCCAATTGATGATTCCCAAATGCAGAAGCTGAAGGATATTGTTAAACGCCTGGAAGACGGTCTCTTCAAATCTTCTCACACAAAGGTCTTCCCATCTTCATCGTCTCTCCTCTCTTTTGTAAAAGTACAAAAAGCGGCTTTGATTGCCCTTTACTGGGTTTAGCGTTCTACATTTTATATTGGCAAAGGCCAATACTCTGTTCATTTCTCTTGCCTGGTTTCAACTGCTTTTTATCGTTATTATCAGTATTTCCTTTCTTTTTGGTAAATGGTACTTGACATTCTTTTGCTACTTGAAAATTACTATGTAGGATGAGCATATGAATTTAGGCACATTGGAGTCCCGGTTGCATAGTTTGATCAAGCGTCTATCTCTTAATAATCCAAATCTAGTCAATCCTAATGCAGTGACAGCAATGATTCCAACTCCTGGATTGTCGCAAAATGGGAGTTCGACCATGATAGCGACATCTTCAGTGTATGCCCCTATGAGTTAATTGGCTGAGAGTAGCAGCATGCAACCAACGAATGCAAACACAGGAAGCCTTATGTCGAGCCTTACGCCAAACAGAATTTATCCAAAGGCATGTGCTCTCTATAATTTCTTAGTATGGTTGTCCGCACTGGTGCCTGGCGGTATTGGGTGTGGTTTGTTCACCGTGAGTAGAGTTTTTATGTATGTAGCACAAGCTCAGGCATGTGTAGACCCCTTGCAAGTTCCAATGATTATAGGAAGAGTGAGAGCTTTTGTAGATTGATGTGAGGAATGTACAGGCAGATATGTCGGGATATATCTAGTCAATCAGGCACGCAGTTGCCTAGGGTGTCCCAGCGAAGTGGCAATGTTGTCTTGAATTTAGTAGCTGCAGGCAGTGGTGTCCCTCATGCTGCGTTAAGCGTGGACACGGATCTTCTCAGAGCTCAGAATTATATGCAAGAGAAGATGTGATCTAATCTAGAGTACTTGTTCTAGTGCTTTGACCTCCACAATTCCATTGGTCCTTGTTCACTGATTGAACTTTTTATTGCCCATTGTCAATTTTGTTCTCTTAGCACAGCGGCATCTGCAGCCAATTAATGACTCTCAAATGCAGAAGCTGAATGATATTGTTAAACACTCGGAACAGGGTCTCTTCAAATCTGCTCACTCAAAGGCCTTCCCATCCTCATCTTTTCTCTCCTCTCTTTTGTAAAAGTACAAGAAGCGGCTTATGATTGCCTTTTATTGGTTTTTTTTTTTTTTTTTTTAAGTGTGTTAAATTTAACATCTGCGAAAGCCAATAATTTGTTAATTATCTTGTCTGGTTTCACCTGTTTTTTTTCTCGGGATATTCAGTATTTTTTTTTTGGGGGGTGAATAGGACTTGCCATTCTTTTTGCTACTTTGAAGTTACAATTATGTAGGATGAGTATATGAATTTGGGCACATTGGAGTCCCGGTTGTGTAGTTTGATCAAGCCTCCATCTCTTCATAATCAAAATCCAATCAATCCTAATTCAATGACAACGATGATTCCAACTCCTGAATTGTTGCATAATGGGAGTTCGACCATGATGGCGACATCTTCAGTGGATACACCTAAGAGTAATATGGCTGGCAGTAGCAGCATGCAACCAACGAATGCAAACACGGGAAGCCCTATGTCAAGTGGAGTCATGCAAACACAGGAAGCCTTATGTGAAGCCTTATGTCAACTAGAATTGTAAATGAACATTTTTATTCAGACGTATGCCCTATGCAGGATGTTTTGCTATATTTTGAAAGTTGGGGTATAATTTGGACGATTTTCCTGTTTCCCAGTATATCAATGAAGACAAATGCCCTCGCACTTTCATTTAGAAGAAACTACATAGGCTTCAAACAGAATTTACTGGCACTGACGATCAAACATACACTTGGAACTTTGACGAGAAAAGGATGAGAATGCAAAACGGTAGGGGATGCATTCACATTTCAGAAAATGTTACAGCTAGAATATTCAACCTGTCATTCCCTATGACTAAACAGAAAGAAGCACGACAACCCTGTGGACTTAGCATGTAAGAATGAATCAAATGAAGTACCCTAGCTACTTAAGATTTTTCTAGCGATCAAACATACTTGCTTTCAAATGAATCACCATCTCTGCACATGATGCTGCATTTCCCGTGATGTCATCTGGAATTCTGGCAACTTTTATTCCATTTTCGGTAGCAGTGTCCACATCAACACCTTCATGAAGATGTAAATGTTGAGTACTAAATTCAATTAAGATCTAACAAAACATAGTAATAATACCGACAAAATAAACTAAACTCCCCCAGCCCGACATATGCAAGCGAGCAGGGGCAGACACTGTCCAGACCGACACCAAATTGCATTATAAGCTTCAATTGTTTCACTTGAGCTATAGTATCTGAGTCGAGGTGCTCGCTCTTCACCACACAAATATGGCAGTTTCCTATAACATGAGGCGCATCATCAAGGGCCACCTCATCGACTTAAGAAAATGGAAAACAGAGGAATGAATTTGGAAACATATGAAACAGTAAGTCCTTACACTGTCATAAACCGAAGCACACTAATTAACGAGGATATATTTTACATTTAAACATAAGACCAAACCAAATATGCAAACTTGAACATGCTTTTTTTATCCCTAGTCTGTTATTTATCCAAAGGCATGTGCTGGTGACAATGGGATCATTCCAGCAAGTTTAAGTAGGGGCCCAACAAGAGCAGATTGGTTTTTATTTCAGCCAAGAAAATATCATCACCTACTACAATTCTACTATTTTACAATGATCAGAGGCAGACATGGGATGTCACTTCAGTGCATTAGGTAGTTGAAATCTGGCTCTACGAATGGATGCAAAAATAATTGGACGGCATTGAGACCTCAAAGGTGATGCAATCAAATCCCTTCTTACCGCTCAAAAACACATCCAGCTAACTCCACTGACCTCCTCCAAATGAAGAAAGTGGAACATTAAGGGGGTGCATAATAACCAAATTTTACATTAAAGGAAATGATTTTTATTCCGGACCAATTTAAGACGAAGAAACTGTTTGATAACACTTATCAAATTTTCATTTACGGAATAGGTTTATTCCAGAAATAGAAATGGAGGAGAAATCGAAATAGAAATTTTCTACTTCGATTTCTCCCAGAAAATCAATTTCTATTTCTCACAACCCTAATTTTAAAATGAAATTTATTCGAATAAATAAAATGATATTTATTTTTATTTTTACGAATAAATTTAAAAAATCCTTAAAAATGAATAAATAAAAATAAAATTTATTATAAAAATATAATTTATTCATTTTTATTTTTTTATTTTTATTATAAATATTATTTTTATTTTTAATAAATAAATTTAATCGAAATAAATTTATTTATTAAAAATAAATTTAATTAAATATCATTTTATTAAAAATAAAAATAAATATATTCATTTTATTCATTTAAAAATAAAAATAAATTTATTAAAATAGATTAAAAATAAATAAATTATTTTTATTAAAATAAAATTATTTTTATTTGTCTTGAGTATTTTGCCAAATAATTTTTTTAAATTTTTTTATTCATTTTAAAATAAATTTATTTGTAAAATAAAATAGAATAAATAAAATAAATTTATTTTTAAGGATATTTTTATTTTAAAATAAAATGATATTCTTATTTTATTTTTATGATTTATTTATTTATTTTTGTTAATAAATCATTTTTATTTTTATTTTTTATATTAAAGGTCGCCAGGTCGTCATTGCCGCCGTCAGAAAGGAAGAAATTTTGTGTCGTTATCAAACAATTTTACATTTTTAGAGTAGAAATTTTGCGTCGTTATCAAACGGTTATTTTCTTAAAACTCTTCAAAAATAGAAATAGAAAAATCATTTACTGTTAGAAACTATTTAAAACGAGAATGGTTGTCATCGCGCGCCCAAGTATTTCCCTCCACTTCCTTTGAGCTTGTGAAACTGTAACTCCTGCTACAGAGACGAGGGGGAGGGGGGCGGGCGGCGGCGGTTGAGAGAGAGAGAGAAGGCAGGGATGTTGACGTACTTACAACTGGGGACTGGTGAGGTAGAGAATGAGACGGAGTTTGCAGCCTCCACAATCTACACCTCCCTTTCCTCCTCAATAATTGCTGCAGATGGGTTTTGTTAAATCACATTATAGTTTTTCCACAGAGGTCTGCCAGGTCTCTCAAAAGGCAAATGGTTTGCACAGACTCTGTCACTGAGCGCAACTCTTCCTCTGGCATAGTATTTTATCCAATGAACTAATTGCCTATGAATTTTTTCACTCATTACATCACGTGACAAAAATGATGCGACATATCTCATCGGTATGAATCCTATCTTATTCGACATCACTTAAATGGAATGAAAAATCCCACAACTCATCACAACATCAAGTGCGTATCCATGCTGTGGCATTGGAGAAAAAGCGTATTCTCATCGTCCTCCAACTAACATTGAAACCCTGCTTCTGGAGTTTGAAGGTTTTTCAACCAGAGCTCAATATGTAGGATTATAACATCGGAACGATTGATCAACTTTAACACCATCCGCCTCGCCATGGCCTGTCCTCAATTCTCAGCAGCTCGACGTGGTTCACGATCATTCAAACCCCACAGCACCCTTTCTTCTACTACATGTTCCCAAATATCAACTAAGTGAGAATCGAATACCAGTGATTTTCCGGTTCCCAGCACTTCGTCTTTCCTAAGAAATTTATTTGCCAAGACTTTCCTGCTACTATCATATAGTGGGACCTGAATGATCCAAGGGGATACAATAATGAGCAGAAGTTATTCCAGGACCTATAAAGAAGGGGTGCCTAGGGCCTTATAACTTTTTTGGGTAGTGTAATGCACTCGAATTAATGTGATGGTTGGGTCACATCATGAACCACTATCCGAAAAACAGAAGTGATTCATGTTGGATCAGCGAACAATGTAGCCAGCCCAGTTTAACCAAAGAACAGCGGCAAAAGGATGGAAACATCCTTGAAAGTGCTTCGGAATGACCTGCCTCCCTAGGGAACCGTGAACTTCATGCTGCGAAAAACCATCCTGGTATTTCTTGGCCTTTTGAGTTATTTGTGCGGTGAACAAAACTTGCCATTCTACATGACAGGGAAGTATCAATATCCATGTAGGATATGCTCAGTTAAACTAGGACAAAAGTAACGGAAGGACACCACCCACAAAAGAACATTCGTATGCTCATGCGTGATTGATTGAACTTGTGTCGGAGATGACTGAAGAATAATAATGAACTTGTTATTGATTTTGTTATTTCCATAACCTCAAGCAAACAGGAGGCAGTAAATGCAGAGCAATATCAAGAACGTAGTTGGCTAGTTAATGGAAACTCCATTGGAAAATCTATCGGCAAGTAGAACGAACAACTGGCTAAGTAATGAAAACTTCGCAAGAAATTGTAAGCATAAAAGAATATCCTGAGGAACCGATGTAACTCGGTTCATTGCCCTCCTCTCTTGCATGAGGTTCTCATACTTATGACTCATTCTTAAGTACCTAGAGCACAGTGCTAGAGCTAGGAAGATCTCAAGAACGTAACTAGTCAAGGTGAATTATGGATTTTTCAAATGAACGGACAAACTTAGACCTTCTCTGAAGCACAAAGCCGAAAACTCAATAGATAGTTTTATATTATTGGTGAAGCTTTTATCTATTATGAATCTCTTTTTGAACTAAAGTGTGATTTCTGTCATATGTAAGGAATTTTACGAATCCATCTGCTTAAGCAGTATAATGTCTTGCCTACGAAAATTGCAACAAAGTCTCCTAACAGGCAACTTTGATTTCATCAACCAAAATATTTTTGAGACCACGATTGCATTAGAACATGCAACAAACGTAGAGATAAGGCAACTAGTAAACACTAGTGGCAAACTGAATATGCATCTAAACAAAGTCTGACCTGTTACCCCTGATTTTCCAGCATCTAATATACTCACCTTTGCCCCATTCTGCTGCATCTTGGTCATTTTTTTTTTCTTCTGAAGGAGTACTAATGAATACATGTTTCAGTGCATCACAAACACAATCAGGTAATTATTGTAGATCATGCAAAACATGAAGAGAAGGAATCATGCTCCTCAACAGAAAAGAAAGAGATAGCATGGATAAAAATGATGATTTTCAATTGTCAACTCTCTTTATCTGGTTAATGAAGAAAGTATTAACTTCAAATAAAAACAACGAATTGATTCATGGCATCCCACGTCTCATGAACATCCCTTGGACTTGCATCCTTAAAGCTCCGAATCATGATGTGTTTGCAATATCGTTTTGGTGAGTATGGAGTATCACCCAATTACATCAATTGCAGAGCAGCTGATGATAGGGTCCATGGGATATAAACAATGAGGGAGAAAATGTTAATAATCTATTGGAAGTTTAAGACTTTAGGCTAGGAGGTAAGGCAAATTACCTTCACATAAAGACTAAACAGGAAAAATAAACACTTTATAGAACACCAGGAAATGGATCAAATTGAACTGCATTCCAGGTACCTTTTAAAGCAGATTTAACATTAGTAACATTATGCTGCTGCTTTTGCATATTAATTTTTGAAGAGAACTGAAACTGTTTCCACACGCATTTAGATCCCTCAAAGATTCATCGTTTGCTTCACTGTTGCCACGTTCAACCAAATGACCAGGAAATTCCATCATCTCCCCAGGGCTTACTTCTTCAGCTTTGCTCAGGAACCTGCCATCTAAATGTTTCCAGCTCATATCATACAAGAGAACCTCGTAAAAGACCCAAAAAAGTTTTCAATCATCTGAGCCATATTTATCCTGACAAAATTTTTTTCACTAATCTGCTGAGATAGGTATACGTCATGAAGGGGAAAACCAACTAATAAAGGAAGGAAGAGCTGAAATTTAATCCAGCAACAAGATAGCTGGTATTATTTAAGGGTAAAAATCAGAAGGAGATGTAGACTGTAGAGCTTTACCTGCCTAGTCATAGATCCACTGCTCGTACAACGTAAGAAGCCATCATGATATTTCTTCGACTTTTGAGTTAATTGAGTCGTATACAAGGTGTATCAATCTACATCAAAAGGAATATCATGTCAACTCCAGTGCCGAGACAACAATAACACTCGAATATAACCGCATAGAGAACATTGAGACCATTTTTCTAAGGGAAGTTTGGATATATGCTAAAAAGCTCCAATGATTTTCAAGAGAAGCCACAAAAATATATGAAACCACCTCGATTGAGAAGACTCGATATACAAAGCATCAGAGTGGAGAGAATCTTTATTGATCTTGAAAAGACTCTGTATGTAATATAAAGATGTGCAGAAACTGTATCCCAAAGAAAATCAAGAACGGATTCACAATCCAGGAGATACATCAAGAGAAAGACACGGCCTGGCATGGGCATAGATGAGTCAGCAAAAGTCCAAACTCACCTGTCATGCTTGATGTCCTCGAGAAGCCTTCGTTCAGAATCAACAGAAAACGGGTAACCTTCTCCCTCTCTCTAATCCGTCTGTACTGCTCGAGAGTCTCTTTGGGTCCTTTGAGCTCTACCTCAGCAGCCTCGAGCTCATTCCAGAGAGAGGAGAGTCGGTTGAAGCAAGCGGTAACCGATGTGTTCCCTTGCTTCAGATCCGACAGAGCTTGAGTGAGCGAAAATAGCTTCGCTCTGTCCAACTTCCCATACATTTCTCCGATGTTGTCCCACATTTGTTTCGAATCTTCAGCCGGTGGAAGGCCGGAGGTGCGCACGGGCTGATTACACCTCCGCCAACATCGTCGCCGCATACGGTCGTCGTCGGGAACAGGCACAGTTCCATCGAGGAACCCATCTTTGTCCTTGGTCACGAGAGCCCGCCGGAAATCTCGAGCCCACGCATTGTACTTGTCTGGACCGGTAAGTTGCAGGTTGATGATTCGGAGCTCCGGTCCGTCGGCCGGCGCCGAGGATGGGGTACGGGTAGAACCCGGGCTGTAATCCCAGGTAGGGATTCATCCCATGACCCGTCGAACTCGATTCGGATCTGTGACCCCCTCCATCAATTCGGGGCCCATGATTCGTACCTTCTCCAGATGGGCTGTAAGGAGCTCATTGTTGTCGATTGGGTCCAACGGCCCATGGGCCTGGGACTGGAATCCACTGCTTTGGTGGCCATTGGATTGGTGCAGAGGTTTGAACAGATGTGGGCGATGGAGCCGAAAGTTGCTGCTGCAAATTCGGGGTTTGGTCAGTCTGATCTGAAGCTAGACTCTCAGGAGAATTGTTGGTGTCGAACGATTCCTCCACAAGTGAGATCATCTCTTGCTTGTTGTTGCTGCTGCTTGATTTGTTGCTTTGATTTTTGGGCATGGTGTTTGAACGTATGAATTCATAAGCGGTGTGTCAATTTGTCTTGCATAAAGAAATTTGCAACAACAATTGAAAAGACTACCGAAGGCAATTCAGGTATATGCGGAAGCTAGGTCAGAACGCTTTGCTCTGATGCCATGACAAGGAATGAAGAAAAATGGAGGAAATTGTGATTGTATTTTTCTGTATGTCTTACATGTACATGCCCATATTTATAATACAAAAGGAAATCAAATAATATTACAATTCCTATTATATCTTCTAAATATTCTGACGATATTTTGTGATCAAATCAATTATCCCACAATCTCCGTGATCAGAATCGAAGCTAAGAATCAAATCATCTTTCAACAGTCTTTAGCGATGAGTGATGCCTATATGATTTAAAACAGTGTTCGAGTGCATGAAATAGAAACGGCATGTTGCTTTGGGTTTGTATAGTTCAATTCTTGCATTTAGATTAATGATGAGATGTAACATATAAACTCAAGGAGAAAAATGAAAAAGCGTAATACCAATCAAAGGGACGAGCAACATGAAAAATACGACAAAGTAACTCCCATGCATCGGTCCTTCTTTACAATTTTTCGTGCAGTTGTCCATCAAAGGGGACCCCAAAAGACAAAGCATTGGGGGTCAAAACGTGAAGCACGAAGCAAGAAGCAACCTCTTTCGTCTTTCGCCATCCTTTGTAGAATTCCTGGAACGAATTTTTGGCGCCAACTGCTCATTTCTTTTTCTTTTTGTTTCTTTTAACAATTTCTCTTAATTGACTACTCTCTCACGGTGCGTTGGTCTTTCTTTAGATTTTCTTTTCTTACAGCTGTCCGGGCAAAAGTTTTTTTCTACAAAATTTGTCATTTATCTAACAAACTTTTTTTTCCGTCTCTTGTGATACTAATTGTTTAATCTGGTAGATGAGAGGTCACATCATAATCTTATGGTAATCCTTCTCTAAACATGTGAATGAAAGTAGCGAGAACGAGCCGCCCCCCAATACTACTTTAAAGGCTTTTTATAAATTTATCAGAATCTTATTAAAGAGTCTTTCAGGGCACTCATTAATCATATCTAATAATAAAGAAAGATTGTTATCTTCATTATTTTGGTTGCGCAATAATGAGAAAGTTTTCCACTAAAAACTTTCACATATCAAGATTGGTTTACACAAACATGTATCATATATTCTTAGAGTATCTCTACTTTCCAAATAAATTCGCCACTTTGTTGATTGAGAAAAGCTGTGATTGTATTTTTTATTTCATATGGAGAAATGTGAGACAATTTGCCAAAATTACAAAATTACTTCGTTAGGACTATGCATCTCCTCCCGAAAAACAGGAGATAATTCCACAACTTGATAAACTTATGAACACCTCAAATTCGCCTCCCTTTGTTTCTTCGCTTCTTGGTGAGGGTTTAGTCTAGATGATTTGCGTAAAATGTCTGGCAATCCTATCCTTGTCAACTATACTTACATGGCCAAACCAAGGAGATGTCGGAACACAAGTATATGCCCCTACATCTGAGGAGGTTGGCCTTGGTTGGGCCGTGGAATGGAATGGAGAGTCACCAAAGGAGACATGCCACGTCTTTTTCTAGTCAAGATCGTTGTCTGTCCAAATTGAGGACGTATCTAAAGGAATCCAGGTATGCAACATTGAGCCAAAGGTGAGCCTTTATCCTTAATTTTGTATAGTTGAATGTAATTAACATGGACAAGTGTGACTAATTTGTGTGCGTGTTTATGAGAAGGCATGAGCCATGATATAGATATGGTTTGTTTTTGCACCACAAGAAACAAAATTGTTGCTATGAAAAGTATGATGATGAATTGACGCCGCATAAAGCAAAAATATGATGATTAAAGTTGAATTATTGCCATTAGCCCATGGGAAGCCAATCTTCTTTTGACGGCACATAAAGCATTAATATGATGCTGAATCATTGCTCATAGGCCGTGTGAAACCAATCTTCTTTTGACGGGACATGAAGCAAAAATGTGATGGTAAATTATTGCTCCTAGCCCATGTGCCATTACTCATAAGCCATCGTCAAAATATAGTTAGCCGTGGAAAGTAGTGATGATGATGATGATGATCCGAGCACTTTTTAATTGTGGCCACGTGTTTGACAAAATGCCCGTGTGGTAGATGAACAATAAGACGTAAAATATAAAACTCAACGAGAAAAGTGAAAAACCACGATTAAGAAAACGCCAATTGGCTTTTACAATACACATTAATCAAAGGGAAGAGCAACATGCAAAATACGACAAAGCAAAGGCAATTGAAACAGCGAGCCACCTCCTCAGGTTTTCGCTCATAATTTCTTCGTGTCTCGTGCATCGGTCTTTCTTTACAATTTTTCGTGTAGTTGTCCATCTAGGAGACCAAAAAGACAAAAAGAAAAGAGACAAAGCATTGGGGGTCGAAACGTGAAGCATGAAGCAAGAAGCAACCTCTCCTGTTTCGCATTTCTCTGTACAATTCTTGTAATGAATTTTCCGCTGCGACAGCTCGTTTCTTTTTCTCTTTTTTTTTTTTCCTTTTCTTTTGACAATATCTGTTCCTGTAGAAGTTGTCATTTATCTAACAAATGTTTTCTCTGTTTCTTGCGGTGTTAATTGTTGAATCTGGTGGGTGAGAGGTCACATTATAATCTTATGATAATCCTTCACCAAACATGTGAATGAAAGTAGGAAAAGTGAGACTCCCTTCTTTGATACTTTGCAGGCTTTTTATAAACTTGTCAGAATCTTATTTAAGAGTGCTTTGAGGACAATTGTTAATCATGTCTAATAAAGAAAGGTTGTTACTTTCATTATTGATTGCACAATAGGTGAGAAATTTTTCCACTATAAACTTTCACATACTTTTAGAGTATCTCTAACTTCCAAATAAATTCGCCCCTTTATCGGTTGAGAGAAACTATGATTGTATTCTTTGTTTCGTCCAAAGAAATGTGAGACAAACTACCAAAACTATAAAGTAATTTGTTTGGAATTCACGCCTCCCAAAAATCAGGATATAATTCCATGACTTGATAAACTCACGAACGTCCTGAGTCCACCTCTTTTTGTTTCTTTGCTCGTTGGCAAGGGTTCAGCCTAGATAATTTATGTAAAATGTCTAGCAATCCCTACTCTTGTAAATTATACTTATATGATCAAATGAAGATGTTGGAACACAAGTATTTGCCCCTGCATCTGAGGTTGGTCTTGGTCAGGCCGCAGAATTTAGAGGAATGCAGATTTGGTAAGGGAGCCATGCCGCATCTTTCTCAAGTTGGGATCGAAGTCTGTCCAAATTGAGAACTGTACATAAAGGAATCTAGGTATGCAACACCAAGAGAGACATTGTAGAGGCCGTTGGGAAGCCATATTGAAAGGAGAAATCAAAACACTATGAGAGTAGTACTTGATAACTTGCTCTACCTAGTTGTCAAATTTAAAGCAGTATCTCTGGAAAGCTATGGTAGTGAATTGCTCAATTTGCAAATTAAGTAGCAATGGTAATAAACAATAATAACGTAAGAAGATTAATTGGCTTGAAATCTTTTTGTCAAATCAAATTTCAAACCAAAAAGTAAAATTTGTTGATTTTACTATATTTTGCCGTACCAAACCAACCAGAATATATCCATGCCATATGAATTCGTTCTTTCATGCTGTTTATTAGCCTTGCATTTTTCTTGAAAATTATTAAAAGTAGCCTTCAACTCCAATTTCTTCAAGGGTTGAGATGAACATACTTCGCGCTAAAATTGGCTGCTGACCAAAATTGTTAATTTAGTGAAACAATTTGTGTTTTGGACCTTTGGTGCAGGGGTTCATTACCCACATCACAAGGAAACTCTAATAGTCTGTTCTCTCTGTATTAGTCGCTTGTCTCATCTCCATCGACAAAAGCGGTCATTGTCATTGTAGCTAACATCATCATCACCACAACCACCACAAACGTTATTATGGTCGAAAAAATGTTAACAGGTCATCCTAGGTACGGTCCAAAAATAGTTGGGAAAAGAAGTGTTGTATCGTCTTGCAACTTTCATACACTAAACTAAAATTCCAGTGGTCATTCTTATCGTGGACCGGCCATCTAAAAATTGAATTCCACAAAATCTTTTTTTCTTTTGAATTTAAGAATCTCAAACTACATAAAATGCAAAGTCTACATCATCTTAACAACTCTCTGGTTTCATGTTTGGTTAGAGCTTTGAGAGCTTTTCATATTACAAACTGAGAGGGATTGGACATTAATATCACTAATTGCATGCAAATTGTTCTGGATTAGACCAATTGTATAGATCAAAAGTATGAACTTAACAAATTTGAGAAGTTTGTAGGGTATTTCACGGGTTTTTAAGGAATCTGTCCTCCAAGCCTGTGCCCTAGATTGTGAAAAGAAAAAGAAAAAAATGCAACAACCCCTCATTAATCTTTTGGAAGACTCTGCATGAATAGATAAATACAAATCACAAATATCATCCGTAAGTATAAAGTTGTATAATGTTGCAGTCACATGTTAAACTTTTCAATGATGGAGCTTTTCATAGGCATTATATACATGTGATCCTTTTCCATTTAACTAATTGCTTTTAAACTTTTGGATAATAATTTCTAATCTGACATCATAAATACCCACCGCACGTCCATTTTTAGAGTCAAAACATTTAACTATCAACTCATTGCTAAAATCACTATAGCACTTTCCTAAATCTTCGAAATGTGAGAAATGCACATATAAAATTTGCAAATTATATAAGCAGTGCAATCATCGCCATTTACCCTTAATTTTGTATAATTGAATGTAATTAACATGGACAAGTGTGACTAATTTGTGTGCGTGTTTATGAGAAGTAGATATAAAAAATAGTGTCCTCACATGGAGATGGAGAACTTGGAGAATGCATGCATCGCTCTTAATCAATCTAACCCCATGAGTAGATCTAGACAAAATTAAGTGTAATCTGTTATTATAGTAGAATCAACTCTATGCACACTCGATGACATCAACTGTCTTCCTTGGTCAAAGAGTTGTAAGGCATTGACGTAGGAATAGGCCAACTAGGGTTGCTCATGACCAGATCAATTTAGTTTTACTTTAGCAGGGTTGAAATAGCCGTCGCGCCGCCTGTGGGCTTGTGCTTACTCTTGATTGTTGGTATTCAGAAGCCATATTGCAAGATCCACTTGGGCTAGACAGCATAGGAAAATCATATAAGATTTTTCTTTATTAAAAAAAAATAAACTTGCACCCTATACCAGACGTATAGAGAATGAAATTTTGTGATTGTCATGTTGCAACATGGAGATATAATGTTTTTATAAATGTCAAGGAATCACGGTACATAGGTTATATGATTTGATGTGTGATATGCTTCAAGCATATCAAAAGAGGAGAGCTGGATTTGTACAAATTATAGTCAAAACAGAAGGGAAAAAAGCTAGGAAAAGTTTCATGTTCCAAAGTAAGTGCTGGATTTGTGCATCAAAGAAGTTGTGGTGATGATTAAAAACTTAATATATCTCTAAACACAAGATCTCACGCCTTCATAGCCAAGTGTAGAAGGGAAATTGCCATGACTCTTTTTTTTTTGGTCGGAATAAAACATTCGTATTACTATCAACTGGGATTACAACCATAGGCTAAAGCGTCCGTAGTCAAAATATTAAGTAAAACTACGGGGGGTTGAAAAAGCCATTGCTGGGCCGAAGCAGATGAGCGATGACTCTTTGAATGGCCAAAAAGTTGTGCCCCTTCTTTACCGTTGGATGTGCAAGAGATGCATCATCGTTCGGGAGACAACAAACCCTCACCATTAGATCGACAATTGGATTTTGCTTGATAACTTTGTCATGCAAAATTCCACGGCGCGTTAAGAAGGTCTTGCATTATATTGAGTGAAAAGATGGTAAATCCAATGCCAAGATTATAGTCTCTCTCCCTTCACTTAGGCTTCTCAATGTGAAGCTGGCTATTATTGACTCATAACAAAAGAAAATTCCATTAATGAAGCTTGATGGAACTAGTACAATGGTTAATGAGACGAAACATTTAATCGATATTTCAGTTGTTTGCCCAGAAAAAGTGGGATATGTAAAGTCCGAAACACCGCAATTCGTTATTTTTTTTCTGACTTTAATTTTGTGCACCAACAGTGTGAAAAAAATCATTAGACAAGCTTAGTTCAAGTACTAACATGTTACCGTATTTAATTTTAATAAAATGAATGCATTCCATTGATGTTCCATCTTATCATTGCTTGTTTGGGTCTTCAAATGTTGTTTGTTGTTAATTGTGTTGTAAACAATGGAATTGACGATCAATTTAGTTGAAAGTTCAATATTTTATTGTGGGTCTCAAACTCGGGCAACAAGTTAGATCGCCACCTCAAGCTCGGCTTAGCTAACATCATCTCTAAAATTGATTGTATCATATTTATACCCGAAGCATGTCTTTTCTTTTTGGCCATTGGGTATAATAGTTTTGAAGTTCAGGCATAAATTATCATAATTTATCCATTCTGCAAGTTGCCTTTCTCGTTTGTTCATTTTCCCCATCATCCTTGTGATTATTTAATTGTAATTCTGGAAAAAAATAAATCTTCGACTCCTATTCAACCGAGGGTTATTTTGACTCTCGAGATAACGAATTTATAATTGATTGATGGGGTTTAAAATTGAAGAACATACAGAGAAAATTCAAAAGGAATGAGTACGCATAAGTAATAACGTGACGGATGTTTCTATAAAAGATTGCAGGTAATAAATATTATACTTTTAATTGAATCTTTCAACGCAGTGGACTAGTAATTTCTGAAAAAAAAAAATTGTATGGCTCCAATCTAGCTCACGCACCTTTCTAGCGAATTGATATTTAATGGCTTCAAATTGGTTTCTTGGAGTTAATTAAATTAAATATCGGCTAAAAGAATCAATTAGCTTAAATCAGAGAGTACAAATACCAATTTGGTCAAAATTCAATTTCAAGGACCAAATTGAACATTAACTAAAATTTTAGGGGCGAACTTCCATTTTCGCTCTCATCCTTGTGGGCTTGAAATGCGGAATCTCTTCTATTCCGCTCGCTGTAGAGAGAGCTCGTGACTTGCTCGTAAAAGATGCAAAATTCTTGCGGGTTTCGAGGGGACAAGTGAAGGAAATGCGAGAGGAGGCGAGGGTGAATCCAGTGCTTCTTGAAGGACGTTGATGCGAGACAAGTTGAAACGAGAGTCATTGCTCATGGCGTCGTGTCAAAGTCGATGGTAAAAGAGGGAAGATCCGAGTATTTTCGACTCCCTGCAAGGGGCTTTGATAAAATGCCCATGTGAGTTGAAACAGTGTTCGAGCTCCCGTAATAGAGGCGGCATGTTGCTTTGGGTTTGGATAGTTCAATTCTTGTGTTTGGATGAACAATGACGTAAAAAAATAAGCTCAACAAGAAAAATGAAAACCGTGATTAAGAAAAGACCAATTGGCATTTCCAATATATCTTAACGAAGGGACGAGCAACATGGAGAAAAACGACAAAGCAACGGTGGTTGAAGCATTGAGGCACCTTCTCAGGTCTCTTCTTAGTTCTTATAATTTCTTCAGCTCCTGTGCTTTGGTCTTTCTTTTCAATTTTTCGTGCAGTTGTCCACCAAAGGTACCCAAAAAGACAACAAAAGTTAAAGAGAAAAACAAGAGACAAAGCAATTGGTGGTCGAAACGTGAAGCATGATGCAAGAAGCAACCTCTCTCGTTTTTCGCAATTCTTTATAGGATTCCTACAATAAATTCCCCGCTCCAACTGCTCATTTCTTTTTCTTTCCTTGACAGCTTCTGTTTATTGGCTACTCTCGTGTGCGTTGGTCTTTCTTTACAATTTCTTTTCTCACAGTTGTCCGGGCGAAAGTATTTCCTGTAGAAGTTGTTTCTTCGTCCCTCTGGATGCTAATCATTGAATCTGGGAAAGGAGAGGTCGCATCATAATGTCATGGAAAACCTTGTCTAAACATGTGAATCGAAACAATGAGAGAGAGCGAGGGAAGAGGGAGAATCCTTCCTCCGGCCACTTTCGACAGCTTTTTATCAATTTATTAGGATCTTATAAGGAATCATTCCCCAATACTTATTAGTCGTACCTAACAGAAAAAATTTTCATTTTCAATGTACTAATTATATATAACACAAGAAAACGATGGTTTGAAAATGAAATATTCTTTTAGTGGATACATAACAAGTATCTTTAAAGCACTCATTCCTAAAATTCAATTTGTTTGGAGAAATTTCTTACATTTCATTTCTAGTATAGTGAAAATATGTCCCGTCTTCGTGTTTATGTCGAGAACTTTTGATGAAGTTTCCATTAAGACTTTTTGTCAATAAAAATTATAAATTTAATTGGGTAGGCTTATTTTATCAAGGCTGACTCTTCCTATGGTCCCTAGTTGTTACTTTGCAGGGTCCTCGAGCTTTTATTATATTTAAAGAATAATGCTAGAGATATAATTGATTTACAAATGGATGTATAATATACTCTTGCTGATGACATGCAACGAAAGCTGAGTACTTTGCATGTTCATCGAGAAGGCTAATCACGTTCATCCAATTCTTTCTCACAAACAACTTTGACCTATAAAGATTGGTTTATAAAGAGATGTATTGTGTACTCTTGGGGTATCTCCATTTTTTTTGATAAATTCTGCATTGCCTATTTAGAAAAGCTGCGATTATATTCTTTGGGGAATCTAAAGACGTTGTGGAAGTTTGGCTAGAGAAATGTGAGGTGAAAGATTTAATCAAAATCCCAAAACTACAAAACTTGTCCATTCGCAATTCCTGTGGTCCCAAAAAGCTGGATATAACTCCACAACTCGGTGAATCTACCTTCACACACCTCAGTTTGATCTCCTTTTGTTTCATCACTCCTTGGAAAGGATTCAGACTAGATAATTTGCATAAAACGTCAAGTAATTCAATGCTTGTATATTATACTTATATAGATGAATCGAGAATTTGTCGGAATACAAGTATTGACCCCTGCATCTGTGGAGGTTGGTCTTGGGTAGGCTGGGGCATTTAGAAGGAAGGAGAGTTCCTAAAGGAACCATGCCATGTCTTTGTAAGTTGGGATCAATGTTTGTTCCAAATTGAGGATTGAACCCAAAGGATCTGCATATGCAACATCGAGGAAAAAATTGTGGAGGCCATTGAAAAGCCGTACAAAAGGATTGACAACCAGAAAAAGGGTTCCATTAAAATTGTTTTATGACTTTCAGAGCATACATCCCTATATTTAGAGAATGAAGTATAGAGATATGAAAATTGGTTTATAGAGAGACGTACTGTATTCTCTTGTTGGTGACATGCAGCACAAGCTAAGTACTCTTGAGAAGGCTAATCACATTCATCCAATTCTTTACTAGCAACTTCCACATCTAAATATTGGTTTACAAAGAGATAAAATTCTGCATTATCGGTTAAATAAGCTATGGTTGCATTCTTTGTAGAATCTAAAGAAGTTAAGGAAGTTTGTCCAAAGAAATGCAAGGTGAAAAATTTAATCAAACTACCAAAGTCATAAAAGCTGTCCATTTGGAATATGCGTGGTCTGGAAAAACGGATATATTCCAAAACTTGGTGAAACTACCTTTAAACCCCTCGAATTTGCCTCTTTTGTTTCGTTGCTCCTTGGCAAGTGTTTAGACTAGATGATTTGCATAAAACGTCAAACAATCTCTATGCTTGTAAACTATACTTATATAGCCGAAGATGAGAATTTGCCAGAGCACAAGTATATACCCCTGCGTCTGAGGAGGTTGGTCTTGGTCAGGTAGTGGAATTTACAGGAAAGGACGTCCGTCCCAAATTTAGGACTGAATCTACGTATGCAACACCGAGGAAACATTGTTAATGCCATTGGAAAGCCGCTCGAAAGGACTGACCTCCCACAAAAAGGGTTCTGGAAAAAATTTTCTAAACCTAATCTCAAACAAAAAGTTTCAATTTCCATTAAACATTAACATGTCAAGCTTTTTGATCTGCAAAATCTTGGTAATTTTGACAACTCTCTTGTTCAGTTTGGGCATCAAGAAATTTCCACATCACAATTGAGAGGTTGCCCACTAAATTTCACCAATTGCATATAAATTATTTTGAATTTGACCACCTATACTCGTCAAAGGCCTGAACTTAACAGGATTGGAGGATTTATATAGTGTTCCATGGGCTTCTAGATAAATCAACTTCTATGCCTATGTCCTTGGATCATCAAAAAAAAAAAAAAAAACAAATGCAACAACCTCTCACTAATTTTTTTTAAAGATTTTTACAAGAATAGATAATACAAATTACACATACCATCCATTAGTATAAAGGAGTACATAGCATTTTGCAACCACATGTTAAAGTATTCAAAATTGTTTCTCTTATAAAGCCATGATTATAAACAGGTTGTCCTCCTCCATATAACTTATTATTTTTAAGTTAAAACGATATCGTAGAAACCACGCTTACGGTCTCGAATCAAAACATCTAATATCAACTAACTGCAAAATGACTTAAGCACTTTGCTAAATCTTCAAGTAATGAGGATTTCCTTTTTCTTAAAATTTTCATTATTTTCATCATGAGCCGTTATGAGAGAAGTGAATACATAGAGTTTTCAAATTATACAATCATCACAACTTACCCTTAATTTTTAGGAGTTGATTTAATTAACATTACGAGTCTCGCCGGTTTGTGGGTGCGTCCATGGGATGGTACGGACCGGATAACACATCCGTGATGGTTTGTTTTCCCACCACAAGAAACAAAAAAGTTGCTATTAGCATATAAGTCCATGTCTGACCAAAAAAAGAAAAAGAAAAGAAGCATAAGTCCATGTCAAACCCATCTTTTGAGGGCACACCGAACGGAAATATGTTCCTTTTGACAGCACATTAAACGAAAATTTGATTCCTTTTGATGGCACATAAAACGAAAAATATGATGTGAACTACCGCGATTAGCCCATAGGAAACTAATCCGGAAGCCGATCTCTTGCTATGAGCCTATGTGAAACCCATCTTCTGAGGGCACGCCGAACGAAAATATGGTTCCTTTTGACTGCACATTAAATGAAAATTTGACTCCTTTTGACTTCGCACAAAACGAAAAATATGATGGTGAATTACCGCGATTAGCCCATGGGAAACCAATCCAGAAAATACATATTATATACGATGCTGAACTCTTGCTATCAGCCCATGTGAAACCGTGTGAAATCAATTTTTAAAAAATTATCATGCCGAACTCTTGCCATCAGCCCATGTGAAACCGTGTGAAATCAATTTTAAAAAAATTATCATGCTGAACTATTGCTATCAGCCTATCAGCCTATGTGAAGCCAAAAAAGTTTTCGTTCCCGATGTCACAGGGCGGCTGAAATAGCAGCTTCTTTTTGAATGGCCTATTTTAACTCTAACCCAAGACCGACGGCGGCTAGCAATTGAGCACCTGCAAAATCTCTGCCATAAGCTCCACTGATCATTATCGAGTGGTGAATACCAATGGCCGAGTCTGTTGTTTCGTTCGCGGTGGAGACAATAGGAAACCTGCTCATCGACGAGACCAAATTCTTGAGGGGAGTGAAGGGCAAGGTCGAGGACCTGCAAAGGGAGTTGAAGCTGATCCAGTGCTTGCTGAGGGATGCGGATGCGAGACGAGAGCACAACGAAGCTGTTGGAGAATGTGTCGCACAACTCCGAGACTTTGCCTATGATGCCGAGGATGTCATCGAGAGATACATCCTCAAAGCCGCGCTGAAGGAGGGACAAAACATCATCAAAGCGTATGCTTGCTTCATGGCGAAGTGCTCGTGCGTGCAGGTTCATGGGGTGGGGACAGAGATTGAGGGCTTAAAATCCAGCATCTCCAATCTTAGAACGAGCATGCTGGCTCTTCGCATACAATCTGTGAATGAAGGTGAACGCGAACGGGCGAGAGCTTTGATGCCGAAACGGACTTATGACCATTTCAAGGAGGATTTTGTTGGGAGGGAAGATAGTATCGAAGAATTGGTGAAAGAGCTGTCGAATGATGGAAAAAGCAGAGAGTTATTTTTATATGGGGAATGGGTGGTCTGGGAAAGACCTCACTCGCCAAGAAAGTCATCGCTCATGACAAAGTGAAGAACACTTTCGATGGTATCGCTTGGGCTTGTGTATCTCAAGAATATCATCCAAAGGATATCTTAGTGGGAATTCTCATTAAATTGATCCCTGATCAAAGAGAGAGGGTTATGAAGATGATGGATGATGAATTGTTCAAAACTCTATACGAGATCCAACAAGAGAAGAGATGCATGGTTGTTCTTGATGATATTTGGACCAAAGAAGCATGGGACAGTCTTCAAGCTGCATTCCCGATCAAAAACATGAGAAGCAAGCTATTGATAACAACCCGCAATAAAGAAGTAGCGGAGTATATTGATCCTCAAGGTTTATTCCATGAACCACGGTGCTTATCAAACCAGGAGAGTTGGGATCTACTAAAGAAGAGGGCATTCCTTGAAACAAAAGGTAAGACTTCTTCAAGGTTATTATCCTAACATATAGCAGCTTCAAGAGATAATATTGCCTGCTTGATTCTGATTTATGGTGCATCGATTATTATTGTAGGATTAGCTGATGAAATTTCTTCTGATGGACCTGGGGTTGGTCGAGGTATTGTTATGGGCCAAGCAGTAGAAGGTATTGCAAAACAGTCAGAAACGGAGGGACAATTACTAGGTACTTTGTTGCTCTGTTTCGCCTTTCGGTAGCTTTAGCAACTTATGAATCGATAGTTATAGTGGAATTCAAATGATCGAAATATCAAGTATTAGGCACCATAATTTCAATATTTGGGGAATCATATGCTCCTTTTTGTTTCCTACTAGCTAACCAGTATACCATTAAACAAACATCCAAAACTTTGCTCCTCCTTTCTAATGAGGTTTAATATCGAAGAGGCTTTCATAAGGACAAATAATAAGCGACTTTGATAGGATTGATGAAATAATGTGAAGCCTAGCTATGTCACTTATTCCATAAGCTTCATCTCAAGTCCACCTTTTTTGCAATTGTAAATAGTTGGCTTAAAAATAAGAGTAGAGATTGATAAGGAAAATCATGAATCGTTATGTGGCAACATGGAGATTTCACTTGAATTCGTGTAGGAGATTAGTAGCACATTCAAGTGACAAGAGATCACACTCGAGTCATCCTTGCGCTACTTTCATATTTCGTCATCAAGTATTTTTATTGTTGTTTTGCATTTGCTTGAGTCACTTAATTCAAGCCACAGTTTAGACTTCTTGATTTTTCCAAGGCGTAGATGGAGGCATATACTAGAGCTTTGTTGTGGTCCCTATTTTCCCCTTACAAAAGCATAAATGAACCACAAATTATAAAGAACTATAGCATCTTACTTATACATCTAAAAGCATATATTCATCCTTGAAGTAATCTTTTTATTACAGTTGCATCTTCCTATTGCTGAGTCGCAATTTGTTGCCTGATATTGTGTAGTAATCACTGAAGACATGAAGAACTTAGCATATGAACTCCTTAAGAAGTGTGCAGGATTGCCGTTGGCTGTCATTGTGCTTGGTGGACTTCTGGCTATCAACGAATGGAAGACGGTTCACGAAAAGATCAATTTGCATTTTAGCGATAAGAGTGATGTATCAAAATTGTTAGCCTTGAGCTATGAAGATTTACCATGGCATCTAAAGCCATGCTTCCTCTTTTTGGGTAACTTTCCAGAGGATGCAGAAATCCCAGCAATGGAAGTTCTTCACATGTGGATTGCTGAAGGCTTTGTGTTGCTAAATGCATATGACAAAGAGAGAGAAATTTCAGTGGAAGATGTAGCAGAGCAATATTTAATGGAGTTAATTAATAGGGGAATGGTTCAAGTGCAATTTAAATTAAGTGGAAAGATCAAAAGCTGCCACCTCCACGACTTGATGCGAGAGTTATGCATCTCCAAGGCTCTGCAAGAGAGTTTTCTAAGCATTCTTAACATTCAACAAGACAATGAGATGGAGAATTGTTCCGCTTCAATGGCAAAAAAGTTGAGTCAAGTTGCAAAACACGAAGACTTTCTCTCAATGGAAACATGATTCCGAGCTTAAAACCAATAGGAAGGACTTTAGTCCACCTTCGAACTCTCATGTTCTTTGGATCCTCCGAATGGAACTTGAAGCCAAATCATCCTAATTTCAACCATTGTAAGTTTCTCAGAGTTTTGAAACTAGAGAAGCTTATCCTAAGGAGAAACTTACCTGAATCAGTGGGAGACCTAGTCCATTTAAGATTCTTAAGTTTAAAAAATAGTAGTTTTAGCGGCTTGCCGCAATCTATGGGGAACCTTGTATGTATGGAATTCTTGGACCTGCTTTCGAGTAGACGTGATGTTTCTGTGCCAAATGTGCTGTGGAAGATGAGAAGATTGAGGTATCTTCGTCTTCCTCTCCAATTTGCCGTCAAGGAGAAATTCCACTGGGGTGAGAAGAAGCTGCAGTTGGGTGCTTTAAAGGATCTACGGACGTTGAGAAACTTTGATCCGAAGGAATGTGACGTGAACGATATAGGCAAGTTTACTAATCTGCAAAAACTGACTGTCCGTGACCAGTATGATTCTATTGAGCTAGGGATATTTCGGCAACTTGTTGAATTCAAGTTGAAACACCTTCGAACCTCGTCGTTTTATTTCGGAAGCGGTATTTGTTTATGGACTGAAAGTGAAATGAGTAAAATATCAAACTATCCTCATTCCTGTAAGCTGTCCATACTAGGAAAAATAGAGAAGTTATCAGAACATAAGAGTCTACCCCAGCAATTGAGGAAGCTGGTCTTACTATATTCTCAACTTGAAGAAGATCCGATGCCAATATTGGAGAAATTGCCTCACTTGGTTGATCTCATGCTGGGATTTTGGGCTTTCAAAGGAAAGGAAATGGTTTGCTCTTCCGGAGGCTTTCCTCAACTCAAGCATTTACTTTTTATAAATTATATGATTTGGAGGAGTGGAGGGCCGCTGAAGGAGCCGTGCCTCATCTTTCTCGATTAGGGATCTTCCACTGTGACAAATTGAGGGTGGTACCTTCACATGTCTCTACATATGACGGTACGGACGAAATATTCAAGGAGAACTGGAAGTGGGACGAAATAATGAGGTGGTTGTTCATGGGTGGCCCCAGCTTTCCGGCGAGAGAGGAGGGAGGGGGGCGTGAGCTTGTGGGTTGTTAGGGGGGGTGGGCCCCCCAGAATAAATATCTAATCTCATATATCATTGAGTGAAAATAGAGAGTATTATGGCATTCCCTGACAAATTATTTTCCATGTCGTCTTTCCATCATAAATCGTCATTCCTTTCGTTTTCCCTCTCATACCTGAGGACTTCCAAATCAGCAGGGGGCGAGCACCGTGAGTAGGAGGAGGAAGAGGAGGAGCGAATTCGTTGCTTCTGTAAAAGACGCTGGATGGGGGAGGCATCTGAAGAAATAAGAGTCGTCGCTTGTTGTGGCATTGGAAGACAGTCATCATTGGAAGCTGCTGCCTTGGAGAGGAGAGGAAAGGAGAGGAGATCCGATCATTTCCATAGTGCTGGTCAGGTGCTTGACGAAATGCGAATGTGGAGTAGGAACTGGGGTACATTTATCTGAAATGGGCGTGTTGCTTTCGGCTTGTGCAATTGATTTCTTTGTATATAGATGAACGATGACGAGAAATACAACCGTGCATTTTGCATCTCCCAGAATGATAAGTTTTTGTTTTTATCAGTATCCCTGTCTCCTACATGTAAATATGAAAGATTCTTTCATGTGTGCTCACATTAGTCTTTCCCTTTGAGCAACGTTGATGAAATTGCTGAATGTAGTGAGAAAGCATATGATTATTTGTCAATTGGTGACGCACGGCACATGTTTCTCTTCTCCTGCGACCAACAACTCGCAGTATATATTATGGAGGTAAATATTATGAGAGGATTTTGGCTTTCTCTACCTGGAATTCTATTCTCGCTTGACTAATTTAGTCAGAATGATAATATCCGCTCCAGTATCAGTTTAGATCTTCGAAGAGTCTCATAAAATCTGTTCTATTGAGTTGCTAATCCATGCTCTCTTCAACTATTATGATTGTTTATCTTCTTCTGGAATCAAGGACTGATGTTAAACTTACGCTTACAACATCTATGTGTCAGTTGGCCATTGCTATCACTCTGCTGAGTTCAAACTTCACAAGGGTTGCTCAGTCCAGAAACCTTGTCTGGTAGAATTTATCCACACAGAAGCTGTATTGTGGAGACTGAACAATTACATATGTTACCTGTTGGAATCCAGGAGCATCCCCAGTGGCAGATTAAGAGCGGGTTTGTATATTTTCAGAAGGCCAAGGAATCTGCATCTTCGAAGGAAACCCAGCGACAGTGTGCGGTGGTATGCACTGGTATTTGCACACTTTGAAGATTGGTTATTTATGTTGATGGAATCTCATCCCTTTTGCTCTTTTTGAGAAATTTGATACTTATTTTTAGTAATCATATCCATTTCGTTGTTGAATACAATTTTGTATTTGATCAGTGGTATATTTTCCTTGGTTTACCTGCTTGGAAGAACCAGAAACGGAAATCAGCCTAGTCACATGGAGATGGACAACTTGGAGAGTGTATAAGTCGTTCTTACTCAATCTAACCCTATGAATAGGCCTAGATACAATTATGTTTAATCTGTTATGGTAGAATCGAATATATGCACACTTGGTGACATCAATTGTCTCCGTTGGTCAAAGAGTTTCAAGGCGTCGACATAGGAAGGCCAACTATGTTTGCTTCTGTCCAGTTCGATTTTTAGTTCAGTAGGTTGAAATAGCCACCGGCTGTGGGCCTGTGCTTGCTCCTGATTTCTGGTATTCCGAAGAGACGGCATAGGATAATCATATAAGAAATTTCTTTTCCCCTTATTTTTTCCTAGACTCCGGAATGAGCTCTGTGAACATGTGATTTCGCTTTCTACATTTGCTGCATAAAACTCTCAAGGCTGAGCAGAATCAATGAATCTGGGATTTGCAATCTGGTGGAGTCTTGAGTGATCCATGATGTAGCCTTTGCATGGCAAAATCGTTGCTAAATGCTGTTTCCCTTCTCTGTTAAATGATGTTCCTCCTGCTGCGAAAGAACAATGAAAGTCATCATGAGTTTGCTTAATTGACACTTCTGATGGATCAGGAAAGAGCAAGAGGAAGAATTTAATGGGTGGGTATGCAACAATGGTCTGCCTCTTTTGAATCTTATGATGAATCGGCTCCTTGCTGTTAGGATGTGACCATCATTGATGGATCCCATCATATCTTATGATGATGTAATAATGAACATTTGAGGAATTTCCAACCACCAAAAAGTTTCCAATTTCTTGATACTTATTTTCTTGTTTATTCCTTTTTTTTTTTTCTTTTTTCAAATTATCGTTCGCTTTTCTTGTTTCTTTTCAGTAGGCCTTCTGCTCCACAATGCACGTTTGTTTCCATCTTTACAATGTAGTCATTAGGTTCACAGGATCTTTGGCAAAACTCCACTTTCATTGGATTTGCATGCACGGTGGACCACGGCAAATGCTTGAGACTTATTTATAAGATGCAGGACATAAGGTAGAGTTGGTTTATGGTGAGAAAGATTAAATGTCATTCAGTTGCTGAATTGAATGTGGAAGCCTCACATCACCTGACTTCCTAAAGGACTCTTTAGTACTTAATGAGCATGCTGTTATTATAAGTGTGAAGATGGAAGATCAAGATGCCTTTGAGTGAGGTTTTTTTCAACTGGAGTCTTATTATACAGATGCAGGGTAACTTTTGTACTGGCGTTGCTTAAAATTGTTTGTCCATATTCATGTCATGTGCATTTGCGGACACTATAAGGCATTAGACCTGAATTGCTAGATTATGAGAAAGATTTCCCATCCTTATTGCTTTATTGACCATTTTGCACTCATCATTTTTATGTAAACTTACTTGAAATTCTTATGGTCGAGCAGTGGCCGTATTTCACCATCTCCTCAAGAGTACCCTATTTTAGGTCTCAACCTGTTGAGACGCCTTGTGCAGTATAGAATAGCTGAGCTCCATACTGAACTTGAATTGCTTTCATATGCTGCCCTGGAGAATCCTTGCATCAAGCATGCTGTTGAGTTGGAGCCATCTTTCATGGAAGGGGCCTATAATCGTGTTTTGAGTTCTAGGCAGACAGTGCCTCATGAGATTTATGTTTATTTTATGGAGCTTCTGGCCAAGACAGTCAGGTAATTACTGTGCCTTTGTTGTTAAGATGTTTGATCGGTCAAAAGATTTGAAGTTAGCTTCAACTGGATACGACTGGATCAGTAATCAATAAAATTAGATGTGTCTCTTCCTATATTTGCAACAGAAGGTATTTTTGGAAATGAATAGCATTTTTGATGGGATGATTGAGTCATACACTTGTGTGGCTTTTTGTTGCTTTTAAATTAAAATACAAGAGTACATGGCCTGTACTGATTGCTATCAACCATCGCAATATACAAATAGAAGCATGAATCGTTTTTAGCACCTTCTGCCGTGCAGGGTGGTTTGCACTCGTATTTGCACACTTTAGAGCTTTGTTATATTGTGCTAATGGCATCTTACCTTTTGCCCATTTCGAGAGACTTGATATTCTTTTTAACGTCTGTAACTTTATTTGATCATTATGATGGAATTTACCCCAGCGATCATGTTAGTACTCTTATCCATGTATTTTTTTCGAACACTTTTTTTGTATTTGGTCAGTAGGATATTATCCTTGTCTTGCCTGCTTGGAAGAAGCAGATATTGAAATCAGTGTTGTCACATGGAGACGGACAACTTGGAGAATGCACGTTGCTCTTAAACAAACCCTATGAGTAGACCAAGATGCAATTAGGTTTAACCCGTTGTTATAGTAGAATTGAATCTATGCACAGTTGCTGATATCAATTGCATGGGCCAACTAGGGTGGCTTGTGTCCAGCTCAATTAACTTTTGAGTTCAGTGGGTTGAAGTAGTTGTTGCTCTAGCTGCTGGCTTCGGCATATTCTTGATTGTTGGTGCATAAGATATGTTTGATTTCAGGACCACCAGTGTGTTTGCCGACAGAGCCACAATCTCATGCTAACGACAAGCATTTCGGGCACCACTTTCCTAGAACAATATCTAATGAGCATCGATAGAGATGGAACTAAGTTTGCGTCTTTACTAAGATCTCTTCCCTTCACTTAGAAGAGTGGATTATATTTAGTGGCGTTATGACAAGCCTAGTATGTCGGCTAGAGCTGGCTTAGGGGAAAAACAGTTTGCGGGATTTGGGAGTTGTGGCCAACTGTATTATCTCCAACCAATATCTCAAGTACCAAAATATTAGTTCAGCACTCGAGATTAGTATCTCGGCAAAGATCTAATTTAACGAGCTGTAGCACTTGGCCCTCCATAAGGAACTTTCCAATTTTTGTTTGCATGCGTGACTCAAAGCCCGCATTAAGATGATCTTGAATGAATAAAAACCAATAGATGATTATGTTCGGCTGCAGGAGCTTGATCAGTTTGAAGAGAACTCCAAGAACTCGGAAAATAAGTTAAAGTGTGCATCTATATCATGAGCTGAAAGTATGTGTGATCTGCTTAGCTTAGACAATTCCAATAATTAATGCAGTCGACTCTACAATTTCTTTTTTCTCCTAAAAGGAAAATTTAGCCCAATTGATAACTGATTTTTGAATCGGTTAGGATCGACTGAACCACTAATATCAAAAGCTGTACCATGCACCAAACAAATTCATTTAATTCTCTTGTCATGGCTATCTGAAATGGTGCCTGGCGGTATTGGGTGTGATTTGTTCGCTGGGAAAAGAGTCTCTCTCTCTCTCTCTCTTTTTATATGTATGTTGCACCGGCTCAGGCATGCATGGACCCTTTGCAAGTTTGAATGATTACAGGAAGAGCAAGCGAGAGCTTTTTGTAGGTTGTTGTGATGAATGTTCAGGCGGATATGTCGGGCCATGTATTTGGTCAGTCAGGTGCTCAGTTGCCTGAGATGACCCAGCAAAATGGCAATGTTGTCCTGAATATGGTAGCTGCAGGCAGTGGTGCCTCTCATGCTGCGTTTGGCGTGGACACAGATACTCTCGGAGCTCGGCACTATATGCAAGAGAAGATGTAATATAGTCCAGAGCACTTGTTCTTGTGCTTTCACCTCCACAGTTCCACTGCTCCTTGTTTGATGATTGAACTTTTACTGTCCCTTTTAAGCTTTGTTCTCTTAGCACAGCGGCATCAGCAGCCAATTGATGATTCTCAAATGCAGAAGCTGAAGGATATTGTTAAACGCCTGGAAGACGGTCTCTTTAAATCTTCTCACTCAAAGGTCTTCCCATTGCTCATCATTTCTCTCCTCTTCTTCTTTGTAAAAGTACAAGAAGCGGCTTATGATTGCCCTTTATTGGGTTTATTTATTTATTTTTTATTGTTATACATTTTACATTTGCAAAAGCCAATTATTTGTTCATTCTCTTGCCCGATTTCACTTGTTTTTTCTCGTCATTATCAATATTTCCTTCTTTAGCCAACGACTGCAAATGCGGGAAGCCTTATGTCATGCGGTGTCATGCCAACACAGGAAGCTTTATCTGAAGCCTTATGTCGACTTGAATTGTAAATGAACATTTTCATTCAGATGTAGGCCTTACGCAGGATGTTTTGTTATGTTTTGAAAGTTGGGGTATAATTTGAACGATTGTTTTTTCCTATTTCCCAGTATATCAATGAAGATATAAACACCCACACACTTTCATTTAGAAGAAACAACATGGGCTTCAAACATAATTTCCTGTGGCGCTGATGATTAAACATTCACTTGGAATTTCGACGAGAAAAGGATGACAATGCAAAAAGGTAGGAATTTCATTCACATTTTGGAAAATGTTACAGCTAGAATATTCAACCCGTCATTCCCTATCATTGAACAAAAAGAAGCACGACATACGACATACCTAACCTGTGGACTTAGCATGTAAGAATGAATCACATGAAGTACCCCAGCTACTAAAGGTTTCTCTAGTGATTAAACATATTTGCTTTCAGAGTAAATCCAGCATCAGATTAATCCCCATCTCTGCACATGCTGCTGCACTTCCCATGATGTCACCTGGAATTCTGGCTACTTTTATTCCATTTTTGGTGGCAGCATCGATATCAACACCTTCATGAAGATGTAAATGTTGGGTACTAAATTCAGTTAAAAGCTAAAAGAACATGGTGATAATACTGAAAAATAAACCAAAATCCCCCCGCCCGACATACACAAGCAAGCAGGGGTAGCCACCACCTAGACTGACACCAAATTGTATTACAAGCTTCAATTGTTTCGCTCGAGCTATAGTATCTTACTCGAGGCGCTTGTTCTTCACCATCTCCTATAACATGATGCACATCATCAAGGGCTACCTAATCGACCTACAAAAATGGAAAATGGATGAATGGATGATCTTCGAGGTGCAGTTAGAGACAAATTTGGAAACATATGAAACAGTGAGTCCTTAACTGCCCATCAATTGAAGCACACTAATTAACGAGCATATATTTACATTTAAACATAAGACCAAACCGAATGTGCAAAGTTGAAGATGCTCTTTTATTCCTAGTTTGTTATTTATCCAAACGCATGTGCTGGCGACAATGGGATCGTTTTAGCAAGTTTAAGTAGGACCCCCGACAAGGGCAGATTGGTTTTATTTCAGCAAAGTAAAAAAATTTCATCACCTACATCAGTGTCTTGAAGTATACAATTCTACTATGTTACAATGATCAAAGGCAGAAATGGGGTATCACTTCCAGTGCAGTAGGTAGTTGAAATCTGGCTCTACCAACGGTTGCGAAAATAATTGGACGGCATCAAGACCTCAAAGGTGATGCAATCAAAAGCCCTTCATACCGCTCAAAACACATCCAGCTAACTCCATCAACAAATTCCAAATGAAGAAAGAGCAACATTAAGCATTTTCCTCCACTTCCTTTGAGCTTGTGAAGCTGTAACTCCTGCTACAGAGATTGGGAGGGAGAGAGGGAGAGAGAGAGAGAGAGAGAAGGCAGGGACGTTCACGTACTTGCAACTGGGGACTGGTGAGGTAGAGAATGAGACGGAGTTTGCAGCCTCCAATCTACACCTTTTTTTCCTCCTCAATAATTGCTGCAGATGGGATTTGTTGAATCACATCATAGTTTTTCCACAGTTGTCTGCCAGGTCTCTCAAAAGGCAAAAGGTTTGCAGAGACTCTGTCATTGAGCACAACTCTTCCTCTGGAAAGGTATTCTTTCCGATGAATTAATCATCTATGAATCATTTCACTCGTTACCACATTCAAAAATGATGTGACATATTTCATCAGTATGACCCATCTTATTCGACTGTCACTTGAACGTAATGAAAAATCCCACAACTCATCACAACATCAGGTGCATATTCATGCTGTGGCATTGGAGAAAAAGCGTATTCTCGTTATCCTCCAACTTACATCGAAACCTTTCTTCATGAGTTTGAAGGTTTTTGACTGGAGCTCAATAGGTAGGATCATAACATCAAGACGATTGATCAACTTAACACCATCCACCCCACCCCACCCCCAACACCACCCCACAACCCACACCCCCCCAATGGCCTGTCCTCAATTCTCCAGCAGCGCGACGTGGTTCACGATCATTCAAACCCAGCAGCACTTTTTCTTCTACTGCATGTTCCCCAATATCAACTTAGTGAGAATCGAATACCAGTGATTTTCCAGTTCCCAGCACTTTGTATTTCCTAAGAAATTTATTTGCCAAGACTTTCCTGCTAGCATCATAAAGTGGGACCTATAAAGAAGGGGTGCTTCGGGCCTTATAACTTTTTTGGGTAGTGAAATGCACTTGAATTAGTGTGATGCTTGGGTCACATAATGAACCGTTATCCGAAAAACAAATGAAGTGATTCATGTTGGATAAGCAAACAAATTAGCCAGCCCAGTTTAATTTAAAGAACAGTGGCTTAAGGATGAAAACATCCTTAAAAGTGCCTTAGGAATGACCTGCCTCCCTAGGGATCCGCAAACTTCAAGCTGCAAAAAACCATCATGGTATTTCTTGGCCTTTTGAGTTACTTGTGTGGTGTACAAAACCTGCCATTCTACATGTCAGGGAAGTGTCAATCTCCAAGTAGGACATGCTCAGTTAAACTAACACAAAAATAAAGGAAGGACACCGCCCGCAAAAAGAACATTCACATTCTCATGTGTGTTAGAAACGACTGAAGAAAAATAATGAATCTGTTATTGAATTCGTTATTTCCATAACCTCAAGCTAAAAGGAGGCAGTAAATACACAGCAATATCAAGAACGTAGTCGGCTGGTTAATGAAAACTTCATAAGAAAATCTATCGGCAAGTAGAATGAACAACTGGCTAAGTAATGAAAACTTCATAAGAAAATGTAAGCATAAAGGAATATCCTGAGGAATCCATGTAACTCGTTTCATTGCCCTCCTCTTTTGCATGAAGTTCTCGTACTTATGAGTCATTCTTAAGTACCTAGAGCACAGGGCTAGAACTAGGAAAATCTCAAGAACATAACCGGTTAAGGTGAATTATGGATTTTCCAAATGAATGGACACACTCAGACCTTCTGTGAAGCACAAAGCTGAAAACTCAATAGATAGTTTCGTATTTTCGGTGAAGCTTTTATCTATTATGAAACAAAATCTGACCTGTTACCGCTGATATTCTGGCATCTAATATACTCACCTTTGCCCCATTCTGATGCATTTGACCATTTTTTTTTTCTTCTGAAAGAGTACTAACGAATACATGTTTCAGTGCATCACAAACAGAATCGGGTAATTATTGTAGATCATGCAAAACATGAAGAGAAGGGAATCATGCTCCTCAACAGAAAAGAAAGAGATAAAATGGATGACAATGATGTTTTCAATTGTCGACTCTCTGTCTGGTCAATGAAGAAAGTATTAACTTCAAATAAAAACAATGAATTGATTCATGGCATCTGCAAGTTCAAGGCCTTGTGGAAATCATCCCACATCTCATGAACATCCCTTGGACTTGCATCCTTAAAGCTCCGAATCACGATGTGCTTGCAATATCATTTTGGTGAGTATGGAGTATCGCCCAATTACATCAATTGCAGAGCCACTGAATGATAGGGTCCATGGGATATAAACAATGAGGGAGACAATGTTAACAATCTATGGGAAGTTTAACACTTTAGGCTAGGAGGTAAGGCAAATTACCTTCATAGAAAGACTAAACAGGAAAAATAAACACTTTATAGAACACCGCAAAATGGATCAAACTGAACTGTATTTCAGGTACCTTTTAAAGAGATTTAACATTAGTAACATTATGCTGCTGCTTTTGCATATTATTTTTTTGTAGAGAATTGAAACTGTTTCCACCTGCATTTAGATCCCTCAAAGATTCATCGTTTGCTTCACTGTTGCCACGTTCAACCAAATGACCAGGAAATTCCATCATCTCCCCAGGGCTTACTTCTTCAGCTTTGTTCAGGAACCTGCCATCTAAATGTTTCCAGCCCATATCATACAAGCAAACCTCGTAAAAGACCCAAATAAGTTTTCAATCATCTGAGCCATATTTATCCTGACAAAATTTTTTCACTAATCTGCTGAGAAAGGTATACGTCATGAAGAGGAAAACCAACTAATAAAGGAAGGAAGAGCTGAAATTTCAACAAGATAGCTGGTATCATTTAAGGGTAAAAATCAGAAGGAGATGTAGACTGTGGAGCTTGACCTGCCTAGTCATAGATCCACTGCTCGTACAACGTAAGAAGCCATCATGATATTTCTTCGACTTTTGAGTTAATTGAGTTGTATACAAAGCATATCAATCTACATCAAAAGGAATATCATGTCAACTCCAGTGCCGAGACAACAATAACACTCTCCAATATAACCACATAGAGAACATTGAGACCATTTTTCTAAGGGAAGTTTGGATATATGCTAAAAAGCTCCAATGATTTTCAAGAGAAACCACGAAAATATATGAAACCACCTTGATTGAGAAGACTTGATATACCAAGCATCAGAGTTGAGAGAATCTTTATTGATCTTGAAAAGACTCTGTATGTAATGTAAAGATGTGCAGAAACTGTATCCCAAAGAAAATCAAGAACGGATTCACAATCCAGGAGATACATCAAGAGAAAGACACGGCCTGGCATGGGCATAGATGAGTCAGCAAAAGTCCAAATTCACCTGTCATGCTTGATGTCCTTGAGTTCGGACTCGCCTGCAATATGCCATGCCTGTTCATTTCATTCTTTTTGAATTCTGGAAATCGAAAAACAAAAGAAAACGCATGCTAAGTTGTTGTAGCCAGCATTTACATGCAATTAAGAGAGAGTTAGATTATGTTGGATTTCATCGCCAACCTCTAATAATTTTCTGCAATGGGCTGAGGCTGATTGTCCGCTGTTTATCCTTCTCCACTTTGGTCTTCTCATTTCTCAAAATGTATGCAAAGTGGATTATACGATAACACCAGTAGACGATCACAACATTGCGAATGTACAAGAATGAGTTGTCAAATATCAAACCAATAGAGACACCAGCATGAAGAACAGACAATACTGGCGCAATCAGATAGGTTCACAAACTTGTTTCTGTGAAGGGAAGTTGTTCGCTTAGGAACTTTCTTTCCTCGGCCGTGAATATAAGTATCATTAAGAGCCTTTTGCCCTCCTTCAGGCTCTCCAACGTCAACCAAATAAGCGCTGAACCTCAGTGTCCCACCGGAACAAACAACTTCATCATTCTTTAAGATCCTGCATTCCAACATCTGCTCGCTGTCGTCATACAGCATGACCTGTCGAATCATCCAACCATCAATTACGGCATGGCCTAGTCCACTCAAAACACGCTCGATCACGGGGAGCACAACGACCGAAACCACAGAAACAGAAACAGAAACAATCGAAATCCTAAGCGGCGTCAAGCTGTCGCTATCTAGTCTGATCGAGCCTGCTAAATTCGGGGAATCGATTGCCACTGCAGTTTCGACATGGACTAGCCAATCAAACCGAATCATGTCCGAGGCCAATCGAAGGTAACTAAAATTGCCGATCGAATTGAGTAGGACATGAATGGCAGAGGAGATCAGTAGAGAGAGAGAGAGAGGGAAGGCACCTTGGCGGTGGAGGAGGGGAGAGAGAGGAAGCCGTGATAGAGCTTGCGCTTCTGCTTGAGGTGCTTCGTGAAGGTGACGTTCCATTTCGTCGGAGCCTCATCCATGGCGGTGGTTTCTGCATTCGGGGAGGATCAAGAAGATCTTGTGGGGATTTCCGAGAGCTGCAAAACTAAGAAAAATTGGTGGGAGAGGGAGGGATAGTCAGCGCCTTTTGAAGAGCTTAAATAGTCATGGCGGGAGATGAATCATTAATACGAGTTTAAAGGGCTATGAGTCACTAACTACGCAACCACGCTCGCGTGACTCTCTCTTTTCATTCGATTTTAACTCACCCGAGCTACAACGAGAAACCCTCTTAATAAGAAAGAATCGAAATGTAGTTTAGCACGACAGCATCAAGCAAACTTATGATTCCTCCCTTAATCAAGAAAGCCTTGTACTTGTTTAGATTGTTGTCGTAACCATTTTCAGAAGTTCAATCACATTCTGTTGGGGAAAAAAGATTCAAGGAGTGTTTACCAGTGATCTTGTTGGACCAATATTTACGCAAAAAGTTTTCAGTCATGCCATTGAATAGTGTGCCGAGTAGGAATTATCATTTGTATTTTTAGCTTTAGACGTCCAATGAGGAATATCTTTCATGGCATCTAAAGTCACGCTTCCTCTATTTGGGCAGGTTTTCGAAGGATGCAAAAATCCCCACAACAAGAGTCTTTCACATGTGGATTGCTGAAGGCTTTGTTCTGCTCGTTGCGTATGATGAAGAGAGAGAAAGTATAATGGAAGATTTAGCGGAGCTATACTTAATGGAGTTGTTGCAAGTGCGACTCAATTTGAGTGGAAATATCAAAACTTGCTGCCTCCACGACTTGATGTGAGACTTTCATGTCTTCAAGGCTAGGCAAGAGATGTTTCTAAGCTTTCATAACATTCAACAGTACGATGAAAGGAAGGGTTGTTCTTCTTCAATGGCAATAGAAGTCGAGTCAACCGGCAAGACACGAAGGCTTTCTCTTCATATGCACGTGATTGGTGAAGGAAACGTGGCTATGAGAGTGGAACAAATAAGAAGGACTATGCCCTATGTTCGAGTCATTATGCTCTTCCATTCTAGGGGATTTGCCAAAGGGACGTGATAGCAATTTCAACTTATTTTTATCAATTGTAAGTTTCTCAAAGTTTTGAAGCTGAACGGTCTTTTTGAGGTGGGAGGAAATTTACCTGTATTGGTGGGAGATCTAGTCCATTTAAGATCTTAAGTTTAGCAGATGGTAAGTTTCAAGGCTTGCCCCTATCTATGGGGAACCTTCTATGTATGGAATTCTTGGAGGGTATATATGTTGAGGTTTCCATGCCAAATGTGTTGTGGAAGATGAGAAGGTTGAAGTATCTCCATCTTCCTTACAACTTTTCCATCAAGGAGAAATTCCATGGGGACTGGAAGAAGCTATGGTTGGGCACTTTAAAGAATCTAGGGACATTGAGAAACTTTAGTTCGAAGAAATGTGATGTGAACAATGTAGGTAAGTTGACCAATTTGCAAAAACTAACTATCTTCGATTGGTATGATCCTATTGAGTTGGAGATATTTGCGTGACTTGCTCAAATCAATTTGAAGCATACTCGATCCCCCTTTTTTTTTTTATTTCACAATCTTTGATCAATCATAAACGGGAGGTGAATTGAGTAAAATGTCAAATTGTTGCCATTCTTATAAGCTGTCCGCAAGCGGGCAAATAGTGAAGTTATCGAAACATAATAATCTATCCCAGCAACTGAGTAAGTTAGTCTTACTGTGATTTGAACTCTAAGAAGATCCGACGCCAATATGGGAGAAATTGGATCCCTTGGTTGTTTTTTTTTTTTTTGGTCAGTGATCCCTTGATTGTTCTTATGCTAGGGATTTTTGCTTTCTTAGGAAAGGAAATAGTTTGCTCGGCTTTCCTCAACTTAATCATTTAATTCTTTATGCTCTGCTCCATTTGGAGGAGTGGGGAGTTGTCGAAGGAGCCATGCCTCGTCTTTCTCGATTAGGGATCAGTGAATGTCCCAACTTGAAGACGGTACCTGAAGAAGTATCACATGTCTACACATATGATGGTTCGGACAAAATATACCACGAGTTTAGGCCGGCTCATGAGAGAGAAATTGACGTGGCGGCCGGGGGTGGCCTTAGTTGTCCGGCGAGAAAAGGAAAGACAGAGACAGGGGTAGGAGCTTGCGCGTTGTCTAGGGGTGGGCCCCCCATAATAATAGCAGATATGGGAAATGGAAAATTGATGAATAACCGAAATGCTTTATAAAATTGAAGAGAGCAAATATCTAATCTAATATATTATAAGTGAAAATAGACCAGTATGGCATTCCTTGATAGATTTTCCGTGTCTTCTTTTTATAGTAAAAACATTGTTCGTTCCATTTTCCCTCTCATCCTTGAGGACTTCAATCAGTAAGGGGGAATCTATTGTTTCGCTTGCTTTCGCAATAACTCGCAACTTTGCTCACGGAAGACTGCAAAGTTACTTGCGAGCGCCGTTCATTGCTTCTCCAAAAGACGCTTGATGGGAGAGGCATCTGAAGAAATGAGAGTCGTCGCTTGCGGTGTTGGAAGATGTCATCATGGAATCTGCTGCATTGGAAAGGAGAGAAGATCCGATCATCTCCATAGTGCTTGTTAGACGTTTGACGAAATGCAGTCGTGGAGTAGAAACTGGGGTACATAAATCTGAAATCGCATGTTGCTTTCGGTTTGTGCAATTGATTTCTTTGTACATAGATAAATAATGACGACAAATACAACAGTGCATTTTGCATCTCCTAGTCTTTTAAATGTAAGGCTGCAAGATACACTTAAGATTCTTTTATGTGTGCTTACGTTACTCTTTCCCTTTGAACAACAGTGATGAAATTGCTGGATGGAGTGAGAAAGCATATGATTTGAACTTTCAACCTTGTCCTTGTGTTTTACAGACTACGGATGTGTGAAATGTTCTTAGAGGATGGAGTCCTTTCTCAGCACTCACTAGCGATAAGAACTCAGAAGCACCACCTGCGATATACCTTACCAGGCACACCTCCCTTCACAAGATTTATCCGTTGGTTTATTAGGACACAAAATTTGGTGTTGGCTCATGCTTAGTAACTTTCTCTCAGTTTCAGAAGCTAAGAATTTGTGATACTACATGACAATTGGC
This sequence comes from Eucalyptus cloeziana, assembly GCA_014182715.1. Taxonomy (NCBI): domain Eukaryota; kingdom Viridiplantae; phylum Streptophyta; class Magnoliopsida; order Myrtales; family Myrtaceae; genus Eucalyptus; species Eucalyptus cloeziana. The sequence continues at coordinate 6,525,837 of CM024638.1, forward strand.
TTAAATGGAAAAATGTCCATAGGCTAAAATTGTATGACCCATTTTCTGGTTTAACTACCATAGGATATTGCACGTAGCAAGATCGGTCTATCAGAGGAAGAAAATTCATGAGTTACAGAACTACTTTTCTTGTTCTTCGGACATCTTGAGAACGTGATCTTTTATGACTGATTCTCTTCTGAATTGCCATTATATCCCCACATGAACATCCAGTACCATTGGAACCCCGAGGATCCACTTTAATTTATACTCATGTTGAGAGGAATAGGGAACTGATATCGAGCGATATTCATGCAAAAACAATTGTCTCTTCAAGGCCTTGCTTAGCATGCGGAAGGCAAGAAAGGACAGCAAGCTATACATGTTCTTGGACGAGAACTAAGTAGAACAGGGGATAAAAGAAAGCGGTCATATCACAATTTCTTTGCACCACAAGTATGACCTATGCTGTATTTGTTATGGTAGCTTAAGCTAGCTTAAGATTTTGAGAATAATTTAATGCAATAAGAAACCAAACGAAAAGAAAGTCCTGATAAAATCACACAATTTCAACAAGGAATTCCTTTGGAAGATCATTGCCGCTCTATAGTTTATTGTTCACTCTTGCCTGTTATTACAGACAGGAAAGGTATATAATAAAGAATGTTTCGGAAGCTGAGATACTGTTTCCTCTTGGTAATTATATAATGATAGGCTCATAGTTCAGAAAACACAACTAAAACTGGGCAGCACTTGGAAGGAACCAATAAAATGGCTTAAGCAGCTATTTATCACAATCACAGGCTGCTTTACCCTCAGTTTGATCATTGAGAAGCTGCTACATGATCTGCATGCTAAGACACGGCTAAAACTGGGCAACTTTCAAGGGCCTGGTATATGTTATCTAACAGAGCATCTAAACTGAGCATCTTTCTCGATAGGAATTGAACGAGCATTGTCTACAAATGAACGGTCTATGATGCAACTTTGACCTGCCATATAGATATTTGAAGACATGAGAACATACACAGTATTATTTCTGCTTCCTCAGCCGAACTTCTTCACCATGCGTTCACTTGTCTTAATTTTAACTAATATCTCAGATTAACGTGGGTGGCCTCTTTCCATTTCGATATGTAAGTATAGTGTACCTCAATATGTTAAAGAGCGCTGCAAATACATTGATTATGTCGTATAAATATGAAGTGTTTCAGACCAGACACCTGCAAATGAACTTGGCACTAAAACAGTCCCCATAAAAACAAGAGCTCGATTGTACAAATTTCAAATGCGATAGGCACCAGATTTTTGAGCACTTCATTCAGATTCTCGATAGTAGCAATACAGTCAGTTAAGCAATGACCATTGTTCAAAATCCAAGATCAAAACTGGGACACTCGGCTGTCACTTTCAATTGATCCCTATCTCCTTCAGGGGTCTTCAATTCATCATCAGCATCACCCCAAGAATGCGTGAAAGAGATGCTTTAGATGCAAGGCTTGTTGCCACAACATTTGGGGTCAGCTTGCTCGTGAGAAGGCTGGAAGCGATGATTAGACCAGATGTATATGCTAGTCATACAGAATTCAGTGCAATTGAGAATGTCCACTAGGTGAATACAGAACTAGATTTTGGTTTCCTACTCGCAGTTGCTACCTGCAGCTAATTTGTTTCTGCTTGTATCGTATAGTCTGCACCAAAGAATTTCAACAAACATCAAGACTCATGAAGTTCTAATGGAGTTTCAAGATGCTTATAGTCACAACCTTGCCCCCAATGGTAAAAAAAGGAGCTGAAAGAATAGGTGGGAGTTGCCAATTTCAAAGCCCCCCGTAGAGTGAAATCTGATGAAATTTTACAATGTAGCTAAGGAAACATAAACTATGAGAAAGCTAACATTAAAATTTAAAAGAACGCTGAATTGAAAGAAATCATGGCTACTCCAACCTTTTTAGACTTCATGGGACTAGGTAACTATCATTGCCAAAGTTATCAGTTAGATTTCCAGTGTCGCATGCTCACTGAAGCTAGTTTAGCAGCTGGTGCTCTGTCTTTCAGTGTTATTCTTTCATCTGGTACGTCCATGATGGGGTGCGAACAGAATGCACCGTTTCGTCTTGATGCGTTACGATGGAAAGTCACCAATGGAGGGGTACGAAAGGGAGACGTATAAAACCTCCCGAACACAACCGTTGGGAGGGTTGTCAGATCATTTGCACCAAAATCTCTCTCAATTTCCATCATCAAGGAAGAAGGCGTTCCATCTTCAATTTTGCAAGAACGATCAGCATTTATGCTGTGGAAATTGGGTGTTTTCCTTGTGATTGCATCCAGACCAACGTGAGGCAAATGTTGTTCGTGATTGAATCGCAATTCAACGTTCGATTCGGGGTTATTTGCTGTTTGCACATCGGAATCAGGTAAGTCGTCTTCCGCCGACAAGAATTCCTTCATTGGTATCAGAGCCCGGTTGTGATTTTTGCCTTGTTTTTCATTGAATTTTCTCGTTTAACTTTTGATATTGAGATCAAGAGTATCAAATCTACACTGTTTGGATGTCTAATGGTCGAAATTGCCATCCGAAAAAACTCGAAATTCAACCGAAGCGAAGAACGGACTGGTCGCGTACACCCGTACGGTTTTGGTCATTTTTCGATATATTTTTTTGGCCAAAATTATTTTTTGAATATACAGGGTGAAAGATCTCGTCGAGACGAGTCCAACGGTGGGTCGAGCGCCGCCGTACGACGTCGCACGCGCCCACACGCGCGGCCGAAGCTGCTACGCGTGGGCTCCACGTGCCCGAAGCCCTAGCTTGGCCAGCGCGTGCGCCACACGCGCCGGCAACGAACTGGCGGGTGCGGTCACGCGCTGGTTAGCGAACCGGCGTGTGATGACGTCATCCAACGGTCGATAACCGTTGGGATGACATCATCGATGACGTTCATGGTCGGCGGTAGTTGGCCGGCCGGCGACCCGACCCGACCCGACCAACGACCCGACCCGAGACTCGACCCGTTGACCATTGACCCGACCCGTTGACCGTTGACTGGTCAGCGGTCGGACTGGTCAGACCGGCCAGGAGCCCTATTGGCTCGCTGGCGCGTGCGCCACACGTGCCGCGCACTCATGCGGCGCGTGGGGGCGCTTGGAAGCTCCAATTGGAGCGTGGTTGGTGGCGTTAGGTTCGTATGGATGTCCTTTACATATTGGTATAATTATTTTTTATTTTTGGATTTTATAAATGTATGAAAATGTGTAGGGAACCCTATGTACGCGTATTTTTTGGGGTTTAATGCATAGTTTATTCATTTGTAGCTTGTATTTTCTTGTGGTTTAGGAAATACAGTAACTAACTTGTGTGCAAATGATGTCATATATGCTGTGTAGAACTTGGTTCGATAATACCATGTATATAGTTTAATATACTTGCAATTTTCAAGTTGCTAGAAAATTCGAACAATGGTAGGAAATCCATTACATGTTGAATTGTGGTTTTGACTGGAATTGCTGCATGATTGTTATTTGTATGTTGTTTTACATCATGCTATGTTATGTGTTAATGGAAAAATGTAGACATTACATGAGGTCATGTAATTATTTTTTCCTAGTGGGAGTTCGTAGGTTGGTAGAATTCAAAAAAGTACTCACCTAGAACTCAAAATTTGTGCAAATTAAACTAATTAATGATAATAGAACAATCGTACATAGAAGTTGATTGGGAACATAGTGAACTTTTGTTTCTGTGTTTTTTGTTGAATTATCATTATTTTAGTTTGTTTTTGCTGCAAATTAAATATGTGTGTTACTCTGAAAAAAATGTGCTAGTATTGATTCTGCGTCTATTATGTCAATGTGTTATAGCAATTGATTATGGCATCGGCTTCCAAAACCATTGTGGCTGACCTCAATAAAGGTGAGAAGTTGAACGGTGACAATTATGATATTTGGTACCGAAAGGTTCAGTACATCCTTGAGGAGCAAGAGGTTTTGGAAACCCTCAACCATACCATGGATGAACCTGAGCATGGGACTTCAGCTCAACACAAGAGAGATCTGGAAGCTTATCAAGCTTGGAAAAAGAAGAATAGCATTGCTCGCATCACGTTGCTGAGCTGTATGCAAGATGATCTCATGTGTGAGTTTGAAAGTTATGATAAAGCTCAAGTTATGTGGGTTGCCTTGAAGGATAAGTTTAGGGGTACATCTGCCACTAAGCTAAGGAGACTCACCATCAAGTTTGACACATTCCGAAAGCGCCCAAATGTAACGATGAGGCAGCATCTTCGGGAGATGTCAAACATGATCCGTGAGCTGAAGTCGGCAGGTCATTCTCTTACTGATGAACATTAAGTTCAGGCTGTTATAAGGTCTTTTCCTGATAATTGGGAACATATGAATATCAATATGACGCATAATGAGAACATCGTCACTTTTGATGATATTGCGCGTCATTTGGAATTAAAGGATGAGCGCCTAGAGGCTATGAGATCCTCTACTCATGCTTATGTTGCTGAATCGAGTTCACGCAAAGCTTCGAGATTCAAGCGCAAGAGGAATCTTCAGTTCAACAACAAAGGGAAGATGACTGATCGGGGACCCAAGAGGGCTAAGACCTTCCGACGTAAGAAGCGTGCTGGGAAGAAGGACAAGGCCAAGATGGAGTGCCACAATTGTGGCAAGCTGGGTCATTTTGCTCGTGAATGCACTGAGCCGAAAAAGGTACCCTATTACTCCATTACTTTGAGTAATACTTTTGTTTCTAGTATTGTAATACTTGCTAAATCTCATCCAATGTGGACTGTAGACTCAGGAGTAACAGACCATGTAGCTAGAGACCGAGAAACATTTGTGGAGTATCGTCGGATACCGCCTGGAAGAAGATGGATATATGTTGGGAATAACTCAAGAGTTGAAGTGAAGGGTATCGGCACATGTAAATTAATCTTACGTGGTGGTCGAAACCTATTCCTGCATGATATCCTTTATGCTCCAGATATTCGACGAAACTTGGTTTCTGTAGTTGTTCTTCTTAGCTTAGGTTATGTATTGAATTTCCATGGTGATTGTATTGACATTTTGTATGGAACAATTTATTATGGTTCAGGTCATGTATTGAATGGTTTTATGGTGTTAGACATTGACTATGATCAGTACAATGTTAATGTTAATGATTGTTTTTCTTTAATTGCATCTTCTAGTAATGTTGAGATTGATGCAAGTACTTGGCATGCTAGATTAGGTCACATTGGGTTGCAGAGAATGCAAAGATTAGCTAGAGAATGCCTTTTAAGGTCACTCACTAATGTTGATCTACCCATATGTGAACATTGTCTAGCGGGAAAAGCAACTAGAAAACCATTCGGTAAAGGGACTAGAGCTGAATTTCCATTGCAACTCATACATTCTGACATTTGTGGTCCTTTGAATGTGAGGGCGAGGCGTGGAGCCTCATATTTCATTACTTTCATAGATGAATTCACACGTTTCGGTTATATCTTTCTGATCTCCCATAAGTCCGAAGCATTAGAATGCTTTAGTCAATATATAACGACGGTAGAGAATCAGTTGAACAAAACAATAAAGGCATTGAGAACCGATCGCGGACGTGAGTATCTATCGGAGCAATTCAAGGCTCTTTGTGATGAAAAGGGAATTGTACGACAATTGACTATTCCTAATATTCCACAACAAAATGGGGTAGCTGAGAGAAGGAATAGAACCCTATTGGAAATGGTTATGTCTATGATGGCGCAAGCAAATTTACCTATCTCCTTTTGGGGAGATGCATTATTGACTATTGTCTATGTACTTAACCGAGTGCCCTCAAAATCGGTCACTTCCACCCCTTATGAATTATGGACTGGTAGAAAACCAGACTTAAGTAGTCTACGTCCATGGGGATGTGCAGCTTATGTTCATGAATCTTCCCATAAATATGACAAATTAGGTCCTAGAGGGAAGAAATGTATCTTTATAAGATATTCTGAACACTCCAAAGGGTATGTGTTCATAGGTGAACAAGCTGATAGGAGTGTGACCGAAAAGGTGTCACGAGATGTCACGTTCTTGGAGAACGATTTTCCTAGTAGAGGTGAGATTGATAAGGATTTCCAATTATATGAGATGGAAGATCCTAATAATACACCCACTAATGTTATGGAGGGAAATGAAGATTTACCTCAATATGAAAGACCTAGTGGGAGTGTTGCATCGCCTGATGAATTGAATTCAAGAGAAATTCAATTGCGTAAAAGTAATCGTAAAAGTATTCCCCGTCGTCGTTTTGAGATTGAAGGGGAAGCATTTATGATTGCTCAAAAGGACGATGCCGAGCCTAAGACTATTCAAGAGGCTCTCTCATCCTCTAATAAGGAAGAATGGAGAAAAGCTTTGGAAGACGAAATGGAGTCAATGAAGACAAATCATGTCTGGGACTTGGTTGATCTACCACCCAATCGTAAGGCCATTAGAAACAAATGGGTCTTTAAGATTAAGCGAAGGGCGGATGGATCCATTGAAAAGTATAAGGCTCGCCTTGTGGCGAAAGATTATACTCAACAAGAGGGTATAGACTATGATGAAACATTTTCACCAGTTGTAAGGTTTGCCTCAATACGCCTTATTCTAGCCATCGTTGCACATTTGGACCTTGAATTACATCAAATGGATGTAAAGATGGCATTTCTCAATGGAGAACTAAATGAGGAAATTTATATGAAACAACCAATAGGTTTCATAGCTAAAGGTCAAGAGCATAAAGTTTGCAAACTTCATCGCTCAATATATGGCCTTAAGCAATCATCTAGACAGTGGTATCTTCGTTTTCATCGAACCATAACAACTTTTGGTTTCATGATGATCGAAGAAGATCACTGTGTATATGTCAAGCGGTCTGAAGACAAATTTGTGATTTTATCACTTTATGTGGACGATATTCTGTTGGCTGGAAATGACAAGGTTATGGTAATCACCATAAAAGAATGGTTGTCCTCTAATTTTGAAATGAAGGACATGGGAGAAGCTGCTTATATATTAGGAGTTAAGATCGAAAGAGATCGATCAATGAAACTCCCTACTTTATCACAAGAATCTTATATTATGAAGATTCTTGAGCGTTTCAATATGCAGCATTGTGATCCCATTGATACCCCTGTCATGCAAGGTGAAAGCCTAAGTACTGAGATATGTCCTAAGACTCCAAAAGAAATCAAAGTGATGGAAACTGTTCCTTACGCTAGTGCGATCGGAAGTTTAATATATGATATGATGTGTACTCGACCCGACATATGTTATGCCGTGGGATTGGTGAGCCGATATCAATCAAATCCCAGTCAAGCACACTGGAAAGTGAAGAGGATCTGAGATACTTGAAGGGCACCATGGACTATCGACTTTGTTACCAAGGGAATGATTTACGCCTATTAGGTTATTCAGATGCTGATTGGGGTGGAGACCTGGATGAGTGTAAATCGATTTCTGGATATGCATTCTTGCTCAATGGAGGTGCAATTTCTTGGAATAGCAAGAAACAGACATGCACAGCCTTGTCAACTATGGAGGTTGAATTTTTTGCGTGTTCTGCTGCAGTGCAAGAAGCGGTATGGCTAAAACGTTTTGAAAATTTAGCCACTGTCACTGAGATTCCAAGACCGGTGACAGTTTATTGTGATAGTCAAGCAGTCATTGCCTATGTGAAAGATCCCAAGTATCATGGAAGGATAAAGCACATTGACATAAAGAATAACTTCATCAGAGATATTATAGCGCAGAAAGAAGTGATTCTACAATACATTTCAACCAATAGAATGTTGCTGATCCATTTACGAAGGCTATTCCTAGAGACATATTCTTGACCCATAGGATGTCACTAGGTTTGCGTAGAATATGATATGTGTTATTGTAGAGAATCATTGTTTCATGTATTTATGGACATATGTATTGTACTTGTTTGTTTATTAATGACTTGATGTTTTATCAAAAAGTACAAATCCATTATGAGACTAGCACAAGCACACATATATTATTGGAAAGTATGTCAGCAGGTAATGATTGGCTCACTCACACGAGCAATCGCCTCAAGTGCTATAGTTAGCACGTTGAGATGAGACATTATGTACAAATAAATGCTGAAGAGCAAGTCTGGTACATAAAATATGTCGCCTTGATTGGAGTCAAGATGAGGTATGTGATTTGTTTATAATAAGACCGAACATGATAATCCCACAATCATGTATGCCTGTAAGATGCCGGATGCGAGTACTTAATTGAGCGCTATAGAAAGCGAGCTAATATAGCACTCGAGTTAAACATGAGTACGTAAGAAGCACGTGACTATGTTTAGGCTAAGATCCGTATAGTGGATATATTTAAGAAATGACATACGCTCTTATAGAAAGAGAAATCCACTATAGCATGTAATTCATACTACATGTGCATTGTTCGACCGACAAGGGGAGGTGAGTAAAATTATCCCTATTTACTCATTGTGTGAGCCCTTGAGATAATTTATAATTTACCTCAATTCGTGCCCTATGTTACTTCTGACTATGTTCTCAAAATGAAAGATCAATGTTGCTACTTTAGCATGTTACGGGCGTTATGAATAGATATGGTCTATGGGACGTGTCTAGGAAAGCAGTTGTTCTAAAATTGAGAGAGACATGAGTGCGAAGGAAGACTATTGTTGTTTTACATCTGTCACAGGTATTTACTGGTCGACCAATTATATCGCCTTATGTGGTTACGGATATAATTGTAAATACATGGTGTTTTGAGGATAATCAAGTATAGCCTTTAAGGGATATGTATACTTGAATTGATGTAACAAAATATGTCTGGGGCACTGTGAGACATCGATTGTTTATTTTTTTCTTTTCTGGTTGTAGCCATTATGTCATCCCTAACAGGTGCATAATTTGAGCTCCCAAGTGCAGGTATACTCACTGGTCACACGGCTTACTTGCCAGTATGAATTGTTCTGTAAAGTTGATGAATGTTGAATGCCTTGCCTTATATTCTTGATAGAGCGCTATCAGACCCATCATGTCCGAGTGGGAGATGTTATTTTTTCATCTGGTACGTCCATGATGGGGTGCGAACGGAATGCACCGTTTCGTCTTGATGCGTTACGATGGAAAGTCACCAATGGAGGGGTACGAAAAGGAGACGTATAAAATCTCCCAAACACAACCGTTGGGAGGATTGTTAGATCATGTGCACCAAAATCTCTCTCAATTTTCATCATCAAGGAAGAAGGCGTTCCATCTTCAATTTTGCAAGAACGATCGGCATTTACGCTGTGGAAATTGGGTGTTTTCCTTGTGATTGCATCCAGACCAACGTGAGGCAGTGTTGTTCGTGATTGAATCGCAATTCAACGTTCGATCCGAGGTTATTTGCTGTTTGCGCATCGGAATCAGGTAAGTCGTCTTCCGCCAACAAGAATTCCTTCATTCAACAACATCATAAGAATTATCTGAATGCTGAAGCTCCTCTATTAGTGAAGCAAAACCTGCCTTCCTCTCGTATGACTTCTCCGCAGCAGCAACTTGATCTAATGGTTTTCGGAGGACAGATAATATTTGATAGGCTGCATCGATTGGATTACAAGGGCTCATTTGCAAGCTGGAGTAAGTAATACTACATCGGTTCCTCCAATAAACATGGGAGTTAACTTTGAAGGAAATGCAAAATAAAGGGGGACAGCAATGCATCGACATCAATACGACGGCTCCCAAGCTTAGTTTAATGACAATCTCCTTTCAAGACCAGGTTCATGAAACAATCCATCCATTTTGTAACTCATTTACGTGAAAATATGTTTTCGATTTTACTTGTGAAATATCTAAATTATATAAAATATTAATGACAATATCAATTGTATTCATTAATTCATTTGTCAAAATTTGTTCCTAGATTCTTTATTTGTCACCGATACCAGTTTGAAGTTTTTTTTTTTTATCAAAAAATTAGTTATAGGTAAATTTGTCATATGTATATCAATTTGGGAATTTGTCATATGTATACCAATTTGGATTTTCCATAGTATTAACCATTTGTTAAAAGATCCAATTAAAAGTGAATTATTTAATCCCTGCATTTAGAGAACCATTCGTCACTTTATCAATCATGCACACTCCTTCATATGCTCCATGTTAAACCTCATCAATCAATTACAGGTTTGAATTGTACGGAGTTGGAATAACTCTCCCTTCAATTGGGGTCAAAGATAATTTTCCCCTAGAAATACAAATAAATAATCCACGCGGATGATAGGGGAAAATGAAACCAATAAAATGGGAAAATTGCAAAAAGGATAAATTATGATATGTATACGTGAGCTTCGAAATTATTACACCCACTGGCCGAAAAGAGAGAATCTAAGTTCCATTTCATCCTTTGAAAAAAAAATGACGGGCTCCTATAAATATGATGCAATCGATTTTAGAGATGATTGTTGTGTAAGCTGAGCTTCAGCTAGCGGTTTAACTTGTTGCCCGAGTTTGGGACTGACAATATAGATGCAACTTTCAGCTAAGTGGATCCTCAATTCCATTGTTAACAATTCAGTTTTTAACGATCATAGCAGGCCCAAATTCTTCAAAGCGACAGTGATTTCCTTTTCTCAAACATTCTCTTCTTGAACTTCAATCATCAATTCTTTTACACAAGAGTTTCTCTTCTATCATATCCAACTCTCCAGACCCATTGAGCATCTTACTCATGCTAAATGCCTTTTCTCAAATATGCTGAAAATAAAGGATTAAATAAAGTACCATGCTGGTGTGAAATATTTTTCAAATAAGCGACGATAAAATGGAACTTCAATGGAATGCATTCATTTATTAAAACTAAATACAGTATACGTGTCAGCATTAGAACTAGGCTTGTTTAATGATTTCTTTTCATACCATCAGTGTACAAAATAAAAGTGAGACAAGTAGTTATAGATATAGAAATGTTGAAGCTCCGCACTCGGGAGCCACTCAGGATGTTCCTTCGCCTTTTGGAAATATACAAACCCACTGGGGATGTTCCTGCATTCCAACAGATAAAGAAATGTACAGGCTCCGCACAACTTTTGACAAGGATGAATTCTTCAACCCACTATGAATCTACTGTTTGCTATCTACATCGGCACTTCTTGAAGCACGAGGTTTCCGTACTGAGCCTACCTTGCAGGCCAAACGACACGTAGATGTGGTAAGTGTCAGTTTTATATCTGTTCGCAGTACCACAATAGGATAAACTTTCCTAACCCTTGAAAAGGATATAAATTAGCAACCCCATAGAAGAGGTTTGATGAGACCCTCCGTAGGTTTGAACTGGTGCTGAAGAGTGCGTTTAGTACCGATTTTGTTCTCGGGAACTGATTCTGACTAGAAATGATTATTTTTTATTCTGTTCTCGGAAACTGATTCTGAGTAAATAAACGCGTTTGGTAATTATCCAAAATTTTTGATTCTGTAATAGAATTGCTTTTGATACCGTGCTAATTGATTATGTTCCAAATTAATTTCTTTTGATTTTTAAATAATTTTTTTTTACTTTGTTACTTTTCTTTCTTTTTTTTTTTCTTTTTTTCCCCTTTTCTCCTATTCTTCTTCTTCTTCTTCTTCTTTTTCTTCATATTGGCCGACAATGCTCACTCGAAGCGCGTTGCCGGCCCTGGGCGAGGTCGGCCCTCATCTGCCGAGCCTCGCCGACGGCCGGGCGAGGCTTGGCCCGGTCGGGCCGGGCGAGGCCAACCCGGCCACCGGTGGGGTTGGGCGAGCCTCACCGCAGCGGGCGAGCCTCGATCGCCCGGCCCACCCGAGGCTCGCCCAACCTCGCCAAAGGACTGAGCCGGCCTCGCTGGCCGGGCTTGCCTGTGGAGCTCGTCGAACCTTGCCTTGGCCTGGCAAGCCTCCAGCGACTGGCAGCGGACGACGGCGGTGGGCGGCGGCGGATGGTGGCAGGCTATGGTGGATGGCAATCGCGGGATGACGGAAGGGAAGAATGAGAGTTTCACTGTTTTGATTCTTTTTTTGATTCTCAGACGAAGAATCATATTTTTTCAGTCTCCATAGCGAGCGAAACGACGGATTCCCCCTGAATTGAAACCCACGAGGATGATAGGGAAAATGAAACGAACAGAATGGGCCCATAGCAGAATGGATGGAATTTTTTATAATGAATATGTCATGTCAGCTCCGAAACGATGACACACAGATGGCCGGAAAGAAGTAGCCTAGCGCCCTTGCATATGCAAGGGCGCGTTGAATCAATAGAGAAGACTGAGCGTGAAATAAAGAAATATATGAATTCGATTAGTGCCCGTTCGTACGGTTTAACTTAATATTAGATAAAATAATTTACTCTAAATTAATTTTTTAATTACGAAAAACTTCAAACTAATACACCTATGATAAATCTGCTTAAACATCAAAAATCTCAAACCGATACATTTGTGACAAATATACTTATCTATTAATTTTAATTAATACCACGAAAAATCACAAAAATTATACAACTCAACAATTTGACAATAAAATTTAACAAAAATTAACGGAGAGTAAATATATCACAACCGTATTGGTTTGGGGTTTTTTGTGGTAAAAAAATTAGTTTGGAGTAAATTTATTACAAATGTACTAGCTTGAAGTTTTGAGTGATCAAAAAATTAGTTTTAAACAAATTTGTTATAAGTGTACTAGTTTAGGATTTTTAGTGGCAAAAAAATTAATTTTTGATAAATTTATTATAGATGTCTAGTTTGAGTTTTTTTTTTCGTAATATTAAACTTTTAACAAATTAAATTAATATTTCTTGGGAAGAAAGAAGAAGAAGAAGAAGAAGATGATTGGCTCTGATCTAGCTCTTGCACCTTAAGTAAAAGAGAACAAAGACCCATTCAATTGAAATTAAATTTCAAAGATCAAATTGAACATTGATTAAGAATTTAGGGACCAAATTTGATATCACCTTCCCATTTAAATCTGGAGCCCACTGTCCGACTTCCTTTTGCACCAATAACTCTAACAAGATATCAAAGTCTCGTGACAGCTGCATTATCATAAAACCCTGTCATTATGGAATTTACTCATTTTGTTCGTTTCATTTTCCCGCTCATCCTTGTGGGTTCCAATGGCGGAATCTGTTATACCACTCGCTGTGGAGAAATCTTGCAAATTGCTCATAGAAGATGCGAAAACTCGTGTGGGTTTGGCGAGGGTACAAGCGAAAGGCACGGAAGAAGAGGTGGCGCAAATCCAATGCTTCTCGAAAGATGCTGATGCAAGACTAGACAAAGTGAGAGTCATTTCTCGTGGCGTTGCAGATGTCATCGTCAAAGTCGATGCTAAACCAAAGAAGCGGGAAGATCCAAGCATATTTTTAGAATCCTGGCGAGGTGTTTGACAAAATGCCCATGTGAGTTGAAATCTACACAACGAAATGGGTCTGTATGCACTTATGGAAGCAAAGCAGGTTGCGGCCCTAAATTCGACGAGCAATAGCAGAACTAGGCCCTTCATTTAAAGCTTTAGGGAGACAAATTCGAACACCCAAATGATGGGCTTTCGTTCATTTGCCATCCCACGGCCCAAGAGAATATGGGCAGGTAAAATGCATTTGTCCTTAACCCTTTTCTTCAAAAAAGTTCGATCAAATCAAATCTTTGAGGAGCAAATAATTCACAACTTTGTTTCGATTGTAAAGAATTGACATCCGGCTGAATTAATTGAAAGATTTTAAGATCTTTTCAACTTGATCCATCAACTCCAACCGAAGCATATCCTTCCGAATCATTTCTCAATCAGAGAAAAAGTGCCAAACGAAAGAACAAAAAGGTACCGAAGAGAGAGTGACAGTGCAAACCCGGGATAGCAGTTCATCAATTTTGTGGACCAAGAAGTACCTTATCCCATTTTCAGCATAAGCTTGAAGCATATGCCTTTGAATCAATATTTGTGCATGATAATTATTCTATTTTTTGTCATAGATGTTTTTCTTTTCGCAAGAACATGTTTAGAATAAATTGTTTGATAATACAATTTCATTTTCTATTTCAAAACAAAATTTTAGTCCAAAAATAGGTTTAGAATAAAAATAAAAAGTAAAAATATTTTACTTTCATTTTTAGAATAGAAATTAGAAATAAAAACTCTTTTTTATAACTCGTTCTTACTGCTAGCTTGATGCCCACTTGTCATCTGCCATCCGCTGGCCGCTAGTTGCCGCCATCCACCACTACCGCCGCTAGGAGGAGAAATTTTGTGTTGAATTTCTATTTTAAGAATATAAATTTTATATCATAATCAAACACGTATTTTTACTTAAACTCGTTCTGAGAATGGACATAGAAAAAATTATTTCGCTCCTTGAATCGCTTGTCTCACCTCTGTCAACAAGAGGGATCACACGTAGTTTGACGTCAACGTCACCACAACCGCCATGAATGTCGTTACAGTCTAAAAAATATTAACAGTTCCCAACAATTTACGATCTAAAAGTAGTTGAGAAGATAAGTGCTGTATCCTCTTCATAACTTTCACACACCAAAATAAAATCTCAATCTTCTTTCTTTCGTTAATTGACCACCTGAAAATAGGGCTCCATAATATTACTTTTCCTTTCGAATTTAATAATCTCAAATCATTTGAAATGCAAAAATCTTGACCATCTTAACAACTCTCTTATTTCTTGTTTGGTTGGAGCATTAGGAGCTTTTCACGCTACAAAATAGAAGGTTGCCCATTAAAGTCACCAATTTCATGCAAATTGTTCTAGATGAAGCCGATTGTATAAACTAAATGGTGGAACTTAACAAGTTTGGGAGGTTTGTAGAGTGTTCCATGAGCTTTTAAGTAATGGATTGTGAAAGAATAAGGAAAAAAAATTATGCAACAACCTCTCATTAATCTTTTGTAAGACTCTGCATGAATAGATAAACACAAATTAAAAATAATAGCCATAAGTATAAAGTTGAATATAGCATGTTGCAGTCACATAGATACCATACTTAGTTTTTACAGTCCAAACATTTGACCATCATATTGTGGGCAAAATTACTGTAGCACTTCACTAAATCTTCAAAATGTGAGAAGTGAAATTACAGAGTTTCCAAATAATAAGACCGGGTTCGATCATTGCTGTTGGCTTTAATTTCGTGGAGTTCAATTTAATTGATACGGACGAGTCCGAATGATTTATGTGTTTTTGATCGATTTTATGGGCCATAATATATCTTATGGTAGATATATTCTGCAACGATTTGTTTTTCCACCACAAGAAACAAAAATGTCGCTATCATTTAGCCCATGTGAAACCAATCTTTTGAGGACACATAGAGCAAAAGGTCGACGGTGAATTGACCGCGCATAAAGCAATTGGCCCGTTAGAAAGCAATCTTTTGACATAGCATAAAGCTATTCGCCATGAAAAACCCATCTTTGATGGTCATATATAGCAAAGATGTGGCGCTGAATTATTGCCATTATAGCCCACGCGAAACCAATCTTCTTTGGACGGCACAAGAAGCAAAAATCTGATGCTGAATCATTGATCCTACCCCGAGTGAAGCCAATCTTTTGAGGGGACTGCTGTTCAATAATTGCCATTAGCCCATTTGCCATTACTTATATGAGAGAGTGACAGATGATGATAACGACGAGGATGAAGATGATGAGCCCATTGATCCAATCCCAGTATTATCATTGAACAATCGTCTTTATTGTTTCGGGTTGATCCCTGAAACAAAGGTGAACTGCTCACTAACGATTTTTGCTTTACCCGTTCTGCTTTTATTTTGATTTTCATTGAAGTTTTCTGCAAATTTTCTTCAAGTTCTAATATTCAGACGAACAAGGAAGTCGAAATTAAGCTTGTGAGTGCCATTTTCGCAGTTGAATAGGCTCCTTTTCTTTTTTCAAATTTTTGTATTTTTTTTAGTATTGTCATGGTCATTGCATCAGTATCTTGTTGATTTAGATTGTTGATTCTTTACTTTCATTTCCTTTTATGGGATATGGACTGTGTTTTGTTTTGTTTATTTCTTAGATTGTTTGAATGACATAGATATTGATTCACGTGCTTTCTGCAAGTCCGCCGTGCTAACTTTGCTAACTTTTAGTACGACTGTAAGCCCAAGTAATGCATCTTTGGTGATCTTTTATGATGTATGTCTTGTTGGGGGCATGCAACGAAAGGGAGTACTGTGTATGCCTATCGTGAAGGCTAATCACGTTCATCCAATTCTTCCCCATTAACAACTTCAAATTACTCGCATTGCTGCATTACCTCGCAGTGTACTGCAGTTTGCCTATTATGTTGCGTCTTTGCTGTGGAATGCCAGAGTCGAGAAACCAAGAAAAACTCTAGCCAAGAAAATTAAGGGCGTGTTTAGCAAGAACGTTTCATTAAACAATTTCTTTTCAAAAATAATTTTTTTTCTATTTTTATTTCCTTAACAATTTCGAAAGTAAAAAGAACGTATTTGATAATTACACAAGATTTCTATTGTCGATTGGAAAATGAATGGGAATGTGTTTAGACGCACCTACAATTTTTTTATAATGTAGAATTTCTTTTAATTGTTTTTAATAATTTTTTAGATTTTCTTTTTTCCTTAGTCGACGGTAACCGGTAGTATCGTAGGCAGCAGCATGCAGTGGGGGTAGCAAACAACGAGAAATAAGAAAAAAAAAAAAGAAAATGACTTATTTCTACAAATTGTTCTCCGGAATAAAAAGTTTTTTTTTTTTTTTCTTACTTGTATTTGTTCCAAATCTATTCACAGTTATTTTTCTATTTCGGGAAATAGAAAAATTAATTAGATACCAAACGGATTTCAATTCTTTTTTTTTTATTTTGGGAAACTAAAGAACATAAGAACAAAGAAATATGCAAGTTACCATGCATGATCTAAATTACCTTTTGGTTGCTGCTAAATGCAATGTCTGACTCCTGTTATTTCTAGGAAATCTATCCCGTATGCTTGTCCCGAGATTGTCAAAAAAAGAAAAACATAAAATTTTTTTTGACAAACTCATAAATCATTAGTAGGTTTCCAAATGAATAGACAAATACAAATTACACATCATATATAAGTATAAAGTTGCATATAGCATGTTGCAGTAACATGTTCAAGTATTCAAAATCATTTGTTGGTGGAGCTTTTAATGGGCAAGAAATATATGTGGTTCTCCTCCATCTAGCTAATTACTTTTAAATTTTTGGGTTATAGTTTTTAATATGATATCGTAGAAACCAACTACACTTCTATTGTAGAGTCACAAAATTTAATTACTGACTCACTAGAAGATAGTCGTAGAACTCTGCTAAATCTTCATAATGCAAGAAGTGCATATATGGAATTTCCAAATTATACGGGCAGTTCCATCATAGCAATTTTCCCTTAACTTGGTGGAGTTTTTTTTTTTTTTGGTCTAAGATAGGTAATTCATTCATTCATAAGCAAGGATTACAAGTAGACGATAGGTTGGATTCAGAGCATAAAATACAAGAGTAGGGAGGTGCATATAACCAATTTGTAGGAAGAGATTTAAGACATGCGATTTCGCTACCCAATCGGCGAACTTGGTGGAGTTGGAATATAACTAACATGGACGATTCTAACTGATTGTGTGAACAGCATGCAAAAATGTTGTCCATCAGTGTTAGCCCTTGTGAAGCCAATCTTTTGGGGACCCATAAAGCAAAGACCATTGGCGGCGCACGAAGGCATGCACTACCACGACGGCCCATCTCTTGACGGCACATAGTACAGTAATTGATGCTGAATTGTTGCCATCAGCCCATGCGAAACCAAATCTTATGAGGACCCATTAGACAAAAGTATGACGATGAATTGACGGCACATGAAGCTCGTGGCCCATGAGAAACCAATCTTTTGACGACACATAAAGCCATTCGCCATGATAAAGTCATCTTCTGACAGCACACATGGAGCAAATAATTGATGCCGAATTGTCGCCATTAGCCCATGCGAAACCAATCTCCTTTTGACGGGACATAAAGCAAAAGGCCGATGCTGAATCATTGCTCTTATCCCGTGCGAAACGAATCTTTTGGCGGGACATAAAGGGCCGTTTGTTTTCGTTTTTTTTTTTTTGTTTTTAAATAATTTTTCTATTTTTTGTTCTGGAAACAAAAAGAAGCAAAAACGCGTTTGGTTGCGTTTTGTTCCAAAATTATTTTTGTTAAACACATCCGGAATAAAAAATGTTAAAACAAAAAAAATTGCTTTCTTGTTTAAGGCAAAGAATCGAAACACTTCTCTTTTTCTTCCTTTTTCTCTTTTTTCTTTTCTTTTTCTTTCTTTTTCTTTTGGCCGGCCGCCGGCCTCGGCCATGCGGCGGCCATTGGCCGTCGAGGGTCGGCGTGCCATCGAGGACCGGCGACCTCGCGGGCGTCGCCGCGGCCCCGAGGCCGAGCGTCGCCGCCCGGCGAGGCTCGGCCTCGCCTTGGGCTCGGGCGAGCTCGAGCTCGCCAGATCCGGCGAGCCCGAGCTCGCCCGGCCACCGGCGAGGCTCGGCCTCGCCGGCCACCGCCAGAGCCTCGCCGGGCAAGGCCGCCGGCCCTCGTCGGCGGGTCGCCGGCCATGGGCGAGGGCTGGCGACCGGCCAAAAAAGAAAAAAAAAAGAAAAAAAGAAAAAGAAAGAAAATAAAGAAACTAATAATAAAAATATTAAAAAATTAAAAGAAATAAAAAAATACAAATTTACCAAACTTTTTTCATTTTTTATTATTAGAACAAGTTTACTAAACCCCTTTTTTTGTTCAAAATTGTTAAGTAAAACACTTTTTTTATTTCGTTCTGCAAAAACAATTTTTAAACATAAATGTTATCAAACGCACCCAAAGCGAATATGTGGTGCTGAAGTATTGCTACCAGCCCATGTGCTTGTATGCCATCGCTTATATATAGTTCGATGTGGAGAGTGATGATGATGATAATAATGATGAGGATGAAAATGATGAGCTCGTCGACCCAATCCCAGGATTATTAATTGGCAATAATCGTTCTAAGTTATTGTTTGCGGCCAAGTTATGAGATTGGAAGCGAATTGTTCGGATAGATCTATTTAGGTGGATTGCTCGCTGATTCATACTCAGTTTTTGTTTTATCCGTTCTGCTTTTAGTTTGACTTTGATCGATGTTTCTCCTGAATTGTTTTTAGGTACTAACATTCAGATGAATGAGGAAGTGAGTCGCTAACTGACACTTGGTTATATGCTCTACTTTTCCTTATTTTCGGACATTTTATTTATTTTAGTATTGTTGTAGTCATTGCATCGTATTTTGTTTATTTAAAATTTTGATGTTTTATTTTTACATTTTTTAAGGCGAAATGAATTGTGCATTTTTTTCTTGGATGGTTTGAACGATGTAGATATTGGTTCACATGCTTCCTGAGAGTCGGCAGTGTTAACTTCTATACTTTAAAACGATTATTATTAACAAATGGAAGCTTTCCTCGATTTGTGACTTACCACATGCATGTGTATGTGTATTGTTTGTTTAGAGTTGTGATGCATGAATTCATGTTGAGATTCCGGTATAGTACCACCGTAAGCCCAAGCAATTCATTTTTGGTGTTCTTTTACTATTTATGTCTCAATATTTTCGTCAAGTCCGTGCTCCATAAGTCCATGCTCCTTGTACCTTGTTGAGTATTGGTTTTTTCCGTTACTTACAAGTTACAAGATAGAGAAAAAAAAATGGATTTTTGCCTGAAACATGTATGTTTTGACTGAGTGCTCCTTGTACCTCTCATCAATTCTTTTAGGATTTTACAAGAATAGATGATACAAATTACACATATCATCCATTAGTACAAAGGGGTACATAGCATGTTGCAATCACATATTATAGTATTCAAAATTGTTTTATTTTTTTATTTTATAAAGCTATGATTATATATGTGTGGTCTTCCTCCGTGTAACTTATTACTTTCAAACTTTTATATTATAAATTTTAAAATGACACTATAGAAACCGCACTTACAAATTTGCATCGAAACATCTTACTATCAACTAACTGCAAAATGACTTAAGCACTTTGCTAAATCTTCAAGTAATGAGGTTTTCCTTTTTCTTAAAATTTTCATTATTTTCATCATGAGTCGTTATGAGAGAAGTTGATTTAAAATTAACATTACGAGTCTCGCCGGTTCGTGGGTGCGTCCATGGGATGGTACGGACCAGGATAACACATCTGTGATGATTTGTTTTCCCACCACGAGAAACAAAAAAGTTGCTATTAGCATATAAGTTCATGTCTGACCAAAAAAAGAAAAGAAAAAGAAGCATAAGTCCATGTCCAACCCATCTTTTGAGGGCACACCGAACGGAAATATGTTCCTTTTGACAGCACATTAAACGAAAATTTGATTCCTTTTGATGGCACATAAAACGGAAAATATGATGGTGAACTACCGCGATTAGCCCATGGGAAACTAATCTGGAAGCTGAACTCTTGCTATCAGCCCATGTGAAACCCATCTTCTGAGGGCACGCCGAACGAAAATATGGTTCCTTTTGACTGCACATTAAATGAAAATTTGACTCCTTTTGACTTCACACAAAACGAAAAATAGGATGGTGAATTACCGCGATTAGCCCATGGGAAACCAATCCAGAAAATACATATTATATATGATGCTGAACTCTTGCTATCAGCCCGTGTAAAACCGCGTGAAATCAATTTTAAAAAAATTATCATGCTGAACTCTTGCCATCAGCCCATGTGAAACCGTGTGAAATCAATTTTAAAAAAATTATCATGCTGAACTATTGCTATCAGCCTATCAGCCTATGTGAAGCCAAAAAAGTTTTCGTTCCCGATGTCACAGGGCGGCTGAAATAGCAGCTTCTTTTTGAACGGCCTATTTTAACTCTAACCCAAGACCGACGGCAGCTAGCAATTGAGCACCCGCAGAATCTCTGCCATAAGCTCCACTGATCATCATCGAGTAGTGAATACAATGGCCGAGTCTGTTGTTTCGTTCGCGGTGGAGACAATAGGAAACCTGCTCATCGACGAGGCCAAATTCTTGAGTGGAGTGGAGGACAAGGTCGAGGACCTGCAAAGGGAGTTGAAGCTGATCCAGTGCTTGCTGAGGGATGCGGATGCGAGACGAGAGCACAACGAAGCTGTTGGAGAATGTGTCGCACAACTCCGAGACTTTGCCTATGATGCCGAGGATGTCATCGAGAGATACATACTCAAAGCCACGCTGAAGGAGGGACAAAACATCATCAAAGCGTATGCTTGCTTCATGGCGAAGTGCTCGTGCGTGCAGGTTCATGGGGTGGGGACAGAGATTGAGGGCTTAAAATCCAGAATTTCCGATATTGGAAGGAGGATGCAGAATTGTGGCATACGATCTGTGAGGGAAAGCGAACGCGAACGAGTGAGAGCTTTGATGCCGAAACGGACTTATGACCATTTCAAGGAGGATTTTGTTGGGAGGGAAGATAGTATTGAGGAATTGGTGAAAGAGCTGTCGAATGATGGAAAAAAGCAGAGAGTTATTTTTATATGGGGAATGGGTGGTCTGGGAAAGACCTCACTCGCCAAGAAAGTCATCGCTCATGACAAAGTGAAGAACACTTTCGATGGTATCGCTTGGGCTTGTGTATCTCAAGAATATCATCCAAAGGATATCTTAGTGGGAATTCTCATTAAATTGATCCCTGATCAAAGAGAGAGGGTTATGAAGATGATGGATGATGAATTGTTCAAAACTCTATACGAGATCCAACAAGAGAAGAGATGCATGGTTGTTCTTGATGATATTTGGACCAAAGAAGCATGGGACAGTCTTCAAGCTGCATTCCCGATCAAAAACATGAGAAGCAAGCTATTGATAACAACCCGCAATAAAGAAGTAGCTGAGTATATTGATCCTCAAGGTTTATTCCATGAACCACGGTGCTTATCAAACCAGGAGAGTTGGGATCTACTAAAGAAGAGGGCATTCTTTGAAACAAAAGGTAAGACTTCTTCAAGGTTATTATCCTAACATATAGCAGATAATATTGCCTGCTGGATTCTGATTTATGGTGCATCGATTATTATTATAGGATTAGCTGATGAAATTTCTTCTGATGGACCTGGGGTTGGTCGAGGTATTGTTATGGGCCAAGTAGTAGAAGGTATTGCAAAACAGTGAGAAATGGAGGGACAATTACTAGTTACTTCGTTGCTCAGTTTCTCCTTTCGATAACTATAGCAACTTATGAATCGATAGTTATAGTGGAATTCAAATGATCGAAATATCAAGTATTAGGCACCATAATTTCAATATTTGGGGAATCATATGCCCCTTTTTGTTTCCTACTAGCTAACCAGTATACCATTAAACCAACATCCAAAACTTTGCTCCTCCTTTCTAATGAGGTTTAATATCGAAGAGGCTTTCATAAGGACAAATAATAAGCGACTTTGATAGGATTGATGAAATAATGTGAAGCCTAGCTATGTTACTTATTTCGTAAGCTTCATCTCAAGTCCACCTTTTTTGCAATTGTGAATAGTTGGCTTAAATATAAGAGTAGAGATTGATAAGGAAAATCATGAATCGTTATGTGGCAACATGGAGATTTCACTTGAATTCGTGTAGGAGATTAGTAGCACATTCAAGTGACAAGAGATCACACTCGAGTCATCCTTGCGCTACTTTCATATTTCGTCATCAAGTATTTTTATTGTTGTTTTGCATTTGCTTGAGTCACTTAATTCAAGCCACAGTTTAGACTTCTTGATTTTTCCAAGGCGTAGATGGAGGCATATACAAGAGCTTTGTTGTGGTCCCTATTTTCCCCTTACAAAAGCATAAATGAACCACAAATTATAAAGAACTGTAGCGTCTTACTTATACATCTAAAAGCATATATTCGTCCTTGAAGTAATCTTTTTATTACAGTTGCATCTTCCTATTGCTGAGTGGCAATTTGTTGCCTGAATTGTGTAGTAATCACTGAAGACATGAAGAACTTAGGATATGAACTCCTTAAGAAGTGTGCAGGATTGCCGTTGGCTGTCATTGTGCTTGGTGGACTTCTGGCTATCAATGAATGGAAGACGGTTCACGAGAAGATCAATTTGCATTTTAGCGATAAGAGTGATGTATCAAAATTGTTAGCCTTGAGCTATGAAGATTTACCATGGCATCTAAAGCCATGCTTCCTCTTTTGGGTAACTTTCCAGAGGATGCAGAAATCCCAGCAATGGAAGTTCTTCACATGTGGATTGCTGAAGGCTTTGTGTCGCTAAATGCATATGACAAAGAGAGAGAAATTTCAGTGGAAGATGTAGCAGAGCAATATTTAATGGAGTTAATTAATAGGGGAATGGTTCAAGTGCAATTCAAATTAAGTGGAAAGATCAAAAGCTGCCACCTCCACGACTTGATGCGAGACTTATGCGTCTCCAAGGCTCTGCAAGAGAGTTTTCTAAGCATTCTTAACATTCAACAAGACAATGAGATGGAGAATTGTTCCGCTTCAATGGCAAAAAAAGTTGAGTCAAGTTGCAAAACACGAAGACTTTCTCTCAATGGAAACATGATTCCAAGCTTAAAACCAATAGGAAGGACTTTAGTCCACCTTCGAACTCTCATGTTCTTTGGATCCTTCCAATGGAATTCGAAGCCAATTCATCCTAATTTCAACCATTGTAAGTTTCTCAGAGTTTTGAAACTAGAGAAGATTATGCTAAGGAGAAACTTATTACCTGAATCAGTGGGAGATCTAGTCCATTTAAGATTCTTAAGTTTAAAAAATAGTGATTTTGAGGGCTTGCCGCTATCTATGGGGAACCTTATATGTATGGAATTCTTGGACCTGCTTTCGAGTAAATATGTGGTTTCCGTGCCAAATGTGCTGTGGAAGATGAGAAGATTGAGGTATCTCCGTCTTCCTCACCAATTTGCCGTCAAGGAGAAATTCCACTGGGGTGGGAAGAAGCTGCAGTTGGGCGCTTTAAAGGATCTACGGATGTTGAGAAACTTTGATGCGAAGAAATGTGATGTGAATGATATAGACAAGCTTACCAATCTGCAAAAACTGACTATACTTAGCCCGTATGGTCCTATCGAGCAGAAGATATTTCTGCAACTTGTTGAATTCAAGTTAAAACATCTTCGATCCTCGTCTTTTTATATGGGAAAATTTTATATTCCATGGACCAAAGGTGAATTAAGTAATATGTCAAACTATCCTCATTACTGTAAGCTAGTCATACTAGGAAAAATAGAGAAGTTACCAGAACATAAGAGTCTACCTCAGCAATTGAGGAAGCTGGTCTTACTATATTCTCAACTTGAAGAAGATCCGATGCCAATATTGGAGAAATTGCCTCACTTGGTTCTTCTCATGCTGGGATTTTGCGCTTTCAATGGAAAGGAAATGGTTTGCTCTGCAGGAGGCTTTCCTCAACTCAAGCATTTACTTTTTCATGCATTAGATGATTTGGAGGAGTGGAGGGCCGCTGAAGGAGCCGTGCCTCATCTTTCTCGATTAGGGATCGCCTTTTGTCCCAAATTGAGGGTGGTACCTTCACATGTCTCTACATATGACGGTTCGGACGAAATATCCAAAGAGTTCAGGAAGTGGAACGAAATAATGATGTGGGTGTTCAAGGGTGGCCCCAGCGCGAGAGAGGAGGGAGGGGGCGCGTGAGCTTGTGGGTTGTTAGGGGGGTGGGCCCCCCAGAATAAATATCTAATCTCATATATCATTGAGTGAAAATAGAGAGTATTATGGCATTCCCTGACAAACTATTTTTCGTTTTCCCTCTCATACCTGAGGACTTCCAAATCAGCGAGGGGCGAGCACCGTGAGGAGGAGGAGGAAGAGGAGGAGCGAATTCGTTGCTTCTGTAAAAGACGGTGGATGGGGGAGGCATCTGAAGAAATAAGAGTCGTCGCTTGTCGTGGCGTTGGAAGACAGTCATCGTTGGAAGCTGCTGCCTTGGAGAGGGGAGGAAAGGAGAGGAGATCCGATCATTTCCATAGTGCTGGTCAGTGTGTTTGACGAAATGCGAATGTGGAGTAGGAACTAGGGGAAATTTATCTGAAATGGGCGTGTTGCTTTCGGCTTGTGCAATTGATTTCTTTGTACATAAGATGAATGATGATGAGAAATACAACCGTGCATTTTGCATCTCCCAGTCTCCTACATATATATATTTTATCAGTATGCCTGTCTCCTACATGTAAAGGCTGCAAGATATAATTTAAAGATTCTTTCATGTGTGCTCACATTAGTCTTTCCCTTTGAACGACGGTGATGAAATTGCTGGATGTAGCGAGAAAGCATATGATTATTTGTCAATTGGTGACGCACGGCAAATGTTGTTCTTCTCCTGCGACCAAGAACTTGCAGCATATATTATCAAGGTAAATGTTTTGAGAGGATTTTGGCTTTCTCTACCTGGAATTCTATTCTCAATTGACTAATTTAGTCAAAAAGATAATATCCGCTCCTGCATTAGTTCAGATCTTCAAAGGGTCTCATAAAATCTCTTCTATTGAGTAGCTAATCTATGTCCTCTTCAACTATAATGATTGTTTATCTTCTTCTGGAATCAAGGACTGATGTTAAACTTACACGTAGTGCATCTAGTTGTTATTAGGCCCTTGCTGTGGCTCTGCTGAGTTCGAACTTGGCAAGGTGTGCTCAGTACGGAAACCTTGTGCTTGAAAAAGTGCTTCGGAGTGTGAGTGGAAGAATTTATCCACATAAAAGCTGTATTGTGGAGACTGAACATTTACATATGTTACCTGTTGGAATGCAGGAGCATCCCCAGTGGCAGATTAAGAGCAGGTTCGTATATTTTCAGAAGGCCAAGGAATCTGCATCTTCGAAGGAAATTCCTTACCTGCAGCTTATCAATCAGACATTGTGTCACACAAGAGAGCTGGAGCGGATTGTTTAGGACCTGTGGCATTGTGTGGTGGTTTGCACTGGTATTTGCACACTTTGAAGATTGGTTATTTTATGCTGATGGCATCTCATCCCTTTTGCTCTTTTTGAGAAATTTGGTACTTATTTTTAGTAATCATATCCATTTCGTTGTTGAATACAATTTTGTATTTGATCAGTAGTATATTTTCCTTGGTTTACCTGCTTGGAAGAACCAGAAACGGAAATCAGCCTAGTCACATGGAGATGGACAACTTGGAGAATGTATAAGTCGTTCTTACTCAATCTAACCCTATGAATAGGCCTAGATACAATTATGTTTAATCTGTTATGATAGAATCGAATATATGCACACTTGGTGACATCAATTGTCTCCGTTGGTCAAAGAGTTTCAAGGTGTCAACATAGGAAGGCCAACTATGTTTGCTTGTGTCCAGTTCAATTTTTAGTTCAGTAGGTTGAAATAGCCACCGGCCGTGGGCTTGTGCTTGCTCCTGATTTCTGGTATTCCGAAGAGACGGCATAGGACAATCACGAAGAAATTTCTTTTCCCCTTATTTTTTCCTAGACTCTGGAATGAGCTCTGTGAACATGTGATTTCGCTTTCTACATTTGCTGCATAAAACTCTCAAGGCTGAGCAGAATCAATGAATCTGGGATTTGCAATTTGGTGGAGTCTTGAGTGATCCATGATGTAGCCTTTGCATGGTAAAATTATTGCTAAATGGTGTTGCCCTTCTCTGTTAAATGATGTTCCTCCTGCTGCGAAAGAACAATGAAAGTCGTCATGAGTTTGCTTAATTGACACTTCTGATGGATCGGGAAAGAGCAAGAGGAAGAATTTAATGGGTGGGTATGCAACAATGGTTTGCCTCTTCTGAATCTTGGCGTTATGATGAATCGGCTCCTTGCTGTTAGGATGTGACCATCATTGATGGATCCCATCATATCTTATGATGATGTAATAATGAACATTTGAGGAATTTCCAACCACCAAAAAGTTTCCAATTTCTTGATACTTATTTTCTTGTTTATTCCTTTTTTTTTTCTTTTTTCAAATTATTGTTGGCTTTTCTTGTTTCTTTTCAGTAGGCCTTCTGCTCCACAATGTACGTTTGTTTCCATCTTTACAATGTAGTCATTAGGTTCACAGGATCTTTTGCAAAACTCCACTTTCATTGGATTTGCATGCACAGTGGACCACGGCAAATGCTTGAGACTTATTTATAAGATGCAGGACATAAGGTAGAGTTGGTTTATGGTGAGAAAGATTAAATGTCATTCAGTTGCTGAATTGAATGTGCAAGCCTCACATCACCTGACTTCCTAAAGGACTCTTTAGTACTTAATGAGCATGCTGTTATTATAAGTGTGAAGATGGAAGATCAAGATGCCTTTGAGTGAGATTTTTTTCAACTGGAGTCTTATTATACAGATGCAGGGTAACTTTTGTACTGGCGTTGCTTAAAATTGTTTGTCCATACTCATGTCATGTGCATTTGCAGACACTATAAGGCATTAGACCTGAATTGCTAGATTATGAGAAAGATTTCCCATCCTTATTGCTCTATTGACCATTTTGCACTCATCATTTTTATGTAAACCTACTTGAAATTCTTATGGTTGAGCAGTGGCCGTATTTCACCATCTCCTCAAGAGTACCCTATTTTAGGTCTCAACCTGTTGAGACTCCTTATGCAGTATAGAATAGCTGAGTTCCATACTGAACTTGAACTGCTTTCATATGCTGCCCTGGAGAATCCTTGCATCAAGCATGCTGTTGAGTTGGAGCCATCTTTCATGGAAGGGGCCTATAATCGTGTTTTGGGTGCTAGGCAGACAGTGCCTCATGAGATTTATGTTTATTTTATGGAGCTTCTGGCCAAGACAGTCAGGTAATTACTGTGCCTTTGTTGTTAAGATGTTTGATTGGTCAAAAGATTTGAAGTTAGCTTCAACTGGATACGACTGGATCAGTAATCAATAAAATTAGATGTCTTTTTATACTTGCAACAGAAGGTATTTTTGGAAATGTATAGCATTTTTGATCGGATGATTGAGTCATACACTTGTGTGGCTTTTTGTTGCTTTTAAATTAAAATACAAGAGTACATGGCCTGTACTGATTGCTATCAACCCTCGCAATATACAAATAGAAGCATGAAGTGTGACCCATCTAGATTTCAAGGTTTTAGTCAAATGGTGAAATTGTCATGCTTAAAGATTCTTTTTTGTGTACTTACTCCATTCTTTCCCTTTGTACAACAGACATGAAATTGCTAGATGTAACAAGAAAGCATATGACTATTTGTCAATTAGTGATGCATGGCGAATGTTGCTATGCTCCTCTGACCAAGAACTTGCGGAATATATCAAGGAGGTAAAATTAATGAGAGGACTTTAGCTGGAATTCTCTACCTGGAATTCTATTCTAATTGACTAATTAAGTCAGTAGGATAATATACTCTCCCGCATCAGTTCAGACCTTCGGAGGGTCTCATAAAACCTCTTCTATGGAGTTGCTAGTTTATATCCTTTTCAATGATTATGATAATTTATCCTATTCTGGGATCATAGACAGATATAAAACTTACACTTGTCACATCTACTTGTCATTTGGCCCTTGCTGTCGCTCTGCTGGGGTCAAACTTGGCTGGTGGGTTCAGTACTAAAACCTCGTGCTTGTAAAACTGCTGATGTAGATAGTAAACCATAGATTCATATCCATGTAAAAAGCTGCAATGTGGAGCCTGAACATTTGAAGGAAATTCCAGAAGGCAAAGGAATCTGCACCTTTGAAGGAAATTCCATCCGTGCAGCTTATCAATCAGACTTTGAGTTACGCAAGAGAGTTGGAGCTGATTTTTTAGCACCTTCTGCCGTGCAGGGTGGTTTGCACTTGTATTTGCACACTTCAGAGCTTATCAATCAGACTTTGGTTATATTGTGCTAATGGCATCTTACCTTTTGCCCATTTCGAGAGACTTGATATTCTTTTTAAGGTCTGTAACTTTATTTGATCATTATGATGGAATTTACCCTAGCGATCATGTTAGTACTCTTATCCATGTATTTTTTTCTAACACTTTTTTTGTATTTGGTCAGTAGGATATTATCCTTGTCTTGCCTGCTTGGAAGAAGCAGATATTGAAATCAGTGTTGTCACATGGAGACGGACAACTTGGAGAATGCACGTCGCTCTTAAACAAACCCTATGAGTAGACCAAGATGCAATTAGGTTTAACCCGTTGTTATAGTAGAATTGAATCTATGCACAGTTGCTGATATCAATTGCATGGGCCAACTAGGGTGGCTTGTGTCCAGCTCAATTAACTTTTGAGTTCAGTGGGTTGAAGTAGTTGTTGCTCTAGCTGCTGGCTTCGGCATACTCTTGATTGTTGGTGCATAAGATATGTTTGATTTCAGGACCACCAGTGTGTTTGCCGATAGAGCCACAATCTCATGCTAACGACAAGCATTTCGGGCACCACTTTCCTAGAACAATATCTAATGAGCATCGATAGAGATGGAACTAAGTTTGCGTCTTTACTAAGATCTCTTCCCTTCACTTAGAAGAGTGGATTATATTTAGTGGCGTTATGACAAGCCTAGTATGTCGGCTAGAGCTGGCTTAGGGGGAAAAAACAGTTTGCGGGATTTGGGAGTTGTGGCCAACTGTATTATCTCCAACCAATATCTCAAGTACCAAAATATTAGTTCAGCACTCGAGATTAGTATCTCGGCAAAGATCTAATTTAACGAGCTGTAGCACTTGGCCCTCCATAAGGAACTTTCCAATTTTGTTTGCATGCGTGACTCAAAGCCCGCATTAAGATGATCTTGAATGAATAAAAACCAATAGATGATTATGTTCGGCTGCAGGAGCTTGATCAGTTTGAAGAGAACTCCAAGAACTCGGAAAATAAGTTAAAGTGTGCAACTATATCATGACCTGAAAGTATGTGTGATCTGCTTAGCTTAGACAATTCCAATAATCAGTCGACTCTACAGTTTCTTTTTTCTCCTAAAAGGAAAATTTAGCCCAACTGATAACTGATTTTTGAATCGGTCAGGATCGACTGAACCACTAATTTCAAAAGCTGTACCATGCACCAAACAAATTCATTTAATTCTCTTGTCATGGCTATCTGCAATGGTGCCTGGCGGTATTGGGTGTGATTTGTTCGCTGGGAAAAGAGTCTCTCTCTCTCTCTCTCTCTCTCTCTCTTTTTATATGTATGTTGCACCGGCTCAGGCATGCATGGACCCTTTGCAAGTTTGAATGATTACAGGAAGAGCAAGCGAGAGCTTTTTGTAGATTGTTGTGATGAATGTTCAGGCGGATATGTCGGGCCATGTATTTGGTCAGTCAGGTGCTCAGTTGCCTGAGATGACCCAGCAAAATGGCAATGTTGTCCTGAATATGGTAGCTGCAGGCAGTGGTGCCTCTCATGCTGCGTTTGGCGTGGACACAGATACTCTCGGAGCTCGGCACTATATGCAAGAGAAGATGTAATTTAGTCCAGAGCACTTGTTCTTGTGCTTTCACCTCCACAGTTCCACTGCTCCTTGTTTGATGATTGAACTTTTTACTGTCCCTTTTAAGCTTTGTTCTCTTAGCACAGCGGCATCAGCAGCCAATTGATGATTCTCAAATGCAGAAGCTGAAGGATATTGTTAAACGCCTGGAAGACGGTCTCTTTAAATCTTCTCACTCAAAGGTCTTCCCATTGCTCATCATTTCTCTCCTCTTCTTCTTTGTAAAAGTACAAGAAGCGGCTTATGATTGCCCTTTATTGGGTTTATTTATTTATTTATTTTTTATTGTTATACATTTTACATTTGCAAAAGCCAATTATTTGTTCATTCTCTTGCCCGATTTCACTTGTTTTTTCTCGTCATTATCAATATTTCCTTCTTTAGCCAACGAATGCAAATGCGGGAAGCCTTATGTCATGTGGTGTCCTGCCAACACAGGAAGCTTTATCTGAAGCCTTATGTCGACTTGAATTGTAAATGAACATTTTCATTCAGATGTAGGCCTTACGCAGGATGTTTTGTTATGTTTTGAAAGTTGGGGTATAATTTGAACGATTTTTTTTTCCTATTTTCCAGTATATCAATGAAGATATAAACACCCACGCACTTTCATTTAGAAGAAACAACATGGGCTTCAAACATAATTTCCTGTGGCGCTGATGATTAAACATTCACTTGGAATTTTGACGAGAAAAGGATGACAATGCAAAAAGGTAGGAATTTCATTCACATTTTGGAAAATGTTACAGCTAGAATATTCAACCCGTCATTCCCTATCATTGAACAAAAAGAAGCACGACATACGACATACCTAACCTGTGGACTTAGCATGTAAGAATGAATCACATGAAGTACCCCAGCTACTAAAGATTTCTCTAGTGATTAAACATATTTGCTTTCAGAGTAAATCCAGCATCAGATTAATCCCCATCTCTGCACATGCTGCTGCATTTCCCATGATGTCACCTGGAATTCTGGCTACTTTTATTCCATTTTTGGTGGCAGCATCGATATCAACACCTTCATGAAGATGTAAATGTTGGGTACTAAATTCAGTTAAAAGCTAAAAGAACATGGTGATAATACTGACAAATAAACCAAAATCCCCCCGCCCGACATACACAAGCAAGCAAGGGTAGCCACCACCTAGACCGACACCAAATTGTATTACAAGCTTCAAATGTTTCGCTCAAGCTATAGTATCTGACTCGAGGTGCTTGTTCTTCACCATCTCCTATAACATGATGCACATCATCAAGGTCTACCCAATCGACCTACAAAAATGGAAAATGGATGAATGGATGATCTTCAAGGTGCAGTTAAAGACAAATTTGGAAATATATGAAACAGGAAGTCCTCACACTGCCCATCAATTGAAGCACACTAATTAACGGGCATATATTTACATTTAAACATAATACCAAACCAAATGTGCAAATTTGAAGATGCTCTTTTATTCCTAGTCAGTTATTTATCCAAAGGCATGTGCTGGCGACAATGGGATCGTTTCAGCAAGTTTAAGTAGGAACCCTGACAAGGGCAGATTGGTTTTATTTCAGCAAAGTAAAAAATTTCATCACCTACATCAGTGTCTTGAAGTATACAATTCTACTATGTTACAATGATCAAAGGCAGAAATGGGATATCACTTCCAGTGCAGTAGGTAGTTGAAATCTGGCTCTACCAACGGTTGCGAAAATAATTGGACGGCATCAAGACCTCAAAGGTGATGCAATCAAAAGCCCTTCATACCGCTCAAAACACATCCAGCTAACTCCATCAACAAATTCCAAATGAAGAAAGAGCAACATTAAGCATTTTCCTCCACTTCCTTTGAGCTTGTGAAGCTGTAACTCCTGCTACAGAGATTGGGAGGGAGAGAGGGAGAGAGAGAGAGAGAGAAGGCAGGGACGTTCACGTACTTGCAACTGGGGACTGGTGAGGTAGAGAATGAGACGGAGTTTGCAGCCTCCAATCTACACCTTTTTTCCTCCTCAATAATTGCTGCAGATGGGATTTGTTGAATCACATCATAGTTTTTCCACAGTGGTCTGCCAGGTCTCTCAAAAGGCAAAAGGTTTGCAGAGACTCTGTCATTGAGCACAACTCTTCCTCTGGAAAGGTATTCTTTCCGATGAATTAATCATCTATGAATCATTTCACTCGTTACCCCACATTCAAAAATGATGTGACATATTTCATCAGTATGACCCATCTTATTCGACTGTCACTTGAACGTAATAAAAAATCCCACAACTCATCACAACATCAGGTGCATATTCATGCTGTGGCATTGGAGAAAAAGCGTATTCTCGTTATCCTCCAACTTACATCGAAACCTTTCTTCATGAGTTTGAAGGTTTTTCACTGGAGCTCAATAGGTAGGATCATAACATCAGGACGATTGATCAACTTAACACCATCCACCCCACCCCACCCCCACACCAACACCACCACCCCCCACCCCCCCCAAATGGCCTGTCCTCAATTCTCCAGCAGCGTGACGTGGTTCATGATCATTAAAACCCAGCAGCACTTTTTCTTCTACTGCATGTTCCCCAATATCAACTTAGTGAGAATCGAATACCAGTGATTTTCCAGTTCCCAGCACTTTGTATTTCCTAAGAAATTTATTTGCCAAGACTTTCCTGCTAGCATCATAAAGTGGGACCTATAAAGAAGGGGTGCTTAGGGCCTTATAACTTTTTTGGGTAGTGAAATGCACTTGAATTAGTGTGATGCTTGGGTCACATAATGAACCGTTATCCGAAAAACAAATGAAGTGATTCATGTTGGATAAGCAAACAAATTAGCCAGCCCAGTTTAATTTAAAGAACAGTGGCTTAAGGATGAAAACATCCTTAAAAGTGCCTTCGGAATGACCTGCCTCCCTAGGGATCCGCAAACTTCAAGCTGCAAAAAACCATCATGGTATTTCTTGGCCTTTTGAGTTACTTGTGTGGTGTACAAAACCTGCCATTCTACAGGGAAGTGTCAATCTCCAAGTAGGACATGCTCAGTTAAACTAACACAAAAATAAAGGAAGGACACCGCCCGCAAAAGAACATTCACATTCTCATGTGTGTCAGAAACGACTGAAGAAAAATAATGAATCTGTTATTGAATTCGTTATTTCCATAACCTCAAGCTAAAAGGAGGCAGTAAATACACAGCAATATCAAGAACGTATTCGTGGCTAAGTAATGAAAACTTCATAAGAAAATGTAAGCATAAAGGAATATCCTGAGGAATCCATGTAACTCGTTTCATTGCCCTCCTCTTTTGCATGAAGTTCTCGTACTTATGAGTCATTCTTAAGTACCTAGAGCACAGGGCTAGAACTAGGAAAATCTCAAGAACGTAACCGGTTAAGGTGAATTATGGATTTTCCAAATGAATGGACACACTCAGACCTTCTGTGAAGCACAAAGCTGAAAACTCAATAGATAGTTTCGTATTTTCAGTGAAGCTTTTATCTATTATGAAACAAAATCTGACCTGTTACCGCTGATATTCTGGCATCTAATATACTCACCTTTGCCCCATTCTGATGCATTTGACCATTTTTTTTTTCTTCTGAAAGAGTACTAACGAATACATGTTTCAGTGCATCACAAACAGAATCGGGTAATTATTGTAGATCATGCAAAACATGAAGAGAAGGGAATCATGCTCCTCAACAGAAAAGAAAGAGATAAAATGGATGACAATGATGATTTTCAATTGTCGACTCTCTGTCTGGTCAATGAAGAAAGTATTAACTTCAAATAAAAACAATGAATTGATTCATGGCATCTGCAAGTTCAAGGCCTTGTGGAAATCATCCCACATCTCATGAACATCCCTTGGACTTGCATCCTTAAAGCTCCGAATCACGATGTGCTTGCAATATCATTTTGGTGAGTATGGAGTATCGCCCAATTACATCAATTGCAGAGCCACTGAATGATAGGGTCCATGGGATATAAACAATGAGGGAGACAATGTTAACAATCTATGGGAAGTTTAACACTTTAGGCTAGGAGGTAAGGCAAATTACCTTCATAGAAAGACTAAACAGGAAAAATAAACACTTTATAGAACACCGCAAAATGGATCAAACTGAACTGTATTTCAGGTACCTTTTAAAGAGATTTAACATTAGTAACATTATGCTGCTGCTTTTGCATATTATTTTTTTTGTAGAGAATTGAAACTGTTTCCACCTGCATTTAGATCCCTCAAAGATTCATCGTTTGCTTCACTGTTGCCACGTTCAACCAAATGACCAGGAAATTCCATCATCTCCCCAGGGCTTACTTCTTCAGCTTTGTTCAGGAACCTGCCATCTAAATGTTTCCAGCCCATATCATACAAGCAAACCTCGTAAAAGACCCAAATAAGTTTTCAATCATCTGAGCCATATTTATCCTGACAAAATTTTTTCACTAATCTGCTGAGAAAGGTATACATCATGAAGAGGAAAACCAACTAATAAAGGAAGGAAGAGCTGAAATTTAATCCAGCAACAAGATAGCTGGTACTATTCAAGGGTAAAAATCAGAAGGAGATGCAGACTGTAGAGCTTTACCTACCTAGTCATAGATCCACTGCTCGTACAACGTAAGAAGCCATCATGATATTTCTTTGACTTTTGAGTTAATTGAGTTGTATACAAGGCGTATCAATCTACATCAAAAGGAATATCATGTCAACTGCAGTGCTAAGACAACAATAACACTCTCGAATATAACCGCATAGAGAGCATTGAGACCATTTTTCTAAGGGAAGTTTGGATATATGCTTAAAAAGCTCCAGTGATTTTCAAGAGAATCCACGAAAATATATGAAACCACCTTGATTGAGAAGACTTGATATGCAAAGCATCAGAGTTCAGAGAATCTTTATTGATCTTGAAAAGACTCTGTATGTAATATAAAGATGTGCAGAAACTGTATCCCAAAGAAAATCAAGAACGGATTCACAATCCAGGAGATACATCAAGAGGAAGACACGGCCTGGCATGGGCATAGATGAGTCAGCAAAAGTCCAAACTCACCTGTCATGCTTGATGTCCTTGAGTTCGGACTTGCCTGCAATATGCCATACCTGTTCATTTCGTTCTTTTTGAATTCTGGAAATCGAAAAACAAAAGAAAACGCATGCTAAGTTGTTGTAACCAGCATTTACATGCAATTAAGAGAGAGTTAGATTATGTAGGATTTCATCGCCAACCTCTAATAATTTTCTGCGATGGGCTGAGGCTGATTGTCTGCTGTTTATCCTTCTCCACTTTGGTCTTCTCATTTTCTTAAAACATATGTGAAGTGGATTATACAATAACACCAGTAGACGATCACAACATTGCAAATGTACAAGAATGAGTTCTCAAATTTCAAACCAATAGAGACACCAGCATGAAGAACAGACAATACCAGCGCAATCAGATACGTTCACGAACTTGTTTCTGTGAAGCGAAGTTGTTTGCTTAGGAACTTTCTTTGCTCAGCTGCGAATATAAGTATCATTAAGAGGCTTTTGCCCTCCTTCAGGCTCTCCAACGTCAGCCAACTAAGCACCGAACGTCAGTGTCTCACTGGAACAAACAACTTCATCATTCTTCAAGATCCTGCATTCCAACGTCTGCTCGCTGTCGTAATACAGCATGACCTGTCGAATCATCCAACCATCAATTACGGCATGGCCTAGTCCACTCAGAACACGCTCAATCACGGGGAGCACAACGACCGAAACCACAGAAACAGAGACAATCGAAATCCTAAGCGGCGTCAAACTGTCGCTGTCTAGTCTGATCGAGCCTGCTAAATTCGGGGAACCGATTGCCACTGCAGTTTCGACATGGACTAGCCAATCAAACCGAATCATGTCCGAGGCCAATCGAAGGTAACTAAAATTGCCGATCGAATTGAGTAGGACATGAATGGCAGAGGAGATCAGTAAGAGAGAGAGAGAGAGAGAGGGAAGGCACCTTGGCGGTGGAGGAGTGGAGAGAGAGGAAGCCGTGTTAGAGATTGCGATTCTGCTTGAGGTGCTTCGC
This sequence comes from Eucalyptus cloeziana, assembly GCA_014182715.1. Classification (NCBI taxonomy): domain Eukaryota; kingdom Viridiplantae; phylum Streptophyta; class Magnoliopsida; order Myrtales; family Myrtaceae; genus Eucalyptus; species Eucalyptus cloeziana. Next base: position 6,562,327 of record CM024638.1, read on the forward strand.
GAAGGCGACGTTCCATTTCGTCGGAGCCTCATCCATGGTGGTGGTTTCTCCATTCGGGGAGGATCGAGACGATCTTCTGGGATTTCCGAGAGCTGCAAAACTAAGAAAAATTGGTGGGAGAGGGAGGGATAGTCAGCGCCTTTTGAAGAGCTTAAATAGTCATGGCGGGAGATGAATCATTAATACGAGTTTAAAGGGCTATGAGTCACTAACTACGCAACCACGCTCGCGTGACTTTCTCTTTTCATTCGATTTTAACTCACCCGAGCTAAAACAAGAAACCCTCTTAATAAGAAAGCGTCGAAATGTAGTTTAGCACGACAGCATCAAGCAAACTTATGATTCCTCCCTTAATCAAGAAAGCCTTGTACTTTTTTAGATTGTTGTCGTAACCCTTTTCAGAAGTTTAATCACATTCTGTTGGGGGGAAAAGATCCAAAGAGTGTTCATCGGTAATCTTGTTGGACCAACATTTACGCAAAAAGTTTTTAGTCATGCCATTGAATAGTGTGCCGAGTAGGAATTATCATTTGTTTTTTTTAGCTTTAGACATCCAATGAAGAATATCTTCCATGGCATCTAAAGCCATACTTCCTCTATTTGGGCAGCTTTTCGAAGGATGCAAAAATCCCCACGACAAGAGTCTTTCACATGTGGACTGCTAAAGGCTTTGTGCTGCTCGATGCGTATGATGAAGAGAGAGAAAGTATAATGGAAGATGTAGCGGAGCTATACTTAATGGAGTTGGTTAAGAGGGGGTCGGTGCAAGTGCGACTCAATTTGAGTGGAAATATCAAAACCTGGTGCCTCCACAACTTGATGTGAGACTTTCTTGTCTTCAAGGCTAGGCAGGAGAGGTTTCTTCACTATGCGTTCACTTGTCTTGATTTTAACTAATATCTCATATCAATGTGGGTGGCCTCTTTCCATTTCGATATGTAAGCATAGTGAATCTCCATATGTTGAATAGCGCTGCAAATACATTTATTATGTCGTATAAATTTGAAGTGTTTCAGACCAAACACCTGTAAATGAACTTGGCACTAAAACACTCCCCATAAAAACAAGAGCTCGATTGTACAAATTTCAAATGCGATAGGCACGAAATTTTTGAGCACTCCATTCAGATTCTTGATAGTAGCAATACAGTCAATTGAGCAATGACCATTGTTCAAAATCCAAGATCAAAACTGGGACACTCGACCGTCACTTTCAATTGATCCCTATCTCCTTCAAGGGTCTTCAATTCATCATCAGCATCACCCCAAGAATGCGTGAAAGAGATGCTTTAGATGCAAGGCTTGTTGCCACAACATTTGGGGTCAGCTTGCTCGTTAGAAGGCTGGGAGCGATAATTGGACCAGATGTACATGCTAGTCATACAGAATTCAGTGCAATTGAGAATGTCCACTAGGTGAATACAGAACTAGATTTTGGTTTCCTACCAGCAGTTGCTACCTACAGCTAATTTGTTTCTGCTTGTATCGTAGTCTGCACCAAAGAGTTTCAACAAACATCAAAACTCATGAAGTTCTAATGGAGTTTCAAGATGCTTATAGTCACAACCTTGCCACCAATGGTTAAAAATGGAGCTGAAAGAATTGATTACCATAAATTTAACAGTACAAGTAGCTGTGGAATAGGTGGGAGTTGCCAATTTCAAATCCCCCCGTTACAGTGAAATTCATTGAAATCAGAAGATGATTCAGATGAAATTTTACAATATAGCTAAGGAAACATAAACTATGAGAAAGCTAATATTAAAATTTAAAAAAAAAATGCTGAATTGAAAGAAATCGTGGCTAAACCAACCCTTTTAGAATTCATGGGACCAGGAAACTTTTCATTGCCGAAGTTATCAGTTAGATTTCCAGTGTCCCATACTCCACCAAAGCTAGTTTAGCAGCTGGCGCTGTGTCTTTGAGCAACATCATAAGAATTATCTGAATGCTGAAGCTCCTCTATTAGTGAAGCAAAACTTGCCTTCCTTTCATATGACTTCCGCAATAGCAACTTGATCTAATGGATTTCCGAGGACGGATAATATTTGATAGGCTGCATCGATTGGATTACAAGAGCTCATTTGCAAGCTGGAGTAAATAATCCAACATACGTTCCTCCAATAAACATGGGAGTTAACTTTGAAGGAAATGCAAGATAAAGGGAGACAGCAATGCATCGACGTCAATACGACCGCTCCCAAGCTCAGTTTAATGACATCCTTCTTTCAAGACCAGGTTCCTGAGACAATCTATCCATTTTGTAACTCCTTTATATGAAAAGATTTTTTTTGTTTTACTTGTTAAATATCTAAATTATATAAAATATTGATGACACTATCAATTGCATTCGCTAATTCATTTGTCGAAAGTTGTTCATAGATTATTTATTTGTCACTGATATACCAGTTTGTGATTTTTTATGGTCAAAAAATTAGTGTAAGATAAATTTATCACATATATACTAATTTAAGATTTTTCATGATATTAACCATTTGTTAAAAGATCCAATTATAAGTGAATTATTTAATTCCTGCATTCAGATAACCATCTGTGACTTTATAATCATGCGCACTCCTTCCTTTTTGAATTTTCACTGCATGCTTCATATTGAACCTCATCGATCAATTATAGGTTCGAATTATATAGAATTGAAATAACTCTCACTTGAATTGGGTCAAAGATATATTTTTCCCCATATATACAAATAAATAATCCACACGGATGATAGGGGAAAATGAAACCAAAAAAATGGGCAAATTGCAGAATGGATAGATTATGAAAATGTATACGTGAGCTTTGAAATTATTACACCCGTATGGCCGAAAAGAGAGAATCTAAGTTCCAGTTCATCCTTGAAAAAAAAATGATAGGCTCCTATAAATATGATGCAATCAATTTTAGAGATGACTGTTGTGTAAGCCGAGATTCAGCTAGTGGTCTAACTTGTTGCTCGAGTTTGGGACCCACAATTATAGATGCAACTTTCAACTAAGTGGTTCCTCAATTCCATTGTTAACAATTCAATTGATAATGAGCATAGCAGGCCCAAATTCTTCAAAGCGACGGTGATTTCTTTTTCTCAAGCATTCTTTTCTTGAACTTCGATCATAAATTCTTCACACAAGTTTCTCTTCTATCACATCCAACTCTACTGATCCATTGAGCATCTTACTCATGCTAAATGCCTTTTCTCGAATATGCTGAAAATAAATGATTAAATAAGGTACCATGCTGGTGTAAAATACTTTTCAAACAAGCCACGCTAAAATAGAACCTCAATAAAATGCATTCATTTATTAAAATTAAATACAGTATACGTGTCAGCACAAGAACTTGCCTTGTTTAATGATTTCTTGTGTACAAGGTAAAAGTGAGAAACAAGTAATGATAGACATAGAAATGTTCAAGCTCCACACTCGGGAGCCACTCAGGATGTTTCCTTCGCCTTCATATACAAACCCACTGGGGATGTTCCTGCATTCCAACAGATAAAGAAATGTTCAGGCTCCGCACACCTATTGACAAGGATGAATTCTTCAACCTACTATGAATCTACTGTGTGCTATCTACATCGGCACTTCTTCAAGCACAAGGTTTCCGTACTGAACCTACCTTGCAGGCCAGATGACACTTAGATGTGGTAAGTGTCAGTTTTATGTCTGTCCGGAGTACCAGGACAGGATAAACTATCCTAACCATTGAAACGGACATAAATTAGCAACCCCATAGAAGAGGTTTTACGAGATTCTCCATAGGTCTGAACTGGTGCTGGAGAATATATTATCCTTTGGAGTTAACTAGTTAATTTCCAACAGGATTCCAGGTAGAGAAAACTAAAATTTTTCTTGTCGCAAGAGAACAGCAACATTTGCCATGCGACGCCTATCGACAAATAATCATTTGCTTTCTCGCTACATCCAGCAACTTCATCTCTGTGTATCCTGTTGGGAATTTCTGATTCCCAGAAAACCGGGTTCGACACTAAATCAAACCCCTAAAATAATGCGGAAGACGAGCCCGGGAAAAACACATGTATCACCGATCCTAAGGCACATCACATAGACGAACGTACCTTGTATCCACAAACTAAACACCGACGCTGATATGAGGAAGAAAAATTGATCCCGTTCTTGTCGATGATGTTCAATCGCCTTGGAGGGGAGAAAGATACGTCTACTTTGGATACTGTTCTCTTAGGCTTTTTAGGAGGGAGAGAGAGGGAGAAAAAAGAACGTATGTTGAAAAGGTACGTTGCCCTTTTTTCTTTTCTCGCTTAAATACGTCTCCTCCAAGAGACGTAACTCTTCGAAGTAATACGTTCCCCCAAAAGTCATAACTCCTCATATCTAAACAATGCAACCTTTCACATCGCAACCGTTCCTCCATGGGCCCTCGTCTTGCGGGCCAGGCTTTTAGGCCCATCGTGGGCGGGCCAACTTAAGCCCATATATTAATTAAAATCATCATCTCCCACTCGCACATGGTGGGCCAAAACCAACATGGGCGGACATGCCCTACTTAGGCTCATCAATTGAAAATCCATCAACTCCCACTTGATATAGTGGCCCGAACAGAATTCTCTTTTCCTCATTGCAACATTCATACTGGTGAATAGTCCGTGCGACCAGCATACTTGAAGAGCTTGTTGCTATACATCTGTTAGGAATATATAGCAGCTCATAATGGACATCACATTCCGAGTAAATTTAGTATGCAGTACCTTAGATCGATCGATCACATTTATATCTCTCTTGATCTCTTTTAAACAATGATATATTTATTGTATTCACAATTATGATTATCCCAAAGACAGTCATAATTGGTCAACCAGTGAATACAAAACTACAATGTGATTCTCCAAATCCGATCTTCCTCTTTCCTTCAAACTCTCAATTTCAGTTCAACTTGCTTTTCTAGAAATGTCCCATTAGATCGAATCAATTCATGATCATTGGCAACATCCTAAGATAGCAATCATTGAATAAAAATATTGAGAATAAGTAAGAGTCATGAGGGCAATAAATTGAGGAATTCTTTTCCTCAAGAGTCTCATACGGCATAAAAGTTGAGATCAAACTTTTGCCACTTTTATTGGTCGTATCATGCATACGTAGTATGAAAAAAAACGTATTATGGTATTTAACTCCTTTCCCATGGAGCGTATGTCTACACCTTCAATACCGTACAGATGATAGTTCAGACATACCTAATATCTAACTTGAGTTCACATATCTACTCATTCACAAAATTCATCAGAACTCACATCTTGCATCATAGACAGATAAAGTAAAATATGTGGGTTATTTTATTTTCGGACATAGTACATATCATGTCCTCATCTTAACACTTAGTTAAGGCGACATATATATTTTAAGCTTGAGCTCTCAATTATCACCTAGATAATAAGCTTAAAAACCGTCTCATCTCTATTTATCACATAGTAAATAGAGGCGATTACCCATGTGAGTGGGCTAATTTATATCTGTCCGACATACTAACTCAACTTAATGTAATGCACTGAGCATTAAGATGCATAAAGATCAAACAAAGATTCATAGGCATTAATGATGAAAACACATATTCATTAAATGTGAACAACTCAGGGAAATTACAATATGCAGTACATCAGACTCTACACAATCCTAGAGATTTTACTTGACCACAAAACGCATCTCTAGGTATTGGCTTTGTCATAGGATCTGCTACCATTCTATGCGTAAATATGTACTGAAAGTTCACATCCTTTCGTGCAACCATATCTTTGACTAAATTATACCTTGTATCTATATGTTTGGTCTTGCCATGATATTTTGGATCTTTGGTGTATGCTATAACTACTTGGCTATCACAATTAACTAATAATGGATTTGCAGCTTTTCAATAACACTTAAATGATCCAAAAATCTCTTAAGCCAAACTCATTTTTTGTATTACTGCTGATAATGCCACGAACTCAGCTTCCATTGTGGACAAGGCTATACACGTTTGTTTCTTACTGCTCCAACATATGGTGCCATTATTCAATAAAAAAACAAACATAGAGGTAGATTTCCTTTCATCTAAATCTCCTCCCCAATCAGTATCAGAATAGCCTTCGAGTCGCAGATCATTTCTTTGATAACTCGGCGTATAATCAGCAGTTCTCTTCAGATACCTCAGTATTTTCTTAACGGTTTTCCAATGTGCTTGACCTGGATTGGATTGGTATCTACTCACCATTCCAACTGCAAAACATATGTCAGATCTTGTACACATCATAGCGTACATCAAGCTCCCAACAGCACTAGCATAAGGAATATGTTTCATCTGTTCCTTCTCTTGTGGAGTCCTTGGACACAGTCTATGGCTCAATCCTTCACCTTTTGCAATAGGAGTATCTATGGGTTTACAATTTTGTATACGAAATCGTTCAAGAACTTTATTTATATATGTTTCTTGCGAAAGAGATAACGATCTCTTCTAACGATCTCTTGAAATCTTAACTCCAAGGATATATGCAGCCTCACTCATATCTTTCATCTCAAAGTTGGAAGATAACCAACTCTTAACAGTATTAATAAACTCCATATTGCTTCCAGCAATTAGTATATCATCAACATATAATGATATGATCATAAATTGATCTTTGGATCTTTTGATATATACACAATGATCCTCATCAATCATTGTAAAATCATATGCCATTATGGCATTATGAAAATGTATATACCACTGTCTTGACAATTGCTTAAGACCATATGTCGATTTCAAAAGTCGACATACCTTTTCTTCTTGGCATTTTGTAATGAAACGAACAGGTTGTTCCATATATATTTTATCATCCAATTTTCCATTGAGAAAAACAGTATTTACATCCATTTGATGTAATTCAAGATCCATACTTGCCACTATCGCCAGAATAATGCGAATTGAGGTAAATCTTACAACATGAGAAAATGTTTCCTCATAATCAATTCATTCATGTTGATTATACCCCTTCGCCACTAGGCGAGCCTTATGCCTTTCTATCGAGCCATCAGTTTTACGCTTTATTTTGAGAACCTACTTGTTCCCAATAGCTTTGTGTCCTTTTGGAAGATCAACCAGTTCCCAAACATGGTTTGACTTCATTGACTCTATTTCCTCTCTCATTGCATGCATCCATTTTTCCTTACTAGGTCAACTTAGAGCATCATGTATATTTCTTGGCTCATCCTCATCTTGTGGGGCAATCATAAAAGTTTCCACTTCAATGTCAAAACGTCGACGGGGAACACTTGCGACTTGTTCGCCATATGGGAGTTTGTACATTTTGCACATCATTCTCCATGATGCTCCCACTAGGATCAGATAATGATAATGTCGTCTCATCATGTGGTTGTAATTGAGAATGAGTTGAATTCAGTTTATCATTCCTCATATTACTCCCACATGGACGAACTCCACTAATATCATTATTTTGATCAAGGTTTCAAATAGAGAGTAATCTTCCTCTATTTCGCCCTTCTTAGGAAATTCATCCTCTAAGAATGTGACATCCCGTGATTCAAATTCAGTTATACTCCCACTATCCTACTCACCTATGAACACATATCCTTTCGAGTGTTCTGAGTATCTTATGAAAATACTATTCTTTCTTCTATGACCAAATTTCTCAAACTTGTGAGAGGGCTCATGAGAGTATAGGCAGCACAACCCCATGGCTTAAGAAAACTTAAGTCCGGTCCATAACTCATATGGAGTAGAAATAACTGATTTGGAAGGCACCTGATTAAGTATATATGCAGCAGTTAACAACGCATCACTCCAAAAAAGTGATAGGTAAGTTGGCATGCGCCATCATTGACCTAACCATTTTCAGTAGGGTTCTGTTTTTTCTCTCCGCAACACCATTTTGTTGAGGAGTATACGGAATAGACAACTGTCTTTCTATTCCTTTTTCATCACATAATTTTCTGAACTCATCAGATAAATATTCTTGACCTCGATCGGATCTTAATACTTTTATTTTCTTGTCTAATTGATTTCCAAGTTCATAAACTTTTTGAAACAACTCAATGTTTCAGATTTATGAGAAATCAAATAGACATATCCAAATCGAGTATAATCATCTATAAATGTGATGAAATAAACATCCCCGTACCTTCCTCTCACATTCATTGGACCACAAACATCAGTATGAATTAAATGTAAAGGAAATTCAGCTCTTTTACCTTTTCCAAATGGTTTCCTTGTCGTTTTCCCTACTAGGCAATGCTCACATATAGGCAAATCAACTTTTCCAATGTTGCCCAACAAGCCCTCTTTGGCTAGTCTATTCATACGTTGTTGGCCAATATGACCAAGTCTAGCATGCCACACATTCACATCATTATCATATGAATTAGAAGACGTGAGAAGGGAATAACAAACATTTGCATCAACATAGTCAATATCTAATACAATGAAACCATCCAGAAAATAACCACAACCATAGAAATTTGTATCTAAAAACAAATCCACACATCTATTATGGAAGTTCATATTAAAACCTAGCTTGACCAACAATAAAATAGACACTAAATTTCGACGAATCTCCGGAGCATACAATACATCATGTAGGAATAAAGTGCGTCCACCACGCATGTTCAGTTGGCAGGTGCCAATTCCTTTTACTTCAGCTCTAGAGTTATTTCCCACATAGATCCACTTAGTTCTAGTCGGAACTCGTCGAAATTCTACGAAGGATTCTCTATCCTTCGCTACATGATCTGTCGCTCCTGAATCTACAGTCCACAAGGGATTAGATTTAATCAAGAATACAGAACTTGACACATATGCAAAGTTTCCAATAGTACAAAGGGTGTGTACTTTCTTTGGCTCACAACAATTGCGGGCATAGTGACCCCTCTAGTCACAATTGTAACATTTCACCCTTAAGATATTCTTCACATGATGACGTTTTCCTCTCTTTACACGAGGACATTTTCCTCTCTTTTGTTGGTTAATTCTTGGTTTCTTGCAAGAAGGACTTGATCCCTTGCTTTCCCACATATTGAACGAATCAATGCGCTTGCGCTTAGAGCTTGAAGCCCCTTCTGAGCTTAAAGCAACACAACAAATAACTGTATCCTGCTTAAATGCCTTGAGGCGATCATCAACCAGCTCAAGGTGGCGCACAACATCCTCAAGATCTTCCATAACATGGTCAAGAGCTTTTAGTGCTTCTTGCTTTTCCAGCACATATTGAATTCTCATATTCAATATTTCACTATTCTCGCCGTTCAATTTGTCATCTTTGTTCAAATCAGCAATTATGTTTTTAGTTGCTGAATCCATCGATCTGAACATATCAGACATATATGCACGAAATATTAATGCCCATCACTTATGCATCTATTTTGCACAAACCCATCATATTAATTAATAATTTTAAGTAAGGTTTTAGAATTAAAATGTCACTATGTTTCCAATCATCCTCCAAAAATCTTAACTTAAAAACTATCATTAATATAATTGTCCATGCAAAGTAAATTCTATGAAGCTACAAAAACTTCTATGAACTACCCACAGCAGTTAACAACAACAGAAAGTAAATAATATCTAACATCCAATAATTATATAATAATAATGCTTTCACATAATACAACTAACATATTAGTTGTTACATCAATAACAATCAGGTAGAAAACATAATATAAAATGTCCACAAAGAATACTAAATAAAGACCAGCCATAACATCTAAAACCAATGCATCATACTACTAATAGGGAAAGCTGCTACTTGGTTCAACTTCTTTTTCTTTTTCTTTGTAAAATTTTCAGGTATTCTCGACAGCCACGGAAAAACAGACGGATATCCCTTAAGATTTCTCCTACGCACATTCATTCCTGGCCTAATCGAAGTCATTCCTTGGGTCGCAGTCTTTGTGGCTCTAACCCGATGATATTCATCCACAAATTCCATTACTAGCTCCTTATATCTAGTAAATCCCTTGACCTTCCATAGGTGATTCAACACTCCTTGCCATTCTAATGGAAGAATGTTCATTAAGAATCGCACCATCTGAATATCTGGCATGGGATAACTGTTCCAAATGACTTCTTGAATTTTGTTGTTGATCTCTATGACATGATTAATTATGTCGTCACTCTCCCATCGATAACCATTCAAATCGGCTATCAACCTTGAAAGCCTTTCCTTTTGTTCATCTGGCATTGTGCGCACAGATGCGCGCGGCTTTCGGGGAGGCATTGTTCCTGCAACAAATGTAGAACAAAAAATGGATTACATATAATCCACATAGACATAATTGAAAAAGAAACACATTCCTTTTTTTTTTTTTTTGTCAACGGTCAACGGTCAGTCAACGGTCGGTCAACGGGTCAACGGTCGCCGGGTCGAGTCGGGCCGGTCGGGTCGGACCGGTTGGCCGGTCGGGCCGGTTGGTTCGTCCGACCGGCACGTGTGCGGCACTCGTGCAGCTGACGTCACGATGACGTTAGCTGGCGTGTGCATCGCACTCGTGCGTGCGACCGACGCGCGCACGTGCAACGCGTTGCACGCGTCGAAGACGCCAGTTCGTTCTGGCTGCGCGTGGGGGCGCGTCCGGCGATCTTTGGCGGCGTTCCACCACTTGTCGCGATCGTCTCAATGAGACCTTCCATCCAGAGCCTTCAGAAATGGATTTCAACTTACAGAAACTCGAAAAAATGGATGAACAGTGCTCGGGTGTCGGGGTTTTTCAGTCCCAATTGGTGTCGGCCGATTAATTTCACGAAAAAACGATAATAAATCATCCATAAACATGAAAGGGGTCGGGAAAAACATGAACGGTGCTCTGATACCAATGTTGGGAATTTCCGATTCCCAGAAAACCGGGTTCGACACTAAATCGAACCCCTAAAATAATGCGGAAGACGAGCTCGGGAAAAACACATGTATCACCGATCCGAAGGCACATCACATAGACGAACGTACCTTGTATCCACAGACTAAACACCGACGCTAATATGAGGAAGAAAAACTGATCCCGTTCTTGTCGATGATGTTCAATCGCCTTGGAGGGGAGAAAGATCCGTCTACTTTGGATACTGTTCTCTTAGGCTTTTAGGAGGGAGAGAGAGGGAGAAAAAAGAACGTACGTTGAAAAGGTACGTTGCCCTTTTTTCTTTTCTCGCTTAAATACGTCTCATCCAAGAGACGTAACTCTTCGAAGTAATACGTTCCCCCAAAAGTCATAACTCCTCATATCTAAACGATGCAACCTTTTATATCGCAACTGTTCCTCCATGGGCCCTCATCTTGCGAGCTAGGCTTTTAGGCCCATCGTGGGCGGGACAACTTAAGCCCATATATTAATTAAAACCATCATATCCAAAGGGAAAGAATAAGGTAGGCACACAAAGAAGAATATTTAGATATACAAAAAAACGAATTACTCATTTGGCACGCAACACGCCGGTTTCGGCTTTTAGCCACCCCAGTTTCTACTCTCGCCCGCGCATTTCATCAAACATCTGACCAGCGCTGCGAAACGCTCGGATCTTTTGCCCTTTCCATTGCAGCTTTCATGGCGACGATTTCAACACCACGAGCAATGACTCTCGTTTCTTCATATGCCTCCCATCCAGCGTCTTTTTGAAGAAGCATGGAATTCGCTCCACCTCCTCCCGCGTGCCCTTCGCCCTTCACCTTGTCCCCTCCCGGCCCTTGGGAGAACTTCGCAATCTTCCATGAGCAAGTCCCGAGTTCCTCTCCTCTCCACAGCAGCGAAACGACGGATTCCCCTCGAATTGAAGTCCACGAGGATAATAGGGATGGGCAAATAGCAGAATGGATGGAATTTTTTATAATGAATACGTCATGTCAGCTTCGAAACAATTGCGCACGGATGGCCTGGAAAGAAGTAGCCCAGCGTTCTTGCATAAAATGCAGGGTGCGTTGACTCAATAGAGAAGACTAAAGCGTGAAATAAAGAAATATATAAATTCGATTAGTCCGCGTGCGTACAGTTTAACTTAATATTAGATAAAATATATAAATATAAATTTATTCCGAATTAATTTTTTAACCAAAAAATTCTAAAGTGGTATACTTATTACAAATTTACCCCAAATTAATTTTTTACTATAAAAAACCCCATATTAGTACACTTCTGACAAATTTGCCTAAACATCAAAAACTCAAAATAAATACATTTGTGACAAATATATCATCTGTTAAATTGAATTAATATCACAAAAAATCACAAAAATCGTACAAATCGTGACAAACGGAGGGTATATACCTGTCAACTATCACTTATCATCCAACTCAAGAATTTGATAATAAAATTTAACAAAAACTAATGGAGGATAAATATATCACAACTTTTCTTACTTTTACCCAAAAAAAAAAAAAAAAAAGATAAATATATCACAATTGTATTGGTTTACATTTTTTTTGTGGTAAAAAAATTAATTTTTGGTAAATTTATCATAAGTGTATCAATTTGAGGTTTTTGGTGATCAAAAAATTAGTTTTGAACAAATTTGTCATAAGTGTACTAGTTTAGAATTTTTTGTGATAAAAAAATTAATTTTGAATAAATTTGTCACAAATGTACCAATTTGAAGTTTTTCGTAATATTAAAATTTTAACAAATTAAATTGATATTTCTCAGGAAAAAGAAGAAGAAGATTGGCTCCAATCTAGCTCTCGCACCTTAAATTAAAGAGAACAAAGACCTATTCGATCCAAATTAAATTTCAAAGATCAAATTGAACATTGATTAAGAATTTAGGGACCAAATTTGATATCACCTTCCCATTTAAATCTGGAGCCCACTGGCCGAGTGAACTTTTAGAACTAGAAGCTACTAAACACATCCATGTCCAGCTTCCTTTCGCGCCAATAACTCTAACAAGACATCGAAGTCTCGTGAAAGCTGCATTATCATACAACACTGTCATTCTGGAATTTACTCGTTTTGTTCATTCCATTTTCCCTCTCATCCTTGTGAGCTTCGATGGTGGAATCTTTTATTCCACTCGCTGTGGAGAATCTTGCAACGCGCTCATAGAAGATGCAAAACTCTTGGGGGTTTGGTGACGGGACAAGCGAAGGGCATGCGAGAGCAGGTGGTGCAAATTCAATGCTTCTCGAAAGACGCTGATGCGAGACTAGACGAAGTGGGAGTCATTCCTTGTGGCGTTGCAGATGTCATCGTCGTTGCTAAACCAAAGATGAGGGAAGGTCCGAGCATATTTTTCAAATGCTGGCCAAGGTGTTTGACCAAATGCCCATGGGAGCTGAAATCCACGCAACGTAATGGGACTGAATGCACTCATGGGAGCAAAGCAGGTTGCGGCCCTGAAGTCGACGAGCAACAAGAACTAGGCCCTTCATTTAAAGCTTTTGGGAGACGGATTCGAACACGTAAATGATGGCTTTTTGTTCATTTGTCATCCATTGGCCCAAGAGAATATGGGCGGGTAAAAATGCATTAGTCCTCAATCCTCAACCCTTTTCTTCAAAAAAATTCGATCAAATCAAATCTCTGACGGGCAATAATTCTCAAGTTTGATTAGATTGTAAAGAATCCAGATCCGGCTTAATTAATCGAAAGATTTTAAGATCTTTTCAACTCAATTAATCAACTCCAATTGAAGCATATCCTTCTCGATCGTTTCTCAATCAGAGAAAAAGTGAGATACGAAAGAACAAAAAGGGATTGGAGAGAGACTGATGGGACAACAGTACATCACTGTCGTGGACCAAGAAGTAACCTTATCGCATTTTCAGAACATGCTCGAAGCATATGCCCTCGAGTCATTAAAGCTCTATCTCGCACAGTGCTAAGTATTACTATATTGACATTATCATCGCATCGTAGGCCAACTAAGTCTTGATAGGTGGGGGAGATTTGTACCTATTTTCTTTCTCTCAATGAGGGGAAAAAAACTATCAAGAAAGAGTAGCTATGAATTTCTACAAAGCTTTTGAGAATTTAGAAGTAATAAAAACGATAATATATCGGCAGATAGGGAGCGCCGTAGCATCGACGTTATTTAAAACTGATTGAAATTGTTCGATTTATGCTTCGGAAACTTGACTAATCCCTCATCTATGATTAGAGGGAGTTTGCCGTTAGGAAGCAACTTTTGAAAAATCAGCACAAGTCGTTGCACATCATTTTTCAAGCACATGAAGTAGGAGTGTCATGTTGCTTTCGGTTTGTATAGTCCGATTATTGCATCTAGATGAACAACGAGACATGAACGATAAAACTCAATGAGAAAAATGGAAAACCGTGATTAGAAGGATACCAATTGGCTTTTTCAATACATATTAATCGAAGGGACGAGCAACAACAGTGAGGCACCTTCTCAGTTTCTTCTCATAATTTCTTCAGCTCCTGTGCTTCCTTCTTTTGTTACAATTTTTCGCGCGGTTGTCCATCAAAGGGACCCAACAAGGACAAAAAGAAAAGACAAAGCATTGGTCGTCGAAACGTGGAGCACGAAGCAAGAAGCGACCTCTTTCGTTTCACGCCATTCTGTATTGCATCCCTGCAACAAATTTTTAGCTCCGACTGCTCATGTTTTCTCTTCTCTTTTCTTTTTGACAATTTCTGCTTATTGACTACCCTACCATGTGCATTGCTCTTTCTTTACATTTTCTTTTGTTACAGTTGTCTAGGCAAAAGTGTTTCCTGTAGAAGTTGTCATTTATCTACCAAACTTTTTCTCCGTCTCTTTTGGTGCTGATTGTTGAATCTGGCAGATGAGAGGTCACATCTTAATCTTATGAATCCTCCTTCTCTAAAACATGTCAATATAAGAAGTGAGAGTGAGCCTCCCTCCTAATGCTATTTTCTCATCCTATGCTATACTATTTTGAGGGCTTTTTATAAATTTATCTGAATGTTATTAAAACGTGATTTAAAAACACTAATTAATCACACTCAATCAAGAAAAATTTTCATTTTCATTATACTATTTGCGCCATATATGAGAAATTTTTCCCCCGAAAACTTTCAAATATAAAGATTAGACTCTTGGAATATCTCTATCTTCCAAATAAATTCACACCAATGTCCACTTAGTGAAGCTATGAGTGTATTCTTTGTTTTCGTGCATAGAAGTGCAAGACAAACCGCCAAAACTACAAAAGTAATCTGTTTAGAATCCACACCTCTTGAAAAGCAAGAGATAATTTCACAAATTGGTAAACTCACAACACCTCAAATCCGCCTCCTTTTGTCTCTTTGCTCCTTGGCAAGGGTTTGGCCCCGACAATTTGCATAAAATGTCTAGCAATCCCTATGCTTTTAAACTATACTTATATGGCCAAATCAAGAAGATGTTAGAACACAAGTATTTGCCCCTGCATCTGAGGAGGTTGGTCTTTGTCAGGCCGCTGAATTTAGAGGAATGCAGAATTGGTAAAAGAGCCACACCACGTCTTTCTCCAGCTAGGATCGAAGTCTGTCCAAATCGAGGACCGTGTCTAAAGGAATCCATGTATGCAACACTGAGGGAGACATTGTGGAGGCCGTCGGGAAGCCATGCCGAAGGGAGAAATCAAAACACTATGTGAGTAGTACTTGAGGACTTTCTCTACCTAGTTGTCAAATTAAAAGTAGTATTTCTCAAAAGCTAATAATTTTGATAGTGAATTGCTCAGTCCGCAGATTATTTAGCAATGGCAATAGACAATAATAACGTAACAAGATTAATTGGCTTGAAATCTTTGTGTTGAATCAAATTTCAAACCAAAAGGCAAAATTTGTTGATTTTACTAGATTTTGCCATACCAAACCAACCGGAATATATCCATCCCATCTTAATTCGTTCTTTCATGCTGTTTACTAGCCTTGCATTTTTCTTGAAAATTATTAAAAGTAGCCTTTAACTCCAATTTCTTCAAGGGTTAAGATGAACAATTTTATAGTTGGCGCTAAAATTGGCTGCTGACCGGTCTTTGATTGGTCAATTTAAGGAACCAATTTGTGTTTTTTTTTCCAGGGGATTCTTGCCCACATCGCAAAGAAACCCTAATCCTCTGTTCTCACTGTTAGTCGCTTGTCTCATCTCTGTCGACAAAAGGGATCATCACCGCCGTCTAAGATCATGAAGTCTGACGTCATCATCACCACCATCGCGAATTTCATTGTGACCGAAAAAATGTTTACAGGTAACCCTAGGTGCGGTCTATAAATAGTCCGGAAAATAAATGTCAGGCCGTCTTCTAACTTTCATGCACTAAACTAAAATCTCTTATAGTGGACTGGCCACCTAATAATAGAGTTCCATAAAATCACTTTTTCTTTAGAATTTAAGAATCTCTAATCATATGGAATGCAAATTCTGCGTCATCTTAACAACTCTGTTGTTTTATGTTTGGTTAGAGCTTCGGGAGCTTTTCATGTTGCAAATTGGGAGATCCCGCATTACTGTCATTAATTGCAAGCAATTGTTCTAGATTAGGCTAATCGTATAGATTAGAAGCCTGAACTCGATAGATTTGGAAAGTTTGTAGGGTATGTCATGGACTTTTAAGGAATCTGTCCTCCATGCTTGTGCCCGGATTGTGAAAATAAAAAGAAAAAAGATACACCAATTGCTCATTAATCTTTTGTAAGACTTTGCATGAATAGATAAATACAAATGACCAATATCACCCATAAGTATAAAGTTGTACAAAGCATGTTAAAGTCACATGTTAAACTTTTCAACGATGGAGCATTTCATGAACATTATATACATGTGGTCATTTTGCATCTAACTAATTGCTAGAATGGCATCATGGATATCCATACTTATGTCCCGGAGTCAAGATATTTGATCATTAACTCAATGAGAAATCACTACAATACTTTCCTAAATGTTTAGAATGTGAGAAGTGCATGTATAAAGTTTTCAAATTAGACAAGCCGTTAGATCATCGCAATTTACCTTTAATTTTGTGGAGTTGAATGTAATTAACATGGAGGAGTGTAATTGATTTGTGTGCGTTTATGAAATCGCATGAGCCATAATAATATATCTTATAGTAGGTATGATCCGTGGTGGTCTATGTTTCCACCCACAAGGAACAAAAATGTTGCCATCAGTATTAGCCCATGTGAAACCAATCTTTTGAGGAACCCATAAAGCAAAAGTACGATGACGAATTGACGGCAAGCCACTGGCCTTGAGAAAG
Source organism: Eucalyptus cloeziana (assembly GCA_014182715.1). Lineage (NCBI taxonomy): Eukaryota > Viridiplantae > Streptophyta > Magnoliopsida > Myrtales > Myrtaceae > Eucalyptus > Eucalyptus cloeziana. The sequence continues at coordinate 6,579,475 of CM024638.1, forward strand.
CAATCTTTGGACTACAAATAAAGCTGGTAGCCCATTAGACACCCATCTTTTGACGCCGCGTAAAGCAAAAATGTGATGATTGATGTTGAATTATTGCCACCGCCCAGGGGAAACCAATCTTGTTTAATCGGCACATAAAGCAAAAATATGATGCTGAATCATTGCTCATAGCCCGTGTGAAACCAATCTTCTTTTGACGGGACATAAAGCAAAAATATGATGCTGAATCATTGCTCATAGCCCGTGTGAAACCAATCTTCTTTTGACGGGACATAAAGCAAAAATATGATGCTGAATCATTGCTCATAGCCCGTGTGAAACCAATCTTCTTTTGACGGGACATAAAGCAAAAATACGATGCTGAATAATTGCCACTAGCCCATGTGCCATTTAATCGTCATGCCATCGCCTATGTATGGTCAGCTGCGGAGAGTGGTGATGGCAATGGCGATGGCGATGATGCGGGCATTTTTCAAATGCGACAAGACGCCTACTGATTTAAAACAGTGTCCGAGCGCATGAAATAAAAGCGGCATGTTGCTTTGAGTTTGTATAATCCAATTCTTTAATTTAGATGAACGATGAGATGTAACATATAAACTCTAAGGAGAAAAACGAAAGAACGTGTTTAAGAAAATACCTATTGGCTTTTTCAAAATATATTTAATCAAAGGGACAAGCAACATGAAAAATACGACAAAGCAATGGCGGTTGAAACGGCAAGTTACCTCAGATTTTTTCTCATTTTCTTCATCTCCCATGGGTCTTTCTTTGCAATTTTTCGTGCAGCTGTCCATCATAGGGGACCCAAAAAGACTTAAAAGAAAAGAGACAAAGCATTGGGGGTCAAAACGTGAAGCACGAAGCAAGAAGCAACCTCTTTCGTCTTTCGCCATCCTTTGTAGAATTCCTGGAACGAATTTTTGTCTCCAACTGCTCATTTCTTTTTCTTTTTGTTTCTTTTAACAATTTCTCTTAATTGACTACTCTCTCATGGTGCGTTGGTCTTTCTTTAGATTTTCTTTTTTTACAGTTGTCTGGGCAAAAGTTTTTTTTCTACAAAAATTGTCATCTATCTAACAAACTTTTTCTCTGTCTCTTGTGATACTAATTGTTTAATCTAGTAGATGAGATGTCACATCATAATCTTATGGTAATCATTCTCTAAACATGTGAATGAAAGTAGCGAGCCGCCCCCAATACTACTTTAAAGGATTTTTATAAATTTATCAAAATCTTATTAAAGAGTCAAAGCATTGGGGGTCAAAATGTGAAGCACGAAGCAAGAAGCAACCTCTTTCGTCTTTCGCCATCCTTTGTAGAATTCTTGGAACGAATTTTTGGCTCCAATTACTCATTTCTTTTTCTTTTTGTTTCCTTTGACAATTTCTCTTAATTGACTACTCTCTCATGGTATGTTGGTCTTTCTTTAGATTTTCTTTTTTTACAGCTGTCTGGGCAAAAAAATTCTCTACAAAAATTGTCATCTATCTAACAAACTTTTTCTCGGTCTCTTGTGATACTAATTGTTTAATCTGGTAGATGAGATGTCACGTCATAATCTTATGGTAATCCTTCTCTAAACATGTGAATGAAAGTAGCGAGAATGAGCCGCCCCTCAATACTACTTTAAAGGCTTTTTATAAATTTATCAGAATCTTATTAAAGAGTCTTTCAGGGCACTCATTAATCATGTCTAATAAAGAAAGATTGTTATCTTCATTATTTTGGTTGCGCAATAGATGAGAAAATTTTCCACTAAAAACTTTCACATATCAAGATTGGTTTACACAAACATGTATCGTATATTCTTAGAGTATCTCTACTTTCCAAATAAATTTGCCACTTTGTTGATTGAGAAAAGCTGTGATTGTATTTTTTATTTCATAAGGAGAAATGCGAGACAATTTGCCAAAATTACAAAATTACTTCATTAGGACTATGCATCTCCTCCCGAAAAACAGGAGATAATTCCACAACTTGATAAACTTATGAACGCCTCAAATTCGCCTCCCTTTGTTTCTTCGCTTCTTGGTGAGGGTTCAGTCTAGATGATTTGCGAAAAATGTCTGGCAATCCTATCCTTGTAAACTATACTTATATAGCCAAACCAATAAGATGTCGGAACACAAGTATATGCCCCTACATCTGAGGAGGTTGGTCTTGGTTGGGCCGTGGAATGGAATGGAGAGTCACTAAAGGAGACAAGCCACGTCTTTTTCTAGTCGGGATCGTTGTCTGTCCAAATTGAGGACGTATCTAAAGGAATTTAGGTATGCAACATTGAGGAAGACATTATGAAGGTCGTTGGGAAGCCACGTCAAAGGGAGAAATGGAAACGCTATGTGAGTAATACTTAGCGACTTGCTCTGTGTAGTTGTCAAATTTAAAGCAACATTTCTTGAAAGCTAATAATTTTGCTAGTGAATTGCTCATTTTGCAAATTAAGTAGCAGTGACAATACACAATAATAACGTAAGAAGATTCATTGTTGATTTTACTAGATTTTGCTAGACCAAACCAACCGGAACATATCCATCCCATCTTAATTCGCTCTATTATGCTGTTCAATGGCAATGCATTTTTCTTGAAAATTATCAAAATTAGCCTTGAACTCCAATTTCTTCAAGGTTTAAGATGAACAATCGTGTAGTTGGGGCTAAATTTGGCTTCTGACCAGTCTTGAAATTGACTATTTTAAGTAACCAATTGTTATCTTGCACGCCATGTAGGCTGATAAAGTGGTGGCTATTAACTATTTGATATTTTCTTTCAGTTCAAGGTCTAAAAATAGTTGAGAAAATAAGTATCGTATCCTCTCTATTAGTATGAAGTTGTGTATAGAATATTGCCGCCACATGTTAAAGTATTCAATGATGGAGTTTTTCATAGGTATTATATACATGCGGTCTTTTTGCGTCTAACTAATTGCTTTTAAACTTTTGGATGATAATCTCTAATGTCATATCCACTACACTTATATATTTAGGTTCTATTCGTTTCATAAAGAAAACTTCCAATAAAACATTTTTCGGATCTTTCGGTATTCGTTTTATGAAAATTAAATTAGTTGTGGAAAATATTTTCCATCAAGAAAAAAAAGTATTGTAAAAGAGGGTAAAATGTTTTTAACTTTTAAAATTAGGAAAAACATTTTTCTTACTCGCTCTCTCTCTCTGTTATCTCATACCTTACTCGCCTCCTTCTTTCTTGTTTTATTTTATAATAATTCGAATTTTAAATTATTTTTCTTTTTCTTTTTCTTTTTTTCCACCTTCTTCTTTGGCCGGTCCCCGGTACGGCTACGGTCAGCGGCGAGCGATGAGCCTCGAGCCTTGGGCCTCGCCTAGCTCTCCAATTTCTGGCGAGCGACGAGCTAGCGCGAGCCTCTAGCTCATCGATTTGGCAAGGCCAAAGGTGGGCAAGCTTGAGGCTTGCCCTTGCACTCGCCAATCTCTAGTGAGTGGCAAGCTTAAGGCACACCGCTCGCCACGAGCCACATCAGCGAGCTAGCTTGCCTTTGGCTTGTCAATTTGGAGAGGCTAGAAGCCGGTCTTGAGCTCACCCCTCGTTGCTCGCTAGCGGAAGCTAGTCTTTGGCCGGTTGTCAGCCGTTGTCGTGGATGGCGACCGGCAAAAAAAAAAAAAGATAAAAAAAAAAAGAAAAAGAAAAAGAAAAATAATTAAAAATAGATTTCTAAAAAATAATTTAAAATTTGATTTTAAAAATAAAAAAATAAAAAATTTATTTAACAAAAGTACATAGAAAAAAAGATTTCCTTATTGAACAATAAAAATATTTTTCACTTCATTTTTAGATTCTAGACAAATAACGGAAAATAATGATAATTTCTTGAAAAATGACTTCCTAAACAATATCCTCTAAAAATGCGGTATTTTTCGTAAAACGAAGGGAGACTTAGAGTCAAAATGTTTGATTATTAACTCGTGAAATCATTATAGCACTTTGCTAAATCATTAGAATGTGAGAAGCGCATATATAAAATTTCTAAATTAGTCATAGATCATTGCAATTTACCTTTGTTTTTGAGGAGTTGAATTTGATTAACATGGATGAGTCTGATTGATGTGTGTATGCATGTTTATTAGGTGGTACGAGCCTTGATATATATCTTATAATAGATACTGGTTGTGCTTGTCCGTTTTTCCCACCACATGAAACAAAAAAGTTGCTATCGGCATTAGCTCGTGTGAAACCAATTTGTTGACAACGCATAAAGCAAAATTATGATGGATCAATTCACGGCACATAAAGTTATTGGCCCCTGAGAAAGCAATTTTTGACGTCACATAAAGCGAAAATATGATGATTGATGTTAAATTATTGCCGTCGGCCCAGGCGAAACCAATCTTCTTTTGACGGCGCATGGAGCAAAAGATACGATGCTGAATCATTGCTCATAGCCCGTGTGAAACCAATCTTTTGACGGGCCCGGCTATGGGTACGTTTGATTTTCCAATATAAATTAAACCACTCCTTTTAGGCCTATTGCTATTAGCTGATGTGACATTACCGATATGCCTGTCACCTATATATAGTTTAGCTGTGGAGAGTGGTGATGAGCACTTTGTCCCAATCCCAGTATTATTATTGAGCAATAATCATTTTGAATTATTGTTTCAAGCTCAGTCGTAAAATTGGCAGCGGATCGTTCGGAGAGATACACCGGTGGGCTACTCGCTAATTGATACTCGATTTTTTCTTTATTCGTTTTGCTTTAGTTTGATTTTGATTGAAGTTTTTCGTGGATTGTTTTTAGGTACTAACACTCAGACGAACGGGAAGGGCGCGACTAAACTTGTGAGTCGCTAACTGATACTTGATTTTTGCTCTGTGCGTTCTACTTTTTCTAGTTTTTGCTCATTTTAGTTACTTTAGTATTGTTATAGTCATTGCATTGATATTTTGTTGATTAAATATTTTGATGTTTTATTTTTACGTTCTATAAAGCGATGTGGACCGTGGCTTGTTCTGTTTCTTTTCATGGGTCGTTTGATTGATGTAAAGATAATGCTCACTTGCTTCCAATAAGTCATTGATGCTAAGTTTCAATCATCAGAATGATTATTATTAACAAGTGGAAGCTTTCCTTGGTCTGTAACTTTCACATGCATGAGAAAATTGTCAAAAAGTCGTAAATATATTATATTTTTATAATCCAATTATAAACCTTTTAATTTTACTAAATAAATCCTAAAATCTTCATATTTTGTAAGTTGAGTATATCTAGTCAATCTTAGTCGAAATTGCTGACTTGGACAATTTTTAATAATACGTTGACATTTTTTCGAAGTTTTTCATTTTTCCTCATTTCTTTTCTTCTCTTTTCCTTCTTTTTCTTCTTTCCCTTCTTTTACGTTTAGTAAGTTTGTAGGGTACGTCATGGACTTTTAAGGAATCTATCCTCCATGCCTGTGCCTTGGACTGTGAAAATAAAAAGAAAAAGGATGCAACAACTGCTCATTAATCTTTTGTAAGACTTTGCATAAATAGATAAATACAAATTACAAATATCATCCACAAGTATAAAGTTATACAAAGCATGTTGCAGTCACATGTCAAACTTTTCAATGATGGAGCATTTCATGGACATTATACACGTGGTCATTTTGCATCTAACTAATTCCTCTATGGCATCATGGATACTCGCACTTATGTTTTAGAGTCAAAACATTTAATTGTCAACTCATTGCGAAATCACCACAACACTTATCAAGTGGAGGAGAGAGCCGTCACGACAGATCTTGTGGTCCTGCTTCAGGTGCTTCTTAAAGGTGACTTTCCATTTCTTCACGGCTTCCCCAGTCGTGCATTTGGGATTTGAATTTCTAGGGATTTGAAGAGCTACAAGAGTTCGTTTGTTAGCTAAATAATTTCAATTTCGTTTTCAATTATAGGACGTATTGGAATTTCAGCTGTTTGTTATCAAAATTTTTACATGCTTATTAAATGGGTGTAATTTAATAATTGAATTTTGCTCAATTGCAATATAGTTGAGGCAAGTTCATGATGACAAACTTTTGTTCCGATTTTTTCCCGTCTTGTGAGACAATCTCACAATGAGTAAGCTTTTGACAAATTTTGCTTTAATTACGACATATTTAACAAGGACCACTACTAACGAACAAGTCCATAATCACATAGGTTCACAAATGGACCCACCATGAGCAAGCCTTTACTAAGGGGGCTAAGGCCAAAAGCTTAAGACCCACGTGCCGCCCGCCTATTTCTCTATAAATACGGGAGTAAGCCATTCCAATACTATGCTCTCTGTAAATTCCATACTTTACACGCTCTGGTCCCATGCTAATTTAAGCATCGAAGGATTCTTAATGGGCCATAACCTGGGAACTTCTTTTCTTTGTGGTGTGCAGGTTCAAGGCACGATTCACAGAAGAAAAAAATCGAAGCTCCTGCTTGTTGCAACTCCCAAGAGTAAAAGAATAAACATAATTACCAGCTCAGTACACTTTGAAGAGAAGCTGCCAAGCTTGGAGATCTAATAAGGCTCAAGTCATTCGTGGGGTATTTTGTTGCATCCGTGGATGTAGAAGTTGTATCGTCAATGCAATACATAACTTTATAAGTACTTATTCCTCTTCTTTCTTCTTTGCAACTCGCAGGCCCATATGTGCAGAGCTTGTCAACGCATAGAAAGTGAATTATTTGTGTCATTCTCAGTCACAAGCTCCACCGATCATTGTCAAGTAGCGCAATAGCAATGGCCGAGGCCGTTGTTTCGTCCGTGGCGCAGACAATAGGAAAGCTGCTCATCGACGAGGCCAAATTCTTGTGGGGCGTGGAGGGCAAGGTCGAGGACCTGTATAGGGAGCTGAGGCTGATCCGGTGCTTGCTGAGGGATGCGGATACAAGACGAGAGCACAACCAAGCTGTTGGAGAATGTGTCGCACAACTCCGAGACTTTGCCTATGATGCCGAGGACATCATCGAGAGATACACCCTCAGAGTCGCGCTGAAGAAGGAACAATATATCACCAGAGCATGTGCTTGCCTCGTGGCGAAGTGCACGTGCGTGCAGGTTCATGCGGTGGGGACAGAGATCGAGCGCTTAAAATCCAGCGTCTCCAATCTTAGAACAAGCATGCTGGCTTTTGGCGCACAACCCGCGAATGAGGGCGACCGCAAATGGGCGAGAGATTTGACGTCGAAACGTACTTATTCCCATTTTGAGGAAGATCTTGTCGGGAGGGAAGATAGTATTAAGGAGTTGGTGAAAGAGCTGTTGAAGGATGGAGAACAGTACAGAGTTATTTCTATATGGGGAATGGGTGGTTTGGGTAAAACCTCACTCGCTAGGAAAGTCCTCACTCAGGATGAAGTGAAGAACAATTTCACTATCGCTTGGGCTTGCGTATCTCAAGAATACAATGTGAAAGATATTTTGGTAGGAATTCTCGTTAAATTGATTCCTGATGAAAATAAGAATATTAAGGATATGATAAATCAAGAATTGTTTGCAAAACTATACGAGACCCTGAGACAAAAGAGATGTATCGTGGTTCTTGATGATATTTGGACCAAAGGGGCATGGGATAGTCTTCGAGATGCATTCCCGATCGAGAACACAAGAAGCAAGCTATTGATAACGACCCGCAATAGAGATGTAGCTAAGTATATCAATCCTCAAGGGGTCCATGAACTTCAATGCTTATTGGACCAAGAGAGCTGGGATCTATTAATGAAGAGGGCGTTTCCTAAAACAAAAGGTGGGACTTCTATAATGTTATTATCCTAACATCAAGATATTATATTGCCTATTTGATTCTGATTTATGGTGCTTCGGTTATCATTGCAGGATTAGTTGTTGAAATTTCTTCCAATGGACCCGAAGTTGGTCAAGATACTATTGCGGGCCAAGCTGTAGAAGATATTGCAAAACAGTCAGAGACAAATGGACAAATACCAGGTACTTCAATGCTCAGTTTGTCCTTTTAGAAACTTAAGCAATTTATGAATAGATAGTTACAATGGATTCAAATAATCGAAATATCGAGTATTAGGCACCATAATTTCAATATTTGGGGAATTAGATGCCCGTTTTGTTTCTTAATAGCTAACAATTATACCACTAAACCAAGATCCAAAACTTTGTTCCTCCTTTCCTCTAATGAGGTTAAATATCGAAGAGGCTTTTATAAGGCCAACATAATAAGCAATTTTGATCCGATTCATGAAATAATGCGAAGCCTGGCTATGTTAATTCTTCCGTAGGCTTCATCTCAATCCGCCATTTTTGCATTTGTGAATAATTGGCTTAACAATAAAAGGAGGGACTGAAAAGGAAAATCGTGATTATTATGCGGCAAACGAAGATTTCATTAGAATTTGTGCGGGAAATTAGTAGCACATTCGAGTTATGGGAGATCACACTTGAGTTGTCCCCGTGCTTTCATATTTCTTTGTCAAGTAGGTTTATTGTTGCTTTATAGTTGCTTGAGTCACATAATTCAAGCCATGGATAATGGAGACGATACACTTCATTTTGTTAATTTAGACTTCTTGATGTTCCAGGCGTAGATGGAGGCACATATAGGAGCTTTGTTATGGTCCCTATTTTCCCCTTACAAAAGCATAAATGAATCACAAATTATAAAGAATTATAGCATCTTACTTATACTTCTAAAAGCACATATTCATCCTTGAAGTAATCTTCTTATCACAATTGCATCTTCCTATGATTGTTGAGTTGCAATTTATTGTCTGATATTGTGTAGTAATCACTGAAGACATGAAGAAGTTAGCAAAAGAACTCCTTAAGAAGTGTGCGGGATTGCCGTTGGCTATCATTGTGCTTGGTGGACTTCTGGCCTTCAACGAGTGGAAGACAATTCACGAAAGGATCAATTTGCATTTTAGTGATAATGATGATGTATCAAAAGTGTTAGCCTTAAGCTATCACGATTTACCATGGCATCTAAAGCCATGCTTCCTCTATTTGGGTAGCTTTCCTGAGGACGCTGAAATCCCTGCAACCAAAGTTCTTTACATGTGGATTGCTGAAGGCTTTGTGTCACTGAATGCATACAACAAAGAGAGAGAAATTTCAGTGGAAGAGGTAGCAGACCAATATTTAACGGAGTTGGTTAATAGGGGAATGGTTCAAGTGCAATTCAAATTGAGTGGAAAGATCAAAAGTTGCCACCTCCATGACTTGATGCGAGACTTATGCGTCTCCAAGGCTCTACAAGAGAGTTTTCTCAGCATTCTTAACATTCAACAAGACAATAAGACGGAGAATTGTTCTGCTTCAATGGCAAAAAAACTTGAGTCAAGTTGCAAAACACGAAGACTTTCTCTCAATGGAAACATGATTCCGAGCTTAAAACCAATAGGAAGGACTTTAGTCCACCTTCGAACTCTCATGTTCTTTGGATCCTTGGAACTGAACTTGAAGCCATTTCATCCTATTTTCAACCAATGTAAGTTTCTCAGAGTTTTGAAACTAGAGAAGCTTATCCTAAGGAGAAACTTACCTGAATCATTGGGAGATCTAGTCCATTTAAGATTCTTAAGTTTAAAAAATAGTGATTTCAAGGGCTTGCCGCAATCTATGGGGAACCTTATATATATGGAATTCTTGGACCTGCTTTCGAGTAAATATGGGGTTTCCGTGCCAAATGTACTGTGGAAGATGAGAAGATTGAGGTATCTCCATCTTCCTCCCCACTTTGCCGTCAAGGAGAAATTCCATTGGGGCGGGAAGAAGCTACAGTTGGGCACTTTAAAGAATCTACGGACATTGAGAAACTTTGATTCAAAGAAATGTGATGTGAACGATATAGGCAAGCTTACCAATCTGCAAAAACTGTCTATCTTTAACATGTGTGATTCTATCGAGCTGGAGATATTTCCGCAACTTGCTAAATTCAAGTTGAAACATCTTCGATCCTCGTCTTTTTATTTCAAAAATTCTGAATGGACTGAAGGTGATTTGAGTAAAATATCAAACTATCCTCATTCCTGCAAGCTATTCATTATTGGAAAAATAGAGAAGTTACCAAAACATAAGAGTCTACCCGAGCAATTGAGGAAGCTGGTCTTAGTAGGTTCTCGACTCAAAGAAGATCCAATGCCAATATTGGAGAAATTGCCTCACTTGGTTTTTCTCATGCTGGGAAATGAGGCTTTCAAGGGAAAAGAAATGGTTTGCTCTGCAGGAGGCTTTCCTCAACTCAAGCATTTACTTTTTAGTGAATTATATGATTTGGAGGAGTGGAGGGTCGTTAAAGGAGCCATGCCTCATCTTTCTCGATTAGGGATCTACCTTTGTCCCTTTTTGAGGGTGGTACCTTTACGTGTCAATGCATATGACGGTTTGGACGAAATACTCAAGGAGATGGGGAAGTGCCGCATTTGAGAGAGGGATATTGATGTGGGTGGCCAAGGGTGGCCCCAGCAGTCCGGCGAGAGAGGAGGGAGGGGCGCGTGAGCTTGTGGGTTGTCACTTGTCAGGGCGGTGGGCCCCCAGAATAATTAGCAGATGTGGAAAATGAAAAATTGATGAATAACCACAATGCTGCATATAATTGATGAGAGTAAATATCTATAAGTGAAAATAAAGAATATTATGGCATATTCCTTGATAAATTATTTTCCATGTCTTCTTTCCATCATAAATCATCATTTGTTTCGTTCTCTCTCTCATCCTGAGGACTTCCAAATTAGTGGGGGGGGGGTGTGGAATCTGTTGTTTCGCTCGCTGTCGAGAGAACCCAGCGAGCACCGTGAGGAGGAGGAGGAGGAGGAGGAGGAGCGAATTCGTTGCTTCTATAAAAGACGGTGGATGGGGGAGGCATCTGAAGAAATAAGAGTCGTCGCTTGTCGTGGCGTTGGAAGACAGTCATCTTGGAAGTTGCTGCCTTGGAGAGGGGAGGAAAGGACAGGACAGGAGATCTCATCATTTCCTTAGTGCTGGTCAGATGTTTGACGTAATGCGGACATGGATTAGGAACTGGAGTACATTAATCTGAATTGGGGTTGTTGCTTTTGGCTTTGATTTCTTTGTGTATAGATGAACAATGATGAGAAATACAACACTGCATTTCGCACGTTGCAGTCTCCTACATTTTTGTTTTTATCAGTATCCCTATCTCCTATATGTGAGGCTGGAAGATGTACTCTAAATATTTTTTTTTTTTTGTGTGCTTACATTACTCTTTCCCTTTGAAAAACGGTGATGAAATTGCTGGATGTAGCGAGAAAGCATATGATTATTTGTCAATTGGTGACGCACGGCAAATGTTTCTCTTCTCCTGCGACCAAGAACTTGCGGCATATATAAGGAGGTAAATATTATGAAACGATTTTGGTTTTATCTACCTGGAATTCTGTTCTTAATTGACTAATTTAGTCAAAAAGATAATATCCGCTCTTGTATTAGTTCAGATCTTCGAAGGGTCTCATAAAATCTGTTCTATTGAGTTGCTAATCTATGCTCTCTTCAATTATTATGATTGTTTATCTTCTTCTGGAATTAAGGACTGATGTTAAACTTACGCTTACAACATCTATGTGTCATTTGGCCGTTGCTATCACTCTGCTGAGTTTGAACTTGGCAAGGTGTGCTCAGTATGGAAACCTTGTGCTTGAAAAAGCGCTACTGAGTGCGTGTGGAAGAATTTATCCACATAAAAGCTGTATTGTGGAGACTGAACATTTACATATGTTACCTGTTGGAATGCAGGAGCATCCCCAGTGGCAGATTAAGAGCGGGTTCGTATATTTTCTAAAGGCCAAGGAATCTACATCTTCAAAAGAAATTCCTTCCCTGCAGCTTATCAATCAGACATTGGGTTACACAGGAGAGCTGGAGCAGATTGTTTAGGACGTGTGGCAGTGCGCGGTGGTTTGCACAGGTATTTGCACACTTTGAAGATTGGTTTTTTTTTTGTGCTGATGGCATCTCATCCCTTTTGCTCATTTTGAGAAATTTGATACTTATTTTTAGTAATCATATCCATTTCGTTGTTGAATACAATTTTGTATTTGATCAGTAGTATATTTTCCTTGGTTTACCTGCTTGGAAGAACTAGAAACTGAAATCAGTCTAGTCACATGGAGATGGACAACTTGGCGAATCTATACGTCGTTCTTCATCAGTCTAACCCTATGAATAGGCCTATATACAATTAGGTTTAATCTGTTATGGTAGAATCGAATATATGCACACTTGGTGACATCAGTTGTCTCTGTTGGTCAAAGAGTTGCAAAGCATTGACATAGGAAGGCCAACTAGGGTTGCTTGTATCCGGTTCAATTTTTAGTTCAGTAGGTTGAAATAGCCACCGGCTGTGGGCTTGTGCTTTCTCCTGATTGATGGTATTCCAAAGAGATGGCATAGGATGATCATATAAGAAATGTCTTTTCCCCTTCTTTTTTCCTATATTTCAGAATGAGCTCTGTGAACATGTGATTTCGCTTTCTACATTTGCTGCATAAAACTCTCAAGATTGAACAAAATCAATGAATCTGGGATTTGCAATTCGATAAGAGTCTTGAGTGATCCATGATATAGCCTTTGCATGGTAAAATCGTTGCTAAATGCTGTTGCTCCTCTCTGATAAATGATGTTCCTCCTGCTGTGAAAGAACAATGAAAGTCATCATTAGTTTGCTTAATTGATACTTCTGATGGATTGGGAAAGAGCAAGAAGAAGTATGACGGTTTCGACGAAATATGGAAGGAGTTAAGGAAGTGGCCCCTTTCTTATAGGAGAGTGGGATAATGATGTGGGTGGCCAAGGGTGGCCCCAGCTGTCCGGCGAGAGAGGAGGGAGGGGGGCGTGAGCTTGTGGGTTGTTAGGGGGGTGGCCCCCAGAATAAATATCTAATCTCATATATCATGAGTGAAAATAGAGAGTATTGTATTATGGCATTCCTTGACTAATTATTTTCCATGTCATCTTTCCATCATAAATCGTCATTCATTTCGTTTTCCCTCTCATCCCTGAGGACTTCCCAATTAGTGGGGGGCGAGCACCGTGAGGAGGAAGAGGAGGAGGAGCGAATTCGTTGCTTCTCTAAAAGATGCTAGATGGGGGAGGCATTTGAAGAAATAAGAGTCATCGCTTGTTGTGGCGTTGGAAGCTGCTGCCTTGGAGAGGGGAGGAAAGGAGAGGAGATCCGATCATTTCCATAGTGCTGGTCAGGTGTTTGACGAAATGCGAATGTGGAGTAGGAACTGGGGGGTACATTTATCTGAAATGGGCGTGTTGCTTTCGGCTTGTGCAGTTGATTTCTTTGTATATAGATGAACGATGACGAGAAATACAACGGTGCATTTTGCATCTCCAGAATCAGTTCAGATCTTCGAAGGGTCTCATAAAATATGTTCTATTGAGTTGCTAATATATGTCCTCTTCAACTGTTATAATTATCTTCTTTTGGAATCACAGCCTGATGTTAAACTTGCACTTACCACGTCCATGTGTCATTTGGACCTTGCTATCACTCTGCTAAGTTTGAACTTGGCAAGGTGTGCCCAGTACAAAAACCTCGCCCTTTAAAAAGGGCTTCATGGTGTGCGGAAGGATACATCCACGTAAAAGCTGTATTGTGGAGCCTGAACAATTACATATGTTATCTGTGAAATACCTGTAATCGATTCTTTCGTTTATTTCCAAACGGGTCAAAATAGAGCTGAAAGAATCGATTACTGAAAATAGAGCAGGACAAGTAGCTGTGAAATACCTGTGAGTTGCCAATTGCAAAGTCCCCCATCAAGTAAGATTCATTGAATTCAGAGGTTATTTCTAATGATAATTTACAATGTCAGATGACGAAACATATATTGCAACAGAGCTAACACTAAAAATAAAAGAATGGTAGAGTGAGTGAGATTGCACTAAACCAACCTTTAGACTTCATTAGACCAGGTAACTTTTCATTGTTGGTAGTATCTGTCAGATTTCCAGGGTCCACATCCTCTACCGAAGCCAGCTCAGCAGCTGGTGCTCTTTGTCTTTGAGCTCCATCACAAAACTTATCTAGATCCTGAAGCTCCTTTGTTAGGGAAGCAAAAGTTGCCTTCCTTTCTTTTGAATTTTCAGCAATGGCAACTTGATCTAATGGTTTTCGGAGTACAGATAGTATTTGACAGGCTGCATCGATTTGATTACAAGAGATCATTTGCAAGCTGTAGTAACACACATAGGTTCCTCCAATAAACATGAGAATTAACTTTCAAAGAAATGCAAAATGAAGTAAGTGATGCATCAAAGTCAATAAAACCAATCCCAAGCTTAATTGATGACATTATCTTTCTAGAGCAGGTCCATGAAACAATCTATCGATTTTGCGGGCTTTACAAAGCTTACTGTAAATTACTTGACGCACCTGAATAAGATAAAATTATTTTCATTGTGCCTAAATCTAACTACACATGCAAAAGATAGTAACATCAAAAGGCAGAAGATAATTCTAATATAGAGAAATTTCTCCATAGAGTAATCACCATCACGTAGAGGCTTGGTCTCGGAAATTCTCCTGATGCAATCTGTGCTTTTCATACCAGATATTCCACTGTTTGAATCCGAATCTATCGCTGGATGAACCTTCCCCGATGTTTTGTCTCCATGTTTATGCCAGGGTACTGTAATATCCAAAGGTCAAGCATTAGGCATCAAATGATTGAGGCACATAGAATTAATATCTATAAAAGAAAGAATTAGATGTTCCAATTCTGAATCATCTTTAGGTGACCATATCAGGTGTACAATCCTCCTCATATAAGTGCCTTTACTTAGTTAGGAAGGTAGCAACTTCCTCTTAACATGTTCTTTCAACATATCCATTTCCAATTTTATCTTAACACCCACAGATCCACCTAAATAACCTCTTCAGTACTTCACTAGGACAGAGCTAGTCAAACAGGATGCATCAAGGAAAACTACATCTACAATGAAGTTATTGAAACATCTAAATAGCATTGGATAAATCAAGAATGCTGCAAACCTCCCAGGATTGATTGATCAACTTTAGCACCATCAACCTCCCCATGGCCTGTCCTCATTTCTCTGGCAGCGCGACATGGTTCACGATCATTCAAACCCATTGGCCCCTTTTCTTTTACTACATGCTCCCCAATATCAACCAAGTGAGAATTGAACTCAAGAGATTTTCCAGTTCCCAACACTTCATATCTCCTAAGAAATTTATTCACCAAAATTTTCCTACTAGCGTCATACAGTGTGACCTGAATGATCCAAAGGGAAGAAAACAATTAGCGGAAAAGTGATTCCAGGACCTATAGGCCTTTGAACTTTTTTGGGTAATGAAATGCACTTGAATTAGTGTGGTACTTGGGGCACAGAATGAACTACTATCCAAAAAACAGAAGCGATTCATGTTGGATCAGCAAACAAAGTGGCCAGCCCGGTTTAATGTAAAAAAAAAAAAAAAAGTGGCTTAATGAAAACATCCGTGAAAGTGCCTCGAAATGACCTGCCTCCCTAGGGATCCGCGAACTTCAAGCTGCAGAAAACCATCATGGTATTTCCTGGCCTTTTGATTTACTTGCGCTGTGTACAAAACCTGCCATTCTACATGACAGGAAAATGTCAATCTCCAAGAAGGACATGCTCAGAATAATACAAAACAGCAGGAGCACATAGCCCCCAAAAGAACATTCACATGCTTATGGGTGTCAAAAATGGCTGAAGGACAATAGTGGACTTGTTATTGATTTCATTATTTCAGTAACCTCAAGCTAAAAGGAGGCAGTAAATACAAAGTCATATCAAGACAATAATTAGCTACATAATGAAAACTTTATTAGAAAATCTATCGGGAAGTAGAACGAGTAACCAGCTCGTTAATGAAAACTTCAATAGAAAATGTAGAACATAAAGGAATACACTGAGGAATCCATATAACTTAGCCCATATGCCCTCCTCTTTTGCATGGGGTTCTCTTAAATGGGACTCAATTTTCAATACCTAAAGCGTGTTGCTAGAGCTAGGAAAATATCAAGAACATAACCTGACAAGGTAGATCGTGGATTTTCCAAGTGAAAGGACAACCTTAGACCACCTCTGAAGCACAAAGCCGAAACCTTTATACATAGTTTTTAATTTGGTGAATCTTTTATCTACTGTACATTTTTTCCATTTTAACTCAGGTGCGATATCTGTCATATGTAAGGAATTTCAAAAATACATCTCATCAAGCAGTATAGAGTTTTGCCTATGACAAGTGCGAAAGTTTCCTAACTGGCAACTTTGATTTCATCAAGGAAAAAAATGTGAGTTCATAATCACATAAGAACGTGCAACAAATGTAGAGACAAGGCAACTAGCAAACACTCTTAGCAAACTGAATATGCATCCAAGCAAAATCTGACCTGTTACGCCTGATTTTCCAGCATCTAATATACTCCCCTTTGCCCCATTCTGATGCATCTGGCCATTTGTTTCGTCTGAAAGAGTACTAATGGATACATGTTTCAGTGGATCACAATCAGAATCAGGTAATTATCGTAGATCATGCAAAACATGAAGAGAAGGGAATCTCGCTCCTTAACAGAAAAGGAGAAGATGATGTAAATAACAGAGATGGTTTTCAATTGTGATCTCTCTATATTTGGTCAATGAAGAAAGTGTTAACTACATATAAAAACAATGAACTGACTCTTGGCATCTGCAAGTTCCAGAATTTGTGGAAATCATCCCACGATCATAGACATCCCATTAATTTGTGTCCATAAAGCTCCGAATCACATTGTGTTAAAATATCACTTTGGTGAGTACGGAGCATCCCCTAGTTACATAAATTTGCAGAGCAGCTGAATGATAGGATCAATGGGAATATAAACAATCAGGGAGAAAATATTGACAATCAATTGACAGTTCAAGACTTTAGGAGAGGAGGTAAGGCAAATACCTCTAAAGAAAGAATCAACAGGAAAAAAAACAGCTATTTATAGAACGCCGGCTAACAAATCATATTGAACTCTATATCAGGGTACCTTTTACAGCAGATTTAACGGTAGTAACATTACGCTGCTGCTTTTGCATACATAATTTGTGAAGAGAACTGAAGCTTTTGCATATAAGTACTTATTCTTCTTCTTTGCAACTCGCAGGCATATATGTGCAGAGGTTGTCAACGCATAGAAAGTGAACTCTGTGAGTCATTCTCAATCACAAGCTCCAGCGATCATTGTCAAGTAGCGCAATAGCAATGGCCGAGAATGTTGTTTCGTCCGTGGGGCAGACAATAGGAAATCTGCTCATCAACGAGGCCAAATTCTTGTGGGGCGTGAAGGGCAAGGTCGAGGACCTGTACAGGGAGCTGAGGCTGATCCGGTGCTTGCTGAGGGATGCGGATACAAGAGGAGAGCACAACCAAGCTGTTGGAGAATGTGTCGCACAACTCCGAGACCTTGCCTATGATGCCGAGGACGTCATCGAGAGATACACCCTGAGAGTCGAGCTGAAGAAGGGACAATACATCACCAGAGCATGTGCTTGCTTCTTGGCGAACAGCACGTGCCTACAGGTTCATGCAGTGGGGACAGAGATTGATGGCTTAAAATCCAGAATTTCCAATCTTAGAACGAGCATGCTGGCTTTTGGCGCACAACCTGCGAATAAGGGCGAACTCAAACGCACGAAAGCTTCGATGTTGAAACGGAAATATGACCATTTCGAGGAGGATTTTATTGGGAGGGAAGATAGTGTTAAGGCGTTGGTGGAAGAGCTATCGAATGGTGGAGAAATGCATCGAGTTATTTTTATATGTGGAATGGGTGGTGTGGGTAAGACCTCACTCGCCAAGAAAGTTGTCGCTCATGACAAAGTGAAGAACAATTTTGATGATCTCGCTTGGGTTTGTGTATCTCAAGAATATCGCGTGAAGGATATCTTGGAGAAAATTTTCGTTAAGTTGAAACCTAAACAAAGAGATGAGCTTACAAAGATGGACGAAGATGAATTGTTAAAAGCTGTGTACAACACCCAAAAAGAGGAGATGTATCGTAGTTCTTGACGATATTTGGACCAAAGAGGCATGGGACAGTCTTCAACCCGCATTCCCGATCAAGGACACAAGAAGCAAGCTATTGATAACAACTCGCAATAGAAAAGTAGCGGAGCATATCGACCCCAGAGGTCTTTTCCATCAACTTCAATGCTTATCGGACCCGGAAAGCTGGGATTTGCTAAAGAAAAGGGCGTTCCCTAGAATGAAAGGTAAGAATTCTCGAAGGTTGTTATCCTAACATATAATAGCTTCAAGAAATTATATTGCCTATTTGATTCTGATTTATGGCGCTTTGGTTATTATTGCAGGATTGGCTGTTGAAATTTCTTCCGATGGACCTGGAGTTGGTCAAGGTACTACTACGGGCCCAGTTGTAGAAGGAGGTATCGCAAGACAGTTAGGGACGGAGGAACAAATACCGGGTACTTCATTGCTCAATTTGTGCTTTCGGAAGCTTTTGCATTTTATGAATCAATAGTTACAGTGGAATTCAAATGATCGTAATATTGGGTATTACGCACCATAATTTCAATATTTCGAGAATCAGTTGCCCCTCTTGTTTCTTAATAGCTAACAATTATGCCACTAAACCAACATCCAAAACTTTGCTCCTCCTTTCCTCTAATGAGGTTAGTTATTGAAGAGGCTTTTATATGGCCAACATAATAAGCAATTTTTATAGGATTTATGAAATAACATGTAGCCTAGCTATCATACTTCTTCTATGGGCTTCATCTTAGGTCCACCTTTTCGCATTTGTGAATAGTTGGCTTAACAATAAGATTTGAGATCGTTAGGAAAATTGTGAATCTTTATGCAACAAAATATGGTGGCAACGATTTCACTAGAATTTGCGAGGGAGATTAGTAGCATACTCAAGTCATAGGAGATTGCTAGCACACTCAAATTATCCCTATGTTGCTTTCATTTTTCTTCATCAAGCAAGATTATTGATGTTATACATTTGCTTGAGTCACTTAATTCAAGCCACATATAACAAAGACAATACATTCCATTTGTTAATTTAGGTTCTTGATCTTTCAAGCGTAGATGGAGCCATATATAGGAGCTTTGTTGTGGTCCCTATCGTCTTTCCCCTTACAAAAGCATAAATGAACCACGAAATATAAAGAACTATAGCTTCTTACTTATATGACTGTAAGCAAATATTCATCCTTGAAGTTATCCTCTTATGATATTTCAATCTTCGTATGATTGTTGAGTTGCAATTTGTTGCCTGATATTGTGCAGTAATCACTCAAGACATGAAGAGATTAGGAGATGAACTCCTTAATAAGTGTGGAGGATTACCCTTGGCTATTATTGTGCTTGGTGGACTTCTGGCAATTAATGAATGGAAGACGGTTCATGAAAAGATCAATTTGTATTTTGGTGATAAGGGTGATGTATTGAAAGTGTTGGCCTTAAGCTATGACGATCTACCATGGCATTTAAAGCCATGCTTTCTCTATTTGGGTAGCTTTTCAGAGGATGCAGAAATCCTTGCAATGAAGGTTCTTCGCATGTGGATTGCTGAAGGTTTTGTGTTGCTAGATGAATATGACGAAGAGACATAAATACCAGTGGAAGATATAGCAGAGGAATGTTTAGTAGAGTTGATTAATAGGGGAGTGGTTCAAGTACAATTCAACTCGAGTGGAAATATCAAAACCTGCCGCCTTCATGATCTAATGCGAGACCTATGCCTCTCTAGGGCTAGGCAGGAGAGGTTTCTTAGCATTCTTAACATCCATCAAGGCCATGAAGGGATGGATTGTTCTCCTTCTATGGCAACAAAAGTCAAGTCAACTTGCAAAACACGAAGGCTTTCTCTCAATATGAGTGATAAAGGAAATGTGATTCCAAGAGATAAACAAATAGGAAGGACTATACTCAACCTTCGAACTCTCACGTCCTCCAGATTTGATGAATGGATGTGGAAGCAACTTCAACCTATTTGTAAGTTTCTCAGAGTTCTCAAACTTGAGGACCTTCTTTACTTTAGAGGAAATTTACCTAAATCAGTGGGAGACCTAGTCCATTTAAGATTCGTAAGTTTAGCAAGAAGTAGGTTCGAGGGCCTACCGCAATCTTTGGGAAACCTAATATATAAGGAATTCTTGGACATTCATATGTATCCATTTATTAGGGTAATTGTGCCAAATGTGTTGTGGAAGATGAGAAGGTTGAGGTATCTCCGTCTTCCTGTCCGCTTTGCCGTCAAGAAGAGATTTTGTGGGGATCAAAGGAAGTTGCAGTTGAACACTTTAAATAGCCTACGGATATTGAAAAACTTTTCTTTGAAGATGTGTGATGTGAACAATTTAAGCAAATTGACCAATCTGCAAAAACTGACTATGATCAGCAGGCTTGATTCTAACAACTTCATCACGGTTCCACGACTTGGTAAATTCAATTTGAAACATCTTCAACCCTCGTTTTTCTTATCCAAAAGCTCTCCATTTACTGAAGGCGAATTGAGTATGACGTTAAGCTGGTGTCATGATTGTGAACTATTTCTAAATATAAAAATGGAGAAGTTACCAAAATATGAAAGTCTACCTTAGCACCTGAGTAAGCTGGTCTTATGGATAACCCGACTCAAAGAAGATCCAATGCCAATATTGGAGAAATTGGATCACTTGGTTGTCCTCATGCTGGGGTATGATGCTTTCTTGGGAAAGGAAATGGTTTGTTCTGCCGGAGGCTTTCCTCAACTCAAGTATTTACTTCTTTCTGTGCTGCGTGATTTGGAGGAGTGGAGGGTCGTTGAAGGTGACAGAAGTTGACTGAGAAATGGAGAAAAGGTTTTTTTTTGTATATTGATTCATTTACAGTTACACTGTATACATTTATAATGTAAGGAAGAACGAAAGTGAAAAGGAAATAATATACAATGAATAATAAATTTCCTATTTGCTAAATAGATCCCACAAAATACTCTTTCTCCAATCAATCAATCCTTGATTAGGATTACCATTGGATCTGGATCTCGGAATCTTTGATATCTTCGATACTATTTCCAACACTCCCCCTCAAGCTGGCGGCCTGTATATATCAAGGACACCTAGCTTGCTCAATAAGTATTTATGTTGTCTTTGACATAGCGGTTTAGTGAAGATATATGCTGGTTGATCCGTAGTTCCAATTCCTTTGGTGACAAGAATCCCTTCTTTGATCTTATCTCGGGTAAAGTGGCAATCAACTTCTATATGTTTTGTTCTTTCATGAAAAATTGGATTTGCTGCCAATTTGAGTGCAGCATCATTATCACAAAACAAATAAGTTGGTCCACTGACCTGTAATCCAAGATCTGAAAGTAATCCTCGTATCCAAATGACTTCACACGTGGTCTTTGCCATGGCTCGATATTCTGATTCGGCTGATGACAATGACACAGTTGACTGTTTCTTCGTTTTCCATGAGATTAACGACTCTCCCAATTTAATGCAAAATCTAGTAATAGATCTTCTAGTCATTGGGCAAGTAGCATAATCTGTGTCGCCGAAAGCTGTCATCTTCATGTTGCAATCACGAGATAGAAATATTCCAAGCCCCGGACATCTCTTCAAATATTTCACAACCTTCAAAGCCACATTCATATGTGACTGCTTTGGACTATGCATGAATTGACTAAGTATCTGTACTGCATAACATATATCAGGCCTTGTCATACTAAGGTATATTAATTTTCCAACAAGTCGCTGATATCCAGATGGATCCTTAAGCAAAGAATCTTCAATAGACGAAGAGGAAGTCAAGTCATATTCACGAGAGGTCAGCTTGGTATTATGTTCAATTGGTATGACAGCTGGTTTGCATCCAGATAATCCTGCTTCAGAAATGATTTCTAGGATAAATTTCCTTTGGCTAAGGTTGATACCTTTCTCGGATCGTGCAATCTCAATACCAAGAAAGTATTTGGGAGGTTCCAAATCCTTAATATGAAAAGTAGAGTGCAAGTATTCCTTGAATTTCACAACATGAAGGTCGTTGTTTCCCATAACAAGTATATCATCAACATATATTAGCAAATAGATTGATGAATTACCTGAATTCCATGTAAACAGGGCATAGTCGTGCTTGGAATGACGAAATCCCGCACTAGTTAATGCAGCAGTGAATTTGGCATACCATTGCCTAGATGCCTGTTTCAATCCATACAGGGATTTGCGTAGACGACACACCCGAGACTCCCCCTGTCTACGTAATCCCTGTGGAAGTTCCATATAAATCTCTTCATCAAGATCACCATGAAGGAAAGCGTTGTGAACATCCATCTGATGTAGTGACCAGTTTCGAATAGCAGCAATGGAAAGGAATGAACGAACAGTGACTTCTTTAGCAACGGGAGAAAATGTCTCATGGTAATCAAAACCCTCTCGTTGGGTGAATCCTTTAGCCACCAGTCGAGCTTTATAGCGTTCAACCGAACCGTCTGCCTTAAATTTGATCTTATATACCCATTTACATCCGATTGGTTTCCGATGTGGAGGAAGCTGCACAATATCCCAAGTATGATTGTCCATTAATGCCTTGAGTTCTGATTCCATTGCGCGTTGCCATCGAGGATCACGTGATGCTTCATGGAATGAGGATGGTTCCTGCTCTTCTGAGAGACGACTAATGCAGCACATATGGCCCGGTGATAACTGAGTAAAGGAGACATATGAAGAGACAGGATACTGAGTACCTGGATAGCGGGATGCAGAACAAATATAGTCATTGGTCCATGTAGGTGGGCGAGTTTGCCGTCTAGGACGTTGAGGAGGCTCAGCCACTATTTCTGCAGGCACTGGGGAAGATTCTGATGTAGTGATAGTGGGAGTCATGTTTGTAGAATCTTCATATAATTCTGGAGATAATTCTGGTAACTGTCCTTCAGAAATTGTTGTTTCCTGTGGAATGGTTGTATGTGATTATGGAGTAACAACTAGATATTGTGAAGGCATAGATAAATCTTCTTCACAAAGAAAAGGTCGGTTGCCTTCTGATGGAGTTGATGTAGATATCATATCTTTGAATGGAAAGACATCTTCATGAAAAGTGACATCCCTGCTTATAAAGAAATGTCCCGTAGAAATCTCCATAACTCGATATCCTTTCTGGGCCGTAGGATAGCCCATGAAGACACATTGTGTGGCACGAGGACCCATTTTATCCAAAGGACCCACATTTGTTGCATAACATAAACAACCAAACACTCGAAGATGATTATTCGCTGGTCGCTTCTTGTATAGCATTTCAAAAGGAGTTTTGCCATCTATTATCCGGTTAGGCATGTGGTTAATCAAATAAGCAGCCGTGACAATACAATCTCCCCAAAAAGCTTCAAGAATGTAAGCTTGGTATTTTAATGCACGAGCTACTTCCAAAAGATGTCTATGCTTGCGCTCAACAATTCCATTCTGTTGTGGAGTGTAAACGCAAGAACTTTCATGAATTATCCCATGAGAAGATAGGAATTCTGTGTAATCAGAAGTGAAAAATTCCCGCCCATTATCTGTACGAATTCGTTGCACAGATCTTTCGAATTGATTTTCAATCAAAGAGATAAATTTGGAAAGATGAGTGAATGTTTGACTTTTGGATTGCATAAGATAAACCCAAGTTCCCCTCGTAAAATCATCAACAATTGTTAGAAAAAATCTGGACCCATCACGATGAGGAGTGTGATAAGGACCCCAAATGTCCATATGAAGTAAGGAAAAAGCTCTATGTGCTCGAGATGTACTCGTTGGAAAGGACGTTCGAGACTGCTTAGCCAGAGGACATATTGGACACTCAGAATGAGGGAAACATGCACTATGACCCAATCTTTGATGGAAAAGGAGATTTTTATTTCGACTAATAGCATTACAAGAAACGCTTTTATTTAATAATTCTAAATCTCCTGGGGAATCAATCCAGAAATACAGTCCTTGTGCAACACTACCCAAGCCCATCAGTCAAATGGTCCTGAAAGAAACAATTGTCGGAATTGAATATGGCACGACAAGAATTATCTAGGCAGACTTTGGAGACAGAGATTAGGTTGAATTCAAAATTGGGAATGCACAAGACATTTTGGAGGACAAAATTTGGGCTAAGATGCATAGTTCCAATCTTTGTAACATGGGTAACATTTCCGTTTGGAAGTCGCACTGACAAGGGAGATTGTGATCCTTTGTCGACATGAGAAAATAAACGCTCATTGCATATTATATGATCACTAGCCCCTGAGTTGATTATCCATGTATTCACTGGAAAATTATTCTCCTTGTAAAGGAAAGTACCTGAAAATCCTGCACTTTTGTCTTCAATTTTCAGTTGATTCAGAATTTTCACAATATTCTGGTACTGATCCTGAGTAATTGCCTGCTGTGCTCCGTCGATCCTTTGTGCGGATACTTGATAAGCTGATGATTCTTTTTCTCTTTTAATTTTGTCAGTGGGTCTTCCATGCAATTTCCAGCAAGTATCGACAGTATGATGTGGGCGTTTGCAAAAATCACAGTATTTATTTTTAAATTTACCATTTTGCCCATTGCCCCTCCCCGATGACGTGGCGCCTCGTGGACCATTAGATCCTCTATAAACCGGAGCTGTCGTGGCTTGATATGGGCCATCCAATCCAGCGGAGATGATGGGCATTCGAGAGCCGTCCGATCCACCGCGAAGATCCCAGCCGCTCGTTTTTTCGAGCAGATTCCAGCCGTCTGATCTCGTGCAGTGATCCTGTCCGTCCATGCCAAAATAGCTAGGGTTCCCTTCATTCTTTCTTGCCACAGCAGCAATACGACCAGAGGTTTCGAGAGTTCCTCCTCTTCCGATCGTGGCTCCATCGCTGGCGATTACCATCTTCCCGGAGCCGCCATCGGTCGGAAAGGCAGCGAGACTCAGACTTTCTCTTGTTCGAGCGTGTCCAGCGGAGCCAAGTCGCTGATTTTCTTCTTGGACGGCTAACTGATATATTTGGCCGAGAGACGGTGGAGGTTCCATGGCAAGAATCTGAGACCGAAACGTCGAGTAGGACTCGTTGAGGATAAGTAGAAATCTTGTAGCTTTCTCTCGCTCCCTGATTTCTTTATATTGCTTTAGAGTGCTTTCGGGTCCCTCTAACTATTCTTCTGCTGATTTGAGTTCATTCCACAGGGATGAGAGACGGTTGAAGCAAGCGGTAACCGAGAGGTTCCCTTGCTTCAACTCAGTCAGGTTTTGGGTTATGTTGAAGAGCCGCGCTTGGTCGAGCCGGCCATACATCTCTCGGATGTTGTCCCAAATCTGTTTGGAGTCTTCGGTAGGCGGTAATCCAGCAGCGACTTCGGGGGCGAGCGTGTTCCCGATCCAAGTGCGAACCAGCTGGTTGCACTTCCGCCAGAGGCGTTGAAGACGCTCGTCGGTCGGGAAGGGGACGGCTCCATCAAGGAAGCCGTCCTTGTCTTTCGTCACGAGAGCTCGTCGGAGATTTCGAGCCCACGAGGAATAAGTCTCCGGTCCGGTAAGTTGAATGCTGATGAGGCGCAGTTCCGGTCCATCCGCCTACGATGTGTATAAGGGATCACCGGGCTCAGGCTGGCCGCCGCCGACCGGGAAAACAAAGGGCATGTATCCGGGGGGAAATGCCGGGTAGGGATTCGTCCCTTGACCCGGCACAGATCCGGTCGTCCCTTGACTCGGCACAGATCCGGATTCTTGACTCGGAATCGATTGCCCCGACGCTTCAGCTGAACCCGCTGCAGATGGCGCAAGGCCAGACGGGTATTGGTTCCACATTCGATACCAATTAGCTGGAGCAAAATTCAGAGGCCACTGGGTTTGAGCGGAAGTCTGATCCAAGGTAGGAATCGATCTTGTAGAATGAATATTTTCTGGTTGCTGAACAGGGGTTCGTTCTTCGCCAGAAGGAACGACCAAATCTGAGGTCAGTTTCTCTTTTGTTGAAGAGCTCTCATGATTCTTGGTCATGATAAAAGATGCGTGTGAAATTCCTAACGATTTGCTGATCTATTTCGCAGGTGAAAGTCGTGCGACAATAGCTCAGGAAAAAAAAAACGATGGCAATTCCAAATGTGCGGAAGCTAGGCCAGGAGCATTTGCTTTGATACCATGACAGAAGTTGACTGAGAAATGGAGAAAAAGGTTTTTTTTGTATATTGATTCATTTACAGTTACACAGTATACATTTATAATGTAAGGAAGAACGAAAGTGAAAAGGAAATAATATACAATGAATAATAAATTTCCTATTTGCTAAATAGATCCCACAAATTACTCTTTCTCCAATCAATCAATCCTTGATTAGGATTACCATTGGATCTGGATCTCGGAATCTTTGATATCTTCGATACTATTTCTAACAGAATGAGCCATGCCTCATCTTTCTCGATTGGCGATCGATGGCTGTCCCAAGTTGACTGTACCTGGAGGGGTCCCCCACCCGCATGACGATTCTGATGACCTTTACCGTCCGCTTGAGAAGTCCGGGTTGTTGTTATAGAAAAAAAAAAAAAGAAAAAAGAAAAACGGAAGAAAGGGTGGTGAGGGAGAGAGACAACGATGTGGGTGGTCGGGGGTGGCCCCAGCTGTCCAGGAGAGAGAAAAAGGCGGCGTTGGCTTGTGGGTTGTCGTTGTTGTCGAGGGGTTGGCCCCCAGATTATAGCAGATGCAGAAAAAAAAGCACAAAATCAGCTTTTCATTATATTTTAGCTAAAGTTGGTTGTATCACAATCCTTTGTAGAATTTCTCGAGTATATATCTTATCAAATATATTACATGAAAGTATATATTGCACATTAGATGCATAAATTGAATGGAAGGATTCTCTCCTTTCCCAACAAAAATAATAATTAAGAGTATTGCTAAAAAGGTGAAAATTGGAAGAAATATTTTTAAATCTCATTGTACATAATACCCACAAATGTTTGATTATATTATCCTTTTTACATATGCAATAGAATTGGTTATGTGGAATAGTTATGAAATATAAAAAAATATATATAAATTCCATGGTGCGGTAGTATCTATGAACATAAACAGATGATTAGAATGTGTAAAAAAAATAATATAAGTTTTTAGTAATTAACTAATATTTTAAAAAAATTAAAGATAAATGCGAAGCATGGCAAGAGCACCAGTTGCTTCCTGCCACGGTTTTTGAAATGGCCAACCCATCTTCATCACTCATCAATCAGCCATTAGTTAATCCTGGCCGTGATTTTTGCTTAAACAAATAAATCATGCATGATTCAATGATTCTCTCTTCTTTGTTAAGCTCTAGCACTAGTGAGTGCCGCCCTTCTGATTTTGTAGCCGTAATTATCATTATTTTTTTTATTGTAATACAGCCAAACGACAATTAATTTAAGTAACATGCTTTTATTTTTTTATGAGAAATATTTAGAGTATCAATGGTTTGGTTCGATTTAGTTTTTTTGGAAAATCGAATCGAATCGTTATGGTAAACGGCTAAACCGAATCCAATGCAATCTAAACCAAATACAATTCAGTTCGGATTTTCGATCTTCACTTTTTTTTTGTCTCCCCTTTTTTTGGCTGAACCGAACCAAAATTTTTTTCCCTCACCGTAGCTGGTTGACACGCCTCCACGACGTCGTCCTATTTGAAATCCGCAAAAGCAGACACACCCGCAGATTTTTTCATCTTCCTCGGGAGCTTTCGCATGGCATAATCTCGCCTGATGCTGACGGTGTCGGACTCGGTCCTCTCGACCTGATTCTCCTTCAGTTGACTGTACACATCGTCGACAGCTCTGCTCATCCTCTTCCTCTTCTTCTTCAACTCCTTCCAGTTCTGGCGCTTCTTGCTCTTCTAGTTCTTCATCTCCAGCTGGGTCAACTTGTTCTTCCTCCTCAGCTTGGGTACTCTGTTGATCTGGCTCCAGGGGTTGCCGAGAGCTGGGATGGGTCGGTGAATAGCTGGCTTGGGCATTTTATCAAACACGTCGCAGGCGTTCTTCTGGGGACTGAAATCGCGCGTGCTAGGCGCAGGGTTGGAGACTACGAGTATTTTTACCTGGTTATATGAGCAAGAGGGACGAAGCTACGAGTCAAGGAAGACAACTTCAGTTATTGTCTACGAACCAAATCAGTACCGGCGATGAAGCGGCTACGATCCATATAGCTGACAATCTCTCAGAGCATCGGAAATCATTCCGCGAATCAGTTTCTGCCAGTTGTTCTTCCACTCCAGAAATATTTTAAGTTTTTTTTTTCTCAGTGAATCTGTAAAAGGAAACCCGGATCCATGTCGAATGAAAGAAACGTGACGTCCCTTCTCGAGCGGTTAGGGAGAAAGAAGGGTGAGCGAGATTTTCTCTTTCGACGACCTCGAGTTCCGCGGGTCTCTCCCTCTCGTGAGCACGGAAGGGTAAAAACGGCAACTTCCTCGGCTATGGTGGAGAGGTGAATGTGAACGATGATGAAGAGCGTCGTCGTCTCATGGTGAGCGGAGAAGAAGACGAGAGAGAGAGAGAGAGTATTGTCATAACTCATAAGTGTGATTTTATATTTTACCAGCTCGATTTGGTTAACCAAATTAAATCGAACCAATAAAATTTGAACAGATAAAAAAAAAAGGGATTTTACCATTATTTGAATAAAAAATCGAACCCAATAAAAAATGCACGAAATTTCCATTCAATTCAATTCATTTTTCGATTTGGTTCCAACACTCCTAGATATCGGGGCTTCATCAATCCTATAAATGTTGTTTCCCCAATTGTGCCATGATTGATCATCCATTTTGTTACGTGAGATTTTGCCTATACAATTTCCTATTGCATTTGTGATTTAGTGGAAATTACCAACTAATTTTGCAAATTGTATAAACTAAATCTGCATCTCTAATTTGATTACGCAGAAATTATCCTTATTTTGAGACGTTTCATCTACAACATAAGATTGTGATCAAAGCAAAATTGAGCAAAAACTTTCACACTGTTGGAGATGTAAAGTCACCCAACGATTTTCAGTTTAATGTTAAATGATAGACAATAAAATGTGATCGTGATAATAGGGGACGATAGCCTTAATTTAGCCATCTCTAGACCAAAGAAGAAAAGAATTCATCTCAACCCTATTATATGCCTCCCAAAATTATTATTTTTTTGTCAGTCCTACTCTATTCCTATTCTACACTCACTCTTAGACTTTTGCCCTACCTCTTACAAGGCGTGGAAGTCGAAATCCACTCTTGAAACTTACGCGTCCCCACCCCATCTCCTCTGAGAAGGTGGGGATTTGAACCCCTCACCTCCTCCTTCCATGTTGGAAGGGTGGATATGCCTCCCAAATTGACTACTACTTTTATGAGGAGACTATTAGATGTGAGAGCACCAAGCCCATGGACAAAGCAAAACTTCCCAAAAAGAATTATAGTACTTTCTTGCTTAAAGGGTGAATCATGAGATTCCCTGATGGTGCTTGTTAAATTTGATGCTTTCCTGTTAGAGGCGTGCCACATGGCCGGCCAAAGCTGCACGCCTTTTTATAATCTGGAAGACGAGGAGAAAGTCACGGAAGTGGGTTTGCACGATGAGAAGACCGCCCCGGCCTTTGGTCTCATTAGGATCGACCGCAAAATCGAATGTCGGAGACTGTCTGCATGCCTTTAGACTCGTTTCGCGCATAATTGAGGGGAAATCATTCTGATAAAAATTGCCTGGTTTCAATGTTTCCAAGGATGATTCTTTTTTTTTTTTTTCCATATTTCTCTTGTATATTCTCATACACTCAAATTTCAGAGTACAGCATATCTTACCACTAGCATAAACGCCATGGAGGCTCATTTTGTCTCGAAGCTTCCCTGCCAACTTCTCTTCAAAGCGTGTTGAGCTAGTCATGCACTAATACGTCATTGATGTTGGGTAGACGGAAACTTGGCCGCGCTCATATTCATAATATGCTATTCGTGTATTACTTTGCAGACATTAATAAATTATATAATATTGATGACATAAGATAGATTAGTCTGCCCTTTTTTATCTGATAAAAATATCATGATTATTTTATGTGGTAATTATGGAAACTCCACGTTTGCTCTTTTATAGAATTTTTAATATTATGATTAGGCTAAATAATTTTATTCAAGTCCAACTCATTAAAAAAGATTGAGCTGTGTCCTCTTTAATTAGCGTTAGCTCATGAATCAGGCAACTCGGGCTAAAAGGACTAGGTCCCATGGACTGAGAGTAGTGAGGAGAAGGATGTTAACATTGATAAGATTAAGGAGCTGAAAAAATGTGGAAATGAAAATGTCAACACAAGATGGAATACATAGTTGGAGGAGCTAAGTAGAAAAAGATCTCTTACTCTTCTTATTTTTGTCATCTTTTTCATCCAAAGAAACCGATCTTGGCAAGTCGAGTCCATCGTACGGACATTTCTATAATATTAAATTGTACCGTACATATTAAATTATTAATAGTTAGACGACAATGATTGATATATATAAAAAAAAAAAAAAAGAGTCAACTAATTAGCAGATGTTAACCAGTGAAATTTTAAAATTATTTTGAATTTTAATGGTTACTCGAAAAATGTACTTCCAGCAACAAAACGAAGGGGAGTCCTGGCTGCGCTTGCTCCCCTTGCGCCCCCCTCTCATGGACACACTCTTTTATTATTTAACAATTCTTTCTTCTTTCCTTTAAATACTCTTATCCTATTTCGAATTGCAGCTACACAAAAGGACATTTAAGTCATAGTTCATTTATTTATGCTCCTTTCTCCCGCTAGCATCCGAACAACATTCTATTTCCTTCACCTTGTTTTGTCTCGTGATATTTGAATAATTTCTTTTCCTTTCTAATTAATCACCTCTTCATGACGGAGTGTAATTGATCTATTCTTGTTTCCATTCAGTAGATGAACAGGAGGGGAAGAACATGAGACGTCTGATGAACGCGAGCTCTCTAATAGTGAAGTTTCATTGCTTGAAGATTCTGAGGAGGCCTCAGCAATTTTGGCATAGTCTATTCGTCATTTCTTGTGAAACCTTCTTTGCTGCGGGATGTTATACTCAATTTGCAAGTGAATTCATGGGATGACAGAGAGATCCAAAGGCATGAAACTTATTTTTATTCATGTGGTAACAATCGTTTGCAATTTAATCTCTGTCTGGTCGTGTGTCGTATTAAGTATCCTAGGCTCTATCTAGAGAGCAGCCCGGTAAGGCTCAATCTTATATTGTACTGATGTTGGGGAACTTGTAAAGCCGTTCTCCCTTGATTAGGAGAAAATATTCAATGATTTGCAAGTGTCATGTCACTAGTTGACATGGTGAGCATTTTTTTGAATAGATCCACTTACAATTTGACACGTGTCAATTAATTAAAAAAAAGAGAGTAAAAACCTTGTTTTTATCTGTCTTCCTTCTCCATCTAGCCACTGTTTGCTTGGCCACTTGAGAATCTGGCTTTGCTTTCTCTGTCTCTACTGAGTTTCTTTCCTGCGCCTAGGATCGACTATATTTAGTGTCGTTGCAACAAGCCTAGTATGTCTGCTGGATCTGGCCTTACAAGGAAATCAGATTGCGAGATTTAGGAGCTGCCATCATCCGTATTATCTCCAACCGATACCTCGAGCACCAAACTCTTAGTTCAAATCTCAGAATCAGTGTCATAGCGAATATAAAATTCAACGAGCTGTAGCACTTTGGCTCTCCATAAAGAACTTTCCTATTTTTGTTTGCATGTGTGACGCGAAGCACACATCAAGATGATCTTGAATCATAAAAGCTAATAGATGATTATGTTCTATAGCAGGATGTTGATTAGTTTGAAGTAGCCTAAAAAAAGTGGCATCTGGGATTTGTTTAGGCATGGGTATTGAGTTTTTGGATTGAACCGGGGAAAATGTTAAATTGGTATCAATTAAGTATAGGATTAGTGGCAAACTGGTTAAGAGAAGCTCATAAAGGCTTGTCTAAATTGGGATTCTATGTTCATTTTTGTTGTTTAGACTAATAGATCGGTGCTAGTAACTCAAGGATCATTGTGTATTTGGCTAATGAAAATTAATCTCCAAGTAATATATAATATCCACCAACAGAACTAACATATTGCTTCTATTGAACTTCATTTACTAAGATATGACCATCTCAATCCAAGATTAATAATATTACTTTCATGGTAGATGTGCACTATGATGCTCGTTTTGTTACTGAAAGTAAGGCGACATATTAAGTCGTGTCAATTTCAAATTATTTATATCATTTTGAATTCTGATTCCTCTTAATAAAATTGTATCTTTTTCATTTTTGACCAACGACCTACTTTGCTTTCAATAAATTTGTATCTTATTTGACAAGTTTTGAAGAATCATGAGGCTCCATAGAAGTTGGGCAGGGCTTGGAAAGTAAGTGCAAGTGCACAGCTGCATCTTGAGCTGAAAGTACGTGAGATCTGCTAGGCTTAAACAACTTCAATAATTAGTGCAATTGACACTAAAAATTGGCCCAATAATGATTTCTCATTTGGTGGCAAATAGTTTATCTTCTTTGATGGGAAAAGCTCTTCAGGATGGAAGTATAAATGGGATCAAGCTGAATCGATTCTACCCTACTCTGACTCACCTTTTATTTGCAGATGATTCTATATTCTTTTTGAATGGATCTATACAGGAATGTCAAAATGTTGCGTCAGTTCTGAATCAGTATTGTTATGCATCGGGACAAGCTGTAAATCTAAACAAGTCTAGTATTTTCTTTAGTAGAGAGTGTCCCCAACTATTAAGGGATAATATGACAAGGGAGTTGAGGGTTCCTGAGCTTGATCAGACTGGCAAATACCTTGGGATCCCTTCTGATTGGGGAACATAAAAAAAAACAGGTGTTTGCTTGGATTTTAAATAGGGTAAAGATAAAATTGGAAGGCTCGAAGGAGCAAATTATGTCAAAAGCAGGTAAGGAAATCCTTCTGAAATTAGTGGTGCAGGCATTATCTCAATATGCCATGTCAGTATTCAAAATTCCAGTTTCAGTTTGTAAGGCTATAGAGAGGAAAATAGCAAATTTTTGGTGGAAAAACAGCGAGACAAGAGCTGGTTTACATTGGAAGAGGTGGGATATCATGAAAATCAGAAAGGACAAGGGAGGTATGGGCTTTAGAGACTTAACTACAGTAAACAAAGCCCTTTTGGGTAAGCAAGTGTAGAGGTTGGTTAAGAACCTGGATGTGTTATGGAGTAAATTGTTAAAAGGACTTTATTTCTGTCACAAAGACTTTTGGCATGCTAATCAAGGTACTAAGCCTT
Organism: Eucalyptus cloeziana; assembly: GCA_014182715.1. Taxonomy (NCBI): domain Eukaryota; kingdom Viridiplantae; phylum Streptophyta; class Magnoliopsida; order Myrtales; family Myrtaceae; genus Eucalyptus; species Eucalyptus cloeziana. The sequence continues at coordinate 6,612,749 of CM024638.1, forward strand.
CATGGGGTTGGAAAAGTTTACTATCGAGAAGGGAGGCCATAATAGATTCAGTGAGATGGTCGATTGGAAATGGGCAAAATGTCAACATTAGAACAGATAAATGGCTGAAGAGGGGACTAATAGGAGGACCAGCAAACCGAAATGACCCACAGAAAGTCTCTGAGCTGATGGATTTTGAAACAGAATAGTGGAATGCATCACTTTTGCACAACCTCTTTGACAAACAAACTACTCAGGAGATTCTTGCCATCCCAATTAACCGTCAAATTTCAACAGATGAACTGATATGGACAGGATCTAAGGATGGGTCATTTACAGTCAAAAGTGGTTATAATATATTAAGAGAACGAGAGACAGCATACTGTGCAAAGGAAAACCCATCTTCTTCCCACCAAACATCAAGAAAACTATGGAATGCTCTATGGAAGATGCAAACTAGCCCTAAAGTCAGGATTTTCATTTGGAATATTTGTCAAAATGCCATCCCATCCAAAGAGAATCTATGGAGACGAAAGCTTTTACCTGATCCGATATGTGATCTTTGCCGAGAGAGTATGGAAATGGTCGAGCACATTCATCTTCTTTGTCCCTGGACCGCACGGGTATGGAGCCACTCGGAAATCAACCTACAAGTGATTGGCCAGGAGGTCACACGAATAGATGTATGGTTGGCGAAATTTATTTACAAAGACTCGAACCTACCTTCTCTGGAAATGATCTCAAATATCCTATGGCAGGTGTGGAAGGAGCGCAACAACTATATATTTCAGGGAACCAAGCCAGATGCTTGTAAAGTGGTAGATCTGGCCCAATTTTAGCAAAAAAATCACAAAAAATGGTGTTTCGGGCATGTGCAAGCAAGAACAGAAGAGGAAAACGTGATCTCTCCAACTTGGACAGCTCCGGTAGCTGGTTCTTTGAATCTAAATGTCAACGGATCCACCTGTGAGGGGTCGACGGAAGGAGCCATGGCTTGTATAGTTCAAGACTTCTCTGATAGCCTTGTGGATGGCTTTGCGAAGCAGGTTCGAGCAGTGTCAAGCCTTCACATTGAAACCCTAACCGTGCTTGAAGCCCTGGAGTACATAAAGCAGAAGAAGATGGAAGTAGTTTCGGTGGAATCCGACTGCAGAGGGCACGTGCAATCCCTCAAGTACAAGACAGATTTCACTTGGGAAACACGTGCGAGTTGGACAAAGTGTTTGCAGCTTCTGCAGCAACTCCTGAATGTGGATCTACTCTATTGTCCGCGGGCCGCCAACACAGCTGCGGATTGGGCCGTGCGACAACTAAGAAGCAAAAGTCTCCCCTGCAATTGGATGGTTTCTCCTCCTCAAGGCCTTTGGACCTTATTGTGTAATGATGCTCCAAATGCGGGTTTGGTTTCATCTATGATATAAATAAAATATTACTTTTCGATCAAAAAAAAAAAAACCACTCGTAAAAGCCATGCATGCACTAAATTATTCTTAAAACCGGTCCTCTCTGTTAATTGTTGAGCTATGACCCTTGCATTTTATATATGTTGACATCTAAATTTTAATTATTTATTTAGGGCTTAATTGTATAGGAAATTATGAATTAATTTTTAACCCCTATACAAAGATTCGCATTAAAGTGAGTAGCATATATAAACATTATGAGTACCTGCATTGAGTAGTGATAAAAAAAATTTAATTAAAAAAATAAAATTAAGATTAAAAGCAGTTAAAAAATATTTTATTTTAGGGTTTGGTCCTGGTCTGTGCTCGCCAGCTCCTTTGTCGGGGCAGGCTAGAGGGAGAAAGAGAGAGGGAAAGAGAGAGAGGGTGGTGATGGCTTTTGCTTTATCCCTACGCACTTCTTGAAAGATTGAAAACGAGCAAACCAAACCCCACTTGTCACCGAATTGGGCTGACTATTGCAGACCGATCAAGCCATCCATCTGTACTTTGATTTGTCTGGCCACCTCCTTCCCTCGCATCTCTCCCTCGCCTCTGCAACAGAGCGACGTCCAGGAGCAGGGCGGATGGCAGCGCGATTTCTGGGTCAGGGATCAACCGGCTACGGCAAGCTGGCGGTGGCAGAAGCCATGCGCACCTGCCGGAGGTCGTTAAAAGAGAGAGGACGTTCGGCCTGAGGGGGCTCACTGGAGATAGAGAGGAAGCGGAGAGAGAGAGAGACCGAGAGGGAGAGATTTTCTCCCCCTTCGCCGGTGGTTCGTCTGAGTCGCCTCGACCTCCTGCAGAAGCCAATTCGCCCGTCGCCGTTCGCCGCAGCTAGCTCCCGAGCCAGCTAACCCCGGAGACGCTCCGCTTTTCCCTCGCTTATTAAGTTCGAGAACGTGAGACCGAAACGACGAGATTTTGGGCAAATTTGTACAAAACCCATACTGATTTGTTTCCGATGGCATTGATTCAGAGCTTAATATGCTGGGTTTATGTCACGAACTATGTTAAATCTGAACTTGAAAATGGGATTCCGAATCGCACATCAACCGGTTGACAAAATGCTTGAATGAAGCACCGAATTCGAGTTCATAAATCGATGCTTGAAATCTTCGTTTTGCGCTCGGTTTGTTGGGGGATAATGAGACTACATTCTATTCATTTCGAAGTTTGAGTTAATAGACAGAAGGATAATCTAGATTTCAAATGCACTTTTGTCTTGCCTAATAAAGACGTGTTTCACTTTTCATGCATTATTTCAAAATTCGATTAACATCAAGTTTGATTTCTTATAAGAGTAGAGGTGTAATGTTCATCTTAAAAAGAATGCTGCGCATAGTTTGAATTTCATGCTAATTGAATTGAATCTGAGAGGCCATTTTCATCACGATGATAAACATACTACTAATACAATTTGCCGATTATATGGAGGCTATATGATTTGAACATGAACTTCTGGATTAAATCTTGGGACCATGAGGAGTGCAATCGAAATGTGACAATGATCATAGCCGTGGTCTATATTTATCTAGACATTAAGAAGATATCCAAAATTTTCCCGTATAAATCAAGTTGAAAAGCATATGATCTTCGTTTGGGCAAAGCCGAATATCTTCATCCTTTCAATAACTTGGTTCCCTTATCCATGATTCCATGCATTCCTCTTTGAGCCAAGTTCATGTTTGTCACACTGTGCCCTTTTTACTTTTCTCTGTCTCTTTTTTTTCCTTTTTCAATATATACTAGACCCGCGTGTTGTATTAGAAAAACTAAGAAGAAAAAACAGATACAAGTTAGTAATTATCAAATATTGGTAATTCAAAATCGATTGAATTAATATTGGGAAATGTTTCAAAAAAGAATTGATAACTAAAAACTAATTGGCAATATCTTCAGAAAAAAAAAAAAAGTTTACAACCCACTCAAATTAAGTTTGGTAGTTTCATAGGAGAGTTTGTAACCTTAATATGAGAGTTGATAATCCTTTTTGCTTACAAAAAACATTTGAAAATTGCCGATTTCTCAAGAAATATAACCACACGATTTGTTTCTTGTTTTTCTCCGAATGGAATGTTAGGATTCTGCATGATGAGGATACTTGAGACGACTTCCTTATGTCCTTTCGATCCAACAAAGAAACCACTCAAAAATGAAAGAAAGATCACGAAGTTTCACTAAGCAGTTGGCTCCACTCTAGCTCTCGCGCCTCAGCGAATTGATTATTTATTAGCTGTTGTGTATAATATAGTTTCGAAGCTCCCACGCACATCATCATAATTCGTGAAAGCTGCATTAGCACAATTCATCCATTCTGCGATTTGCCAGAATTGTTCGCTTCATTTTCCCTATCGTCCTTGCGGACTTCAGTGTAGGGGTATCTGTTGTTTCGCTCGCTGTTGAGAGAGCTCGCGATTTGCTGATGGAAGGTGCAAAGTTCTGGCGCGCGCCGTGAGGAGACAAGGGAAGGTGGAGGGCAGGGGAGAAGAGGTGGAGCGAATTCGATGCTTCTTCAAAGACGCTTATGGGAGGCATGGCGAAATATAAGTCGTCGCCTGAGGTGTTGAAGACTTCATCATGAAATCAGCATTGGTGAGGAGAGAAGATCGGAGCATTCCATAGTGCTGTTCAGATGTTTGGCGAAATGCGCGAGTAGAAACTGGGGTACATAAAACTGAAATTTGGCATTTTGCTTTAGACTCGTGTAATTTATTTCTCAGTATATAGATAAACAGTGACGAGAAATAGAAATTAACTGGAAAAGAAAAAGACCAACTAACACTAAATTAGTAAACTGTGCACATCCCAGTCTCCTACATGTCTTTTTTATCAGTATCCCAGCCTCCTACGTTCTTTCTGAATTGGTACCCCTGTCTCTTACATGTAAGGCCACAAGAGTGCTTACTTTTATCCTTTCTCTTTGTACAACAGAGATGAAATTGCTGGATGTAGAGAGAAAGCATTTGATTATTTGCCAATTAGTGACGCTTGGCAAATGTTGCTGCTCTCCAGCAACCAAGAACTTGCGGAATATATCTAGGAGGTAAATACTATGAGAGGACTTCCAGTTTTCTCTACCTGAAATTCTATTCTAAATTGACTAATTAAGCCAAAAGGATAATATCTGATCCAGTATCAGTTTGGACCTTCGAAGGGTCTCATAAAACCCCTTCTATGGAGTTGCTAATTTATATCATTTTCAACTATTTTGACTGTTCATCTTATTATGGAATCACAGACAGTTGTATAAGTTACACTTACTACATCTATGCATCATATGGCCCTTGCTGTCGCTTTGCTGGGGTCAAACTTGGCAGGGTGTGCTCAGTAGGGAAACCTCATACTTGAAAAAGTGCTGATGTAAATAGTAAATAATTGATTCATAGCGTATGGAAGAATTTATCCATGTAAAAAGCTCTACTGCTGAGCTTGAACAATTACATATGTTATCTGTTGGAAAGTAGGAACATCTCGAGCAGGAGATTAGAGCAGGTTCGAATATTTTCAGAAGGTGAAGGAATCTGCACCTTTGAAGGAACTTCTTTCCCTGCAGCTTCAATTAGACGTTGAGTTACCCAAGAGAACTAGAGCGAATTGTTTAGGATCTGTTGCCATGTGCAGTGGTTTGCACTACTACTTGCAAATTTTGAGGATTGGTCCCATGTGCTAATGGTATCTCATCTCTTTTGCCCATTTCGAGAAACTTAATGCTTTTCAAAGTCTGTAATTTTATTTTGCCCTTGTGATGAAATTTATTTTAGCAATCATGTTGCTACTCAAGTCCATGTCACTTTGTTGAACATAATTTTGTATTTGATCATAGGATATTTTCCTTGCCTAACCTGCTCAGAAGAAGTAATTATCAAAATTAGTATTTTCACATGAAGATAGTCAACTCAGAATGTTATGCCGCTCTTTGTCAATCTAACCCCATAAGTAGATCTTGATACAATTAGGTTTAATTTGTTATAGTAGGATCGACTCCATGCACACTTGGTGACATCAACTGTCTTCATTGGTCAAAAAGTTGCAGGGCATTGACATAGAAATATAGGCCAACCACGGTTGCTTGTGTCCAATTCAATTAAGTTGTCGCACCGTCTGTTGGCATGTGCCTACTCTAGATTGTTGGTATTTGGAAGCCATCTTGTAAGATCGACTTGGACTAGACGGCTTAGGAAAATCATGTGAGATTTTTCATTAATGAAAAATATTCCAGTCTTTGTTCTTGTGAGTGCTTTGCGAGGAAAGTGTCCCTTGTCGATTTGCCTTATGCCACACACCAGATATATAAAGAATAAAATTTTGTGCCCTGTCATGTTGCGACATGGAGATATAATGTTTTAATGGATGTTAAGGATCGCGATAAAGAAGTCATTTGATTTGATGTGTGAATATGCTTCAAGCAGATCAAAAGAGGAGAGCTGGATTTGTTCTTTAATAGCCAAAAAAGAGGGGAAAAAGAGGGAAGGTTTATGTTCCAAAGTGAGTACTGAACATAGGAAGTCACGACTTCACAGCCAAGTTCAGATAGAAAGTTCCCATGACACTCCGAATGGCAAAGAAGTCATGCCCTATCTCTACCGTTGGAAGTGCAATGGCTACATCATCGATCAGGAGACAACAAACTAATCCTCACCATTAGATCAAAGTCTTCTCATATTGGCAATCGGATTTTGCCCGATAATTTTGTCGTGCAAAATTTCACAGTGCGGAAAGTAGTTCTTGCATTATACTTAGTGAAGAGATAGTAAATCCAAACCCAAGAGTATAGTCCGTCTCCCTTCACTTTGGCTTCTCGATGCGAACCTGCCTATTATTGACTAGTAATTAAAACAAAAATCCATTAATGAAGCTTGATGGCATATTTAGTACAATGGCTAATGAGATGTGTTGGAAGATATGATTTACTTAGAATATATTAATTGTAAATTGATACAAAGTCTTTTATTTTAGGACTGTAAAGATAGGAGATATTTCTATTTACTTTTATTGATTCTTCTTTGTAATTAAATACATATTGTACAGAGATTACAATTCAATGAAAGGAATACAATTTTCCTTGACATCTTTCTTCACGAGTTCCTCTTTGTCCCTTTTCGTGACATGGTATCAGAGCCATCCACGGTTCTGACCTAATTTCTTGCTTCTGCTTCGATTACCTCAAGGAACTCCAATTCCCAGAAAAGCATTGCCGAAGGAATCAAACTGTTGATTACCTAGAAGAAGCTTTATCTGCAAAAGAGTTACCACAGGAATCAATTTTTTTTCCTCATGACGAAACCACAAGATTCTACCTCACCTCCAATCGATCAAACTACGAGAGAGATACCGCCAAACCTGGATGACCAAAATTCATCAGTCGTGGTTCCTACATCCGAACAACAGCAAAATCAGATCCAACAACAAGCTCAACACGTGCAGTGGCAGCAAATTCAGGCTTAGGCTAATCTAGGGCAGCCCTTTTCGGGCTACCCATATCCATGAATGCCATATCCATGGTATCAGGGGCTAAACCCTAATGCATCATCGCCTGGCTACCAGAGCAGCATGTGAGCCGATGGGGGCCTACTGACCAACGATGGGGCAAGCCCATCCATTGACCCGAAGCAGAGGGGCGGAACGACTGTACTGGGTATGGGAACGAATCTCTACTCGGATTTTCAAGATGCGGGTCACGGATATGGGTCGAGCGGCTCGGGTCAGGGAACGAATCCCTACCCGAATCCTATGCCCGGCTTCTTTCCTCCATACCAGATCCTCGCTGCCAGTGGCCGCCCGGAACCCGGCGACCCCCTTTATACGACAAACGGAGATGGACCGGAACTCAAGATCATCAGTCAGCAACTAAAGGGTGCCGACAACTATTCAAGTTGGTCGCGTGAATTCCGGAGGGCACTGGTAATGAAGGGTAAAGAGATGTTTATCGACGGAACCTTATCGATTCCCTCCGACGAGCGAATGGCACGGCTTTGGAGGAGATGCAATCAACTAGTCCGAACCTGGATAGGAAACTGCATCGCGTCCGAAGTCGCGGCCGGACTTCCCCTGACGGAGGATTCAAAAAGGATGTGGGAAAACATACAAGAGATGTATGGAAAACTCGATCAAGTTAAAAAAATTTCACTCACACAACAGATCTCAGATCTGAAACAGGGGAATATGACAATTGCGAAGATTTACAATAGACTTTCGACCCCGTGGAACGAATTAGAGGCAGCAGAAGAGGATTTCAACTGGCCCGATCAGATATAGGCACAATACAAGCACATACGAGAGAGGGAGAAGGCGATTCATTTCCTCCTCATCCTCAACGACACTTACCAGTCGTTTCGTTCCCAGATACTCATCGTGGAGCCCCTGCCGAGTCTCGACCGCATCTATCAACTCGCCACACAAGAGGAGAGCCAACAAAGAGCGACGGACCATGGCCAGGGAGGAAACGGAATGGTCCTTGCCGCAAGGAGCCATTTCCGTTCCTCGCAGAAGAACAGAGGAGAGGCAGATCTAGGGTTCGGGAAGAATAGAGGAGAGGCGGATCTAGGGTTCGCAAATGGCGAAAACCCTAGGTTTATAAGGAAGACCACGGACGGTGGTGATCTGTTCCTACGATCTGACGGTGGTGATCTATTCTTGGATCCGGCTGGATCCAACGGCTTGCGGAGTGTAAACCTAGCTGGATCGAATGGCTCACATTCAGTGAGCCTCTATGGGCTAGATGGGCCATGCAGAAACATATTTGCTGGATCCAATCGGTCTGCAAGCTCTTATGGGCCAAATGGCCCACGCGAAAATTCATTTGGCACATCCGATGGGCCATATGGGAATTTTTCGACCCACTCAGCTCAGCCCACGACCAGATATCCTTTTGCAAAAAATAATGGGCCCAAAGGAAAATGTAAAATGTATTGTGATTATTGTAAGCGTCCACACCATACAATTGAGAACTGTTGGAAATTGCATGGAAAACCAGGAGAAAAGGAGAGAGGGAAATTGTCCTCAGTTTTTCAGGTATCGGGCCAACCTATGGGAAATACAGTTACCCATGAACAATATCAAGAAGTGATGGAAGCATTGAAGAAATTGGATGCTTTTGATAAGGGTGGAAGTTTCACAGGTACTTCTTATTGCTTGATGAATTCAATTTCGAAGAATGCATGGATTATTGATTCAGGTGCTAGTGACCACATAGTTTGTGATCAAACCTTTCTTTCTGACATTGTCAAATCATCTATCCCCATATCGGTACAACTACCGAATGGACACATTACTAAAGTCACAATGACTGGCACTGTGAATCTTAGTTCCCTTATTACTCTTAGAAATGTATTATATGTCCTTGAATTTCACTTCAATCTCATATCAGTTGCTCGAGCTTGTCAAGAAAACTCATGTCGAATCCTTTTCCATTCTGATAAATGCTTCTTTCAGGCCCTTTTGACTGGCAAACTGATGGGCTTGGGTAGAGTCAATCAAGGGCTATTTTTTTGGATGAAGTTTCCACATCTTTCTAATTTATCTTTTGTTGCATTCAATAAGTCATTTTGTAATGCTGCTACCAATGAAATGAATTCTCTTAGTCATAAAAGATTGGGCCACTCTGCATCATTTCCTTGTCCTGATTGCCCGATCTGTCTTATGGCAAAACAAACACGTGCTCCCTTTCAAAATAGCACTTCTAGAATAGATGAGATTTTTTTCTCTAATCCATGCTAATGTTTGGGGGCCATATCGTACTTTGAATCATGATGGGTCTCGTTTCTTTCTCACAATTGTGGATGATTTCTCTCGTGCCACATGGATATTCCTTATGCAATCTAAAAATCAGGTCTTTTCTCACATAAAGACTCTCCTTTCCTTGTCTAAAACTCAATTTGGAAAAACAATCCATCGGATACGAACTGACAATGGAAGAGAGTTTTTTAATGCTGAATGTGCCTCTTTATTTTCCTTAAATGGAATCTTGCATGAGAGCTCATGCACATATACACCCCAACAAAATGGAATTGTTGAGAGAAAACATCGTCATCTCTTAGAAGTAGCACGAGCTCTTAAATTCCAAGCTTCTATTCCTGAGAATTTTTGGGGAGATTATGTGGTCACGGCAGCATATCTGATCAATCGCATGCCGTCACGAATTCTAAAAGGGAAGGCACCTTTTGAGCTTTTATATGGAAGGAAACCAAATCTGAGTCATCTCAGAGTTTTTGGAAGTCTTTGCTACATGACTACAGTCGGGCATAGAGTTAAGATGGCACCACGTGCCATACAATGCATATTCATGGGATATCTAACTTTGCAAAAGGGATACAGGCTTTATGAACCATCTTCTGGGGATTGTTTTGTAAGCAGGGATGTTGTTTTTCATGAAGATATTTTTCCATTCTCACATTTCAACTCTTCATCTCAAGATGAGAAGACAAGGGATGATCACTTCTTAATGGAAGAAGACTTATCTTATGGGGGAACACTTCTTATTGCTTCTCCTCCGAGACCAGCAGATATTTTGTCCCCAGTGGTTATTGAAAACCCCATTCGTAATTCCATTGAAGACTCTCCTATAGAAGAGCCGACACAGTTAAGGAATTCTCCAGAAGCAAATCTTACTAAAGAATCATCTGTCATACCACATGAGCCACTGCGACGTTCTAGTAGAGCTACTCGTCCACCAACTTGGACGAAAGATTTTATATGTGGTTCTACACGATCATTAGGTACTCGTTACCCTATCTCCGCTTATATTTCATTTGATAGATTATCGCCAGAACATCTGTGTTGTATGAGCCGTATTTCTGAGAAACTAGAACCCTCTAGTTATAACGAGGCAAGAAATGCTCCTCATTGGCAAAAGGCCATGGAGTCAGAATTACATGCCTTGGTAGAAAATCAAACTTGGGATATAGTATCATTACCCGCTCATCGCAAACCCATTGGGTGTAAGTGGGTATACAAGATTAAATACAGAGCAAATGGTTCTGTCAAAAGATATAAAGCCCGGTTAGTGGCCAAAGGTTTCACACAGCGTGAAGGATTCGACTATCATGAAACTTTCTCGCCAGTAGTAAAAGATGTCACCGTTCGTTCTTTCCTATCGGTTGCTGCTTTTCGTGACTGGCCATTGCATCAGATGGATGTTCATAATGCTTTCTTGCATGGTGATCTGAACGAGGAGATATACATGGAACTTCCACTAGGATTACGGAGACAGGGGGAGTCTAAGGTATGTCGTCTCCGCAAATCTCTTTATGGATTGAAGCAAGCCTCTCGGCAATAGTATGCCAAATTCACTAATGCACTTATGGCCGTTGGGTTCAAACAATCCAAGAATGACTATGCTTTATTCACCTGGACAAAAGGTATGTCATCTATTTATTTGATGATCTATGTTGATGACATACTTATCATGGGAAATGATAATTATGCTATAAAGAAACTTAAAGAGTATCTGCATTCCACTTTTCACATCAAAGACTTAGGACCACCTAAGTATTTTCTTGGAATTGAGATAGCTCGTTCAGATCAAGGAATCTCACTATGCCAACGAAAATTCGTGATGGAGATCATATCAGAAGCAGGACTCTCGGGCTATAGACCAGCAATTATTCCTATCGAGCAAAATGCCAAGCTGACTTCTATCGAGTATGATCTTTGGTATATCCTCTTTTGATGATCCTCGTTAAAAGATCCATCGGGATATCGAGACTCGTAGGAAAACTTATATATCGACCATGACTAGGCCGGATATCTCGCTATGCTGAGACTCTTAGTCAATTTATGCACAGTCCAAAACAATCTCACATGAATGCGGCCTTGAAGATTGTGAGATACTTGAAGACATGTCCAGGCTTAGGGATACTCATTTCTCGAAAATGCAACATGGAAATGATGGCCTATTGTGATGCGGATTATGCCACATGTCCTATGAGTAGGAGATCTATCACTGGTTTCTGTATCAAGTTCGGAGAATCATTACTTTCATGGAAGACAAAGGAAAAGTCTACTGTATCGTTATCTTCAGCTGAAGCTGAATATAGATCTATGGCCAAGACTGTTTGTGAAATAGTCTGGTTAAGGGGTCTACTTTTGGATCTCGGGGCACAAGTTAAAGGACCAACTCTACTATTTTGTGACAATGATTTAGCACTCAAACTTGCAGCAAATCCCGTACTGCATGAGAGGACAAAGCATATAGAAGTGGATTGTCATTTTACTCGAGAGAAGATTCAAGAAGGGATAGTCGAGACAAGAGGAATCAAAACCGTGGAGCAACCTGCGGATATATTTACTAAACCTCTTTGTCAAAGACAACATACATATCTTCTAAACAAGCTTGGTGTCTTGGACATATACATACCACCAGCTTGAGGGGGAGTGTTGGAAGATATGATTTACTTAGAATATATCAATTGTAAATTGATACAAAGTCTTTTATTTTAGGACTGTAAAGATAGGAGAATATTTCTATTTCCTTTTATTGATTCTTCTTTGTAATTAAATACATCTTGTACAGAGATTACAATCCAATGAAATGAATACAATTTTCCTTGACATCTTTCTTCACGAGTTCCTCTTTGTCCCTTTTCGTGACAAGATGAAAGATCTAATCGATATTTATGGTTTTTTGTCTAGAAGAAATCATTACACATGCCAATTTCAAGCATCGACACCTATACTAGTTTTAATTTTAATAAATGAATTTATTCCATTGAGGTTCCATTTTACTATTGCTTGTTTAAAAAAGTATTTTACACTAGTGTTGTACCTTATTTAATCCTTTATCGTCAGCATATGTATGTGACAATATGAACGGAATTATATGAGAAAAGGCATTTATTAATTGAATTGTAAATAATGGAACCAATGATCAACTTAGTTGAAAGTTACATCTTTAATCGTGGAACTTGCGCAACAAATTAGACCGCTGCTTCAAGCTTGGGTTACCCTACCCAATTATCATAATATATATTATCATATTTATACCCAAAGATATGTCTTTTCAACAATGAACTGGAAAATTATGACCAAAAAAAAAAAAAAAAAAAAAAACAATGAACTGGAAATTAGACTGTTTCTTTTTCAGCCATTGGGTGTAATGGCTTTGAAGCTCATGCATACGTTATCAAAATCTATCCATTTTGCAATTTGACCATTTTGTTTATTTCATTTTCCCTATCATCCCTGTGGATTATTTGTTCATATTCTTGAAAAAAAAATATTTGACTCCTATTCAAGTGAGGGTTATTTTGACTCTGTAGATAGTGAACTTGTAATTGATTGATGAGGTTTAAAATTGACGGACATACAGAGAAAATTCAAAAGGAAGGAGTGTGCATGAATGATAAAATGACAGATGATTCTATAAAAGAATGCAGGGATTAAATATTTTACTTTTAATTGAATCTTTCAACAAAGTGGGCTGGTAATTTCTGTTGAAAAAAAGAAGTATGGCTCCAATCTAGCTCATGCACCTTTCTAGCATTTCTAGTGAATTGATGTTTTAAGGCTTCAAATTGGTTTCTGAAAGGATCAATTAGCTTAAATCAGAGAGCACAAATACCAATTTGGTCAAAATTCAATTTCAAGTACCAAATTTAACTAAAATTTCAGGGTCCAACTTTTATTTTCCCTCTCGTCCTTGGGGGCTTCAAAGGCGGAACCTCTCTTATTCCGCTCGCCGGAGAGAGAGCTCGTGACTTGGTCGTAGAAGATACAAAATTTTCACGGGTTGCGAAGGGACAAGTGAAGGGCATGCGAGAGGAGGCGACGGTGAATCCGATGCTTTTCACGGAGGACGCTGATGCGAGACGAGTTGCAATGACGTCACCGCTCATGGGGTTGGAGACATCGTCGTCAAAGTCGGTGCGGAACCGAAGGAGAGGGCAAGATCCGAGCATTTCCAAGTGGTGGCCAGGTGCTTGACAAAATGCCCACGTGGGGAGTTGAGACGGTGTTCGGGCGCACGAAATGGAAGCGACGGCTTGCTCTCGTTTTTGTGGTTTAGTTCTTGCATTGTGATGAACGATGAAAACGAAGAAAACCGCGATTAAGAAAAAGACCAATAGGTGTATCCACTATACATTAATCGAAGGGACAAGCAATATGGAGGAAAAATGACAAAGCAACGTCGAGGCACCTCCTCAGTTTCTTCTCATAATTTCTTTGGCTCTCGCGCTTTTCTTCGCAATTTTTCGTGCAGTTAACCATCAAAGGGACCCGCAAAGACAAAAGAAGAAAACAAGAAACCAAAAGCGACAAAGCAATAGGTGGTCAGAAACGCGAAGCCATGAACCAACCTCTCTAGTTTTCCGCCGTTCTTTGTAGAATTCCTGTAATACATTCTCCGCTCCAGATGTTCATTTCTTCTTTTTTCTTGACAGTTTCTGTTTACTATTGACTACCCTCTCATGTGCGTTGGTCTTTTTTAACATTTTCTTTTCTTGCAGTTGTCCGGGCGAAGGTGTTTGCTGCAGAAGTTGTCTGAATCTTGAAGTGAGGAGGTTTTCCTTTTTCAAAAAATTTTAATCATTTTGATGATGAGTCGCCATTAATTTTTCAGCATGCTAGAACAGCAATAACGAATATTAACAAAATATATGATGCTAAGTGATTGCTATTAGTATTAGCCCATGGGAAACGAATGTTTTGATGGCACATAAAACAAAATTGTATCATTTACCTGTATGTCATTGTCCATAAATAGTTAGTGGTAGAGAGTGATGATGATGATAATGGTGAGGATGAAGATGATGATCTCATTGACCCCATCCCAGTATTATTGTTGAACAATAATCATTCTGCATTATAGTTTCCGGTTGCTCCTAGAAACAAGTTCCGGCTCAGTCATAAGATCGATAGCTGATCATAAGGAGAGATCTACTTCAGTGGACAGCTCGCTGACTTATACTTGATTTTTGTTTTATCCATTCTACTTTTTAGTCTGATTTTGTTCAGACGAACGATAAAGTCGCCATTAAGCTTGTGAGTGGCTCTTCTCCCTGTTAAATTGATCGTTTTGTTTTTCTAGCTTTTGCCTATTTTAGTTAAATTTTAGTATTGCTGTGTCAATGGATCGGTGTTTTGTTGATTTAGAATTTTGATGTTTTATCTTTATGTTCTCTCAGGCGACATGGATTGTGCTTTGTTCCGTTTCTTTCTTGGGTTGTGCGACTGGCATAGATATTGATAGTTTCACTTGTTTCCAGCAAGCCAGCGGTGGTAACTTCTTTATTTCAAACATGCTTGCGAGTATATGTTTAATGCTGTGATGCGTGAATTGATGTCGTGCTTCTGCTATAATACGATTGTATGCCCAATTAAATGCTGCTTCATCCCTTGTTGAGTATCGACTTTTTGCCTGAAAGATTACTTATAAGAAGAAAGATCGATTTTTCGCTTGAGACATGTATGTTTTGACTGAGCGAGATCAATGAGGGGGTTGCTAGGGAAACAACTTTGGCAACTATAGTATTCTCTTTTGAAGACGTGAAGAAGCTCTGTTTACAATTACGTAGGGACTAGTGAGCGACTTTACTGGTGGAGGCAGAGAGAGAGAGAGTGAGACAACTATAGTATTCTCTTTTGATGACGTGGAGAAGCTCTGTTTACCAATTACATGGACTAGTGAACGACCTTGGCAGAGAGAGAGCAATTGCAATAGACCTTGTGGTCATGCTACAAGTGCTTTGTGAAGTCTTCACAGCCTCCAATGCCGTGCATTTGGGATTTGAATTTTTGGGGATCTCGAAAGCTTTATAAGTTATGGCAGAAGCTAAATTATGAAATGTGAGGTGTGTGGTTAGACCTAAAATCCTCTTGACCTGGGCTAAAAGTTTTGGCACAACTATTACGTCTGTAACAAAATTTCTACACACTTTGAAGATAATAATGTGATAGAGTTCTTCCACATGTCAATCACTCAACAGTAAATGTGATAGAGTACTTTAATTCTCACACTAATAATGGATCTAATAGAAGTCCATGTTGGATTTATCTCAGTGTTGTTGTTTTCCGTTGTTGTTGTTTTCCTCTTTTTTCCTCTGTTTTTTTATTAAAAAACAGCCAAGTTCATTTAGTTATGCATTAAGTGTTTTTGTTATTTTCTAGGAAGTTAATAGCACGTTTGTGTATAGTTATGTGTTGCACGTACGTAAGCAGTTTCTACTTTATTTTTAGTTGTGGTACTTGACAGTTTTTTCTTTTGCACAAGACGTATGAAGTGCTATGTGTTAGGACTAGAATTAGCACCTAGAGGGGGGTGAATAGGTTATTAAAGCAATTTTATCAATTTAATCCGAATGAGAGATTAATGAATGAAAACCAACAATTGCAGCAAATGAAAGTAATGAAAGATAAAAGGATTAGGGATAGAGAATCAAGACTCCAGATTTATAGTGGTTCGGCTTAGACCAAGCCTATGTCCACTCTCCCGCACAGACAGCCTTTCTGGCTGGATTTCACTAAGAATCAAAAAGAGTGATTACAGTCTCACTCTCTTGAGTCCACAATGTAGAAGCTCTACTACACTTCCTCAAGGTCTCACCACAGTATGATCTCTCTTTTGATTACATATAACACTCAAAGAATAAGATCACAAAATATAAAAGGAGATTTAAACTTTGGAATTCTTCTATCCGGCACCCTTCAACAACTGGAGCATCTCTCTTAAATACTTCTTCATGCCTTCATTACCGTTGGCACCTTCCAAAGAAGTTCTTCCAATCAAACCCGTTGGACAGAATCAATTAGAGAGATCTCGAGCTCTTTAAGGTAAGTGTTGATAGCCCATCAATCCTGCTCGCTCATACAATCAGGATCTTGGTTTCCATAAGTAGATCATTCCGAATATAAGTTGCGAATCTTTAGAGAATCTATATATATTCGAATATGAAAATAAGATTTTCTAGTGCTGAATCCAGTAGAAATATATTCTCTAGACGTTGGAGTAAAAACCATATTAGATCAGAATAGAAGTTTTTATCTTGTTGCTCTGGAAACTGTCCATGAGGGTAGACTTTGAAACTTGAGTCTTGCTAGCTTCAGACTTTGCCAGTAGAGTCTGTAAGTCTTCAGACTTTGCCAGTAGAGTCTGTAAGTCTTCAGACTTTGATCTTCAGACTAGATTGAGGAAAATGTTTTGTCAACTTCAAAATACCTGAAGAGAATTTATCCAACACTATGCTCTGTTTTTTCATCCTTTCTCTCCCTCGATCAACAGAGATGTTTTCTGTTTTGATTGTTGTTTCATGAGTTATAACATTGGTATCAGAGCATCTAAGAGATCTTAAGGGACTGTGAAGTGAGGGTAAGTGAGTGAAGATTGCTTCCAATCTTCAAAGAAAAAACTGATGGAGGCAGGATCGAGTGGATTCTCTGCAATGGCTGCTCTAGTCTTTACTGGGGAAAATTATCAGGCATGGGCTGTCAAGATGACGACATTCTTGGAGGGTCATGATCTATGGGAGGCTGTGGAGGATGATTATGAGGTTGCTCCACTTCCAAATAATCCGACCTTAAATTAGATAAAGTACCATAAAGAGAGAATCACAAGGAAGGCTAAGGCAAAGTCTTGCCCGTATTGCTATTTCACCCACTATCTTCACAAGGATTATGAGATGTGATTCTGCAAAGGCAATATGGGATTTCTTGAAGGATGAATACGAGGGAGATGAGAAGATAAGAGGCATGAAGGTGTTGAATCTCTTGAGGGAGTTTGAGAGACAGCAGATGAAGGATTCAGAGTCAGTGAAGGAGTACTTTGATAGGTTGGTTGGGATAGCTGAAAAAATCAGAGTTTTAGGGACTGACTTGAAGGATGAAAGGCTTGTTCAGAAGATCATGGTGTCTCTTCCAGAGAAGTTTGAAGCCACCACAGCTTCTCTGGAAAATACAAGAGACTTAGTTGATATAAAGCTTGCAGAATTGTTAAATGCTCTATAGGCATAGGAGCACAGAAGACTGATGAGAAGAGAAGAGCATGTAGAGGGTGCACTGCAAGCTAGAGTGAAGTCCAATGATGGAGGCAAAGGGAAGAAATGGATTCAGTCCAGAGAAAATGCTGGTGACTCCAAGTTTGTCGCAAAAGAAGGAAATTCTTGTAGGTCTAGCAAATGGAAGATGAACAAAAAGCCTTGTCAATGTTTTGTGGTGGAACTAATCATCGTTTTAATCATCGATTTTTTAGATGTTGGAGAAAGCCCGATGCTAGATGCGAGAAGATGTCACAAGTTGGGTCACATGGAAGCCATCTCGCAAAGAAAAAAATTACCAGCAAGCGGGAAAAGCACGGGTAGAATGAATGAATGGCGAGGAAGAGCACTTGTTTGTAGCTTCTTTTTCTAAATCTTTTGTTGAGAATGATGCATGGTTGGTGGATAGTGGCTGTACCAATCATATGATCGGCAATTTGAAGCTGTTTAGAAGTCTAAACAAGTCGGTCAGTCCAGTCAGTCGAATTGGCAATGGACGGTATATCGAAGTGCAAGGGAAGGGTATAGTTGCTATTGAAGGAAATCGGGAGATGAAACTGATCAGTGATGTTCTCTTTGTGCTAAATATTGACCAGAATCTGTTAAGTGTTGGTCAATTAGTTGAGAGGGGCTATAAAGTGAAGTTCGAAGGGAATGAATGTCTTATTAATAATGCAGATAGCAAAGAAGTGCTAAGAATCCCAATGAAGGACAAGAGTTTCATGTTCAAGCCACAAGAGATGCAACAAATGGCTTTAAAGTGCAAAGAAGAAAATGCAGAGCTATGGCATAAAAGACTTGGGCATGTTCACAGGAAGAGCATGTTATTTATGCAGAAAAATAGCTTGGCAGATGACTTGCCAAGTTTGGAGGAGGAATTTCTACAGTGTAGAACTTGTCTTCTTGGCAAGCAAGCCAGATTTCCTTTCAAAGGAGGAGGCTGGAGAGCATGTGAAAAGCTGCAATTAGTTCACACAGATCTATGTAGACCTTTGTCTGAGTCTTCTCTAAATGGTAGCGGTATTTTATTACTTTCACCGATGATATGACTAGGATGAGTTGGATTTATTTTCTGTGAGCCAAGTCGAAGTTGCTGATGTGTTTGTGAAGTTTAAAGCTTTAGTTGAGAATCGAGTGGGAAGAAAATTAAAATGCTCGGGTCGATAATGGTTCGAGTATACCTTTTGCTCACAAGTTTAAGTTGAATTGTGAGCAAGCGGGAATTGTGTAGCAGTTCACTCGCTCCCTATTCACCTCAACGAGAATGGGGTCGGTGAGAGGAAAACGAAGCATTATGGAGATGGCTAGATGTATGATGCAGGAGAAGAAGTTACCTAAGAAGTTCTGGGCTGAGGCAGCTAATACTGTAGTGTTTCTATTGAATAGATTGCCCACAAAGGCCTTAGAGAAGTCAACACCTTTTGAAGTCTGGCATGGTGTCAGACCTTTTGTGAAAAATTTGAAGGTTTTTGGGTGTTTGTGTCACACTCATGTTCCTGAAGTCAAGAGGGACAAACTGGATAGAAAAGCAGAGCTTGGAATCTTTATTGGGTATAGCCTTCAATCAAAGGCTTACAGGATTTTCCATCCCATGACAAGGAAGGTGATTGTGAGCAAAGATGTTATTTTTCTAGAGGAAGATGAGTGGAATTGGATGGAAAGAAAGAGTGCAGAACAGCAGCAGTTCGAAAAACAACCTGCAACAGATGTAGAGGTTGATGCAGTTATAGATGGATTGGAAGACAATATGGATGATTTACCAGTGAGAGGCACAAGGTCACTTGCTGAAATCTATGAAAGAAGCAATGTGGCGTGCTCGAACCATCTAACTTTGTGGAAGCGAAGGAGGATCGAGGTGGATTGCGGCAATGCGGGAGGAGATTGCAATGATCCAGAAAAACCACACATGGGAGCTTGTTGACAGACCATCTGATAAGAATGTGATTGGGGTTAAGTGGGTGTTTAGAACAAAACTTAATCCTGATAGTTCTATCAGTAAACACAAAGCCAGACTGGTTGTGAAAGGCTATGCACAAATATGGGGAGTAGACTATTTTGAAACATTTGCTCCTGTTGCATGACTTGATACAATAAGGCTACTGTTAGCTATTGCAGTAGAGAATGGGTGGCCTATATTTCAGTTAGATGTCAAGTCTGCATTCCTAAATGGAGAGCTTGAGGAGGAGATTTTTGTTGAACAACCTGAAGCATTCAGTATCAAAGGGCAAGAAGAGAGTGTATATAGATTGAGGAAAGCTCTATATGGACTGAAGCAGGCTCCAAGAGCTTGGTATGGGAAGATAGATCGATATTTGCAGAATTTTGGCTTTGTAAAAAGCTTAAGTGAGTTCACTCTTTATGTCAAGAAAGTGAATCACAATGTTGTAATTCTGTCACTTTATGTAGATGATCTATTAGTGACAGGGAATGATATGGAATTGATAGAGAATGTGAAGCAAGATCTATTTGCAGTTTTTGAAATGTCAGACTTGGGAAAGATGGCTTATTTTTTGGGTCTGGAAGTCAAACAAGCTTCATATGAGATCTTCATTTGTCAGAAAAAATACATGAAGGAAATTCTAAAGAAGTTTCAGATGGAAGATTGTCGAAGTGTAAGCACTCTTATGGCTGCTAAAGAGAAGCTGCGAGAAGAATGATGGAACAAATGCGTAGATGCTTCTATGTATAGAAGTCGATTGGGTGTCTCATGTATCTTACAGCAACTAGACCAGATATTCTATTGCTGTGAGTGTTTTATCCGAGGTTTATGAGTAGTCCTAGTCGGTTACATTTGGTTGCAACAAAAAGGGTCTTGAGATATCTCAAAGGAACATTGTTCTTTGGTGTGAAGTTTAAGAAAGGTCAAAAGTTTAATTTGCAAGGATTTTCTGATAGTGACTGGGCTGGTTCAGTAGATGACATGAAGAGTACGTCTGGATATTGTTTCAGTCTTGGTTCTGCTTGTTTCTCCTGGTGTTCCAAAAAGCAAGAGATTATAGCTCAGTCTACAGCAGAGGCTGAGTTTATAGCATCTATTGTAGCTGCAAATCAAGCTTTGTGGCTGAAGAAGATAATGAAGGATTTGTGGTTGAATTCTAGTGATTGTATCGAAGTCAATGTGGACAATCAAGCTGCTCTAGCAATATCACTTAATCTAGTTTTCCATGGCAAAACCAAGCATTTCAAAGTCAAATTTTTCTTTCTGCGTGAGTGCAACAAAGTGGTGAAGTTAAATTGGTCTATTGCAGATCTGAAGATCAGCTTGCAAACATGTTCACAAAGCCACTTCAGGCCGGAAGATTTGAGCTGTTAAGAGAGAAAATAGGAGTTTGCAGCAACAACTGATCCAAGGAGGAGTTTGTTGGATTTATCTTAGTGCTGCTATTTTCCATTGTTGTTGTTTTCCTCTTTTTTCCTCTGTTTTCCTCTGTTTTTTTATATTAAAAAACAGCCAAGTTCATTTAGTTACGCATTAAGTGTTTTTGTTATTTTCTAGGAAGTTAATAGCACGTTTGTGTGCAATTATGTGTTGCACGTACATAAGCAGTTTCTACTTTATTTTTAGTTGTGGTACTTGACAGTTTTTTCTTTTGCACAAGACGTATGAAGTGCTATGCTATGTTTTTTCATCCTTTCTCTCCCTCGATCAATAGAGATGTTTTCTGTTTTGATTGTTGTTTCATGAGTTATAACAGTCCAAACCTTCTTTTTGTGTATTTTAGTACGTTTTTTGAACTTACGAAAAGCATGCGATCTTTATTAATAGGATAACATAACACATATAAAACACACATTCAAATAAAGTAATTCGGTTTTCTTCTTATTTTGTATCTATTTTTTTTCATGTTATTATATGTGCAAGAACATCGGGTTTATACAAAACTGACCTGATATAGGTAAGTAATTACGATTTCTTTTCAATTATTAGAGGTTTTATGATTGAATGTAGATATTTGTAATCGAAATTTTTACATGCTTATTAGATGGGCGTAATATAATATGTGCAGTTTGCTCAATTAAAACATATTTGAGGCAAACTTATGAGGACAAATTTTTGTTCCAATTCTTTTGCCCATACTTTTAAGACAATCTCATTATGAGCAAGCTTTTGACAAATTTTTCCTTAATAACAACATATTTAAGGAGCCAGAACCCGGGGACTTCTTTTCCTTCTGGTTTGCAGGTTGAAGGTGCAATTTTCTTTTATAGATAAAAATTGGAGCTTGTGCTTGTAGCTCCAAGAGTTGGCAAGCTTCGAGACCCAATAAGCCTCAAGTCTTGTGTGGGGTGATTTTCTTGCGCATCCGTGGATGTAGAATATGCATTGTCGGTGCAATATGCAACTTTTTAAGTGCTTATTCCTCCTCTCTTCTTAGCAACTCGCAGGCTTATCGGTTCAGAGCTTGTTAACGCATGAAAAGTGAATTTTCAATTTTCAAGTCATTCTCCATTGTAAGTTCCACTGATTATAGTCAAGTAGTCAATGCCAATGACCAAGTCTGTTGTTTTCTCAATGGGCAGACAATAGGGAAGCTGCTTATCGACGAGGCCAAATTATTGTGGGTTGTGGAGGGCAAGGTCGAGGACCTGCAAAAGGAGCTGAAGCTGATCCGGTGCTTGCTGAGTGATGCAGACACTGGACAAGAGCACGACCAAGCTGTTGGAGAATGTCGCACAGCTCCGTGACATTGCTTATGATGCCAAGGACGTCATAGAGCAATACATCCTCAGAGTCGTGTTGAAGAAGGGACAAAACATCATCAAAGCATATGCTTACTTTGTGGTGAAGTGCACATGCGTGCAGGTTCATGTGGTAGGACAGAAATTGAGGGCTTAAAATCCAGCATCTCCAATCTGAGAATTAGTGTGCAGTGTCATAAAATGCACTCTGTGAATGAGGACGAATGCTATGCCATTCAACGTAGTTCCAGTCATCTTCAACATATTGAGGTACGCTTCTTTTTTTTTCTTTTTTTCTGCTTTTTGGTTGATATGTTGAGGTACACTTTATGATGCAAAAAAACTGAGATATGATCTATCCGGTTTCCTTTGTCCCCTGTTCTTCTTAGTTCCCGTCCAAGAACTTGTATTACTAGCTGTCCTTTCTCAACTTCCGCGTGCCAAGCAAGGCCTTGAGGAGACGTTTGTTTTTGCTGGAATATAGCTCGGTATCGGTTCTTTGATTCCACAGCCTCAATAGACATTGAAGTGGATCTTCGGGGTTCTGATGGGTACTGGATGTTCATTTGGGCATATAAGAGAATCGGTCATAAAGGATCATGTCTTCAAGACATGTCTAACCAAAAACAAAAGGCTTAATAGCTAATCTGCACTGAAGTTCATTGATGCTTACTCGTCTTTTGGCATTAGAAGGGTTTGGAGAAGTAGATCTATGGACAATCGAACCCTAACGTGTGAATTGAAATCAAAATGGGGAGGCGGGCTTTTCTGGGTAGAAAAAGTGTGGCTTCCATTAGGAGCTTGTCTACATACATGACATGATATAATCAGAGAGAATGAAAACATGATGTAAATGTTATTTATGGCAATTTGGAGCATTTAAGTCGATTGCACCGCTAATGTCCACGTCATTGATTTTTGGTCAAAATTGATTGGATGGACCTCAATTAGCAAAAAACAAAAATGTTTAAGACTCAATTGGTAAAATTGAAAAATTTATGACTGAATTTGCAAAAAACATAATTTGTTTAAGATTTTTTGAATAATTTTTTCAAAAATAAACCCATGAGAACCCAATTTTTGATGGCACACAAAGCAAATGCTGAAATGACGGGCACATGAAAGGAATCTGCCCATGAGACTTTTGACGACACATAAAGTAAGAATATGATGCCGAATTAACGCTAGCAGCCGACGTGTTATTATTTTGAATATTTGCCAGCAGCTGGTGCGCCGTTACTTTAAGAATATGATAGCCGAGTTATTGCTAGCAGTCTGTCTGCCATTACTTAGATGCCATTACCTTTATCTAGTTACCTCTAGAAAGTGATGATGATAATGAAGATGATGAAGATAATGAGCTCAATGACCTAAACCCACTGTTATTGTTGAACGATAATGATGCCCAATTATTGTAATGACCGGCACACACTCTCTCTCTTTATCAGTGGCTGCGGTTTGATTACGATGAAGTCTCTCCTATAGTCTTTGGATAAGAGCGTGCATAGCTAGGGTTCCTCCCTTTTGAAATTTGATCTCCTGTGAAGCCGCGCGTCGGCAATAAGTTCCAGCTCGGTTATAATATTGTTCGCTTAAAGGGGTATAGGTAAGGCTTAGCTCTTCCTATGGTCCATAGTTGTTACTTTCCAAGATCCTCGGGCGGAGATTTTATTGTATTTAAAGAGAATACTAGAGATATAAAGAATGGTTTATAAAGAGATGCATCATATACTCTTGTTGGTGGCAAGCAATGAAGGGGAGTACTGCGCATGTCTATCGAGAAGGCTAATCACGATCATCCAATTCTTCCCCACTAGGAACTTGAAATTACCCACGTGGCTGCATTAACCCTCACCGTACTGCAGTTCGCTAATTTTATTGCGTCTCTGCTATGGAACGCCAGAATCCAGAAACCAAGAAACTTCCTTCTGGTTGCTCAAGTGCAACGCCTGAATCCCGCTGTTTCCAGGAAATCCGGCCTTTACGTTTGTCCCCTGGTTTGTAAAAAGACAAAAATTAAATAAAAAATGCGACAACCTCTCATTAATCTTTTGTATGTGAATAGACAAATACAAATTACACATCATATATAAGTATAAAGTTGTATATGGCATGTTGCAATCATATATT
The DNA here is from genome assembly GCA_014182715.1 of Eucalyptus cloeziana. Lineage (NCBI taxonomy): Eukaryota > Viridiplantae > Streptophyta > Magnoliopsida > Myrtales > Myrtaceae > Eucalyptus > Eucalyptus cloeziana. The sequence continues at coordinate 6,636,948 of CM024638.1, forward strand.
TAAGGATTTAAAATCACTTGTTGATGGAGCTTTTAATGGGCATTAAATATATGTGGTTCTCTTTCATCTAGTTAATTACTGAATTTTTGGATTATGGTTTCTCATATGATATCGTAGAAAACTACTACACTTTCATTGTAGAGTTAGAACATTTAACTATTAACGCACCACAAAATCGCTGTAGCACTTTGCTAATCGTGCATATATGGAGTTTCCAAATTATACGTGCAGTTCCATCATCGTAATTTACCCTTAACTTTGTAGAGTTGAATTTAATTACATGGACAAGTCTGACCAGTTTGTGTGTGTGTATATATTAAATGGTACAAGCCATGATATATCTAATAGTAGATATAATTTGCGAAGGTACATATTCCAACTACAAAGAACAAAAATGTTGCTATCAGTATTAGCCCATGTGAAACTGATCTTTCGACGACACATTAAGCAAAAATATGATGCTAAATTGATGGCACGTAAAGCGATTCACCTTGATAAACTCATCTTTTGACAACACAAAGCAAAGACGTCATGCCGAGTTAGTGCCATTAACCCATGCGAAACCAATATTCTTTCGACAGGGCATAAAGCAAGAATGTGATGCCGAGTTAGTGCCATTAACCCATGCGAAACCAATATTCTTTCGACGGGGCATAAAGCAAGAATATGATGCTGAATTACTGATCTTTGCCCGTGTGTAACCAATCTTTTGACGGTACATAAATCAAAAATGCGATGCTGAATTATTACCATTAGCCCATGATGCCGAGGATGTCATCGAGAGATACATCCTCAAAGCCGCGCTGAAGGAGGGGCAAAACGTCATCAAAGCGTATGCTTGCTTCATGGCGAAGTGCTTGTGCGTGCAGGTTCATGGGGTGGGGACAGAGATTGAGGGCTTAAAATCCAGAATTTCCGATATTGGAAGGAGGATGCAGAATTGTGGCATACGATCTGTGAGGGAAGGCGAACGCGAACGAGCGAGAGCTTTGATGCCGAAACGGACTTATGACCATTTCAAGGAGGATTTTGTTGGGAGGGAAGATAGTATTGAGGAATTGGTGAAAGAGCTGTCGAATGATGGAAAAAAGCAGAGAGTTATTTTTATATGGGGAATGGGTGGTCTGGGAAAGACCTCACTCAGAGAGTTATTTTTATATGGGGAATGGGTGGTCTGGGAAAGCCAAGAAAGTCATCGCTCATGACAAAGTGAAGAACACTTTCGATCGTATCGCTTGGGCTTGTGTATCTCAAGAATATCATCCGAAGGATATCTTGGTGGGAATTCTCCTTAAATTGATCCCTGATCAAAGAAAGAGGGTTATGAAGATGATGGATGATGAATTGTTCAAAACTCTATACGAGATCCAACAAGAGAAGAGATGTATCGTGGTTCTTGACGACATTTGGACCAAAAATACATGGGACAGTCTTCAAGCCGCATTCCCAATCAAAAACATGAGAAGCAAGCTATTGATAACAACCCGCAATAAAGAAGTAGCGGAGTATATCGATCCTCAAGGTTTATTCCATGAACCACGGTGCTTATCAAACCAGGAGAGTTGGGATCTACTAAAGAAGTGGGCGTTTCTCGAAACAAAAGGTAAGACTTCTTCAAGGTTATTATCCTAACATATAGTAGCTTCAAGAGATAATATTGCCTGCTTGATTCTGATTTATGGCGCATTGATTATCATTGTAGGATTAGCTGATGAAATTTCTTCCGATGGACCTGGAGTTGGTCAAGGTATTGTTGCGGGCCAATCTGTAAAAGGTATTGCAAAACAGTCAGAAACGGAGGGACAATTACTAGGTACTCCATTGCTCAGTTTCGCCTTTTGGTAGCTTTAGCAATTTATGAATCGATAGTTATAGTGGAATTCAAATGATCGAAATATCAAGCATTAGGCACCATAATTTCAATATTTGGGGGAATTAGATGCCCCTTTTTTTTCTTACTAGCTAACCAGTATACCATTAAACCAACATCCAAAACTTTGCTCCTCCTTTCTAATGAGGTTAAATATCAAAGAGGCTTTTATAAGAATAAATAATAAGCGATTTTGATAGGATTTATGAAATAATGTGAAGCCTGGCTATGTTACTTCTTCCATAAGCTTCATCTCAAGTCCACCTCTTTTGCAATTGTGAATAGTTGGCTTAAAAATAAGAGTAGAGATTGATAAGGAAAATCATTAATTGTTATGTGGCAACATGGAGATTTCACTCGAATTTGTGTAGGAGATTAGTAGCACATTCAAGTGACAAGAGATCACACTCGAGTCATCCTTACGTTACTTTCATATTTCTTCATCAAGTATTTTTATTGTTGTTTTGCATTTGCTTGAGTCACTTAATTCAAGCCACAGTTTAGACTTCTTGATTTTTCCAAGGCGTAGATGGAGGCATATACAAGAGCTTTCTTGTGGTCCCTATTTTCCCCTTACAAAAGCATAAATGAACCACAAATTATAAAAAACTATAGCGTCTTACTTATACATCTAAAAGCATATATTTGTCCTTGAAGTAATCTTCTTATTATAGTTGCATCTTCCTATAATTGTTGAGTTGCAATTTGTTGCCTATATTGTGTAGTAATCACCCAAGACATGAAGAGATTAGGAGATGAACTCCTTAAGAAGTGTGGAGGACTACCCTTGGCTATCATTGTGCTTGGTGGACTTTTGGTGGTCAATGAATGGGAGACGGTTCACAAAAAGATCCCTTTGCATTTTAGTGATGAGAGTGATGTACCAAAAGTGTTGGCCTTAAGCTATGACGATCTACCTTGGCATTTAAAGCCATGCTTCCTCTATTTGGGTAGCTTTATGGAGGATGGCGAAATTCCTGCATCGAAGGTTCTTCATTTGTGGATTGCTGAAGGCTTTGTGTCACTAAATGAATGTGACGAAGAGAGAGAAGTATCGGTAGAAGATGTAGCAGAGCAATATTTAGTAGAGTTGGTTAATAGGGGAATGGTTCAAGTACGATTCAACTTGAGTGGAAAGATCAAAACCTGCCACCTCCATGAAATGATGAGACTTATGCCTCTCCAAGGCTAGGCAGGAAAGTTTTCTCAGCATTTTTAATATCCAGCAGAATCATGAAACGAAGGATTGTTCTTCTTCAATGGCAATAAAAGTGAAGTCAACTTGCAAAACAAGAAGGCTTTTTCTCAATATGAGTGCCGAAGGAAACGTGATTCCAAGAGTAAAACAAATTGGAAGGACTATGCTCCACCTTCGAACTTTCATGGTCTCCGGATTTGCCGAAGGGAAGTGGAAGCAACTTCAACCAATTTTCATCAACTGTAAGTTTCTCAAAGTTCTAAAACTCGAGGGCCTTCATTACTTGAGAGGAAATTTACCTAAATCAGTGGGAGACCTAGTTCATTTAAGATTCCTAAGTTTAGCAGGAAGTAGTTTCAAGGGCTTGCCGCAATCTTTGGGAAACCTTGTATATATGGAATTCTTGGACATTCATATGGCTCCATATATAAAGGTAACCGTGCCAAATGTGTTGTGGAAGATGAGAAGGTTGAGGTATCTCCATCTTCCTCTCCAATTTGCCGTCAAGAAGATATTTTGTGGTGATCGGAGGAAGTTGCGGTTGGACACTTTAAATAGCCTACGGATATTGAAAAACTTTTTTTTGAAGATGTGTGATGTGAACGATTTAAGCAAATTGACTAATCTGCAAAAATTGATTATCATCGGTGAGCAAGGCTCTAATGACTTGAAGACAATTCCACAAATTGCTAAATTCAATTTGAAACATCTGCAATCCTCGTCTTTCATATTCACAAGATCTTCATTCACTGAAGGCGAATTGAGTACGACATCAAGCTGTTGTCATTACTGTAAATTATTTCTATGTGGAAAAATAGAGAAGTTTCCAGAACATAAGAATTTACCCCAACAATTGGGTAAGCTAGTCTTACTGTGGTCTGGACTCGAAGAAGATCCGATGCGAATATTGGAGAAATTGGATAACTTGGTTGTCCTCATGCTGGGGTATAATGCTTTCTTGGGAAAGGAAATGATTTGCTCTACAGGAGGGTTTCCTCAACTCAAGCATTTAGAACTTCGTGAGCTAGATAATTTGGAGGAGTGGAGGGTCGCCGAAGGTGCCATGCCTCATCTTTCCCGATTAGGGATCGGCAACTGTCTCAATTTGAAGACTTTACCTCGAGTTGTCCACCCGTATGACGGATCTGGTGACTTTTATGACCAGCTTACAAAGGTCGGGTGGTTCGGGTGACCTTTATGATCAGCTTACAAAGATCGGGTGGCTATAGGGGGAAAAAGGAAGTTGGGTGGTGAGAGAGAGACAACGATGCGGGTGGGCGGCGGTGGCCCCAGCTTTCCAAGAGAGAGAAAAAGGGGGCGTTGGCTTGTGTGTTGTCGGAAGGTGGGCCCCCAGATTATAGCAAATGCGGAAAATGAAAAGCACAAAATCAGCTTTTCATTATATTTTAGCTCAAATTGGTTGTATCACAATCCTTTATAGAATTTCTCGAGTATATATCTTATCAAATATATTACATGAAAGTATACATTGTACATTAGATGCATAAATTGAATGGAATGAGTCTCTCCTTTCCCCAAAATAAAAAAATAATTAAGAGTATTGCTAATAAAGTTAAAATTGGAATAAATGTTTTTAAATCTCATTGTATATAATACCTGAAAACGTTTCATTATATTATCCTTTTTATACATGCAATAGAATTGACTGTGTAGAATAGTTATGAAATTTAGAAAAATATTTCATGCTGTCTAACTATATCTCTCATATGCGACACGCTAGAATCTATTATCATAACCAGAAGATTAGAATGTGTAAAAAGAATGATATATAATTATAGTAATTAACAAATATTTTAAAAAAATTAAAGATAAATAAGCATGGACAGAGCACCAATTGCTTCACGCCACGGTATTTGACATGGCTAACCCATCTTCACCGTTCATCAATCGGACATAGTTAATCCTAGCTACCAATTTTTGCTTACGCAAATTGATCATGCATGATTTCAACGATTCTCTCTTCTTAGTCAAGCACTTTAGCACTTACTAGTGGAGTGCCGCCCTTCTGATTTTGTTAGCCGTAATAATTTTTCGTAATATGGCCAATCGATAATTAATTTAAGTAACATACTTTTATTTTCTATGAGAGATATTGGAGCCACTATATCAATCCTGTAAATGTAGTTTCCCCATTTGTGCCATGATCGATCATCCATTTTGTTATGTGAGATTTTTCCTATACAATTTCATATTCTATTTGTGATCTAGTGGTAACTGCCAGCTAATTTTGCATATCATATAGATTACATCTGCATCTCTAATTTGATTACATAAAAATGATCTGTATTTGGCATTTTGATTTAGACTCGTGTAATTTATTTCTCAGTAGATAGATAAACAATGACGAGAAATAGAAATTAACTGGAAAAGAAAAAGACCAACTAACACTAAATTAGGTAAACTGTGCACATCCCAGTCTCCTACATTTGTCTTTTTATCAGTATCCCAGCCTCCTATGTTCTTTCTGAATTGGTACCCATCTCTTGCATGTAAAGCCACGAAAGTGCTTACTTTTATCCTTTCTCTTTGTACAACAGAGATGAAATTGCTGGATGTAGAGAGAAAGCATTTGATTATTTGCCAATTAGTGACACTTGGCAAATGTTGCTGCCCTCCCGCGACCAAGAACTTGCGGAATATATCTAGGAGGTAATTACTATGAGAGGACTTCCAGTTTTCTCCACCTAAAATTCTATTCTAAATTGACTAATTAAGCCAAAAGGATAATATTCGATCCGGTATCAGTTTGGACCTTCGAAGGGTCTCATAAAACCCCTTCTATGGAGTTGCTAATTCATATCCTTTTCAACTATTTTGATTGTTCATCTTATTATGGGATCAAGACAGGTGTATAAGTTACACTTACTACATCTATGCATCATTTGGCCCTTGCTGTCACTCTGCTGGGGTCAAACTTGGCAGGGTGTGCTCAGTAGGGAAGCCTCATACTTGAAAAAGTGCTGATGAAGATAGTAAATAGTTGATTCATAGCGTATGGAAGAATTTATCCATGTAAAAAGCTCCACTACTGAGCATGAACAATTACATATGTTATTTGTTGGAATGTAAGAACATCTCGAGCAGGAGATTAGAGCAGGTTCGAATATTTTCAGAAGGTGAAGGAATCTGCACCTTTGAAGGAAATTCCTTCCTTGCAGCTTCAATTAGACGTTGAGTTACCCAAGAGAGCTAGAGCGAATTGTTTAGGATCTGTTGCCATGTGCAGTGGTTTGCACTACTACTTGCAAATTTAGAGGATTGGCCATATGTGCTAATGGTATCTCATCTCTTTTGCCCATTTCGAGAAACTTAATGCTGTTCAAAGTCTGTAATTTTATTTTGTCGTTGTGATGAAATTTATTTTAGCAATCATGTTGCTACTCACGTCCACGTCACTTGTTGAACATAATTTTGCATTTAATCATAGGATATTTTCCTTGCCTAACCTGCTTAGAAGAAGTAAATATCAAAATTAGTATTTGCACGTGAAGAAAGTCAACTCGGAGAATGTTATGCCACTCTTTGTCAATCTAACCCCATAAGTAGACCTTGATACAATTAGGTTTAATTTGTTATAGTAGGATCGACTCCATGCACACTTGGTGACATCAACCGTCTTCCTTGGTCAAAAAGTTGCAGGGCATTGACATAGGAATATAGGCCAACCATGGTTGCTTGTGTCCAATTCAATTAAGTTGTCGCACCGTCTATTGGCATGTGCCTACTCTAGATTGTTGGTATTCGGAAGCCAGATCGACTTGGACTAGACGGCTTAGGAAAATCATGTGAGACTTTTCATTAATGAAGATTATTCCAGTCTCTATTCTTGTGAGTGTTTTGTGAGGAAAGTGTCCCTTGTCCATTTGCCTTACGCCACACACCAGATGTATAAAGAATAAAATTTTGTGCCCTGTCATGTTGCAACATGGAGATATAATGTTTTAATGGATGTTAAGGAATCATGATAAAGAAGTCTTGATTTGATGTGTGAATATGCTTCAAGCAGATCAAAAGAGGAGAGCTGGATTTGTTCTATAATAACCAAAAAAGAGGGGAAAAATAGGGAAGGTTTATGTTCCAAAGTGAGTATTGAACATGGGATGTCACGACTTCACAGCCAAGTTCAGATAGAAAGTTGCTATGACAGTTCGAATGGCAAAGAAGTCATGCCCTATCTCTACCGTTGGATGTGCAAGAGCTGCATCATCGATCAGGGGACAACAAACTAATCCTTACCATTAGATCAAAGTCTTCTCATATCGGCAAACGGATTTTGCCCGATAATTTTGTCGTGCAAAATTTCACAGTGCGAAAAGTAGTTCTTGCATTATACTTAGTGAAGAGATAGTAAATCCAAACCCAAGAGTATAGTTTGTCTCCCTTCACTTTGGCTTCTCAATGCGAACCTGCCTATTATTGACTAGTAATTAAAAAAAAATTGCATTAATGAAGCTTGATGTCATATTTAGTACAATGGCTAATGAGATGAAAGATCTAATCGATATTTCTGGTTGTTTGTCTAGAAGAAATCATTACACATGACAATTTCAAGCATCGACACCTACACTATTTTTAATTTTAATAAATGAATTTATTCCATTGAGGTTCCATTTTACTATCACTCGTTTAAAAAAGTATTTTACACTAGTGTTGTACCTTATTTAATCCTTTAGCGTTAGCATATGTATGTGACAATATGAATGGAATTATATGAGAAAAGGCATTTATTAATTGAATTGTAAATAATGAAACCAATGATCAACTTAATTGAAAGTTACATCTTTAATTGTGGGTCTCAAACCTCGGCAACAAGTTAGACCAGTACTTCAAGCTCGGCTTACCCAATCATCATCTCTAAAATATATATTATCATATTTATGCCCAAAGATATGTCATTTCAACAATGAACTGGAAAATTATGACCAAAAAAAAAAAAAAAAAAAACAATGAACTGGAAATTAGACTATTTCTTTTTCAGCCACTGGGTGTAATGGCTTTGAAGCTCATGCATACGTTATCAAAATCTATCCATTTTGCAATTTGACCATTTTGTTCATTTCGTTTTCCCTATCATCCCTGTGGATTATTTGTTCATATTTCTGAAATATAAAATATTTGACTCCTATTCAAGTGAGGGTTATTTTGACTCTGTAGATAGTGAACTTGTAATTGATTGATGAGGTTTAAAATTGACGGACATACACAGAAAATTCAAAAGGAAGGAGTGTGCATGAATTATAAAATGACGGATGATTCTATAAAAGAATGCAGGGATTAAATATTTTACTTTTAATTGTATCTTTCAACAAAGTGGACTGGTAATTTCTGTTGAAAAAAAAGAGAAGAAGTATGGCTCCAATCTAGCTCATGCACCTTTCTAGCCTTTCTAGCGAATTGATGTTTTAAGGCTTCAAATTGGTTTGTGGTAGTCATTTGGATTATGTGTCGGCTGAAAGGATCGATTAGCTTAAATCAGAGAGCACAAATACCAATTTAGCCAAAATTCAATTTCAAGGACCAAACTGTACGTTAACTAAAATTTTAGGGTCCAACTTTTATTTTCCCTCTCGTCCTTGGGGGCTTCGAAGGCGGAACCTCTCTTATTCCGCTCGCCGGAGAGAGAGCTCGTGACTTGCTCGTAGAAGATGCAAAATTCTCACGGGTTGCGAAGGGACGGGTGAAGGGCATGCGAGAGGAGGCGACGGTGAATCCGATGCTTTTCCCGGAGGACGCTGATGCGAGACGAGTTGCAATGAGCGTCACTGCTCATGGGGTTGGAGACACCGTCGTCAAAGTCGATGCGGAACCGAAGAAGCGGGGAAGATCCGAGCATTCTCAAGTGGTGACCGGGTGCTTGACAAAATGCCCACGTGGGGAGTTGAAACGGTGTTCGGGCGCATGAAATGGAAGCGATGGGTTGCTCTCGTTTTTGTGGTGTAGTTCTTGCATTGTGATGAACGATGGCGTAGGATAAAAATGCGACGAGAGAAAAAGAAGAAAACCGCGATTAAGAAAAAGACCAATAGGCGCATCCGCTGTACATTAATTGAAGGGACAAGTAATATGGAGAAAAAACGACGAAGAAACGGCGAGGCACCTCCTCAGGTTTCTTCTCATAATTTCTTCAGCTCTTGTGCTTTGGTCTTTCTTTACAATTTTTCGTGCAGTTGTCCATCAGAGGGACCCAGAAAGACAAAAGAAAAAGACAAGAAACCAAAAGGGACAAAGCAATTGATGGTCAGAAACGCGAAGCCATGAAGCAACCTCTCTGTTTTCCGCCATTCTTTGTAGTATTCCTGTAATACACTCTCCGCTCCAACTGCTCATCTCTTCTTTAACAATTGACTACCCTCTCGTGGGCGTTGTTTGCTGCAGAAGTTGTCTGAATCTTGAAGTAAGGAGGTTTCATTTTTCAAAAAATTTAATCATTTTGATGATGAGTTATTAATTTTTCAGAATGCGAGAACTGCAATAACGAATATTAAAAAAATATATGATGCTAAATTATTGCTATTAGTACCGGCCCATGGGAAACGAATGTTTGGATGGCACATACAACAAAATTGCATCATTACCTGTATGTCTTTGTCTATAAATATTTAGCTGTAGAGACTGATGGTGATGATAATGGTGAGGATGAAGATGATGAGCTCATAGACCCAATCCCAGTATTATTATTGAACAATAATCCTCCTGCATTATTGTTTCCGGTTGATCCTAGAAAAAAGTTCCGGCTCAGTCATAAGATCGGTAGCGGATCATAAGGAGAGGTCTACCTTGGTGGACTGCTTGCTGATTGGTACTTGATTTTTACCCTATCCGTTGTGATCTTAGTTTGATTTTGTTTGGACGAACGAGGAAGTCTCAATTAAGCTTGTGGTGGCTCTTCTCCCAATTTTTTTTGGGTCAGACTTCTTTTAGTTAAATTGACCATTTTCTTTTTCTAATGTGTGTGCATTTCTTTTTTGTTTTTAGTATTGTTGTGGTCAATACATTGGTGTTTTGCTGATTTAGAATTCTGATGTTTTATTTTTATGTTCTTTCGGGCAACATGGATTGTGCTTTGCTCCGTTTCTTTCTTGAATTGTGCGACTGGCATAGATATTGATAGGTTCACTCGCTTACTGCAAGTCGGCGGTGCTAACTTTTATATTTCAGAATTATTATTGTTAACAAGTGGAACTTTCCTGGGTTTGTGGCTTTTACATGCATGTGGGTATATGTTTGATGCTGTGATGCATGAATTCATGTCATGCTTCTGGTATAATACGATTGTATGCCCAAGTAAATGCTCCTTTGTCCCTTTGTCCCTTGTTGAGCATTGACTTTTTTCCTGGAAGATTACCTAAAAGAAAGATCGATATTTTGCTCGAGAAATGTATGTTTTGGCTGAGCGAGATCAATGAGGGGGTTGCTATGAAACAACTGAGGCAACTATAGTATTCTAGAGAGACCACGCGATAGACCTTGCGGTCATGCTTCAAGTGCTTTGGGAAGCTGACTTAAATAGAAATTGGAGCTTATGCTTGTTGCTCCAAGAGTTCGCAAGCTTCAAGACCCAATAAGCTCCAAGCCATTTGTGGGGTGATTTTCTTGCGCATCCATGGATATCGAATATGTAATTATCAATGCAATATGCAACTTTCTAAGTGCTTATTCCTCCTCTCTTCTTTGCAACTCGCAGGCCTATTGGTTCAGAGCTTGTTAACGCATGGAAAGTGAATTTCCAATTTCCAAGTCATTCTCCATCATAAGCTCCACTTATCATTTGTCAAGTAGTCCAATGCCAATGACCGAGTTGTTTTTGTCGATGGGGCAGACAATAGGGAAGCTGCTCATCGATGAGGCCAAATTCTTATGGGGCATGGCGGGCAAGGTCGAGGACCTGCAAAAGGAGCTGAAGCTGACCCAGTGCTTGGTGAGAGATGCGGACACTAGATGAGAGCATGACCAAGCTGTTGGAGAATGGATCGCACAGCTCCGTGACATTGCCTATGATGCCGAGGACGTCATAGGGCGATACATCCTCAGAGTCGTGCTGAAGAAGGACACAACATTATCAAAGCATATGCTTGCTTCGTGGCAAAGTGCACGTGCATGCGGGTTCATGAGGAGAGGACAGAAATTGAGGGCTTAAAATCCAGCATGTCCAATTTGAGAATTAGTATGCAGTGTCATGGAATACAATCTGTGAATGAGGACGAACGCCATGCCATTCGATGTATTTCCAGTGATCTACAACCTATTGAGGTACACTTTATGATGCAAAGAAACTGAGATATGGGTCTATCCAGTTTCCTTTGTCCCCTGTTCTTCTTAGTTCTTGTCCAAGAACTTGTATAACTTGCTGTCTTTATCAACTAACGCATGCTAAGCAGGGCCTTGAAGAGATGTTTGAGGTAAATTTGTCACAAGTGTACTAATCTAGGGTTTATGTGATTAAAAAATTAGATTGAGATCACAAGTGTACAATTTTGGGATTTTTTGTTATCAAAAAATTAATTTTGGATAAACTTATTACAGATATACCGGTTTTAAGTTTTTCGTAATATTAAACTTTTAACAAATTGGAATATTATTTCTTGGGAAAAAAAGAAGGAGATTGGCTCCAATCTAGCTCTTGCACCTTAAATTAAAGAGAACAAAGACCAATTCGATCGAAATTAAATTTCAAAGATCAAATTGAACAATGATTTAGAATTTAGGGACCAACTTTGATATCACCTTCCCGTTTAAATCTGAAGCCCATTGGCCTAGTAAACTTTTAGAATTAGAAGCTACTAAACACATGCATGTCCACGTTCCTTTTGCGCCAATAACTCTTAACAAGACATTGAAGTCTCGTGAAAGCTGCATTATCATAGAACACTGTCATTCTGGAATTTACTCATTTTGTTCGTTTCATTTTCCCTCTCATCCTTGTGAGCTTCGATGGCGGAATCTCTTATTCCACTCGCTGTAGAGAAATCTCACACTTGCTCGTAGAAGATGCGAAACTCTTGCGGGTTTGGCGAGGGGACAAGCGAAGGGCACGCAAGAGGTGGCACAAATCCAATGCTTCTCGAAAGACGCTGATACGAGACTAGACGAAGTGGGAGTCATTCCTTGTTGCGTTGCAGATGTCATCGTCAAAGTCGTTGCTAAACCAAAGATGAGGGAAGATCCGAGCATAATTTTCAAATGCTGGCCAGGTGGTCGACAAAATGCCCATGTGGGTTGAAATCTACATAGCAAAATGGGACTGTATGCACTTATGGAATTGGGAGCAAAGCAGGATGCGGCCCTAAAGTCGACGAGCAACAGCAAAACTAGGCCCTTCATTTGAAGCTTTAGGGAGACAGATTCGAACACGTAAATAATGGGCTTTTGTTCATTTGCCATCCCACGGCCCAAGAGAATATGGGCAGGTAAAAATGCATCAGTCCTCAACCCTTTTCTTCAAAAAAGTTCGATCAAATCACATCTCCAACGAGCAAATAATTCACAACTTTGATTAGATCGTAAAGAATCAAGATCCAGCTGAATTAATCGAAAGATTTTAAGATCTTTTCAACACGATTAATCAACCCCAATCGAAGCATATCCTTTTGAATCGTTTCTTAATCAGAGAAGTAGTGCCAAACGAAAGAACAGAAAGGGACCGGAGAGAGACTGATAGCGCAAACCAGGGACAGCATCACATCACCGTTATGGACCAAGAAGTAACCTTATCACATCTTCAGAATATGCTCGAAGCATATGCCTTCGAGTCATTAAAAGCTCTATCTTGCACAGCCATAATTATTAGTATATCAACGTTTATCATCACGTAACCACTGGGGTTCGCCCCAGTGGCCACCCTTCCATCTTGGAAGGGGGAGGTTGGGGGTTCAAATCCCCACATTCTCAGGGAGGATTGGGGTGGGGACGAGTTCATTTCAGGAGTGGGTTTCGACTCCCACGCCCTGCAAGGAGGCAGGGCAAAAGTCTGAGAATGAATATTAGAGTAGGATTAATGTAGAATCGACAAAAAAAAAAAAACGTTTATCATCACGTTATAGGCCAACTAAGTCTTGATAGGTGGGGTCCAAATCATGTAATACGACAAAAGATTCGATTTCATACAATTAAGAAATTTGTACCTATTTTCTTTTCCTCAACGAGGGGAAAAAAACCATCAAGAAAGAGAAGCTATGAATTTTTACAAAGCTTTTGAGAATTTAGAGGTAATAATAATGATAATATATCAGCAGATAGGGAGTGATTGAAATTGTTCGATCTATCTTCCGAAACTTGAATCATCCCTCATCTTTGATTAGAGGGAGTTCGCCATTAGGAAGCAACTTTCGTAAAATCAGCACAAGTTGTTGCACATCATTTTTCAAGCGTATGAAATAGAAGTGTTGTGTTGCTTTTGGTTTATATAGTCCAATTCTTGCAGGTAGATGAACAACGAGACATAAACTATAAAACTCAACGAGAAAAACGGAAAACCGTGATTAAAAAAATACCAATTGGCTTTTCCAATACATATTAATCGAAGGGACGAAACACAATAGTGAAACACAATAGTGAAATTTCTTCTCATAATTTCTTCAGCTCCTGTGCTTCGTTCTTTCTTTACAATTTTTCGTGCGGTTGTCCATCAAAGGGACCCAACGAAGACAAAAGGAAAAGAGACAAAGCATTGGTGGTCGAAACGTGAAGCATGAAGCAAGAAGCAACCTCTCTCGTGTTTCGCCATTTTGTGTAGAATTCCTGTGATGAATTTTTAGCTCCGACTGCTCGTGTCTTTTTTTTAATGACAATTTCTGTTTATTGACTACCATACCATGTGCATTGGTCTTTCTTTACATCTTCTCTTCTTACAGTAGAAAATTATTTTCATGCAACAACTAATCAATTAAGAACAAACGGATCCATATATGATTGTAAAACACCGATATTAATAAACACAGCGGAATTAAAACGTACATGTTTTAGCCATTGCTTCACTTGAAGAAAAATAGATCACTCTGATAATCAGGGATCTATCGGAATGCCAGATCTTCCTCTCTATGACCTATTTCGATATAGCAACTTTCAATGGGATTAAAGCAACTGATAGGTATAACCTACCCTTTTATAGGTTAGAGATGGGATCTAGCAAACCCTAATTAACAGCGTATCAACTGGGCCCTTCCCATTACGGGCTTCAGTTAAACACAATTGCCTACACTTTGCTGCTCAACTAGGCCCGTTATTAATAGATGTCAATACCCTATTTAATTAGATCACTGTAGGGTTCAACAAATATTGGAATATCCATTAACCCGATTATTTAAAATAGAAAATCAATTAATTAATGTAAGCCCATATTATAGGAAATTTCCAACATTCTCCCACTTGGGCTACATTAATTAACTTATTTTATTTTGGAAAACATTTGAAAACGACACTATCGGGTTAATAACTGAAAATTTTGTTTTATGTGGCCACAACTTTAAAAAATAATACCACCGCCTGCGGTGGCCTAGTTGGATAAGGCTCCCATGATCCTTTGCATGGAGGAGAGGAGTTCGAATCCTGCTGGCCGCACGGGATCTTAAGTGTGACGTCGGGGTGGTGGGTCCTCCGCTAGCGTCACCCCGGGTTTACCTCGCCGGCTGCCGGCTGTTCGGGGGTTCCCAGGTCACCAAAAAAAAAAAAAAACTTTAAAAAATAATATTCCAATAACGGCCTCTCAATACCAATCCAATCCTATATAACCTCAGTATAAGACTATGGAGATCAATGTGTTAAGAAAATACTACAACACAAGACCTTCCATAATCACATATAATAAGTATTATATTTTCATGGATCATGGGCCTAGTAGTGTAGTAAGAAATAGTGCCAACATGTGATCAAAATATACACTATTTCTTATCGGTCCTTAATGCAATTTCACAACAACATGAAACTGCATTAACGCAATTTCTAAACAACATGAAATTGCACAACTATGTCACGATCCAACATGAGATCTCATAATCAGTGACATCCAGTCATCTTTAAACTAAAATTTGTTTAAAGATATTGTTTTATACTTCCATTTCTCAGTCAACAGGAGAAATGATAACAATAGAATCAACAAAAGCATTATCAGTCTGCATATAACTATAATATCTAGAAATACAAATTATATAACTCCCACTAACAAAAGAAATCAAAAGAATCTAAGACACCCATATTCTTTACATGTTCTTTAAACAAAATGAGTCATAAGCATTTTTATTAGAAGATCAGCCAACATGAACTTAGTTCTAATATTCTCAATCACAATGTCTCCATTTTTGACCAAGTCCTTAACAATATAATATTTGATCCAATTAACATTTCAACCGTGGCATTGTTGTTATTTATAGCAAAAGTAATTTTTTTATCACACATAATGCAATAAGATCAATTATGGGCAATAAATATTTCAACAAAAATAATTAGTACATTATAAACTCCCCTTTGGGCAGAGTGTATAATGCACAATTACTTTTCACGGCATGAAGTTTATAAAGCAACAATAAGGAGAATTACATATAATTGTCAATGATCCATCTCCTTTGGGCAAACAAATCATTTAAATTATACATCTCCATGATATCAATATATAGAGACGATAAAAGAGAATTACATATAATCTTCAAGGATCAATCCCCTTTGGGCAGAAAAATCTTTTAAATTATATATATCTCCATTATCTCAACATAGAGGGGAATTACACATAACTCTAAAAAATTTATCCCCTTTAGGCAGATAAACCTTTTGAGTCACACATCCCCATCATTCATCTCTAATATATCAATATAGAGGGGAATTACATATAACTTTAAAAAATATATCCCCTTTAGGCAGATAAATCTTTTTTGAGTCATACATCCCCATCTTTTAATTTTGGAATTTATCTTCATGCAATTTTCAAATTAATATACACAATAACTCCCTTTGGGCGAGTAATTGTATATACTAATTTTTATCAATAGGAAACTCCAAAAATTATGCCCAGAATTCATCAAACAGTATGAAGCACTTTACAACATGTGCTTCCGAAGATCATATTGCATTTTTCAAGCAACAATTTTTGCCACAATTTTTTTAAATTATTATTTTAATATTTTGGACTCATGGCAAAACAAGAATGGATACGAATGGTTACTAGAATTAAAGGGAGCCAAAAATTTTGTAGCTATCATTAATCATTACATCAAAAAATCATTAGGACAATCTTTATCTCACACTTCCTCACTGTCAACCCTCGGTTGGCATATTTAAATTTGGCATCTTTTAAATTTGGGAAATCTCGTAGTCATGCAATAACTCAATCTCCACCTATTTGACACAGTTATATCATCTGAATTTAGAAGTATCCTTTCATGCATGTTGGCATGAAACCCACAAGAGATTAAGCAGAATCTCTGAAATTATTATCAGAAGGATAGCATCTATCTGAAAACCCAAAAATTTCATAGCCTCCAACTGACAATTCACAGCTTGTCCTGTGGGATTATGGGCTGGCGGACAAGCAGAAAAAGAGGTCAAAACCAGTATGTCGCAATCCAGCGACATGACAAAAAACAAGCTCATCTCTCATAGATGCTAAAGAGTTCTCAAAGATCAAAACGTTTCGATACCATGTTATCAATTCCCGAAGCACTCCACATTCAAAAATCCCGAAAATCAAAACTCATGAAAGTGCAAAGCACTCCAGTGAGGGCAAGATTCAAACGCACGTCAAGTCAGAAAGGCAACTCCATCCAAAATACATCATCTCCGTAAGTTGTCTTGACCATGGAATCAATGTAACTAAAATCGTAATTTTAAGATGCACATACAAAAGAGACAGAACCCAACAGGGACAGGTTCTCGTGAATAAGAGTTCTCGTATTTACCATCACATTACCCATATCACTAACTCATGTATTCATGAATCGTCGACTATAAAAAATCAGAAACTTTTCCGCAAACAAAAAACTCACTTGCTGGAAGAAAAAAAAAAACTTTTGAAGAGCCGTTTTGATCAGGTATTGACCAATTGACTACAAGCAACAAATCACCTACGTTGGTCTCTGCACAAAGTACAAGCACCCTCTTCAAAGAACTCTCATTCTGCAGGAACAATCATCCATAACAAGGAGACAGGCAATGCGACATTGCGGCCAATCAACAGATCAATCAAGCGCACCAAGAGCATAACCACCATCACTAACAGAGATTGTTTAACTTCATACCCGAAAAGCAAACCCCAAACGCTTGTCCAAAGGGGAACAAACAATCAGCTACAATAATCTCCAAACCAACCGTTGCTACCATTGAATTGAAGAGAAAAACGAAGGTAAAACTAGAATGTAACTTGAAATTTTAGAACCTTTTATGTATAAACCCTAGAATTTCAAATTTAAAATTCTCACTCAATTCTTAACGAAAACAAATTATATATGGTTGGAAAGATCTCGACATGTAGAACAAAAGCCCTAAGGTTTCAAGATCAATCGAGCAAAAAAATCCACATGAAAAAATAACGCCCATATTCGGCTCAAAAAGGAAAATTTCAAATTTTGTTTATAAAAAAAAATTGGGTTCTACAATCATATATGATTAGCTCTGATACCACATGTAGAAAATTATTTTCATGCAACAACTAATCAATTAATAACAAACGGATCCATATATGATTGTAAAACACCGATATTAATAAACACAATGGAATTAAAGCGTATCTGTTTGAGCCATTGCTTCACTTGAAGAAAAATAGATCACTCTGATAATCAGGATCTATCGGAATGCCAGATCTTCTTCTCTATGACCTATTTCGATATAGCAGCTTTCAATGGGATTAAAGCAACTAATAGGTATAACCTACCCTTTTATAGGCTAGAGAGGGGACCTAGCAAACCCTAATCAACAGCGTGTCAACTGAGCCATTCCCATTACGGGCTTCAATTAAACACAATTGCCTACACTTTGCTGCTCAACTAGGCCCGTTATTAATAGATGTCAATACCCTATTTAATTAGATCATTGTAGGATTCAATAAATATTGGAATATCCATTAACCCGATTATTTAAAATAGAAAATCAATTAATTAATGTAAGCCCATATTATAGGAAATTTCCAACATTTTTAGCTCCGACTGCTCGTGTCTTTTATTTAATGACAATTTCTGTTTATTGGCTACCCTACCATGTGCATTGGTCTTTCTCTTACATCTTCTCTTCTTACAGTTGTCTAGGCAAGAGTGTTTCCTGTAGAAGTTCTCATTTGTCAACCTAAATTTTTCTCCGCCTCTTTCGGTGCCGATTGTTGAATCTTGCACATGAGAGGTCACGTCATTATCTTATGAAAATCCTTAGCGTGAGTGGAAGAGAGAGAGCCTCCCCTCCTTTCCTACTTTTGACTTTTGAGAGCCTCTTATAAATTTATCATTATCTTATCAAAGGACCCAACATGGACAAAATGAAAAGAGACAAAGCATTGGTGGTAGAAACGCGAAGCATGAAGCATGAAGCAAGAACCAAGAAGGAAGAACCAACCTCTGTCGTTTCTCGCCATTCTTTATTGCGTCCCTGTAACAAATTTTTAGTTCCGACTGCTCATTTCTTCTCTTTTTTTCTTTTTGACAATTTATTGACCACCCTACTACGTGCATTGGTCTTTCTTTACATTTTATTTTGTTACAGTTGTCTGGACAAAAGTGTTTCCTGTAGGAGTTGTCATTTATCTACTAAACTTTTTCCCCGTCTCTTTTGGTGCTGATGGTTGAATCTGGCAGATGAAAGGTCACATCTTAATCTTATGGGTAATCCTTCCCTAAACATGTGAATGGAAGAAGTGAGAGCGAGCCTCAATTGAAGCATATCCTTTTGGATCATTTTTCAATAAGAGAAGTCATGCCAAACGAAAGAATAGAAAGGGACCGGAGAGAGACTGATAGCACAACCTAGGGACAGCAGTACATCACCGTTGTGGACTAAGAAGTAACCTTATCGAATTTTCAGAATATGCTCGAAGCATATGCCTACGAGTCATTAAAAGCTCTATCTCGCACAGCCATAATTATTACTATATCAACGTTTATCGTCGCATTAGAGAGTGACAAATGATGATGACAAGGAGGATGAAGATGATGAGCTCATTGATATGATCCCAGTATTACCGATCCTTGAAACAAATTCCATCTCAGCCAACAAGCTCTGGCTCGGTCGTAAGATTCGCAGCGGTTGTCTAGAGAGATCTACCTTTGGTGGACTGCTCACTAACTGATGCTCAATTTTTTCTTTACCCGTTCTGCTTTTAGTTTGATTTTCATTGAAGTTTTCTGCGAATTTTCCTCAGGTTCTCATATTCAGACAAAGGAAGAAGTCGAAATTAAGCTCGTGAGTGGCATTTTCCCAGTTGAATTGGCCCCCTTTTTCTTTCGAATTTTTGTGCTTTTTAAGTATTGTCGTGGTCATTGCATCGGTATCTTATTCATTCAGAATTTTATGCTTTACTTTCACGTTCTTTTATGGGATATGGACTTGTACTTTTGTTCTGTTTATTTCTTGGGTTGTTTAATGACATAGATATTGGTTCGCTCGCTTGTTTCCAGTAAGTCGGCTGCGGTAACTTTTAGTACGACTGTGATCCCAAGTAATGCATCTTTGGTGATCTTTTATGGTGTATCTCTTGCCGGTGGCGAGCAATGAGAGGGAGTACTTTGCATGTCTATCGTGAAGGCTAATCACGTTCATCCAGTTCTTCCCCAATAACAACTTCAAATAACTCACCTCGCTGCATTACCTCACATTGTACTGCAGTTTGCCCACTATGTTGCGTCTCTGCTGTGGAATGGCGTAGTCGAGAAACAAAGAAACTCTGGCCAAGAAAACTTCCTTCCAGTTGCTCGTAAGTGCAATGTCCGACTACTGCTGTTTCTAGGAAATCTGGCATTTACGCTTGTCCCCTGGATTGTCACAAAAAATACAAAACAAAATGCAATCAACTCTCATTAATCTATTATATAAAGTTGTATATGGCATGTTTCACTCAGATGTAAAAGTATTTAAAATTATTTGTTGATGGAGCTTTTAATGGGTATGAACTTATGTGGTTATCCTCCATCTAGCTAATTACTTTTAAATTTTTGGATTGTAGCTTCTAATATGATAGTGGAGAAATCTACCACACTTTCACAGTAGTGTAGAACACTTAACTATTCACTCGATCCAAAACCAATCTCCTTTAGCCATTACCTATATGCCATCGCCTACATATAGTTCGCCGTGGAGAGCGATGAGATGATAATAATGATAAGGATGAAGATGATGAGCTCATCGACCCAATCCCAGTATTATTATTAGTGAGCAATTTTCATTCTGAGTTATTGCTTTATCCGTTCTGCTTTTCGTTTGATTTGATTAAAGTTTTTCGTGAATTGTTTTCAGGTACTGACATTCAAACAAACAAGGAAGGTGCGGTTAAGCTTGTGAGTCACGTATTGATACTTACATTTTGCTTTATATTTTCTACTTCTTCAAGTTCTTGTGCATTTTAGTGTCTTTAGAATTGTACAGTAATATGTTGATTTGAAATTTTGATGTTTTATTTTTACGTTCTTGAAGGCAATATGGATTGTGCTTTGTTCCGTTTATTTATTTGGGCTGTTTGAATGACATAGATATTGGTTCACTTGCTTCCCACAAGGCGGTGGTGCTAACTTTTAAATTTTAGAATGACTATTATTAAAAAGTGGAAGCTTTCCTCAGTTTTTGGCCTGCACATGCATGGGAAAATTGTTGAAAAATTCTAAATTTATTGAACTTTTATCAATTCAGTCATAAATTTTTTAATTTTTTCTATTGAATCCTAAATTTTCACATTTTGTTAAATGAGTATATCAAGCTAATTTAGTATTTTTTTAATATTTATTATTATTGTTTAATATTTCTTTTCATCTTTTCTTTTTTATCTTCTTTCTTTTTCCCTTTTCCCCTCCACTAGCCACCGCCAGGCTTCATTGATAGCCGGTGTAGGTTGCCACTTACCAGCCTCATGTGAGGGCCAAAATCGCTAGCCTCGAGCAAGGGACGTCCATGCCTAGGCTGGTGAAGGCCACCTTCACTGGCTCCTGGCAAGGGTGTCGCCCTTGCCTAGGAGAGCAAATGCCCTCGTTGGGGCAGCTGAAGGTGAGGTGAGGATCGCCCTTGCCTGTTACACTTGATTTTCTAGCATCTAAGCAAAATCTGACCTGTTACACTTGATTTTCCAGCATCTAATATACTCCCCTTTGCCCTATTCTGATGCATCTAGTTTTTTTTTTTTTTTTTCTTTTGTAAGAGTAATAATGAAAACATGTTTTCAGAGTATCATAATCGAAATCAGATAATCATTGTAGGTCATGCAAAAAATGGAGAGATGGGAATCATGCTCCTTAACAGAAAAGAGGAGATACTATGGTAACGGTGATGATTTTCAATTGTCATCTCTCTTTATCTAGTCAATTAAGAATGTGTTAGCCACAAATAAAAACAAACAAATTGACTCTTGGCATCCGCAAGTTCAAGATTTTGTGGAAATGAACATCCCATGAACTTGTGTCCTTAAAACTTCGAATCACATTGTGGTGATATATCATTTTGGTAAGTATGGAATATCCCCCAATAACATCAATTGCAGAGTAGCTGAATGATAGGATCGATGGGAATATAAAAAATCAGGGAGAAAATTTTGACAACCGATAGGCAGTTATGATTTTAGGCCATGTGGTAAAGGCAATTTACCTCCATAGGAAGACCAAATAGGAAAAAAAAAATCAATTAGTATAACACCATGGAAAGAATCAAATTGAACTCTATTCCAGTTACCTTTTGCAGCGGAATTAACAATAGTAACATGATGCTGGTGCTTTTGCATATTGAATTTGTGAAGAGAACTGAAGCTGTTTCCACATGCTTTAGATCCCCTAAAGATTCACGGTTGACTTCACGGTTGCCAACTTCAACCAAATGACCAGGAAATTCCATCATCTTCCCAGGGCTTACTTCTTCAACTTCGTTCAGGAACCTGCTATCTAAAAGTTTCCAGCTCGTAACATACAAGAAAACCTGGCAAAACGCCCATAAAAAAAGGTTTCCAATCCTCTGAGCCATATTTATCCTGATAAAAGTTTCTCACTAGCATAATGAGAAGTGCACAAACCATGAAGAAGAAAACCAACTAATAAAGGAAGGAAGAGACGATAATTCAGCAACAAGAAAGCTGGTATTATCTAAGGTTAAAGATCAGTAGGAGACGTAGACTGTAGAGCTTGACCTGCCTAGTAATAGGTCCACTGCTTGTAGAACGTAAGAAGCCATCGTGATATTTCTTCGACTTTTGAGTTAATTGCGTTGTGTACAAGACATGCCAATCTATATCAAAAGGAAGATCACGTCAACTGTAGTGCTGAGACAACAATAACAAACTTAAGAATATAACTAGCAGAATATTCAGACCAGTTTCTGAGGGAAAGTCTGGAAATATGCTAAGAAGCTCCCAATGATTTTCAAGAGAAGCCATGAAAAAAAATGTGAACATAAAACCGCTGTGATTGAGAAGATTTGATATGCAAAGCATCGGAGTTGAGAGAACATCTATTGTCCTTGAGCAGATTCTCTGTGTAGTAGAAAGATAAGCAGAAACTGTAAACCCAAAGGAAATTAAGAAATGACTCACAATCCAGGATATGACATCAAAGGAAATGATATATGGCCAGGCATGGCATATATCAATCTGCAAAAGTCCAAACTCACCTGCCGTACTCAATGTCTTGAGTTCGGACCTCCTGGTAATATGCCACACTTGTTCATTTCATTCTTCTTGAATTCTGGAAAAAGAGAAACACAGATGCTAAGTTTTGTACCCAGCATTTACTAGCTAATAAGGGAGTTGGATTACGTAGGATTTCATCACCAACCTCCAATAATTTTCTGTGATGGGCTTAGGCTGATCGTCTGCTGTTTATCCTTCTGCACTTTGGTCTTCTCATCTTCTTAAAACGTAAGCGAAATGGATTATACGATAACACAGGTAGATAATCACAACATTGCGAATGTACGAGTATTAGTTGTCAAATTTCAAATCATTAGAGACAATAACATGAGGAAAAACAAATATGTAAGAACAGAGAACACTGGCGCAATCAGATACTTTGACGAACTTGTTTCTGTGAAGTGAAGTTGTTCGCTTAGGAACTTTCTTTGCTTGGCTGTGAATATAAGTATCATTGAGAGGCTTTTGCCCTCCTTCAGGCTCTCCAACATCGACCAAATAAGCATTGAACGTCTCACTGGAACAAACAACTTCATTCTTGAAAGTCCTGCATTCCAACAGCTGCTTGCTGTCATCATACAGCATTACCTGTCAAAAATCCAACCATCAATCACGGCATGGCCTAATCCACTCAGAACAAGCTCAATCACGGAGAGCGTGACGACCAAAACCGCAGAACAGAACAATCTGTGAGGACAGTCAAAATCGAAAACCTATGCAGCATCGAGCTGTTGCTATCAAGCATTTCCTCTACCTGCGGAGAGAATATACACCTGTAGACTTCCCCATTACTCCATTCTTTTCTTCTTGGGGTGCTTTTCTTGCGTCGGCGGATGTAGAATATGCATTATCAATGCAATATGCAACTTTCTAAGTACTTAATTTCTTTCTTTTCTTCTTCGCAACTCGCAGGCCTATATGTTCACAGCTTGTTAACGCATCAGAAGTGAATTCTCGAGTCATTCTCTATCATAATCTCCACTGATCATAGTCTGAGCAGTGCAATACCAATGGCCAAGTCTGTTGTTTCGTTCGCGGTGGAGAAAATAGGAAACCTGCTCATCGACGAGGTCAAATTCTTGAGGGGAGTGGAGGGCAAGGTCAAGGACCTGCACAGCGCGCTGAGGCAGGTCCAGGCCTTGCTGAGGGATGTGGATGCAAGACAAGAGCGCAAGGAAGCTGTGGAAGAATGTGTCGCACAACTCCGAGACTTTGCCTATGATGCTGAGGACGTCATCGAGAGATACTACCTCAAAGCGGCGCTGACGGAGGGACAAAACATCATCAAAGCGTATGCTTGCGTCATGGCGAAGTGCTCGTGCGTGCAGGTTCATGAGGCGGGGACAGAGATCGAGGGCTTAAAATCCAGAATTTCTGAAATTGGTGATAAGATGCAGAAATATGGCATACAGCCTCTGAATGAGAGCGAATGCGAAACCGCGAGAGCTTCGACGCCAGAACGGACTTATGCCCATTTCGAGGAGGAAGATTTTGTCGGGAGGGAAGATCGTATCAAGGTGTTGGTGAACGAGCTGTTGAAGGATGGAGAACGACAGAGAGTTATTTCCATTTGTGGAATGGGTGGTTTGGATAAAACCACTCTTGCTAAGAAAGTCTTTGCTCATGACAAAGTGAAGAAGCATTTCGATGGTTTTGCTTGGGCTTGCATATCTCAAGAGTACCGTGTGAGGGATATCTTGGAGGGAATTCTTGTTAAGTTGAACCCTGATCAAAGAGAAGGGGTTACGAAGATGAAAGATGACGAATTGTTTGAAACTTTATACATGACCCAAAAACAGAAGAGATGTATTGTGGTTCTTGACGATATTTGGACTGAACAGGCATGGGTTGGTCTTAGAAATGCATTCCCGACCAAGGACACGAGAAGCAAGCTATTGATAACAACCCGCAATAGAGAAGTAGCTCAGCATATCGATTCTCATTGTTTTCTCAATGAACCGCAGTGCTTATCACAAGAGGAGAGCTGGGTTCTGCTAAAGAAGAAGGTATTCCCTCAAACAAAAGGTAAGACTTCTCCAAAGTTATTAACCTAACATATAGTGACTTCAAAGGATTATATTACCTATTTGATTCTAATTTATGGTGCTTCGGTTATCATTGCAGGATCAGTTGTTGAAATTTCTTCTAATGGATCTGGAGTTGGTCAAGATATTGTTGCGGGCCAAGCTGTAGAAGATATCACAAAACAGTCAGAGACAGAGGGACAAATACCAGGTATTTCATTGCTTAGTTTGTCCTTTAAGAAACTTAAGCAATTTATAAATAGATAGTTACAATGGAGTTCAAATGATCGAAATATCGAGTATTAGGCACCATAATTTCAATATTTGGGAAATCAAATGCCCCTTTTGTTTCTTAATAGTTAACAATTATACCACTAAACCAAGATCCAAAACTTTGTTCATCCTTTCCTCTAGTGAGGTTAAATATTGAAGAGGCTTTTATAAGGCCAACATAATAAGCAATTTTGATAGGATTTATGAAATAATGTGAAGCCTAGCTATGTTCTTCTATAGGCTTCATCTCAAGTCCACTTTTTTTGCATTTGTGAATAGTTGGCTTAACCATAAAAGTAGGGATTGATAAGGAAAATCGTGAATCGTTATGTGGCACATGAAGATTTCATTAGAATTTGTGCAGGAGATTAGTAGCACATTCAAGTTACGAGAGATCACGCTCAAGTTATCCCTGCGCTGCTTTCATATTTCTTCATCAATTAGGTTTATTGTTGTTTTACATTTGCTTGAGTCACTTAATCCAGGCCACAGTTTGAACTTCTTGATTTTCCAGGCGTAGATGGAGGCATATATAGGAGCTTTGTTGTGGTCCCCATTTTTCCCCTTACAAAAGCATAAATGAACCACAAATTATGAAGAACTATAGCGTCTTACTTATACATCTAAACACACTTATTCGTCCTTGAAGTAATCTTTTTATTACAGTTGCATCTTCCTATGATTGTTGAGTTGCAATTTGTTGCCTGATATTGTGTAGTAATCACTGAAGACATGAAGATGTTAGCATATAAACTCCTTAAGAAGTGTGCAGGATTGCCCTTGGCTGTCATTATGCTTGGTGGACTTTTGGTACATAATGACTGGGAGACAGTTCACAGAAACATCAATTTGCATTTTAGTGATAAGAGTAATGTATCAAAAGTGTTAGCCTTAAGTTATGACAATTTACCATCGCATCTAAGGCCATGCTTCCTCTATTTGGGTAGTTTTCCTGAGGATGCAGAAATCTTTGCAACGGAAGTTCTTTACATGTGGATTGCTGAAGGTTTTGTGTTGCTAAAAGCAAACAACAGAGCAAGAGGAATTTCAGTGGAAGATGTAGCAAAGCAATATGTAATGGAGTTGGTTAACAGAGGAATGGTTCAAGTACGATTCGATTTAAGTGGAAAGATCAAAAGCTTCCACCTCCACGACCTAATGCGAGACTTATGCATCTCCAAGGCTCTAGATGAGAGTTTTCTAAGCATTCTTAACATTCAACAGGACAATGAGATGGAGAATTGTTCTGCTTCAATGGCAATAAAAGTCGAGTCAAGTTGCAAAATACGAAGGCTTTCTCTTAATAGAAATGTGATTCTTAGCTTAAAAGCATCAAGAAGGACTCTAGTCCACCTTCGAACTCTCATGTCCTTCGGAGATGTCAAATGGGAGTCGAAGCAATTTCAATCTATTTTTAAAGACTATAAGTTTCTCAGAGTTCTGAAACTAGAGAACCTTGATGTGATGAGAAGCTTACCTAAATCAGTGGGAGACCTAGTCCATTTAAGATTCTTAAGTTTAGCAGATAGTACGTTTAATGGCTTGCCGCAATCTATGGGGAACCTTGTATGTATGGAATTCTTGGACCTGCTTGGGGAGACATATGTTAGAGTTTCCATGCCAAATGTGTTGTGGAAGATGAGAAGGTTGAGGTATCTCCGTCTTCCTCACAAATTTGACATCAAGGAGAGATTTCATGGGGATCGGAAGAAGTTGCGGTTGGGCACTTTAAAGAATCTACGGACATTGAGAAACTTTAGTCCAAAGAAATGTGATGTGAACGATGTAGGCAAGCTTACCAATTTGCAAAAATTGAATGTCCTTGACGGGTATGATCCTATCGAGCTGGAGATATTTCCGCAACTTGCTGAATTCAAGTTGAAACATCTTCGATCCTCGTCTTTTTATTTCGTAAATTTTGAATGGACTGCAGGTGAATTTAGTAAAATATCAAACTATCCCTATTCTTGTAAGCTGTTCATTTTTGGAAATATAGAGAAGTTACTAGAACATAAAAGTCTACCCGAGCAATTGAGGAAGCTGGTCTTATTTGGTTCTCAACTCAAAGAAGATCCGATGCCAATATTGGAGAAATTGCCTCACTTGGTTTTTCTCATGCTGGGAGATTGGGCTTTCAAGGGAAAAGAAATGGTTTGCTCTACAGGAGGCTTTCCTCAACTCAAGCATTTATTTTTTTATTATTTGGAAAATTTGGAGGAGTGGAGGGCCGCTGAAGGAGCCTTGCCTCATCTTTCTCGATTAGGGATCTACTATTGTCCCAACTTGAGGGTGGTACCTTCACATGTCTCTACATATGACGGTTCGGACGAAATAATCAAGGAGATGAGGAAGTGCGACATTATTTGAGAGAGGATAATGAAGTGAGTGGCCAAGGGTGGCCCCAGTAGTCCGGCGAGAGAGGAGGGAGGGGCGCGTGAGCTTGTGGGTTGTCACTTGTCAGGGCGGTGGGCCCCCAGAAAAATTAGCAGATGTGGAAAATGAAAAATTGATGAATAACCGCAATGCTGCATATAATTGATGAGAGTAAATATCTGTAAGTGAAAATAGAGAGTATTATATTATGGCATTCCTTGACTAATTATTTTCCATGTCTTCTTTCCATCATAAATCATCATTCGTTTCATTCTCTCTCTCATCCTGAGGACTTCCAAATCAGTGGAGGGGTGGAATCTGTTGTTTCGCTCGCTGTCGAGAGAACTCAACAACTTTGCTTATGGAAGACTGCAAAATTCTCGCGAGTGCCGTGAGGAGGAGGATGAGGAGGAGGAGGAGGAGGAGCAAATTCGTTGCTTCTCCAAAAGAAGGCTGGATGGGGGAGGCATCTGAAGAAATAAGAGTCGTCGCTTGTCATGGCGTTGGAAGACAGTCATCGTTGGAAGCTGCTACATTGGAGAGGAGAGGAGAGGAGAGGAGATCCGATCATTTCCATAGTGCTGGTCAGATGTTTGACGAAATGCGGATGTGGAGTAGGAACTGCGGTATATCAATCTGAAATCGGCGTGTTGCTTTCGGCTTGTGCAATTGATTTCTTTGTATATATAGACAAACGATGACGAGAAATACAACAATGCATTTTGCATCTCCCAGTCTCCTGTATTTTTTGTTGTTATCAGTATCCCCGTCTCCTACATGCAAGTGTCACGAGCCGATCAATTGGGATCGTGACCTCGTGGTGACTCGGGCACTTTAGGATCGGATTGGATCGCCGAAGCACCTAAGCCAAGCCTTGCTCGATCGAACGCTCACTCGCTCGTATACCCGGATCCTAGAGAGAGAAAGAATCTAGAGAGAGGAGCTCTGGAAAGAAGATTGCTTTGTATTGCGGAAGTAGTGGATGCTTACAAATGAAGGAGGACACCCCTTCTTATAGTCGAGGGCCTCGGATTACAACCATAGATCTAGAATTTAACCGGCGGACGAGAACGCACCGTCTCATCTACCGACACTAATGGCGGCTACTAACCACCGACACTTATGACAACTACCAACTACTAGCTACCGACATAAATAAGGCTAGGGACTTCTAGAAGCTTTGGGGAGAAGGCCCGTTGGAAATCCGAGCGAACATAGGAAGTCGACCACGGACGAGTCACGGTCGTTCCTAGGGAACCTCTTGGATCGGCCTTCAATCAGCCCGTGACATTCTCCCCCACTCAATCAAGCGACGTCCTCGTCGCTCACAACTCAACGAGCAGCCTTCCTGGCTTTGGCACGGGCTCTCTTGTTTTGGTTTCGTTTGGTGCGGACGCTCACATATGAAGGATCGCAACCTTCTATGATGAACTCGGACTTGGCACGCGGCTCCATCTTTGGCTTGGACGGAGCATGCGGCGCGCACTCAACCTCGGGGAAGAGCACTTGGATTGGCATGGTGTGTGTTGGAGTAGGATCCAACTCTACCTTCGGCTTCACTTCAGCCAGCTTGTTTAGTCGCTTCTCGTACTTCAAGTTCTTGTCGAGGCCTCGGATTGACGCGATGGTCTTGTTGTCAACCACCCTTTGATCATGGGGATCATCGACGGGCATTTTGGATCGGGAACTATGATGCACTTGGTCCTCATGTCGATCATGGCTCCCACACTATCGAAGAATTGCATACCCAAAATGAGATCATAGTCGTCAAGCGGGATTACCTCGAAAGTCATCTTGCCTTTCCATCCGCCAATCCTGACATCCACATCGGGAGATGCTCCCACACCACAGAAGTCGCCCGAATTGATGGGCTTGTATGACCTAGCGGATGGCTCCACGTGAAGACCCAAGGCTTTTGCCGCCTCAGTCGACATGAACATGTTCGACGCTCCCGTGTCAACCAAAGCGTAAAGTGTTCGGCCGCACACTTCGACTTCTACGAAGAACATGTCCATGTTCGGCGTGATTCCTTCTTTGGACGGTGATCGCTCTCGGACGGAGTTGATTGTCTTCATGCCACCAAGTCGGATTTGACGCCTTTCTTCTCTAGGCTCCTCCTCCACCTCTTCAATGGCTAGGAGGGCGTTGATTCGACCCCTCTTTGGGCACTTTTGGGTCTAGAGTGGACCTTTGCAAATAAAGCAAGGAGAGGGCGGAGGTTGATCGAACTTACTCGCGTAGTCCGTCGGTGGTCTACCCCTTTGGAAGGACGGCTTAGAAGTTCCTTCTCCCCATGTTTTGGCTCGGCCGCCTTGATCAGGCGCGCCTCGAGGAGTGCTTCTCACTTCGTCTTTGCAAGGTCGATCCGACCTCCAATCTCTTGCTCGGTTGTTCTTTGGTTCAACCTTGGTGAGGTCGACGAGTGACTCGGCCATGCTTAGCGCACGCGCCAGGCTACTCACGTCCCGCCGCTTCAACTCAAGTTGTGCCCATGGCTTCAATCCATCCATGAACGCTCCGAAGGCCTCCTCTTCGCTTAGGTTGCGAATTTGGAGTTTGAGCTCCGTGAACTCCTTCACATACTCTCGGATCGCACCTCTTTGCTCGAGGCGATGGAGCATGCTACGGGCTTCTTGTTGAGTGAACTCGGGGAAGAAGTAGTCACGGAACTCTCCAACGAAGTCATCCCACGTGTTCATGGGATCGGCACCGCGTCTAACCTCATCGCACCTATTGCGCCACCAAAGCATTGCCGTATCAGTAAGGAACATCGAAGCGGTTCGTACCTTGATCGGCTTGTCTCGGATGTTGACGGTGCCAAAGTATTGCTCCATGCTCCAGACGAAGTTGTCCACCTCTTGGGCGGATCGGTTGCCTTTGAACTCCTTTGGTTTCGGCACCTCAATTTTGGGCATCGCTTGAGTAGACACCGCACCGTTGGTGATGCTAAGCTTGCATAGGGCGAGCTCGGTCTTGAGCTCTTGGATCTCCGCCTTCATGACTTCGACCTCTTCCCTACACGGGCTTACATCCTCGATCACTTGGACGCGCTCGTTCAAACCATCGATCGATGCTTCGAGAGCTTCATCCTTGTCGAACAACGGAGCCGTAGCTTGGTTGATGCCGGTCGTGAAGTCTTCACGGAGCGAGCCCTCAACCTCCATGATCCGGTCTCGCACGTCGTCAAGACCTTCCATGAGTTCGAGTACGGCACTCCGGACCTTCCCGATCTTCTCATCGAACGTAGCCGCAGCATCCATCGAGGTCTCCCTCTTCTTTGATTGGCCGCGGGTCTCTTTGACTTGCCCGGCCTCTCCAACTATAGCCGCTTCTTGGCTTGACATTCTTTCAAACAGTTGGCGCTCTTCAATCTCCGGAAACGGATCTCTCTTTAGCTCTGATACCACTTGTCACGGGTCGATCAATTGGGATCGTGACCGCGTGGTGACTCGGGCACTTTAGGATCGGATTGGATCGCCGAAGCACCTAAGCCAAGCCTTGCTCGATTGAATGCTCACTCGCTCGTATACCCGGATCCTAGAGAGAGAAAGAATCTAGAGAGAGGAGCTCTGGAAAGAAGATTGCTTTGTATTGTGGAAGTAGTGGATGCTTACAAATGAAGGAGGACACCCCTTCTTATAGTCGAGGGCCTCGGATTACAACCATAGATCTAGAATTTAACCGGCGGACGAGAACGCACCGTCTCATCTACCAACACTAATGGCGGCTACTAACCACCGACACTTATGACAACTACCAACTACTAGCTACCGACATAAATAAGGCTAGGGACTTCTAGAAGCTTTGGGGAGAAGGCCCATTGGAAATCCGAGCAAACACAGGAAGTTGACCACGGACGAGTCACGGTCGTTCCTAGGGAACCTCTTGGATCGGCCTTCAATCGGCCCGTGACACAAGGCTACAAGATATACTCTGGAGATTCTTTTACGTGTGGTTACATTACTCTTTCGCTTTGAACAATGGCGATGAAATTGCTGGATGTAGCGAGAAAGCATATGATTATTTGTCAATTGGGGACGTCTGGCAAATGTTCCTCTTCTCCTGCGACCAAGAACTCGCGGTATATATCATGGAGGTAAATATTATGAGAGGATTTTGGCTTTCTCTAATTGGAATTCTGTTCTTGCTTGACCAATTAAGTCAAAAAGATAATATTCGCTCCAGTATCAGTTCAAACCTTTGAAGGGTCTCATAAAATCTCTTCTGTTGAATTGCTGATCTATGTCCTCTTCAACTATTATGATTGTTTATCTTCTTCTAGAATCACAGACTGATGTTAAACTTGCACTTACCACATCTATGTGTCATTTGGCCCTTGCTGTGGCCCTACTGAGTTTGAACTTGGAAAGGTGTGCTCAATACAGAAACCTCGTGCTTTAAAAAGGGATTCATACTGTGTGGAAGGATACATCCACGTAAAAGCTGTAATGTGGAGCCTGAACAATTACATATGTTATCTTACGGAATGCAGGAGCATCCCAAGTGGCAAATGAAGAGTGGGTCTGTATATTTTCAATGGAAATGGATAATGACAAGTCAATGCACGAGGGTGTGAATTTGAATCTGTTTGCTGCATCTTCATTGTAACAGGTGAAGATAATGGATTTTCCAGTTGCCTTCTTCAGTTTCCACTCCTCAGGAAGCTTCGAATTATGATGAGCTCTCCATGAAACAGAGAGCTTGAACATTCTGAATAGTTGAAGGTACTTCATAATACACCTATAGTTTTCTTCAGTACGTAGCTACAAATGTGAGATAAATAGGTTTTCACTTCATTGTCTTGTACCAGGTTGAGCATTTCTTCCTGTTGCACATCTGGTAAATTGCCTTGACAATATTGTAGAGTGGTGAACACATTAAAAGATTTTGCGACGAAAGCTTTCATAATCAAAATCTTGGGCTCCATGACCTATAAGGCCAACTGTCTCCTGGCTGACAAGATTGAGGAAGCATCTGCGGTTGAGCTCATATTTTCTTGCGTTCGACAGTTGTGCAATATAATTAGGTTTTCCTTGTTTCGTAGTGTTTAGGATGGGAAGGGCTTGCGTACCCGCTGATTTACCATGTGCAGGGTCTAATAGATTGCAACTGATCAAGAAGAATCAAGTTTTTCAAAATGTGAAATTACTCCAGATAAACTCCATAATGTGCCAGATTATATCATATTGTGACAAACTAATTACTAGAGCAAGAGAGATTCTAAAGAGCAGAAGAAATCTTGCTTTGACCAAAGTATGGAAAATGGCAAGGAGAACAACCATCTCTCGTGCTATCAACTTATTTATCACAAAGTAACAAATAGAACTTTCAACAATGTTATTGTGTTTCAAAGACTATTGACGTCTGAGACGTTCATAGACCATGGAGGTTTCTCAGCACTCACTAGCGATAAGAACTCTGGAGGACCTCATGCGATATATCTTACCAGGCACACTTCCCTTCACAAGATTTATCTGTTGTTTTATTAAGACCAAAAAGTTGGTGTTGGCTCATGCTTCATAACTTTCTCTCAGTTTCAAAAGCTAAAGGCTAGGAAGTTGGCAAGAATCTGCGATAATACATGACAATTGGCTTAAATGGCAAAATGTCCAATGCTAACGTTGTATGACCCATTTTCTCGTTTAACTACCATATGCATATTGCACGTAACAAGATTGGTCTATTAGATGAAGAAAGTTCACGAGTTATAGAACTACTTTTCTTGTTCTTCGGATGTCTTGAGGACATGATCTTTTATGATTGATTCTCTTGTGAATCGCCATTATATCCCCACATGAACATTAAGTACCCATCGGAACCGAAAGATCCACTTCAATATATACTCATGCTGAGAGGAATAGAGAACTGATATCGAGCTTTATTCATGCAAAAACAAACGTCTCTTCAAGGCCTTGCTTAGCATGCGGAAGTCAAGAAAGGACAGCAAGTTATCGAAGTTCCTGGACGAGAGCTAAGAAGAACAGGGGATGAAAGAAAACGGATAGGCCCATATCACGGTTTCTTTGCACCGCAAGTATGACCTATGCTGTATTTGTTATGGTAGCTTAAGCTAGCTTTAAGATTTTGAGAATAATTTAATGCAATAAGAAACAGAACGAAAAGAAAGTCCTGATAAAATTACATAATTTCTACAAGGAATTCCTTCGGAAGATGGTTGCCGCTCTATACTCTACAGTTCCCTCTTGCCTGATATTCCAAACAGAGAAGGTAAAGATTGAAGAATGTTTAGAAAGCTGAGATACTATTTCCTCCTGGTAATTAAATAATGATAGGCTCACAAGTCACAATTCACAAGACACAGCTAAAACTGGGCAACCTGGAAGGAACCAATAAAATTGCTTAAGCAGCTATTTATCACAATCACAGGCTGCTTTTCCCTCAGTTTGACTGAGGAGCTCCTGTTACATGATCTGCATGCTAAGACACAGCTAAAACTGGGCAACCTTCATATGTTGTCTAACTAAGTATCCAAACTGAGCATCTTTCTCGATAGGAATCGAACGAGCATTGTGTACAAACAAACGGTCTATGATGCAACTTTGTCCTGCCATATAAATATTTGAAGACATGAGAACACACACAAAATGCTTCCTCAGCTGAACTACTTCTTCACCATGCTTTCACTTGTCTTAAATTTAACTAATATCTCAGATTGACAAGGGTGGCCTCTTTCCATTTCGATATAGAAACATAGTGTACCTCAATATGTTGAATATCGCTGCAAATACATTGATTATGTCGTATAACTAAAATGGTTTCAGATCGACACTGCAAATGGACTTGGCACTAAAACACTCCCCATAAATACAAGAGCTCGACTGTACGAACTTCATATGTTATAGGCACGGGATTTTTGAGCACACCATTCAGATTCTTGATAGTAATCAATAAGGTCGATTGAGCAATGATGTCACGCCCCGAACCCCGAGCGCGTACCCATCCCTCTCTAGTCGATAAACAAATTTTTTGTGACTTCCCAGGACTAGTCGCCGACCCTTTTTCTTTATTGCACATGCGGAAGCGAAAAAGAATCCCCTGACAGTAACCATCTCGAGATAGAAAAGCAGAACAACAAGTTTACAACCAAACATGCCTTTAAAAACATATGCTGAGTCAAGTACAAGAGTCTATGGTCAAAAGACTACAAAAGGCTGTTCTCCAAAAAGAAGCGGTCCCATCCGACCTATGCTTCAAATCACCTCCTCTTTGCTCCAGGTCCTCCACTCGATGACCCTGAAAGTGGTTATACAATAACCAGTGAGACAATGTCTCAACAAATCTAAGCTCTAAACTGCGACTAGGAGGGAAAAACACTAAGAAGCATTCTAAGCACGCAATCACACAATCAAGGAGACTTACCTTGTCTCAGTTCCATCCTGCATGTCAGCATAGATCATATCACAAATCAGAGCATCACTCAAGCTCAATTAATTGGAACACAATACTCAAATTAACATGCGTTCCTAGTTTTGATCTCGGCATATAGCACGGCGTACTCTCTGTTTGGTGGTCTTCTGGCATTGCCAGGCATCGTCTCACCCCATTGAGCACGGCACGTCACTACGTCAACGGCTTTCCCGAAGGAGCATAGGGTCAGAATCTCTCATGCGACCGCTTCCTTTAACAAGGGGTATTCCAAATAGGGATAACGTCCAGCTCAACAGCCCGGGACGATTTTTCATTGTCATCACACGATCACTCAAATATGGCCCAGGGCACCATGCATTGCACTCAAATGCTCCAATTAAAATAGTGAACCTGGCCTTTTTTTTCGTATTAGAAATCCGCATGAAAATAGTCGTGTGTGGGTACACGGTCAACTCAACCCAGAAAAATTGACATTCTTCCTTTCTAAAATCCCACTATTTTATATAGTATATAAAACCATTTTCAGTGTTAAAATCCGACACCCGGGGATTTCTGAGTAAATATTGAAAATTCACAATTTTTGGAATTAAATACTAAAAATCCAATAATCACTCAATTTGCATAATTTAACACTCAATTGCAGAAATTAACCACACCATTGCAATCAGCACGAAATTCCGATCACCGGCCATCCCGGCCTAATTTCCGGAAAAATAAATAATAATTAATTAATTTCTAAAATTAATTAATTAATTCAATTTAATTTCGAAAAATACTAACCTAGGCCAAATTTATTAAATTAAATATCAATACGGACCCGGAAAATTCCCGAACCCTTCTAGATAAATAACACAATTTAAATAGGCCTTAGCTAAACCATTCTAAC
Organism: Eucalyptus cloeziana; assembly: GCA_014182715.1. Lineage (NCBI taxonomy): Eukaryota > Viridiplantae > Streptophyta > Magnoliopsida > Myrtales > Myrtaceae > Eucalyptus > Eucalyptus cloeziana. Next base: position 6,672,765 of record CM024638.1, read on the forward strand.
CACCTAACATGCTCAATTAAATAATTAAAATACTAATTTAATCTAATTAACCACCTAATTCCTAATTAAATAAATCTAAACACCACTTAGCATCAAAGCCTACTAAGAAGAGTTTAAAGAATAAACTCACTAGTGTATCGCGAAAACCGGTTCACCGCGACGACGACGCGACGGCGACCGAAATCTTAATTTTCGGCGGCGTCAGCGGACACTCGGGCCGAGCCTAAAACGGCCTCACGAATCTCAGCCCAAATGAAATTTGTTTTTGCGTCGGACTGGGCTTGCTACAAACGCTAGGCTTGGGCCGAAACCTAGGCTTTTGATGGACTTCAAAATTACTGGGCTTCGACCAAGATGGGCTGAATTCACTTGGGCTTGCGGGCTTTAATGGAGCTGTTGAACTGGGCTGACTTCTTATGGGCTGAGCTGTAATTTACGTGGGCTTGTCTTCGGTGAAAATGGGCCCACGTGCAAGTGGGCTGCTGCTGGAGATGGGCTCGGTTTTGCTGGACCGAATGTGCGGGTCTGCTGGCGACGGAACAAATCGTGGAGAGGAGCTGAGCTTCGCTGATTCACGAGCTGAAGAAAAACGAGCAAGTTGGGCTGTAGACGCTGGAATCCGCAGACTTTGGCTTCGCTGACGTGGAAATTGAGGGCGAAGGGAGAGAGATCTTCGGATGACTCGTGTGCGGCAGCAAGGAGGGCCGCCTGGTGGAGAAGCTTCACTGGGCTAAAGCTAGATTTTGGGTCGAGGAAGGGAAGGCGCGGACGCTGCTGAAGACAAAGCACGTGGAGAAGGGGGCATCCGCTGGCAGCTTCGGTCAGATTGGGGTCAACTTTGCTGGGGGGTTTTTATCTTTGTTTGACCAAGGAGATTGGGAACATGGACGTGTGGCATGGGGGTTCGATGGAGATGGCCTGTACAATGAAGATGGAGAGAAACGATGGAGTGGGTTGGTGGGGTGGCTTCAGAGGGCGGTCAAGCATCACCAAAATGAAAAAAAGAATAACAAGAAGGGGATTGGGGAAGCGGACGCTTGAGAAGATGGAGGCCAGCTTGAATTTGGCGTGCCGAAGAAGTCTTGGAGGAAGAAGTCAAAAAGAGATATCCATTACATTTAAGGCTTAGTCCCCTATTTGGCTCGCATAAATATCCAATGTTTCCCCCTATTACTTTCTTGTTTAATTTCCACCAAGAATCCAATTTGTTGCCAAAATTCAGCCCTCAAACCCTAAATTCGAATTTCACTTAGTTTAGCTTCAGTGTCTTCATGAAATTTCCCAAATTGAGGTCGAATTTCGATGAAGAAAAATCCCGAACAATTTGCTGTAAGTCCCTGACACTCAAAGGTTTGGCTCGGAAGTCAAAACTCGCTTAAATTCGGCCCGTACAAATTGCCATCTATTTTCCGTGACGTCCGAATCGGATTTCCGTAAAAATTTCGGAATCTCTCAAAATTTCTCAAAGGATGAGTCGACGTCCCTAATATAGCTCGTGACACCACCGAACTTTCAATTTCTGAAATCGGGTTCAAATAAGCTGTTAATTTCAATCCGGCGAGCTTTTAGCGTGACCTAGTTTACCGGGTAGCTTTTAGAAATTTTTGGTGCAATTGACCTGTGATCGATTTATCTCGAGTCACATAGTACATCTTCGACACATTGGCGACTCTCGGTTGTCGTGAAAATCTCGAGGTTTCAAATACGAACACCGGGTACCAAAATGATAGAAAAATCGGTCTAGTGCCGATCGACGAGTATTTTGCAATCATGTGGTATCACCCACACTCTGATCACATATCTCAGTCAAATCGACCTATCTCCGATCTCCGATCGATTTCGACAGTGCCGTAATGAACTCGGCAGATGGACACGGTCGAGCAGTCGATTCCTGGTTGAATTCTCAAGTCCATTGCATTTAGATTCCTTAATTGATTCCCCCAGATAGACCAGTTATCTCGTGAGTGGTCAACTCAGAGAATAGCACTATAGACGCGTCGACGAAAAGCCCGATTTATTTAATCGAAAACTAATTTAAAAATTCAGGCTGTCACAAATGACCATTGTTCAAAATCCAAGATCAAAGCTGGGACCCTTGGCCTTCACTTTCAATTGATCCCTATCTCCTTCAGGGGTCTTCAATTCATCATTAGCATCGCCACAAGAACTGCATGAAAGAGATGCTTTGGAAGCAAGGCTTGTTGTCACAACATTTGGGGTCAGCTTGCTTGGGAGAAGGTGGGAAGCGATAATTGGACCAGATGTGTATGCTAGTCATACAGAGCTCAGTGCAATTGAGAATGTCCACTAAGTAAATGCAGAACTAGACTTTGGTTTCCCACAAGCAGTTGCTACCTGCAGCTAATTTGTTTCTGCTTGTATAGTAGTTTGCACCAAAAGTTTCAACAAACATCGAAACTCATGAAGTTCTAATGGAGTTTCAAGATGCTTATTGTCATTTGTCACAACCTTGCCACCAATGGCTCAAAAATGGAGCCCAAAGTATTGATTACCCTAAATTTAACAGGACAAGTAGCCGTGGAATAGGTGGGAGTTGCCAATTTGAAAGCCCTTCCGTAGAGTGAAATTTATTGAAATCAGAGGATGATTCTGATGAAATTCTACAATGTAGTCAAGGAAACATAAACTATGAGAAAACTAACATTAAAATTTGAAAGAACGCTGAATTGAAAGAAATCACGGCTAAACCTACCTTTTCCGACTTCATGAGACCAGGTAACTTTTCGTAGCCAACGTTGTCAGCTAGATTTCCGATGCCTCATACTACACTGAAGGTAGTCTAGCAGCTGGCACTCTTTGTTTTTGAGCAACATCAGAAGAATTATCTGAATGCTGAAGCTCCTCTGTCAGTGAAGCAAAACTTACCTTCCTCTCATATGACTATCTGCAGCGGCAACTTGATTTAATGGTTTTCGGAGGACATAATATTTGATAGCCTGCATCGATTGGATTACAAGAGCTCATTTGCAAGCTACAGTAAGTAACACAATGTAGGGTCCTCCAATAAACACGGGAGTTAATTCCATTGAGTCTTGCCTGATAGATGATTTGGCCTCCGCGTGGTTAAATCGTCGCTAAATGCTGTTGCCCGACTGTGATCATTGATGTTCCTCCTACTGGGAAAGAACAATGGAAGTCATTGTTGATTGACTCATAGCTGTTGGGTTGCGACAATCGTCAACAAATCTCATCATATAGTTCGATGACATATCATAAAAGTCTGATAAAAATTCCCAACCACCCAAAATGTTCCAAATTCATGACTTTTTATGTCGTGTTCATTCCATTATTTTCTCAAATGACTTGCTTTTTCTTGTCTCTCTTCAAGTAGGCGCTTCTGCTCCAAAGCACACGTTTCGTTTCCATCTCTACCATGAAATATTGTTCGAACTTCAAGATGACAATGTTAATAAAAAGTTGACAAATGCAAAGATTTTGCCACCTCACTTTTAATTGCGTTTACAGGATCTTTGGCAAAACCTCACTTTCATTGGATTTGCATGGACAGCTAGAGTCGGCCTATTGTTAGATTAAATGTCATTTGGTAGGTGAATTGAATGTGTAAGCCCCGCATCACCCGATTTCCTAAAAAAGTCCAATGTCTCCTGTACAAATTGATTATATCCAAAAAAGAAAAAAAATATCACGTTATTGACAACTAAATTAAGCACAACTATCCATTGATGATGCCATTTTACATAATTGGTACTAAATAAATTTTCAGATGAATGCAAATTGAGTTGGGAATTTGACTGAATCCCACATTTTAAATGTGATAGATCTACACTGTGTAGGCTAATGAATGAGATCAAGCCCATCCTTGAGTTCAAATCAAGCCTGACAAATTTGGGTGAAGAATTAAACTGAATTCACCAGTGAGCAAGTTAGGTGGGACTCCCAACAAGTTTGATGGCAATGCCATTATCATTTACCAGCTCATCACATGATTTTAATGTAGGCAAAATGCAAGTTAGTCTTTTACTTTAAGTGAACGAAGTCTTTTCTATTTTTCAACTTTTTCCCTATACTAATTTAGTGTGGCTCAAATGATAAAAAAGACTCGAGCTAATGGCACCAGACATCTTATGCATGTTGGCTACGTAGAGGATCGACTTCTAAGTAGTACCAAATGCCACACTGACACGGCATGTTAATGCTTTTGATGGACGAGAGTGAATGAAAATGACAGTATTTCCCACTCATAAGCAAGTATTACACTTGATCTTTGCAAAAGAATAACTTGAAAAACCCCTTCCCACGTGTCATGTCAAGTATAAATATCGGGAGATGAGAAAAGTAGTAAGCAGAATGAACGGGAGCGGAGATTGGATTGGTGAGAATCTACCTTTATGCTATATATGTAAAACCTTAGATTATTAGATGGAAGAAAATGCTCATACATGACAGGGTTATGGGCAAAATAGCGATTAAGAATTATTGGGATATTATTGTTATCGGACGTCTCACTTTTGTGGTGTTCAGTTTGGGTGAGCGTTGCTTTCAGTACTTAATCCCGAAAAACTCAGCGCCTTGCGTGTCCTTGTTAGTATGGTGCAGCCTTCATCATAACCTAATTATTGCTCTCCCCAATAGAGACACTCAAACAACCTTGTGACAGAAGCAAAAGGCACAAATCACTCTGACACTTGGTGGTGACCCATTTCTGCAAGATGATTTTTCTACTCTCTCTCCCCCTCTCTCAATATCTAAGGTGAAGATCACTAATTTTGGTTATGGCCTTTTGGATATCTTTCTTTGCTTTTCCTTATCAGAGAATGTTAGGGAGCTGAAAGGAGGCTTGGGACTGTGTTGCAGTAGATAAAAAGGAGGTAATGTCAGCTTCATATTCGTCGCATATGCTTTTTGCTCTCCTGCTGAGATTTTTTATCTGGTTCTTTTTTGACCTGCGGTTTGGCAATGCTCTATGTGATCCGTGAATTGACAAAACAAGAAGAAATGCTTCCGTTGGCAATAATTGTTGTCGTCGGCACGTGGAGAACTCTGGGCATGCAATATTTCAGTATTTTAGCCTCGGCTTTGTTGGAAGGAAATGGTTGAGATAAGAATTGGGAAAGAACGTCAAGAAGAAGAAAATACGTTGTAGAAATGGATAATGATAGTCAGTGCCCAAGGGTGTGAAGTTGAATCTAATTGCTTCATCTTCATTATAACAGGTGAAAATACTCTAAACTTTGGGACGATGGATGCTTGCCACTTACCTCCTTCATTTTCCTCCCCTCAAGGAGCTTCGCATTATGACGAGCTCTCCATGAAAGACAGTTTGATCTTTTCAGATAGCCTAAAGGTACATAATTTCTAGTTACTTTTTCTTGGTTTACCTTAAAATTCAATTGATGTTCCTCCATTTTTTTCGCCTATTAGCTCATCAAATTCCTCATGATCTAGTTTACATCATGTTCAAATTTCAGGGTGAAAGGGTTTGGATTTGTCTTGCATGCTAATCATAAGCTTTTCTCTAATCAGGACTTGAAGGATCTTAGGAAGCAATTATACTTAGCAGCTGAATATTTTGAATTATCTTACAATGGACAAGATCATAAACAAATGTGAGATGCATAGGTTTTCAATTGATCATAGTGTACTGGCTTGAGCATTTATATATGTTGCGCATCTCTTTGTTGGCCTTGTCAATACTGTAGAGTGGTGAACACGCTCAGAGATTATGCAACTAAAGCTTTCATCAACACTGTGGATCACTTGGGCTCCAGGACTTATAAGGTCAATTGTCTCCTGGATGAAAAGATGGGGGAAGCTTCTGCAATTGAGCTTAGATTCTCTTGTGTTCAACAGGTGTGCTATATAATTAGGTTTTCCTTGTATTATAGCATTAAGAATGAGAAGGGCTTGCATACCCTAAGATCTACCATGTGCAGGGTCTAATAAATTGCAACTTGCCAAGAAGAATTAAGTTCTTGATACCGTAAAATTACTCCAAATAAACTACATGACTTGCCGGATTATATTACATCGTAACAAACTAATTGGCAGAGCAAAATATATTCTAAATAGCATGATATATCTTGCTTCAACAATAATATGGAAAATGGCATAAAGAACAACTATCTCTCGTACTGTTGACTCATTTATCATAGATAACGAATATAATCTCCAACCCTATTTTTGTGTTTTAGAGACGACAAATGTGTGAGATGTTCATAGACCAGGGAGGCCTATCTCAACAGTCGCTAGCAATAAGAACTCCGAAGCACCACATGCGATATATCCTACCAGGCATGCTTCCCTTCACAAGATTTGTCATTGGTTTATTAAGACCAAAATATCGAAGTTGGTTCATGATTAAGAACTTTCCTTCAGTTTCAAAAGCTAAAGACGGCGGAGACGACAAAAATCTGCGATATTGCGTGACAAATGAAGTAAATGGCGAAATATCAGCAGGTGAACATTGTATGACTTTTTTTCTGGTTTAGACACCACTATGCACATTTGACGGAATCAGATGTAAAAAGTTCATGAATCATAGAAGTAGCTGTTCTCTCGCTCATCATTTGCAAGTGTCCACCTTATTCCATCAAAAAGCGGAATATCAAATGCTACGACTGACGTACTAATAACTTTTCTTTTTTTCTTTCCAAAGAAGTATATCCGAGAAATATAGAGACTTCTGCATCAATCGTCAGGTAACTTTTGACATAATTTGTGTTAATCATCCTAGCTCCAGAAAGACCTGATGCTGACAATGGAACCCTGATGCAGGAGACGGCATTTGGCAACCCAATTTCCACAATCCTCCCGAACGGGCCCCTTTTCATTCGCAAGTACCTTGTCCAACAAAAAAGCAGGTCGGTACACTTGACTTGAATACTCCAAATTGGAGGTAAGAGCATTAGGAGCGCCCAGACAATGCCTGCGGTTTGTCAATTATATTGTGTTCACTTGAGTGTTACAAATTTGAAAAATTAATCATTTAAGTGTCGATTCCGATTTACCTTGCAAAAAAATTTGACATGAATACCGGTCATTTGATATGATTTCGTCGACGCTAACATAAGAATTTTTAAAATATTTTATTATTATTATTATTTTATTTTTTTTTTTTTCTTTTTTTAATTTTGGGCAAATAAGAGTCACCGCTGCAAAGGCCCTAGGCAAGGTCGTTGAGGCCTCATTCACCCTTGCGCTAGCGAAGAGGCTAGGCAAGGTCTCGCCGAGGGCTTTCGTGGCCAGATGTTGGGAGGTGAAGGCCGCCCTCGCCCGTCATGAAGGCCTTCATGGTGAGAACCGCCGCCCTAGGTGAGGGCCCTAGGCATCATGTCCTCGGCTACTAATGACGTTGCCTAGAGGTGGTGGGGCTCTCTTGCGGCCTTGCCCAAGACTTCACAACCAAGGTCAAGGGTTTCACAGCTAATGAGGGTGTCGTGACCCTCGTGGCAAAAAAATAAATAAAAAAAAAATAAAAATAAAAATTCAAAATCAAAAAATAAAAAACAATTTAAAAAATTCTAGAAAAATAACTTTAAATAAATAAATTTTTAGAATGATTTTCTATAATTGATATTCAAGTAATTGATTCATATATCACATAGTCAGACAAGCTACTAATGCGAGCCACACTTTTTCTAACCAGAACAACGCACCTTCCCATTTCTATTTCAACTCACACGTTCAAGTTCTCTGGCCGATAAATCTACATCTCCAAACCCTTCTAACGTCAAAAAACGAGTAAGCATCAATGAAATTAAGTGCAGCTTAGCTATTAAGCTTTATTTTTTGTTGGACATGTCTGGCGGACATGACCTCTCATGGCCGAGTCTCTTATATGCCCATATGAATATCCAGTACCCATCGGAACCCCGAAGATCCACTTCAATGTCTACTCATGTTGAGAGGAACAGAAGAATTGATACCGAGCTGTATTCCAGCAAAAACAAAAGTCTCTTCAAGGCCTTACTTAGCATGCGGAAGTCAAGAAAAGACAGCAAGTTGTACAAGTTCCTGGACGAGAACTAAGAAGAACAGGGGATAAAGGAAACCGGAAACCCCCACATATGAGTTTCTGTGCATCAAAAGCGTACCTCAATATATTGAAGATCCCTGGAAATACATTGATTATGTCATATAACTAAAAACGTTTCAGATCAGACAGCTGCAAATGAATTTGGCACTAGAATGCTCCACATAAAAACAGGAGCTTGACTGTACAGATTTCATGTGTGACAGGCAGAATTCTTGCGCACTCCATCCAGATGCTTGACAGTAGCAATATTGTTGATTGAGCAATGGATATGGTTCAAAATCCAAGATCAAAACTGGGACACTCAGCCTTCACTTTCAATGGATCCCTATCTCCTTCAGGGTCCATTCTTTTATCACTAGCATTGCTGTGAGAACCATGTGAAAGCGATGCTTCAGAAACAAGATTGTTGCTGCAGCACTTGGAGTCAGCTTGCCCACGAGAAGGCTGCAAACGATAATTGCAGCAGATGTACATGCTAGTCATACAAAGCTCAGTGAAATTGAGAATGTCCTCAAGGTAAATAAAGAACTAGATTTTGGACTGGGATGCATTAGAGAATTCAAGCAGGTCCCCATGCATCTAGTTGGAACATTCCCTGCAAGCAGTTGCTACCTGCTGCTAATGTAATTCAGCTTGTCCATTAGTTTGCACAAAAGAGTTACATCAAACATCAAAACTCAATTAAGTTCTGATGGAATTTCCAGATGCTTAGATTCACAATCTTGCCACAGACGGGTCAAAATAGAGCTGAAAGAATCAATTACTGAAAATAGAGCAGGACAAGTAGCTGTGAAATACCTGTGAGTTGCCAATTGCAAAGTCGCCCATCAAGTAAGATTTATTGAATTCAGAGGCTAATTCTGATGATATTTTACAATGTCAGATGACGAAACATATATTGCAACAAAGCTAACACTAAAAATAAAAGAATGCTGAAGTGAGTGAGATTGCACTTAACCAACCTTTAGACTTCATTAGACCAGGTAACTTTTCATTGTTGGTAGTATCAGTCAGATTTCCAGTGTCCACGTTCTCTACTGAAGCTAGCTCAGCAGCTAATGCTCTTTGTCTTTGAGCTCCAACACAAAACTTATCTGGATCCTGAAGCTCCTTCGTTAGGGAAGAAAAAGTTGCCTTCCTTTCATATGAATTTTCAGCAATGGCAACTTGATCTAATGGCTTTCGGAGTACGGATAGTATTTGACAGGCTGCATCGATTTGATTACAAGAGATCATTTGCAAGCTGTAGTAACACACATAGGTTCCTCCAATAAACATGAGAATCAACTTTCAAAGAAATGCAAAATGAAGTGAGTGATGCATCAAAATCAATAAAACCAATCCCAAGCTTAATTGATGACATTCTCTTTCTAGAGCAGGTCCAAGAAACAATCTATCGATTTTGCAGGCTTTATGAAGCTTACTGTAAATTACTTGACGCACCTGAATAAGATAAAATTATTTTCATTGTGCCTAAATCTAACTACACATGTGAAAGATAGTAACATCGAAAGGCAGAAGATAATTCTAATACAGAGAAATTTCTCCATAGAGTAATCACCATCACGTAGAGGCTTGGTCTCGGAAACTCTCCTGATGCAATCTGTGCTTTTCATACCAGATATTCTACTGTTTGAATCCAAATCTCTCGCTGGATGAACCTTCCCGAAGTTTTGTCTCCATGTTTATGCCAGGGTACTGTAATATCCAAAGGTCAAGCATTAGGCATCAAATAATTGAGGCACATAGAATTAATATCTATGAAAGAAAGAATTAGATGTTCAAATTCTGAATCATCTTGAGGTGACCATATCAGGTGTACAATCCTCCTCATATACGTGCCCCTACTTGGTTAGGGAGGTAGCAACTTTCTTTTAACATGTTCTTTCAACATATCCATTTCCAATTGTATCTTAACACCCACAGATCCACTTAAATAACCTCCTCAGTACTTCACTAGGACATAGCTAGTCAAACAGGATGCATCAAGGAAAACCACATCTACAATGAAGTTATTGAAACATCTAAATAGCATTGGATGAATCAATAATGCTGCAAACCTCCCAGGATTGATTGATCAACTTTAGCACCATCCACCTCCCCATGGCCTGTCCTCATTTCTCCGGCAGCGCGACATGGTTCACAATCATTCAAACCTATTGGCCCCTTTTCTTGTACCACATGCTCCCCAATATCAACCGAGTGAGAATCGAATACCAGAGATTTTCCAGTTCCCAACACTTCGTCTCTCCTAAGAAATTTATTCACCAAGATTTTCCTACTAGCATCATACAGTGTGACCTGAATGATCCAAGGGGAAGAAAACAATTAGCGGAAAAGTGATTCCAGGACCTAAAAAAGGCCTTTGAACTTTTTGGGTAATGAAATGCACTTGAATTAGTGTGATACTTGGGGCACATAATGAACCACTATCCAAAAAACAGAAGTGATTCATGTTGGATCAGCAAACAAAGTGGCCAGCCCAGTTTAATGGAAAAACAGTGGCTTAATGAAAACATCCGTGAAAGTGCCTCGAAATGACCTGCCTCCCTAGGGATCCACGAACTTCAAGCTGCAGAAAACCATCATGGTATTTCTTGGCCTTTTGAGTTACTTGTGTTGTGTACAAAACCTGCCATTCTACATGACAGGAAAATGTCAATCTCCAAGAAGGACATGGTCAGAATAATACAAAACAGCAGGAGCACATAGCCCACAAAATAACATTCACATGCTCATGGGTGTCAAAAATGGCTGAAGGACAATAGTGGACCTGTTATTGATTTCATTATTTCAGTAACCTCAAGCTAAAAGGAGGTGGTAAATACAAAGTAATAGCAAGACCATAACTGGCTACTTAATGAAAACTTTATTAGAAAATCTATCGGGAAGTAGAACAAGCAACCAGCTTGTTAATGAAAACTTCAATAGAAAATGTAAAAGCCATGAAGGAATACACTGAGGAATCCATGTAACTTAGCCCATATGCCCTCCTCTTTTGCATGGGGTTCTCTTAAATGGGACTCATTTTTCAATACCTAGAGCATGGTGCTAGAGCTAGGAAAATATGAAGAACATAACCTGACAAGGTAAACTGTGGATTTTCCAAGTGAAAGGACAACCTTAGACCACCTCTGAAACACAAAGCCGGAACCTTTATACATAGTTTTCAATTTGATGAATCTTCTATCTACTGTACATTTTTTAACTCAAGTGCTATATCTGTCATATGTGAGGAATTTTGAAATCCATCTCATTAAGCAGTATACAGTTTTGCCTATGACAAGTGCCAAAGTTTCCTAACGGGCAACTTTGATTTCACCAAGGAAAAAAATGTGAGTTCATAATCACATAAGAACGTGCAACAAATGTAGAGACAAGGCAACTAGCAAACACTCTTAGCAAGCTGAATATGCATCCAAGCAAAATCTGACCTGTTACGCCCAATTTTCCAGCATCTAATATACTCCCCTTTGCCCCCTTCTGATGCATCTGGCCATTTTTTTCTTCTGAAAGAGTACTAATGAATACATGTTTCAGTGCATCACAATCAAAATCAGGTAATTATTGTAGATCATGCAAAACATGAAGAGAAGGGAATCTCGCTCCTTAACAGAAAAGGAGAAGGTGATATAAATAACAGAGATGATTTTCAATTGTGATCTCTCTATATTTGGTCAATGAAGAAAGTGTAACTACATATAAAAACAATGAACTGACTCTTGGCATCTGCAAGTTACAGAATTTGTGGAAATCATCCCACAGTCAAAAACATCCCATGAATTTGTGTCTGTAAAGCTCCGAATCACATTGTGTTAAAATATCAGTTTGGTGAGTACGGAGCATCCCCTAGTTACATAAATTTGCAGAGCAGCTGAATGATAGGATTGATGGGAATATAAACAATCAGGGAGAAAATGTTGACAATCAATTGACAGTTCAAGACTTTAGGAGAGGAGGCAAGGCAAATTACCTCCAAAGAAAGAATCAACAGGAAAAAAACAGCTATATATATAACACCAGCTAACAAATCAAATTCTATTCCAGGGTACCTTTTACAGCAGATTTAACAGTAGTAACATTACGCTGCTGCTTTTGCATATATAATTTGTGAAGAGAACTCAAGCTGTTTCCACTTGCATTTAGATTTAGTTCCCTCAAAGATTCATGGTTTGCTTCATGATTGCCAACTTCAACCAGATGACCAGGAAATTCCATCATCTCCCCAGGGCTTACTTCTTCAGCTTTGTTCAGGAACCTACTATCTAGAAGTTTCCAGCTCGTATCATACAAGAAAACCTGGTAAAGGCCCCAAAAAGGTTTCAATGATCTGAGCCATGTTTATCCTGATAAAAAAATTTCACTAATCTGTAGAGAAAGGTATACACCATGAAGAAGAAAACTAACTAATTAAGGAAGGAAGACCTGAAATATAATTCAGCAACAAGACAGCTGGTATTATCTAAGGTTAATGATCAGTAGAGATGTAGACTGTAGAGCTTGACCTGCCGAGTGATAGATCCACTGCTTGTACAACGCAAGAAGCCATCATGATATTTCTTCGACTTTTGAGTTAATTGTGTTGTATACAAGACATGCCAATCTATATCAAAAGGAATATCACGTCAACCGCAGTGCTAAGACAACAATAACAAACTTATGAATGTAACTACATAGAGAATATAGAGAGCAATTTTCTGAGGGAAAGTCTGGAGATATGCTAGGAAGCTCCAATGTTCTTCAAGAGAAGCAATTTAAATATGTGAACATAATACCGCTGTGACTGAGAAGATTTGATTAACAAAGCATCAAATTTGAGTAAATATTTTTTGAATGGATTGTTATACACCAAGAGAAAATTAAGAACAGATTCACAATTCGGGAGATACATCAAGAGAAAGACACGGCCTGGCATGGGCATAGATGAGTCAGTAAAAGTCCAAACTCACCTGTCGTACTTGATGTCCTTGAGTTCGGACTCGCCTGCAATATGCCATACTTGTTCATTTCATTCTTCTTGAATTCTGAAAATCAAAAGAGCAAAAGAACACGCATGCTAAGTTTTGTACCCAGCATTTACTTGCAATTAAGAGAGAATTAGATTATGTAGAAATTCATTGCCAACCTCTTATAATCTTCTGCGATGGGCTTAGGCTGATCGTCTGCTGTTTATGCTTCTCCACTATGGTCTTCTCATCTCCTTGAAAGAAAGCCAAGTCAATTATACGATAATACAGGTAGATGATGGGCACAAATTTGCAAACGTACAAGCAAGAGTCATCGATTTTCAAACCAATGGAGACACCAGCATTTAGAAAGACAAACACGTAAGAACAGACTATACCGGAACAATCAGATACGTTGACAAACTTGTTTCTGTGAAGCAGATTCGTTCGCTTAGGAACTTTATTTTCTCGGCTGCGAGCATAAGTATCATCAAGAGGCTTTTGCCCTCCTTCAGGCTCTCCAACATCAACCAAATAGGCATTGAACGTCAGCGTCTCACCGGAGCAAACAACTTCGTCATTCTTCAAGATCCTGCATTCCAACAGTTGGTCGCTGTCGTCATACAGCATTACCTGTCGAAAAATCCGATCATCAATCGCGGCATGGCCTAATCCACTCAGAACAAGCTCAATCGCAGGGAGCACAACGACCAAAACCACAGAACAGAACAATCCGCGAGGACGGTGAAAATCGAAATCCTTAGCAGCATCGAGCCGTTGCTATCTAGCCTGATCGAGCGAGCTGAATTCAGGGAATCGATCGCCACTGCAGTGTCGACATGGACTACTAGCCGATCAAAACCGAATCATGTCCCAGCCCAATCGAAGGTAACCAAATTCGCCGATCGAGTTGAGCTGGACATCAATGGCGGAGATGAGTAGGGAGTGAGAGAGAGAGGGAAGGCACCTTGGCGGAGGAGGAGTGGAGAGAGAGGAAGCCGTCGCGGTAGACCTTGCGCTTCTGCTTGAGGTGCTTCGTGAAGGTGACGTTCCATTTCTTCAGAGCCTCATCCATGGCGGTTTCTGCATTTGCAAGATGAAGAAGAAGAAGAAGAAGAAGAAGAAGAAGAAAATTTTCTAGGGATTTCGGAGAGTTGAAATGTTATGGCGGGAAACGAGCTTAAGAGCGCTAAGACGGTCTCCAAGCACTTTAAGGTTTTTTAGTACAGCCTTTAAATTCATTGTTATGTGCCAAGTAGGAATCATCAATTGTTTTTTGTTTTCATTTTCTTTAATATATCTCTAGACATTCAATGCGAGATTTCTCCTTTCCCGTGACTCTCTCACGCGCATATTTGGTAAGTTTTGACGTCAAAATATACGCTGTACAAAAGTCATGGTACCATTAATGTACTTATTCCCGATTGAAATGCCTATTAAAAAAATATAGCTTCGATTGCCAATATATGGCTTCCAAATTGAATGTGAAGTGTTTGCATGTGATGAGGCGTCTATTGCAAGGATATTCAAATGAAAAACATGCTGTTATCGCAACGTGGAGCTTTGACTTCCCAAATTGTGTGGACGGGTATAAATAAGTCGGGTCGGTAAATTTGTACTATACTAAGATGGGTCAACATGGATTAAAAGAGTCGGCTCATTTTCAACTTGATCTAAATCAAATCCGACTCACTCATCTAACGGACTCCTTAATGTGAAAATATATATTTATGTTATTCATTATAGATATTTTTGGATCGTATAAAATAGAGTTTACACACCAAAAATCCAAAATTAATACATTTGTGACAAATTAATCTTAAACTAATTTTTAGATCACAAAAAACCTGAAACTATTACACTTGTGAAATACCCCCATTAGTATTTATTAAATTTAATAGTCAATTTGTTGAGTTTGTGACACATGACAGTCAGTTTAGAGTTTTACCATCCGTTTGTACTAGTTTGGATATTAGTCTAATTTAAAAAAAAAAACTAATGGACGGTAAATTTATCATAAATATATAAGTTTGAGATTTTTTATGTCATAATAAAAAGTTAGAGGTAAATGTGTCACATCAATACAAATTTATGATAAATATATTACATGAGTATAAGTTTTAGATTTTGTCACAAAAAAAAAATTAAAGTAAATACGTAAGAGTGAACATAATTTAGAGGTTTTCTTTTTTTTGCTTTTTCCCCCATTTTGCATACCATCAACATTTAAAAATCAAGGGCTGTTTCTAGAAATATAACAATACGAATTGGAAATTGGACTCATTTCTTTTCGGCCGTTGGGCGTGGCAGTTTGGAAGCTCACACTTACATTATCTAATTCATCCATTCTGCAATTTGCCCCATTCGTTCCTTTCATTCTCCCTACCATCCTCGTGGGCTTCAATCGACGGAAGAATCTGTTGCTTCACCTGCTGTCAAGAGAGAATTTGCGACTTGCGGCATTGGAAGATTGCGAAGTTCTTCGCGAGCGCCCCGTGAGGCGGCAAGCCGAGGGCGAAGGGCGTGTGAGAGGAGGCGGAGCGGATCCGATGCTTCTCCGAAGACGCTGAGGCAGTGCTCGTCAGATGTTTGACGAAATGCGCGAGTGAGTAGCAACCGGGCCAACGCAAAACTGAAATCGGCATGTGCAACGGATTTATTTGCATGTCGCCATCACCCGATAGAGTACATGATTCATATTGATCGGCCACAACTTCTATCTTGCAAAGATTTGTGTGCGCCAAGCGCGCGTGTGACTGGAAGCAAAGATCCGTCTACTGACTTCTATCTTGCCGACTTGCACGCGCACAAGAACGTACATGTACCTTCTCGGGCGTGACTTGAGAGCGCAGATTGCAGAGTACATTCCGAAAAATATCGAAAGAAGCGGCACCTACCGTTTCTAATCGTCCTCGACTTTTCTTCGTGTTTTCAATGCATTGCTTAGTTGTCTCATTTTTTCGATATGATTGAATACGTCTTTCTCAAATAGAAAGCAACCAAACAAATTGTTCATCAACCAATCCTCCCCTCAATTGCATGTGCAGACAATTCTTCACAATGTTCATTGTAGAGAATGATCTTTTTTTGGTAAATTAGTTTATCTCTACTGCTCAAAACTTCAAGAGTTGAGGAATGACCGGGAGAACGATCCTGCCAACTCGTCATTACAACAAGCAAAATCAATCTACAAGCAACCAGATCAAAGGAAGGACAGTATCTTTCTGCCTTCTCACGGCCTTATTCCTCCTCTATTGTATTCTCTTTCTTTAGTGTTTTGGTACTTGTTACAAACTGAAAATGATGTTTCTGTCGGGCTTTATTCCGCTAGCCTTATAGCAACAAATGTTGAATGGGGCAAAAGCGTGCACGTTTATGGGGTCGAACTTTATATACAAGAATGAATCCTAAAATTTGTATCTAGACGTCGCCATATAGTTCAAGCGATTGAGCTAAATTTGGAGAAAGAACATTCACATACCAATTGCCACTGACACGGACTACTAGCCAATCAAATCGAATCACGTCTAAGCCCAATCATAGGTGACTAAATTCGCCCGATTGAGTTGAGCTGGACATCAATGGCAGAGGAGATCAGTAGTGAGGGAGAGAGTGGGGAACGCACCTTACTGGTGGAGTGGAGAGAGAGGAAGCCGTCACAATAGACCTTGCGCTTTTGTTTGAGATGCTTCATGAAGGTGACCTTCCATTTCGTCAGAGCCTCATCCATGGTGGTGGTTTCTGCATTTGGGGGATGGATGAAAAGGAGAAGAATAACAAGAAGAGGATCTAGGGATTTTCGAGAGCTCAAGTAGTAATGGCGGCAAACGAGCGAAACAAGCTTAAGTGCGCTAAGACATTAAATTCATTATTACGTGCCAAGTAGGAATTATTAATTGTTTATTTATTTATCTCCAGACATTCAACATGGGATTACCTCTTTTCCACAACTCTCATGCGCAAATTCGGTTTCTCTTTGATTTTGGCACTAAAGTGATCCAATAAAAAGGTTTGACATCAAAGTAGGCTCCGCACTAAAGTCGCAGGGCTTGTAGCATACTTATTTTCTACACGGCTGAGGCACGAAGAGAATGAGAGCGAGATGAGGTTAGCTTGGTTGCACCCAAACTGTTTGGTGAAATGTCTATTAAAAGAATCTAGCTTCATGTGAAGTGTTTGCATTTAAAGAAGTGTTTGTTGCAACGATATACAAATGAATGACGTGCTGCTATCGCACCATAGAGCTTTGACTTCCCAATTGTGTGGGCGGGTATAAGTGGATCAGGTCAATTTTTGGTTAAGTATGAGTTGGGTCGGTAAATTTGTACCATACTAAAATGGGTCAAAATAGGTTAAAAAAGTTGGATCATATTCGACTTGATCCAAAAATTATGTCATGGATATAAAAATTTGGGATTTTAGAGTTAGATTGGCTTTTGTGATATTAATCCAATTCAATGAAGATTAACATAGGGTAAATTTATCACATCTGTACCAATTTAGGGATTTTTTTTTTGTCTAAATAATTTTGATTAAATTTGTCATAAGTGTACCAATTTGGGATTTTCGTGATCAAAAAATTAATTTTTGGTAAATTTGTCATAAATGTACCGGACTGGATTTTTCATGGTATTAAACCTATAAAATATTGATGCTAGTATTGTGTTCACTAATTCATTTGTTCAAGTTGTTCCAAATTCTTGAGTTTATATCATGATCATATCAATTAATAATACGTTAATATTGAGTTTTCTATATGCTTAAGTACATGGTACATCACTTTTATCATAAAGTTATCAAATAATTCACTGTTTACATCTAGTCTTTGTGCCGATTTAGTCCTAAACCTTTTTACGTTGTGCAAATTCAGTCCTTTCTGGCTAATTTTGGCCGGATTTTGCTAACTAGACACCCGGGCCGGGCGACATGGGCACGATCGGCGCTGATGTGGACAACTTTTAATAATATTTTAATACATTATTTTATTATTTTATTATTTTTCTGTTTTTCTTTTTCTTTTTTTCTTCCTCCAGTCGGTCGCCGGAGCTCGGCGACCAGCCCGGCGACGGCCGGTGGTCGAGGTCGACCTCACCGGCCACCTCGCCAGTGGCCGTGAGGGAGGCCTCGCGCGGGGTGGTGAGGCTCACCCTCGCTAGATCCGGCGAGGGCGAGCCTCGCCCGCCGGCATGAGGCCGCCTTGAGGCCTAGGCGGTGAGGGCGAGCCCCGCTAGCTCGGCGCGAGGCCAACTCGACGGCGATGGCGGCGGCTTGATTAGCTCCAGCGGACGACGAGCAGGGCGTGGGTGACGAGCGCAAGACGCGAAGACGCGCGAGCAGGGGACGGTGCGGCGCAGAGCGAGGCCGCCTCCTCACCCTCGTCCTTGCCATCGCCGCCCAGGCCTTGAGGCGGCCTCGCGCCAGGCGGGTGAGGCTCGCCCTCGCGGCCACCGGTGAGGTGGTGGTGAGATTGACCTCGACCTCGTCGGCGGTCGCCTCGGCCGGTCGCCGAGCTGCGCGACCGGCTAGAGGAAAAAAAAAAAAAAAAAAAAAGAAAAAAAAAGAAAAATTAAAAATTAACAAAATTAAAAAATATATTAAAATATTATTAAAAGTTATCCACGTCGCCGCCGATCAGGCCACGTCAATCGGCCGGTGTCCAGTCAGCAAAATCAGGCCAAAATTAGCTGGAAAAGACTAAATTGGCACAACGTAAAAATGTTTAGGACTAAATCGGTACCAAAAAAAATGTTTAGAACTAAATTGGCACAAAGACAAAAGGTTTAGGACTTTTTTTGCACTTCTCCCGGACATGAATACTGCTCCATCTTTTTCCACACCCTAATAAATTCAAACCTTTTGACTGCAGGAAGATTAGCAAGGAGGATCTTTGGAGGTTGCCTAGAGCTAAAGAATAAGTTACTGAGTAATTAGCATTTTTCGAGGATGTCTTAGCAATCAATAAATAAATTTCTTAGCATTTCACTTTGTAAGAAATTCCATCTTCTCATGCAATGGAGAAGGAGAGGAAGAGCGCTAGACTCCACATTAGGAAGGACTCTCTGATAAAGCAGTTTCATTCGATATTTAGTTAAATCGTGGTCCCGTAATAAGTTTTATATACTCCAAGCTTTCTCTTTTCTAGAATTTCAATATCATGATTGGGCTAAAATATCTTTTAATTCAGGCTCAACAAGTTAAAATATTAAGCTGGGTCCTCTTTAATTTGAGCTAGCTCATGGAAAGGGTAATTTGGGCTAAAAGGATTTGGTGCTTCGAACCTAGAATGGTGAGAAGAAGAATGATCACATCGAGAAGGGTGTTGAGAGAGAAAAAAAAAAAAGCGAAAAAGAATACGTCAATGATAGCGGGAACACATAACTCGAGTAGTTAGGAAGAAAAGGATCCCTCAAATACAGAAATCATCTAAATATTATCCTAGTCTATCTTTTTCACGTGACAACCCGAACATTGCAAGTCGAGTCTTTTTTAAGGACATTTATATAGTATAAGAATGTACCGTACATCTTCAATCATCGACTGTTAAAAAGACATTAATTGATAGAAAAAGTTAACTATCTAACAAAAGTGAATAAGTGAAATTTGAGTGGTATTTTAAATCTCAGTAGTACCTAGTGTTTAAGTGCTCGCACTCCATCTCATGGACACACTCTTATATTATATAACAATTCTTTCTTCTTTCCTCCAAATACCCTTATCTTAGATCAAATTTTAGCTACGTAAAAAAGACATTAAAATCATAATAAATTATTTTATATTCCTTTCTCTCTCTAGCATCCAAACAATATTATAACTTAATGTCTCTAGTTCCTTTGACTTGATTTCTCTTGAGATTGTTTACATAATTTATATTCCTTTCTAATTAAACACTTCTTTCAATACGTAGCATGATTGATCTAGTCTTGTTTCCATTTAGCGGAAGAACAGGAAGGGAAGAACATGAGACTTCTTATTAGGGAGAACTCTCTAATAATGAAGTTTCGTTACTCGAAGCTTCTAAGTAGTCCTCAACAGATTCGGCATGGTTTAATCGTCATTTTTTGTGAAAGCATATCTCTTATGGAATGTTACACTAAATTTGCTAGTGAATTCGTGGGATGACAGAGAAATCCAAAGGCATCAAACTTACCTATTAATGGTTTGCTACTCGTGTCTATGCCTGTACATGCATCGTATTTAGTATTCCAAAGCTCTGTCCAAACAGCAGTTGAGTAATGTTTGTCGAGTAATGTCTGTTGTTGTATTTTAGCAATGTTATCGACCTTATAAAGCCGGTCCCCACTTATATTATGGAACTAATGTTGACTTCTGTAAGTTTAAGTATTGTCGCGTATCTTGTGAAGAGTTTTTTGGTGCTCATGAAAGAAGTATCATTTGAAGTTAATTTTTCTTTCTTGTATTTGGATATATACCACCAAGTATGTGGAAGTCAATATATGAACGTTTTGCGGGAGCATAAACTCCATGTTGTCTCGTTTTAAGTAGATGATGAATGCATATGTTTATAAGCCATCTTGTGAGTACCTAATGGGAGAGGAGGCCAATGCTTGTCTATTGAAGCTCCCATATTGCATATTTCGCCAGGCAATTCCTGCGGGATCTGGCTATTAGTTCCACACTCAGATTGGAGCACGCCTTGAGCCATAGGTATGCTCAAGTCTGCCTAAGCTTCGGGCCCATCTTCAACTTTTTGCCGATTTTCATAGCTCATACTGCTAGAAAAGGCATTTGGCTGTTTTGAGTTTACTGTAACTACTAATATCAGCACCAACAAACTTCAAATTTTGGTCGGTGCATAGAATATGTTATGGTTTCAGAACCACCAATGTGTTATGCCGGTAAAGCCACAGCCTCATGTTGACGATGGGCATCTCAGGCACGACTTTCTTGGAACAATTTCTAAGCAAGCATCAGTAGAGATTGAACCAAGTCCGTGTCTATACTAAGTTTTCTTTCCTACACTTAGAGTCGATTATATTTAGTGCCATTGCAACAAGTTTAACAAGAAAATCACTTTGCGGGATTTGGTAGCTGCCACCATCTGTATCATCTCCGACCACTAACTTGAGCACCAAACTATTAGTTCAATACTTGAGATGAGCGTCTTAGCAAAGATCTAATTCAATGAGTTGCAGCACTTGACCCTCCATAAAGAATTTTCCCATTTTTCGTTTGCATGCGTGACTCGAAGCCCACATTAACATGATCTTGTTGAATCAATAAAAACCAATAGATGATTATGTCCTGCTGCAGGATCTCGATCAGTTTGAAGAGAACTCAAAGAACTCGGAATATGAGTTCAAGTGTGCAGCTGCATCATGAGCGGAAAGTACGTGAGATCTGCTTGGCTTGAACATCTCCAATAATCAATGCAGTTGATTCTATAATTTCCTTTTTCTCCCCAAGCAAAAAATTAGCCACAATTTGTAATTGATTTCTGAATCAGTCAAGCGCTGACTCAACCACTAATTAATAAGCTGTACATGCACCGAGTGAATTCATGTAATTCTTTATTAGCGAAAAAGAAAGAAGTTGGCTCCAATCTAGCTTCTGCACCTCCCAAGCGAATCAAATATTTTATGATATCAGGAGCCCACTGGCTGAATGAACTTATGAACATCTCATCACGGACAAAGAAGAATTCATTCCCAGAGCATCTCTTTTCTTTTCGCAACAATAAACTGGAAGTTAGACTATTTTTTCCAGCCATCACGGGTAATAGTTTCGAAGCTCACACACACATCATTGTCATTGGCGAAAGCTGCATTGTCGTTATTTATCCATTGTGCAATATTGGCCACCTTGTTCGTTTCATTTTCCCTATCATCCTTGCGCACTTCAGCGGGGGGAATCTGTTGTTTCTTCGCTCGCTGTCAAGCTTGTGACTTGCTCCCGGAAGATTGCAAAGTTCTTGCGAGCGCCCCAAGGGAGGCCAAGTGAAGGGTGAAGGGCATGCGAGAGGAGGCGGAGCGAATTCAATGCTTCTCCAAAGACGCTGGATGGGGAGGCACGAAGAAACGAGAGCCGTCGCTTGTGGTGTCGGAGACATCACCACGAAAGCTTGCATGGGAGAGGAGAGAAGATCCGAGCATTTCGCAGCGCTGGTCAGACTTCTGACGAAACGCGTGGGTGAGAGTAGAAACTGAGGGTACAGAAAACTGAGATCGGCACGTTGTTCCTTGTCACTCTTCCAGATTCCTCATCACTCATTCCTTGTCCATCCTTCTCGCAGGCGAATGTTCGAGCCTTTCTCTATCACAGAAAAGAAAAACCATTATGCTCCCACACCATTCCCAACACTGAGATTGAACAAGAGATATGGGCAAAAATCTGAGATTGGAATCCTTATTTGAGTTTGTTTTGTGTAGTTGAAAATCTTGGGATCCGCAATAGCTTCAAAGAATTTTGCATGATTCCTGCTATCCTTTAGATGCCATTAACAACAGAGTTCGACAGTTTATCCTTTCTTGTCCGCTAATCAGGAAAATTCCTTGAAAGTATCAATTAGCCATGGCATCCGTGATCATATTTTAGCTGAAGCAGTAAAACTACTACCAGCATTGCACCTCTTCCCGATGGGCAGTTACATCATCTACACTTGTCAGCTAAGTCGAAATTTGTCGCGTAGTATCATACAGAAATTCATGAAGACGTGGGGGGCTAAGGAAATAGACTCCTTAAAAGGAGTGCGGAGGATTACCCTTGACGGTCATCGTTCTTAGTGGACTTCTTGCGGATAAAGCAACGAAGAGCGAGTGGAAGACAGTTCACACAAACATCGATCGACATTTTAATGCGGAAAGTGACCCATTGAAAGTGTCTGGGGTTGAGCTAGGAGGATTTACCATATTATCTGAAGTCATGCTTCCTCTATAGTTGGTTCATGATATCCGATCGTCAATGACTTATATCTTTAATTGAATAATCTTGACTAAAAAGCTAAGAATTAAAGATGAACTGAATATTTTTGTGCAAGCCGAGATATCTCCCATCCGAGACTCGCAATTATTAGCCAAGAGTGGTGATTCCCAGCAAGTTGTGATTCAATATGTTATGTAGTTTTCATTTTTTAAAAGCAAAAAAATTGTTGGTTCCACTGAAATGATGCTTTTGGTTTCAAAAGACCCTTTCTTCAAATCATATAAGATATGATCGCAAATGGATTTACATTTTGAGTAATATTATTTTCTATTGTTTGGATGACATATTTCTTTACCTTCTTGAGAATACTTCCCACCGAAAATTTTCGCCATGGATTATCTGTTCATGATTCAAAGAAAAAGATCTTCACTAAGAGTCATTTGAATTCTCTGCATAGAGAAATTGTAATTGATTGATGAGGTTTAAAATTGAACAGACAAAGAAAATGCGAAAGAAAGGAATGCAAATTAGTGATAAAGCAACGTGTGGTTCTAAAAAAGATTGCAAAAATGATATATTTCACTTTTGTTTGGAAATTTTAACAAAGTGGACTAGTAATTTCTGGAAAAAAGAAAATTGGCTCCAATCTAGCTCATGCGCCTCTCTAATGAACTATCTTTTAGCAATTAATCCGTGTAGGCCTATTAATTGGGGAAAATTTTTAAATAAGCAAGAGAGAAATTCATATCTTTAGTGAGGAAAGAGCGGTGGGGACCACTCGCTAACGTGGTGCCACATGGAGCTTCCAGATTGGTTGGGGCGCAGCGTTATGGTTGGCCCTCCTAATATCTTCTCAATTTTTGTACGGCTTCAAATTGGTTTCCTCGCGTCAGTTGGATTGTATGCCGGCTAAAAGGATCAATCAGCTTAAACCAAAGAATACCAAGACCAATTTGATCAAAATTAAATTTTGAAGACCTAATTGAACATTGACAAAAAATTGAGGGACCAACTTTGATATCATCCTTCCTATGTAAACCTAGAGCCCATTGGCGGGATGAACTCTATGAACATTTTCGTCATGAGGTATTATTGTAGAAGCGCAGATGCATGGAAAAGGTGGACTTGCTGTGCACAGTCTAGAGCCCAATCTTTCCCCTAAGAATTTATACTTGTAGCAATTTTTTTAATTCTTTTTTAATTGACTGGAAATTAGCCTATCCAGCGATTGTGTGGAGAAGCTCAAACACGTGTATATCTAACTTCCTTGAGAAAATTATCAAAATAATCCTAAATCTATTATATATGCCAATTCAATTTTAAAATTTTTAACTATTTGCCAATTGAGTCTTGGTTGGAAATTGTTGATATAGACTCTAGTCGTTCTATGTGGCACGATTAGCACCGACGTTAACCAAATGAATGGATGAGTAGAACTAGGGCAGATAAAATTGAAATCGGCATGTTGCTTTTGGCTTATGCTATTGATTTCTTTGTATTTTGCCATCAGCAGATAGAGTACATGATTTATCTTCTGGTTGAGTTCATGACTTATCTTGATAGGCCACTTAACTACTTAAGAGCCGAACCTTAGTGTGTGTGACTGAGAACAAAGATTGGAAAATACATCCAGAGGAATATCGAAAGAAGCGACACACAGTTTCTAATCGTCCTCAGCTTGTTTCCATGTTTTCAATGCATTGCTTCATTCTATCATTTCTATATTATCAAATACATCTTTTCTCAATAAAAAAGCAACCAAAGTACTTATTCATCAACTGACGTTTCAATTGTCTATGGGCCCCGCGAAACAAACAAGGCTGCGAATTGAGTCGCTAAAGCCCACTGAGCGAATTATCTTCCGAGTAATTAATTAGATTATCCCCCTCAACTGTTAATTTCAATATTATGTTTAGATGTACAAACTGAAATGTCGTTTTAATGGGCTAGTAATGAATAATCGATATATATTTCGACAAAAAAAAAAAAAAAAACTGATCCTCCACTCAATTGAATGCGCAGACAATTCTTCATTCTCTTCATTATAGAGAACGATCTTTGTTTGGTAACTTAGTTACCATTACTGCTCAAAACTCCAAGGGTTGGGGAATGGCGATGGATAATGATTTTTCTAACTTGTCGTTAGCACAAGCCAAATCAAATATATAAGCAACTGGATCAAAGGATAGACAGCATCTTTCTCCTTTTTTCTTATAGGAGCTAGCTTCTTCTGAACTAGCTCTTGCACTAATATCAGGTTGCATTCGTCTTTTTCTTCTTGGTTTTTCTTCTCTTATATCAGAAATTAATAGATGGGAGCTACTGAACCGCTACGATATTTCTGCCTTCTGGCGGCGTTTTTCCTTCACGCACGCACGCACGCACGCACATTATATATTCTTATTTCACTTTTCTTAGTTATATATTCTTACGGTCCATTTCTTCGCTATGATCACTTATGGCTTCGATCATTTGTATATAACAATTGATATCCTAAAATCTACATATGATATACTTTTCTTAGGGCTTATTCCACTTTGGGCACGTCAAGTTTTAATAGGCTAGTGTCACGGGCCGATTGAAGGCCGATCCAAGAGGTTCCCCGAGTACGACCCTGACTCGTCCGTGGTCAAGTTCCTGTGCTCGCTCGGATTCCCAACGAGCCTTCTCCCCGAAGCTTCTAGAAGTCCTTAGCCTCATTTATATTGGTAGCCAGTAGTTGGTAGTTGTCATAAGTGTCGGTGGTTAGTAGCCGCCATTAGTGTCAGTAGATGAGGCGGTGCGATCTCGTCCGCTAGTTAAGTTCTAGATCTATGGTTGTAATCCAAGGCCCTCGACTATAAGAAGGGGTGTCCTCCTTCATTTGTGGACATCCACTACTTCCGCAATATAAAGCTTCTATCTTTCCAGAGCTCTTCTCTCTAGATACTTTCTCTCTCTACGATCCGGGTATACGAGCGAGTGAGCGTTCGATCGAGCAAGGCTTGGCTTGGGTGATCCAAAGTTGCCCGAGTCGCCGCGCGGTCACGATCCCAATCGATCGGCCCGTGACAAGTGGTATCAGAGCTAAAGAGAGATCCGTTTCCGGAGATTGAAGAGCGCCAACTGTTTGAAAGAATGTCGAGCCAAGATGCGGCTATAGTTGGAGAGGCCGGGCAAGTCAAGGAGACTCGCGGCCGATCAAAGAAGAGGGAGACCTCGGTGGATGCTGCAGCTGCGTTCGATGAGAAGCTCGGGAAGGTCCAGAGTGCCGTGCTTGAACTTATGGAAGGTCTTGACAATGTGCGAGACCGGATCATGGAGGTTGAGGGCTTGCTCCGTGAGGACTTCACGACCAGCATCAACCAAGCTACGGCTCCATTGTTCGACAAGGACGAAGCTCTCGAAGCATCGATCGATGGTTTGAACAAGCGCATCCAAGTGATCGAGGAGGTAAGCCCGTGTAGGGAAGAGGTCGAAGTCATGAAGGTGGAGATCCAAGAGCTCAAGACCGAGCTCGCCCTATGCAAACTTAGCATCACCAACGGTGCGGTGCCTACCCAAGCGATGTCTAAGATCGAGATACCGAAGCCTAAAGAGTTCAAAGGCGAACGATCCGCCAAAGAGGTGGACAACTTCGTCTGGAGCATGGAGCAATACTTTGGCGCCGTTAACATCCGAGACGAGCCGATCAAGGTACGAACCGCTTCGATGTTCCTTACTGATACGGCCATGCTTTGGTGGTGTGACATCCCGATTTTACAATTCTAGTTTCAATTGAATAAGTCGGGCATTTCGTCTTCGCGCCTATAGCTCTCTTCTCTGAGTTGGCCACTCACGAGATAACTAGTCTATCAGGTGAAGCCGTTAAGGGATTCTAATGCATCAGACTTGAGAATTCGACCAGGAAACGACTTCTCGACCGAGCTAATCTGCAAGGGTCATTACGGCATAGTTAAAAATCAATTAGAGATCGGAGATAGGCCGACTCGACAAAGGTATGTGATTAAGTGTGGGTGATTCCACCTAATTGCACAATTCTTGTCGACCGGCACTAGACCGATTCTTCTGTCGTTTTGGTACCCTGTGTCCGCATTTGAAACCTTGAGATTTTCACGACAATCGAGAGTAGCCAATGTGTCGAAGATGTACATTGTGGCTTAAAAATAATCAACCACAAGTCAAATGCACGAAAATTCCTAAAAGCTACCCGGTAGGTTAGGACGCGCTAAAGTCGCACCAGATTGAAATTAACCGAGAAATTGAACTCAATTTCAGAAATTGAAGGTTCTGTTATGTCACAATTCATTTTAGGAACGTCGGCTCATCCTGAAAAGATTTTTCTACAAATCGAGATTTTTGGCGGAAAAGCAAAGTAAGGCCGTTTTTGTTCAAAATTGTCAGATGACCGTTTTTAATCGAATCTTCAGAATGCAAGTTGGATCATTTGATGGGAAAAAGTCGTAAGAGAGAGAAGGACACATGGGCGGATTTAATTGAGCTTCAATTGATTTGAATTGATTGAGAATTGATTGGAATTGAAGAGGATTTGAGGGAGAAATGTCCAAAATTCGTAGCCCCCATGGTACACAACTTGTTGGACCATTTGGCAAGCTTCTTGAGGAAGCTAAGGTGAGGAAATTGGCTGAGGGTGAGGGCCAAGAGTGGTGGGGGCATGAGTGAGGAGAGTTGGACAAGTGTTGAGCTCTAGAGGTCCCAAGGAGACCCCCCACTCTTCAGCAGCTTCTTCTCCCTTAATCCAAGGCTTTCTCCATTGTTGTTGAAGGAGAGAAGCTCAACAAAAACTAGAGGAACCGAGCAGCATCAGCCCTCCACCGTCGCACACCCATCGGACCAGCAAAGCCCGTCGTTTTTCTCCTTTGTTTTCCCCTCGTTCCAGTTTCTGCTCCAACTGACACTTCGGTGAAAACATGAGTTGAAAGTGATCTTTCCGATCGAATCAGCCAACGCTCCACCCACCATCGCGAAGAGTACATCCAAACCATTCAGGAGGACTTGACGGTACCCCGAAAGGAGCCCTGTAGCCTCCCGAAATTGGGCACGAAGGAACGGCCCGCCGGACCGCCTGGACTAGACTGGTTCCGCCTGTTTCGCGTTTTCTTGATGTTTCGCCCCATTCCGACCCTTTCCTTGCCCATTCCATCCACCCACAAGATCCCCAAGACCCCCGGGAGCCACCGATTGCTAACCACCCGCTCGCCGGAGCTCGATCGGCCCGTTTCCTCATTGTTTCAGCCACCGGTTCGACCTCGTAGTCCAAGAACAGAAGCGAAAACCAGCAAGGGTTTTCAGTTGTCGTGGCCCGTTTTCAAGCCCTTCCCGGCCTTGGTTGGTGTCGCCGCCTTGAGGTTTATCGACCGCCTTGGCGTCGTGGTCGCCGTGAACTCACCGGCGCGCAAAACCGGTGAGTTTATCCTCTAATCCCTGCTTAGTAAGTTAATGATGCTTAAGGGATGTTTAGATTAATCTAATTAGGCTTAGGTGGTTAGATTAGATTATTTTAATGTAAATTAGATTAGTTGCATGATTAGTTTAATGGATGTTTAATTAGGGCTAATTGTATGATTAAATTAGTGTAATATTGTTTAAGCCCTAATTAATTATTGTTTAATTAATTAATTATTTCGAATGTATAAATATTATTTTATTAAATTATATTATTATAATATAATATTTAATTATTTAATTTTCGGAATTAAATTTAATTATTTAATAATTTCGAAAATTTTGTCGGGATGGCCGGTCGTTAGAATTTCATGCTGATCGCAGTAGTGTGGTCAGTTTGTGCCAATTGTATGTTTAAATTGAGAAATTGAGTGATTGATGATTTTGGTTAATAATTCCAAAAGTGTGGAATTGAGTGATATTGATGAAGTTGTGGTATTTAACTTGAAAATACCCGGTGTTAGCTTTTAGCACCGTAATTGCTTTGTATGACTAGTTTGAATCGTTGGTTGTTATTGGATTGAATATCCAGTTCTATGGTTTATTATTGAATGATCAGCTTTGGCGAGCATTTGTTTATATATATGTATCAGCTTGGGCAAGCAATTATTATATACATATATATACAGCTTTGGAGAGCTATTATATCAGTTACAGCTTTGGTGAGCTATTATATCAGCTACAACTTTGGTGAGCTATCTATCTATATAGCTTGTGCGAGCTATTATATATGCTATAGCTTGTGCGAGCTATTATATTATCTATCAGCTACAGCTTGAGCGAGCTACCGTCTATATGTTACAGCTTTGGAGAGCATATGTCGTATTAACGACCGATTTGATAGACAGTATGGGATGATAGATAGTATTGATTGATGGATAGTATGGATTGGAATGGAAGATAGATAGTTTGATTAAATTGAATCGCTGGATCGATTGTTTGATTGAGAATTGAATTGTACTGACGTACAGGAAGGGATTGAGGCGAGGTAAGTCCTCTATCCTCTTTGTGTGGCTAGAACGCTTTGAGGCGTATTTTCTTCCTAATCGAGTTTTAGGGGGTAGGACTCGCTGAGACATTGTCTCATCCCAGTTTGGGGAAAATATTTCAGGTCCTTAGATGGCGGTCGTGGAGGACTCGAAGCCATGGACATTTGTGGAGGTAGAGATCGAAGAATCAGCGAACGTGTCTGACTAGTGGTCATGGGCCAATTCCCTTTTTGTTGAGCCTGTCCATTTTGTAGACAATCCAGTGTTGTATATAAACCTATGTGTTTATAAGAAGGCTTGTTTGGTTGTAATTGATTACATGCTTTTCTATCCCAAGTTAAATGTTGTCAGGGGATTTGTTTCGCTTCCGCATGTGCAATAAAAATGAATGGGTCGGCGACGTATCCTGGGAAGTCGCATAATTTCTATCGACCAGAGTGGGATGTTCGCGTGCTCGAGGTTCGGGGCGTGACAGGTGGCGTAATAGGTGCGATGAGGTTAGACGCGGCACTGATCCCGTGAACACATGGGACGACTTCGTGAGGGAGTTTCGCAACTACTTTTTCCCCGAATTCGCTCAACAAGAAGCCCATAGCATGCTCCATCGCCTCAAGCAAAGAGGTGCGATCCAAGAGTACGTGAAGGAGTTCACGGAACTCAAACTCCAAATTCGCAACCTAAGCGAAGAGGAGGCCTTCGGAGCGTTCATGGATGGATTGAAGCCATGGGCACAACTTGAGTTGAAGCGGCGGGACGTGAGTAGCCTTGCGCGTGCGCTAAACATGGCCGAGTCACTCGTCGACCTTACCAAGGTTGAACCAAGGAACAACCAAGCAAGAGATTGGAGGTCGGATCGACCTTGTGAAGACGAAGCAAGAAGCACTCCCCGAGGCGCGCATGAACAAAGCGGCCGAGCCAAAACATGGGGAGAAAGGACTTCCAAGCCGTCCTTCCAAAGGGGTTGACCACCGACGGACTACGCGAGTAAGTTCGATCAACCTCCGCCCTCTCCTTGCTTTATTTGCAAAAGCCCGCACTGGACCCAAAAGTGCCCAAAGAGGGGTTGAATCAACGCGCTCCTTGCCATCGAAGAGGAGGAGCCCAAAGAAGAGAAAAGGCAAGTCCGGCTTGGAGCGGTGAAGATGATCAACTCCGTCCAAGCCCGGTCGCCAACCAAAGAAGGAGGAATTGCACCGAATACGGACATGTTCTTCGTAGAGGTCGAAGTGTGCGGCCGAACGCTTTACACTTTGGTTGACACGGGAGCGTCGAACATGTTCTGTCGACTGAGGCGGCAAAAGCCTTGGGTCTTCACGTGGAGCCATCCAGGAGGTCATACAAACCCATCAATTCAGGCGACTTCTGTGGCGTAGGAGCATCTCCCGATGTGGATGTCAAGATTGGCGGATGGAAAGGCAAGATGACTTTCGAGGTAATCCCACTTGACGACTATGATCTCATTTTGGGTATGCAATTCTTCGAAAGTGTGGGAGCTATGATCGACATGAGAACCAAATGCATCATAGTCCCCGACCAAAAATGCCCGACGATCATCCTCATGATCAAAGGGGTGGTCGACATGAAGACCATCGCGTCAATCCGACGCCTCGACAAGAACTTGAAGTCCGTGAAGCGACTAAACAAGCTGGCCGAGGTGAAGCCGAAGATAGAGTTGGATCCTACTCCAACACACGCCATGCCGATTCAAGTGCTCTTCCCCGAGGTTGAGTACACGCCATATGCTCCGACCAAACCGAAGGTGGAGCCGTGCGCCAAGTCCAAACTGATCATAGAAGGTTGCGGTCCATCGTACGTGAACGTCCGCACCAAACAAAACCAAAACAAGAGAGCCCGTGCCAAAACCCGTGCTCGTACCAAGAAGGCTACTCGTCAAGCTATGAGCGACGAGGACGTCGCTCGATTGAGTGGGGGAGAATGTCATGGGCCGATTGAAGGCCGATCCAAGAGGTTCCCCGAGTACGACCCTGACTCATTCGTGGTCAAGTTCCTGTGCTCGCTCGGATTCCCAACGAGCCTTCTCCCTGAAGCTTCTAGAAGTCCTTAGCCTCATTTATGTTGGTAGCCAGTAGTTGGTAGTTGTCATAAGTGTCGATGGTTAGTAGATGCCATTAGTGTCGGTAGATGAGGCGGTGCGATCTCGTCCGCCGGTTAAGTTCTAGATCTATGGTTGTAATCCGAAGCCCTCGACTATAAGAAGGGGTGTCCTCATTCATTTGTGGACATCCACTACTTCCGCAATATAAAGCTTCTATCTTTCCAGAGCTTTTCTCTCTAGATATTTTCTCTCTCTACGATCCGAGTATACGAGGGAGTGAGCGTTCGATCGAGCAAGGCTTGGCTTGGGTGATCCAAAGTTGCCCGAGTCGCCACGCGGTCACGATCCCAATCGATCGGCCCGTGACACTAGCCTCAGAGTAACAAATTTTCAGTGGGTGTAAAAGCCCACAAAATTATGGAGTTGAACTTTGCACAGGACAATTACGGGAGGACTCTTAAAATTGGTATTGATCTGGTACTCAAGTTCCAAAATTTTCATTTCGTGCATATAAGTTGTTAAATTTATTAATTCTAACCACGGTTAGTTTTTTTTTTTTTTTTGTCAGTCCTACTCTAATCCTACTCTAATACTCACTCTCAGACTTTTGCCCTGCCTCCTTGCAGGGCGTGGGAGTCGAAACCCACTCCTGAAATGAAATCTTCCCCACCCCAATCCCCCCGAGAAGGTGGGAATTTGAACCCACAACCTCCCCCTTCCAAGATGGAAGAGTGGTCACTGGGGCGAACCCCCAGTGATTACAGTTAGCTTTAAGCAGAGGAAAAAGTACGAGGTGACAATTTTCATTAATTTCTTCCTCCATGTGGCAGTTAAAATTTGTGATTGTACTCCATACTGTGGTTGTTAGTTGAGCATCGAATTTAATGCTGAAATTGTTAGTTGAGCATTGAGTTCGATGCTGAAGTTGTTAGTTGAGCATCGAATTTAATGCTGAATTTGTTAGTTGAGCATTGAATTTCAACGGCTGCTCCCCATCATATTATTCATTGGAATGTCGATGAGTAGTGACCAACACACACTCTCTTTATGGCTGGCTCAATAATCGTGCTTTGATGGCGATGAAGTCTTTCTTATAGTCTCTGTGCATAGCTACGTTTCTTCCCTTCATAGCAGGGGCTTTGAAATTTGGAGCTGCGCATAGGCAACAAGTTCCTGCTTGATGGTAAGATCGGTAACGGATTGTTCGGAGAGATCTACCTCGGTGGACTGCTTGCTAATTAATATTTGGCTTTTGCTTTATCCGTTCTACTTTTAGTTTAAGTTTGATTGAAGTTTTTTGTGAATTACTTTCAGGTACTAATATTCAATCGACTGACGAAGTCGCAGTTAAGCTTGTGAGCGGCTCTTCTCCCAGTTGAATTGACCCTTTTCTTTACCTAGTTTTGTGCGTTTTAGTATATTTTTAGTATTGCCTTAGTCATTGCATTGGTATTTTGTTGATTTAATATTTTGATGCTTTATTTTTACGTCCATTGAGGTGATATGGATTGTGCTTTGTTCCCTTTTTCTCTTGGGTTGTTTGAGTGACATAGATATTGGTTCACTTGCTACCAGAAAGTCGGCCATGCTAACTTTTATATTTCAACATGATTATTGTTAACAAGTGGAAGCTTTCCTCAGTTTGTAGCTTTCGCATGCATGTGCATGTGTATTATATGTTTAGAGTTGTGATGCACGAATTCATGTTGTGTTTCTCGGACAATACGATTAAATGACCAAGTAAGCGCTCCTTTCATTTTTTAGCCAAAAGCCAAGTAAGTGCGCCTTGTCCCTCGTTGAGTATCAATTTTTTGTCTGAAAGGATACTTATAAGAAAAGATAAAATAATCGATTTTTCGCTTGAGACATGTATGATTTGACCGAGTGAGATTGATGAGGGGGTTGGTTGGGAAGCAACTGAGGCAATTATAGTATTCTCTTTTGATGACATGAAGCTTTGTTTACCAATTAAGTAGGGACCGGTGAGCATCGCATGCACCTTACCAGTGGAGACGTGGAGAGAGAGAAAGCTGTCACGAAAGACTTTGCGGTCTTGCTTCAAGTGCTTTGTGAAGGTGATGTTCTATTTCTTTACAGCTTTGATGATTAGGAATGAGCATGGTTCCATAATAAAATCAGGAACTAAAAAAAGAACCAATCTAAATTCAAGGGTTTACGAGATAGGTTCTAGATTTTAAAAATTAGAAAATCATTTCCAAAGATAAATTTTAGGTGGAACTTGGAACTTGAAAAGTTTCAGTTGGAATCTTACACAAACTTTCATATTTTTCTTGTTCTATGTTTTTGTACAATTTTTTTGTATTTTATATCGTTCAAATGATGGTAGTAAAATCCGTCTTTTGGCAACACAAAAGGCAAAGGTATGATTTTGAATTGACGGCACATAAAGCTATTGGCCCATGAGAAAGCAATCTTTCCACGATCTTCGCCCTGATAAACCCATCTTTTGAACGGCACATAGAGCCAAAAATTTATGCTGAAATATTGCTGTCAGCCCATGCGAAACCAATCTCCTTTTGACGGGACATAAAGCAAAAAGATGATGCTGAGTAATATGCCACTACCTATATGCCATTGCCTGTATGTAGTTCGCTGCGGACAGCGGTGGTGATGGTGATGATGGTGATGGTGAGCTCATCGACCCAATCCCAGTATTATTATTGAGCAATTATCATTCTGAGTTATTGTTTTCAGTAGCAGATCATTCGGAGGGGTCTATCTCGGTGGACTGCTCGTAACCTAATACTCGGTTTTTTTTGCTTTATCCGTTCTGCTTTTAGTTTGATTTTAATTGAAGTTTTTCGTGAATTGTTTTCAGGTACCAACATTTAAACGAACGAGGAAGTCGCGATTAAGCTTGTGAGTTACTTACTAATACATAGTTTTTGTTTTATATGTTCTATTTTTTCTAGTTTTTGTGCATTTTAGTTTTTTTTAGTATTGTTGTAGTCCTTGCAACGGTATTTTGTTGATTTAAATTTTGATGCTTTATTTTGATGTACTTTGAGGCGATATGGATTGTACTTGGTTCCGTTTTTTAACTTGGGCTGATGTAGATATTGGTTCGTGGACCTTAGTATTTCCTAAAACTGCTATGTAACTTTGAAACATAAAATTTTAGGAAGGTATTCCCTAATGTGGGGGAAGAAAATTATCTCTTAATTAGGGGGCAGAGAGTGCAAATATTAACACGTAAAAATAAGGAATGCAATTGTGCAGCCTGCTCCCGACATGATGGCGGATAGGCAGCAGAGGCCCCCGTCGGTAGTTTCAGCTACGTACCCTCAATTTGTGGCTTTCACGTGCGTGTTGTCTATATGGATTGGGCTTTGTTCCCTGATTTTCACTTTGTCTATATGGATTGGGCTTTGTTCCCTGTTTTTCACTTGGGCCGTTTGAATGACATATATATTGGTTCACTTGCTTCCAGCATGCCGGTGGTGCTAAGTTCTATACTTTAGAACGTTTACTATTAACAAGTGGAAGCTTTCCTCAGTTTGTGGCTTTCACATGTATGGGAATATTGTCCAAAAATTTTTAAATCTATTATATTTTTATCAATTTAATCATAAACCTTTCAATTTTGTCAATCGTAAATATTTTCATATTTTGTCAATTGAATTTATCCGGTCAATTTTGGCTGGAAATTACTTATGTGGACACTGAATGTCTTACATGACGCGGCTGGCACAAACACAGACAAGCTTCTTGAATGCGATGTTTCATTTCTTCACAGCTTCCATAGTCGTGCATTTGAGATTTAAACATTTCTAGGGATTTGAAGAGCAGCAAGAGTTCGTTCGATAGCTAAATAATTTCAATTTCGTTTTCAATTATAGGACGTATTGAAATTTTAGTCATTTGTAATCAAAATTTTTACATGCTTATTAGATGGGTGTAATTTAATAATTGAATTTTGCTCAATTACAACATAGTTGAGGCAGACTGATGATGACAAACTTTTGTTCCGACTTTTTCCCCAAACTTGTAAGACAATCCCCCTATGCGTAAGCTTTTGACAAATTTTGCTTTAATTACGGCATATTTAACAAGGATCACTACTAACGAAGACGTCCATAATCAAATAGGTTCCCGAATGGACCCACCATGAGTAAGCCTTTTCTTAAGGGGGGCCAAGGCTAAAAGCTTGAGACCCACATGCCGCCCGCCTATTTCTCTGTAAATACAGGAGTAAGCCATTCCAATACTATGCTTTCTCTATAAATTCCATATTTTACACGCTCTAGTCCCATGCTAATTTAAGCATCGAAGGATTCTTAATGGGCCATAACCTGGGAACTTCTTTTCTTTGTGGTGTGCAGGTTCAAGGCACGATTCACAGAAGAAAAAAATCGAAGCTCATGCTTGTTGCAACTCCAAGAGTAAAAGAATGAACATAATTACCAGCTTAGTACACTCTGAAGAGACGTTGCCAAGCTTGGAGACCTAATAAAGCTCAAGTCATTCTTGGGGTGATTTTGTTGCATCCGTGGATGTAGAATATGTATTATCAATGCAATACGCAACTTTAAAAGTACTTATTCCTCCTTTCTTCTTTGCAACTCACAGGCCTATATGTGCAGAGCTTGTCAACGCATAGAAAGTGAATTCTGTGAGTCATTCTCAGTCACAAGCTCCACTAGTCATTGTCAAGTAGTGCAATACCAATGGCCGAGGCTGTTGTTTCGTCCGTGGGGCAGACAGTAGGAAATCTGCTCATCGACGAGGCCAAATTCTTGTGGGGCGTGGAGGGCAAGGTCGAGGACCTGTACAGGGAGCTTAGGCTGATCCGGTGCTTGCTGAGGGATGCGGATAAGAGACGAGAGCACAACGAAGCTGTCGGAGAATGTGTCGCACAACTCCGAGACTTCGCCTATGATGCCGAGGACATCATCGAGAGATACACCCGCAGAGTCGCGCTGAAGAAGGAACAATACATCACCAGAGCGTGTGCTTGCTTCGTGGCGAAGTGCACGTGCGTGCAGGTTCATATGGTGGGGACAGAGATTGAGGACTTAAAATCCAGAATTTCCAATCTTAGAACGAGCATGCTGGCTTTTGGCGCACAACCTGCGAATGAAGGCGAACTCAAACGCACGAGAGCTTCGATGTTGAAACGGAATTATGACCATTTCAAGGAGGATTTTGTTGGGAGGGAAGATAGTGTTAAGGAGTTGGTGAAAGTGCTATTGAATGATGGAGACATGCGTAGAGTTATTTTTATATGGGGAATGGGTGGTTTGGGTAAGACCTCACTCGCCAAGAAAGTCATCGCTCATGACAAAGTGAAGAACACTTTCCATGGTATCGCTTGGGCTTGTGTATCTCAAGAATATCATCCGAAGGATATCTTGGTGGGAATTCTCATTAAATTGATCCCTGATCAAAGAGAGAGGGTTATGAAGATGATGGATGTTGAATTGTTCAAAACTCTATACGAGATCCAACAAGAGAAGAGATGTATTGTGGTTCTTGATGATATTTGGACCAAAGAGGCATGGGATAGTCTTCAAGCCGCATTCCCGATCGAGGGCACAAGAAGCAAGCTATTGATAACAACCCGCAATAAAGAAGTAGCAGAGTATATCGATCGTCAAGGTTTTCTCCATGAACTTCGGTGCTTATCAAACGAAGAGAGTTGGGATTTGCTGATGAAGAGGGTGTTCCCCGAAATGAAAAGTAAGACTTCTCTAAGGTTATTATCTTAGCATGTAGTAGCTTCAAGAGATTATGTTGCCTGTTTGATTTTGATTAATCGCGCTTATGTTATTATTACAGGATTAGCTGTTGAATTTTCTTCCGTTGGACCTGGAGTTAGTCAAGGTCTTGTTGGGGGCCAACCTATAAAAGGTATTGCAAGACAATTAGAGACGGAGGGACAAATACCACCAGGTATTTCATTGCTCAGTTTCGCCTTTCGAAAGCTTTAGCAATTTATGAATCGATAGTTACAGTGGAATTCAAATAATCGAAATATCGAGTATTAGGCACCATAATTTCAATATTTGGAGAATCAGGGCCTGTTTGTTTGTGTTTCTTTTTCTGTTCGAAACAGGTTTTTTTTTGTTGTTAGGAACAAAAAAAGAAATAAACGCGCGTTTGGAGGCGTTTTTGTTAAATCTGTTCTTTTGTTCTCGGGAACAAGAAAAGAAACGAAAAAACAAAAAAAAAAAAATTGTTTCTTGTTTAACAAAAATTTTAAACACTTTTCTCTCTCTCTCTCTTTTTTTTTTTTTTTCTTTTTTTCTTCTTCTTCTTGCTTTGGCCGGTCGCCGGCCTCGGCCATGGCCGGCGACCGGCCGACGAGGGCCGACGAGGGCCGGCGGCCTCGCCCAGCCACGGCGAGGCTCGCCGGCCCCCGGCGAGGCCGAGCCTCGCCGGGCCACCGCCGGGCGCGCCCGACACAGCGGTGGCCCGACGAGGCCGACCCTCCCCGTGGTGGGTGAGCTCGGCCTCGCCGGGCCACCGCAAGCAACGCCGACAGCGGTGGCCCGACGAGGCCGAGCCTCGCCGGTGGCTAGGCGAGCTCGGCCTCGCCGGATCAGGGCGAGCCCAAGCTCGCCCGGCCAAGGCGAGGCCGAGCCTCGCCCAACCACGGCGAGGCTCGGCCTCGCGGGCCGGCGAGCCTCGCCGTGGCCGGGCGAGGCCGCCCGGCCTCGTCGGCTGGTCGCGGCGCCCGGCCGGCCATGGCCGAGGCCGGGCGACCAGAGCCAAAGCAAGAAAAAAAGAAAAATAAAAAAAGAAAAAAATAAAAAATAAAAAATAAACATTAAAAAATTAAAAGAAATAAAAAAGAACATAAATTAACCAAACATGTTTTTGTTCTTTTTTTATTTCAGGAACAAGTTTACCAAACGCGCATTTTGTTCAAAACTGCTCCCTAGGAAAGAAATAATTTTTTCTATTTCCGTTCCTCGGAACACAAAAGAATAAACACAAACAAACGCACCCTCGGATGCCCCTTTTGTTTCTTAATAGCTAATAGTTATAAAACTAAACCAACATCCAATACTATGCTTCTCCTTTCCTCTAATGAGGTTAAATATCAAAGAGGCTTTTATGGCCAACATAATAGGCGATTTTAATAGGATTTATGAAATAATGTGAAGCCTAGCTATGTTACTTCTTCCGTAGGCTTCATCTCAAGTCCACCATTTCTACATTTGTGAATAGTTGGCTTAACAATAAAAATAGGGATTAATAAGGAAAATCGTGAATCGTTATGCGGCAAACGAAGATTTCATTAGAATTTGTGCAAGAGTTTAGTAGCACATTCAAGTTATGGGAGATCACACTCGAGATGTCCTTGTGCTGCTTTCACATTTCTTCGTCAAGTAGGTTTATTGTTGCTTTATATTTGCTTGAGTCACTTAATTCAAGCCACGAATAATAGAGACGATACATTCCATTTGTTAATTTAGACTTCTTGATATTCCAGGCGTAGATGGAGGCATATATAGGAGCTTTGTTGTGGTCCCTATTTTCCCCTTACAAAAGCATAAATGGACCACAAATTATATAGAACTATAGCATCTTATACTTCTAAAAGCACATATTCATCCTTGAAGTAATCTTCTTATTACAGTTGCATCTTCCTATGATTGTTGAATTGCAATTTGTTGCTTGATATTGTGTAGTAATCACTGAAGAGATGAAGAAGTTAGCACATGAACTCCTTAAGAAGTGTTCAGGATTACCCTTGGCTATCATTGTGCTTGGTGGACTGTTGGCCGTCAACGATTGGAAGACTATTCACGAAAAGATCAATTTGCATTTTAGTGATAAGAGTGATGTAGCAAAAGTGTTAGCCTTAAGCTATGACGATTTACCATGGCATCTAAAGCCATGCTTCCTCTATTTGGGTAGCTTTCCTGAGGATGCAAAAATCCTTGCGACGGAAGTTCTTTACATGTGGATTACTGAAGGCTTTGTGTTGTTGAATGCATACGACAAAGAGAGAGAAATTTCAGTGGAAGATGTAGCAAAGCAATATTTAACGGAGTTGGTTAATAGGGGAATGGTTCAAGTGCAATTCAATTTAAGTGGAAAGATCAAAAGGTGCCACCTTCATGACCTGATGCGAGACTTATGCATCTCAAAGGCTCTGCAAGAGAGTTTTCTAAGCATTCTTAACATTCAACAGGACAATGAGACAGAGAATTGTTCCGCTTCAATGGCGATAAAAGTCGAGTCAAGTTGCAAAATACGAAGGCTTTCTCTTAATAGAAATGTGATTCCGAGCTTAAAAGCATCAAGAAGGACTCTGGTCCACCTTCGAACTCTCATGTCCTTCGGAGGTGTCAAATGGGAGTCGAAGCAATTTCAATCTATTTTTAAAGACTATAAGTTTCTCAGAGTTCTGAAACTAGAGAAGCTTGATGTGATGAGAAGCTTACCTAAATCAGTGGGAGACCTAGTCCATTTAAGATTCTTAAGTTTAGCAGGTAGTAGGTTTAATGGCTTGCCGCAATCTATGGGGAACCTTGTATGTATGGAATTCTTGGACTTGCAAGTAGATACTACAATTTCCATGCCAAATGTTTTGTGGAAGATGAGAAGGTTGAGGTATCTCTGTCTTCCTTACTACTTTGATGTCAAGGAGAAATTCCATGGGGCCCGGAAGAAGTTGCGGTTGGGTACTTTAAAGAATTTGCGGACATTGAGAAACTTCAGTCCGAAGAAATGTGATGTGAACGATGTAGGCAAGCTTACCAATCTGCAAAAATTGAATGTCTTTGTTTGGGAGGATCCTATCAAGCTAGAGATATTTCCGCAACTTGCTAAATTCAATTTGAAATATCTTCGATCCTCATCTTTTTATTTAAAAAATTATCTTTATTTATGGACTGAAGGTGAATTGAATAAAATGTCAAACTATCCCTATTCTTGTAAGTTGTGCATTTTTGGAAATATAGAGAAGTTACCAGAACATAAAAGTCTACCCGAGCAATTGAAGAAGCTGGTTTTACTACGTTCTAAACTCGAAGAAGATCCAATGCCAATATTGGAGAAATTGCCTCACTTGGTTTTTCTTATGTTGGGAGAATGGGCTTTCAAGGGAAAAGAAATGGTTTGCTCTACAGGAGGCTTTCCTCAACTCAAGCATTTACTTTTTCATTTATTAACTGATTTGGAGGAGTGGAGGGCTGCTGAAGGAGCCGTGCCTCATCTTTCTCGATTAGGGATCTACGGTTGTTTCAAATTGAGGGTGGTACCTTTACACGTCTCTACATATGACGGTTTGGACGAAATATCCAAGGAGTTGGAGAAGTACAGCTTTTTTTGAGAGGGATGATGATGTGGGTGGCCAAGGGTGGCCCCAGCTGTCCAGCGAGAGAGGAGGGAGGAGCGCATGAGCTTGTGGGTTGTCACTTGTCAGGGCGGTGGGCCCCCAGAATAATTAGCAGATGTGGAAAATGAAAAATTGATGAATAACCGCAATGCTGCATATAATTGATGAGAGTAAATATCTGTAAGTGAAAATAGAGAGTATTATATTATGGCATATTCCTTGACAAATTATTTTCCATGTCTTCTTTCCATCATAAATCATCATTCGTTTCGTTCTCTCTCTCATCCTGAGGACTTCCAAATCAGTGGGTGGGGGGTGGGGGTGTTGGAATCTGTTGTTTCGCTCGCTGTCAAGAGAACCCAGCGAGCACCGTGAGGAGGAGGAGGAGGAGGAGGAGCGAATTCGTTGCTTCTATAAAAGACGGTGGATGGGGGAGGCATCTGAAGAAATAAGAGTCATCGCTTGTCATGGCGTTGGAAGACAGTCATCGTTGGAAGCTGCTGCATTGGAGAGGAGAGGAGAGGAGATCCGATCATTTGCATAGTGCTGGTCAGATGTTTGACGAAATGCGGATGTGGAGTAGGAACTGGGAAACATCAATCTGAAATCGGCGTGTTGCTTTCGGCTCGTGCAATTGATTTCTTTGTATATATAGACAAACGATGACGAGAAATACAACAGTGCATTTTGCATCTCCCAGTCTCCTGTATTTTTTTGTTGTTATCAGTATCCCCGTCTCCTACATGTAAGGCTGCAAGATATACTCTGGAGATTCTTTTACGTGTGGTTACATTACTCTTTCGCTTTGAACAATGGCTATGAAATTGCTGGATGTAGCGAGAAAGCATATGATTATTTGTCAATCGGGGACGCCTGGCAAATGTTCCTCTTCTCCTGTGACCAAGAACTCGCGGTATATATCATGGAGGTAAATAATATGAGAGGATTTTGGCTTTCTCTAACTGGAATTCTGTTCTCGCTTGACTAATTAAGTCAAAAAGATAATATTCGCTCCAGTATCCATTCAGACCTTTGAAGGGTCTCATAAAATCTCTTCTGTTGAGTTGTTGATCTATGTCCTCTTCAACTATTATGATTGTTTATCTTCTTCTGGAATCACAGACTGATGTTAAACTTGCACTTACCACATCTGTGTCATTTGGCCCTTGCTGTGGCTCTGCTGAGTTTGAACTTGGAAAGGTGTGCTCAGTACAGAAACCTCGTGCTTTAAAAAGGGCTTCATACTGTGTGGAAGGATACATCCACGTAAAAACTGTATTGTGGAGCCTGAACAATTACATATGTTATATTATGGAATGCAGGAGCATCCCAAGTGGCAAATGAAGAGTGGGTCTGTATATTTCCAATGGAAATGGATAATGACAGTCAATGCACGAGGGTGTGAATTTGAATCTGTTTGCTGCATCTTCATTGTAACAGGTGAAGATAATGGATTTTCCAGTTGCCTTCTTCAGTTTCCACTCCTCAGGAGGCTTCGAATTATGATGAGCTCTCCATGAAACAGAGAGCTTGAACATTCCGAATAGCTGAAGGTACTTCATAATACACCTATAGTTTTCTTCAGTACATAGCTACAAATGTGAGATAAATAGGTTTTCACTTCATTGTCTTGTACCGGGTTGAGCATTTCTTCCTGTTGCACATCTGGTAAATTGCCTTGACAATATCTTAGAGTGGTAAACACATTAAAAGATTTTGCAATGAAAATTTTCATAATCTATGTGGATCACTTGGGCTCCATGACCTATAAGGTCCACTGTCTCCTGGATGACAAGATTGAGGAAGCATCTGCGGTTGAGCTCATATTTTCTTGCGTTCGACAGTTGTGCAATATAATTAGGTTTTCCTTGTTTCGTAGTGTTTAGGATGGGAAGGGCTTGCATACCCTCTGATTTACCACGTGCAGGGTCTAATAGATTGCAACTGATCAAGAAGAATCAAGTTTTTGAAAATCTGAAATTGCTCTAGATAAACTCCATAATGTGCCAGATCATATCATATTGTGACAAACTAATTACTAGAGCAAGAGAGATTCTAAATAGCAGAAGAAATCTTGCTTCGACCAAAGTATGGAAAATGGCGAACAACCATCTCTCGTGCTATCAACTTATTTATCACA
Source organism: Eucalyptus cloeziana (assembly GCA_014182715.1). NCBI lineage: Eukaryota > Viridiplantae > Streptophyta > Magnoliopsida > Myrtales > Myrtaceae > Eucalyptus > Eucalyptus cloeziana. The sequence goes on from CM024638.1 coordinate 6,715,550, forward strand.
AAGTAACAAATAGAACTTTCAACAATGTTATTGTGTTTCAGAGACTATTGATGTCTGAGACGTTCATAGACCATGGAGGTTTCTCAGCACTCACTAGCGATAAGAACTCTGGAGGACCTCATGTGATATATCTTACCAGGCACGCTTCCCTTCACAAGATTTATCTGTTGTTTTATTAAGACCAAAAAGTTGGTGTTGGCTCATGCTTCATAACTTTCTCAGTTTCAAAAGCTAAAGGCGAGGAAGTCAGCAAGAATCTGCGATAATACATGACAAGTGGCTTAAATGGCAAAATGTCCAAATGCTAACGTTGTATAAGCCATTTTCTGGTTTAACTACCATATGCATATTGCATGTAACAAGATTGGTCTATTAGATGAAGAAAGTTCACGAGTTATAGAACTACTTTTCTTGTTCTGATGTCTTGAGGACATGATCTTTTATGATTTTCTCTTGTGAATCGCCATTATATCCCCACATGAACATCCAGTACCCATCGGAACCGGAAGATCCACTTCAATATATACTCATGCTGAGAGGAATAGGAGAACTGATTTTGAGCTTTATTCATGCAGAAACAAACGTCTCTTCAAGGCCTTGCTTAGCATGCGGAAGTGAAGAAAGGACAGCAAGTTATCGAAGTTCCTGGACGAGAGCTAAGAAGAACAGGGGATGAGAGAAAACGGATAGGCCCATATCACGGTTTCTTTGCACCACAAGCATGACCTATGCTGTATTTGTTATGGTAGCTTAAGCTAGCTTTAAGATTTTGAGAATAATTTAATGCAATAAGAAACGCAACAAAATGAAAGTCCTGATAAAATTACATAATTTCTACAAGGAATTCCTTCGGAAGATGGTTGCCGCTTTATACTCTACAGTTCCCTCTTGCCTGATATTCCAAACAGAGAAGGTAAAGATTGAAGAATGTTTAGAGAGCTGAGATACTATTTCCTCCTGGTAATTAAATAATGATAGGCTCACAAGTCACAATTCACAAGACACAGCTAAAACTGGGCAACCTGGAAGGAACCAATAAAATTGCTTAAGCAGCTATTTATCACAATCACAGGCTGCTTTTCCCTCAGTTTGACTGAGGAGCTGCTGTTACATGATCTGCATGCTAAGACACAGCTAAAACTGGGCAACCTTCATATGTTGTCTAACTAAGTATCCAAACTGAGCATCTTTCTCGATAGGAATCGAACGAGCATTGTGTACAAACAAACGGTCTATGATGCAACTTTGTCCTGCCATATAAATATTTGAAGACATGAGAACACACACAAAATGCTTCCTCAGCTGAACTACTTCTTCACCATGCTTTCACTTGTCTTAGATTTAACTAATATCTCAGATTGACACAAGTGGCCTCTTTCCATTTCGATATGTAAACATCGTGTACCTCAATATGTTGAATATCGCTGCAAATACATTGATTATGTCGTATAACTAAAATGGTTTCAGATCAGACACTGCAAATGGACTTGGCACTAAAACACTCCCCATAAATACAAGAGCTCGACTGTACAAACTTCATATGTGATAGGCACGGGATTTTTTAGCACACCATTCAGATTCTTGATAGTAATCAATACGGTCAATTGAGCAATGACCATTGTTCAAAATCCAAGGTCAAAACTGGGACACTCGGCCTTCACTTTTAATTGATCCCTATCTCCTTCAGAGGTCTTCAATTCATCATTAGCATCGCCACAAGAACTGCATGAAAGAGATCCTTTGGAAGCAGGGCTTGTTGCCACGACATTTGGGGTCAGCTTGCTCGGGAGAAGGCGGGAAGCGATAATTGGACCAGATGTGTATGCTAGTCATACAGAGCTCAGTGCAATTGAGAATGTCCACTAAGTATATGCAGGACTAGACTTTGGTTTCCTACAAGCAGTTGCTACCTGCAGCTAATTTGTTTCTGCTTGTATAGTAATTTGCACCAAAAAGTTTCAACAAACATCGAAACTCATGAAGTTCTAATGGAGTTTCAAGATGCTTATTGTCATTTGTCACAACCTTGCCACCAATGGCTGAAAAATGGAGCTAAAAGTATTGATTACTCTAAATTTAACAGGACAAGTAGTCGTGGAATAGGTGGGAGTTGCCAATTTGAAAGCCCTTCCGTAGAGTGAAATTCATTGAAATCAGAGGATGATTCTGATGAAATTTTACAATGTAGACAAGGAAACATAAACTATGAGAAAACTAACATTAAAATTTGAAAGAACGCTGAATTGAAAGAAATCACGGTTAAACCAACCTTTTTCGACTTCATGAGACCAGGTAACTTTTCGTAGCGAACGTTGTCAGCTAGATTTCCGATGCCTCATACTCCACAGAAGAAAGTCTAGCACCCGGCACTCTTTGTTTTTGAGCAACATCAGAAGAATTATCTGAATGCTGAAGCTCCTCTGTCAGTGAAGCAAAACTTACCTTCCTCTCATATGACTTTCTGCAACGGCAACTTGATTTAATGGTTTTCGGAGGACATATAATATTTGATAGGCTGCATCGATTGGATTACAGGAGCTCATTTGCAAGCTACAGTAAGTAACACAATGTAGGGTCCTCCAATAAACACGGGAGTTAACTTTGAAGGAAATGCAAAATAAAGGGGACAGCGATGCATCAACATCGATACGACCGCTCCCAAGCTTAATTGCACGCCATTCTTCTTTCAAGACCAGATTCATGACACGATCCATCTATTTGTAACTCCTTCATGTGAAAAGAGATTTTCATTTTACTCTATTAAATATATAAATTATATATTGATGACAATAACATCAATCGTATTCGCTAGTTCATTTGCCCAAAGTTGTTCCTAGATTCTTAAATTAATATCATATATATTATCTCATATCAAGATAAACCGTACGCACACGCACTACTTGAATTCATATATTTCTTCATTTCACGCTTTAGTCTTTCTCTATTGAGTCAACGCACCCTCGCGTTATATGCAAGAACGCTAGACTACTTCTTTCCAGCCATCTGTGTGTAATCGTTTCGAAGCTGACATGACGTATTCATTATAAAAAATTCCATCCATTCTGCAATTTTGCCCATTCTGTTCGTTTCGTTTTCCCTATCATCCTCATGGACTTCAATTCGGGGGGAATCCATCGTTTTGCTTGCTGTGGAGAGGAGAGGAACTCGCGACTTGCTTATGGAAGATTGCGAAGTTCTCCCAAATGTTGCTGTTCTCCTGCGAAGAGAGGATTTTAGCTTTCTCTACCTGGAATTCTGTTGTAAATTGACTAATTAAGTCAGAAGGGTATTATACTCTTCAGCATCAGTTCAGAACTTTCGAAGTGTCGCTCATAAATTGACTCGGTGACAGCAATTGTCTTCATTGGTCAAAGAGTCGCAAAGCATTGAAATAGTCGTTGCACAGCCGCGGGCTCATGCTTACTCTTGATTGTTGGTATTCAATGATGGTTTTATTTAATTAAAGTGATGGGCCTAAGCTGGCCGTCCACCACGATGATGACGGCCTATGCCCCGCCCACAAAATGGGGCCACGTGGATGAAGGAATATGATGAAGGAACACGTTTCTTCTGGAGGAACGTATATAAGGGAAATAAAGAGGGAGGAACGTACCTTTTGGCATAACGTACGTTCCTCCTCTCTCTCTCCCTCAAACACTTTCCAAAGGAAAGAACAACGTGCAAGAGGCGACACCCATCTTCTCTTCAAGGCAAACTGACGTCATCAGATCGAACGGGATCAGTCTCAAATAGGCGTCGGTGTTTAGTCTGTGGATACAAGGTACGCTCGAACTCGTGGTGTGCCTTTGATTGGTGATACATGTAATTTTCCCGGGCTCGTCTTCCGCATTAGTTTAGGGTTCGATTTAGTGTCGAATCCGGTTTCTGGGAATCGGAAATTCCCAACATTGGTATCGGAGCCGTAATTCTTGTTTCCCGATCCTTTTCCATGTTTTTCCCGATCCCTTTCATGTTCATGGATGATTTCTTATTGCTTTTTCGTGAATTTAATCGGCCGACACCGATCGGGGCGAAAAAAATCCTGACACCCGAACACTGTTCATCCATTTTTCGTGGTCTCTATAAGTCGAAATCCATTTCTGAAGGCTCTGGATGGAAGGTCTCGTCGAGACGATCGCGACGAGTGGCGGAACGTCGCCAAAGGCCACCTGACGCGCCCCCACGTGCAGCCGGCGCGAAACGGTGCCAACGCACGCGCGTCGCACAACGAAGACGCGTGCGTCGCACGCGCGCATGTGCAACGCGGGCACCAGCGATCGCACTTGCGCGGCACGTGCCCGCTGCACGCGGGCCGCACGTGCCGGTCGGTTCGTCCGACCGGCCGACCGACCCGACCTGACCCGGTCCGATCGGCCCGGCCCGACCCGGCGACCGTTGACCGTTGACCGTTGACCGAAAAAAAAAAAAAAAAGATTTGTTTCTTTTTTTCAATTATGTCTACGTGGATTATATGTAATCCCTTTTTTTTGTTCTGCATTTGTTGCAGGAATAATGCCTCCCCGTAAGCCGTGCGCATCTGTGCCCACAATGTCAAATGAACAAAAGGAAATGCTTTCAAGATTGATAGCCGATTTGAATGGTTATCGATGGGAGAGTGACGACATAATTAATCATGTTGTAAAGGTCAACAACAAAATTCAAGAAGTCATTTGGAACGGTTATCCCATGCCAGATACTCATATGGTGCGATTATTTATGAACACTCTTCCATTAGAATAGCAAGGAGTGTTGAATCGCCTATGGGAGGTCAAAGGATTTACTAGTTATAAGGTGCTAGTAATGGAATTTGTAAATGAGTATCATCGGGTTGGAGCCACAAAGACTGCGACCCAAGGAATGACTTCGATTAAGCAAGGAATGAATGTGCGTAGGAGAAATCCTAAGGGATATCCGTCTGTTTTTCCGTGACTGTCAAGAATGCCGAAAATTTTACAGAGGAAAAGAAAAAGAAATTGATCCAAGTAGAAACTTTTCATATCTGTTGTATGATGCATTGGTTTTAGATGTTATGGCTGATCTTTATTAAGTGTGCTTTGTGAATATCTAATGTAATGTATTCTACCTGTTTGTTGTTGACAAAGCAACTAATATATTAGTTGTATTATGTGAAAGCACAATTATTATATCATTATTGGATGTTAAATATTATTTGCTTTCTGTTGTTGTTAACTGTTATGGGTAGTTCATAGAAGTTTTTGTAGCTTCATAGAATTTACTTTGCATGAAAAATTATATTAATGATAGTTTTAAGTTAGGATTTTTGGAGGATGATTGGAAACATAGTGACATTTTTATTCTGAGACCTTACTTAAAATTATTAATTAATATAATGGGTTTGTACAAAATAGATGCATAAGTGATAGGCATTAATATTTCGTGCATTTATGTCTGATATGTTCAGATAAATAGATTCAGCAACTAAAAACATAATTGCTGATTTGAACAAAGAAGCACTAAAAGCTCTTGACCATGTTATGGAAGATCTTGAGAATGTTGTGCGCCACCTTGAGCTAGTAGATGATCGCCACAAGGCATTTGAGCGGGATACAGATATTTGCTGTGTTGCTTTCAGCTTAGTAGGATTATCAAGCTCTAAGCGCAAGCGCATTGATTCGTTCAATATGTGGGAAAGCAAGGGATCAAGTCCTTCTTGGAAGAAACCAAGAATTAACCAACAAAAGAGAGGAAAACGTCCTCGTGTGAAGAGAGGAAAACGTCCTCATGTGAAGAATATCTCAAGGGTGAAATGTTACAACTGTGACCAGAGGGATCACTATGCCTGCAATTGTCGCGAGCTAAGGAAGGTACACACCCTTTGTACTATTGAGAACTTTGCATATGTGTCAAGTTCTGTATTCTTGACTGAGTCTAATCCTTTGTGGACTTTAGATTCAGGAGCGACGGACCATGTAGCGAAGGATAGAGAATCCTTCGTGGAATTTCGACGAGTTCCGACTGGAACTAAGTGGATCTATGTGGGAAACAACTCAACTCCAGAGCTGAAGTAAAGGGAATTGGCACCTGCCAACTGAACATGCGTGGTGGGCGCACTTTATTCCTACATGATGTATTGTATGCTCCGGAGATTCGTCGAAATTTAGTGTCTGTTTTAGTGTTGGTTAAGTTTGGTTTTAATGTGGACTTCCATAATAGAGGTGTAGATTTGTATTTGAATATAAAATACTATGGTTGTGGTTATTTTCTGGATGGATTCATTGTATTAGATATTGACTATGTTAATGCAAATGTTTGTTATTCCCTTCTCATGTCTTCTAATTCATATGATAATGATGTGAATGTGTGGCATGCTAAACTTGGTCATATTGGCCAACAACATATGAATAGACTAGCCAAAGAGGGCTTGTTAGGGAATATTGAAAGAGTCGATTTGCCCATATGTGAGTATTGCCTGGTAGGGAAAACGACAAGGAAATCATTTGGAAAAAGTAAAAGAGCTGAATTTTCTTTGTATTTAATCCATTCTGACGTCTGTGGTCCAATGAATGTGAAAGAAAAGCATGGGGCTGTTTATTTCATCACTTTTAAAGAATGATTATACTCGATTCGGATATGTCTATTTGATTTCTCATAAATCTGAAGCATTAAGTTGTTTCAAAAGGTTTATGAACTTAGTAGAAAATCAATTAGACAAGAAAATAAAAGTATTAAGATCCGATCGAGGTCGTGAATATTTATCTGATGAGTTCAGAAAATTATGTGATGAAAATGAATAGAAAGACAGTTGTCTATTCCATATACTCCTCAACAAAATGGTGTTGCGGAGAGAAGAAATAGAACCATACTTGAAATGGTTAGGTCAATAATGGCGCATGCTAACTTACCTATCACATTTTGGAGTGATGCGTTGTTAACTGCTACCTATATACTTAAACGAGTGTCTTCCAAATCAGTTACTTCTATTCCATATGAGTTATGGACAGGTAGGAAACCATACTTAAGTTTTCTTAAGCCATGGGGTTGTGCTGTCTATACTCATGAGCTCTCTCACAAGTTTGGGAAATTGGGTCCCAGAGGAAAGAAGAGTATTTTCATAAGATACTCCGAACACTCGAAAGGGTATGTGTTCATAGGTGAGCAGGAAAGTGGGAGTATAACTGAATTTGAATCACGGGATGTCACATTATTAGAGAATGAATTTCCTAAGAAGGGCGAAATAGGTGAAGAATACTCCATATTTGAAACCTTGGATCAAGATAATGAACATAATAGAGTTCGTCCAAGTGGGAGTAACATAAGAAGTAATGATTTTGATTCAACTCACTCTCAATTACAACCACAAGATGAGACGTCATCATCATTATCTAATCCTAGTGGGAGCATAATGGGGAATGATGTGCAAAGTGTACAATCTCCCATACGGCGAACAAGTCGCAAAAGTGTTCCCCGTCGACGTTTTGACATTGAAGAGGAAACTTTTATGATTGTCCCACAAGATGAGGATGAGCCAAGAAATATAAATGAGGCTCTGAGTTGCCCTAATAAGGAAAAATTGATGCATGCAATGAGAGAAGAAATAGAGTCAATGAAGTCAAACCATGTTTGGGAACTGGTTGATCTTCCTAAAGGATGCAAAACTATTGGGAACAAGTGAGTTCTCAAAATAAAGCGTAAAGCTGATGGCTCGATAGAAAGGCATAAGGCTCGCCTTGTGGCGAAGGGGTATAATCAACAGGAAGGAATTGATTATGAAGAAACATTTTCTCCTGTGGTGAGATTTACCTCAATTCGCATTATTTTGGCAATAGTGGCTAGTATGGATAATGGATGTAAAGACTGCTTTCCTCAATGGAGAATTAGAGAAAGAAATATATATGAAACAACCTACTGGTTTCATTATGGAAGGCCAAGAAGGAAAAGTATGTCAACTTTTGAGATCGATATATGGCCTAAAGCAGTCATCGACACAATGGTAATAACGATTTTATAATGCGATAATGACATATGATTTTACAATGATAGATGAGGATCATTGTGTATATATCAAAAGATCCAAAGATCAATTTGTGATCATATCATTATATGTTGATGACATACTAATTGCTGGAAATAATATGGAGTTTGTTAATACTGTTAAGAGTTGGTTATCTTCCAACTTTGAGATGAAAGATATGGATGAGGCTGCATACATCCTTGGAGTTAAGATTTCAAAAGATCGTTCGAAGAGATCATTATCTCTTTCGCAAGAAACATACATAAATAAGGTTCTTGAATGATTTCGTATGCAAAATTGTAAACCCATTGATACTCCTATTGCAAAAGGTGAAGGATTGAGCCATAGACTGTGTCCAATGACTCTACAAGAGAAAGAACAAATGAAACATGTTCCTTATGCTAGTGCTGTTAGGAGCTTGATGTATGCTATGATGTGTACAAGACCCGACATATGTTTTGCAGTTGGAATGGTGAGTAGATATCAATCCAATCAAGGTCAAGCACATTGGAAGGCCGTTAAAAGAATACTGAGATATCTAAAGGGAACTGCTGATTATATGCTGAGTTATAAAGGAAAGGATCTGCGACTCGAAGGCTATTCTGATACTGATTGGGGAGGAGATTTAGACGAAAGGAAATCTACCTCTAGGTTTGTTTTCTTATTGAATAATGTCACCATATGTTTGAGCAGTAAGAAACAAACGTGAATAGCCTTGTCCACGATAGAAGCTGAGTTTGTGGCATTATCAGCAGTAATATAAGGAGTTTGGCTTAAGAGATTTTTGGATCATTTAGGTGTTATTGAGAAAGCTGCAAATCCATTATTAGTTAATTGTGATAGCCAAGCAGCTATAGAGTACACCAAAGATCCAAAATATCATGGCAAGACCAAACATATAGATACCAAGTATAATTTTGTCAAAGATATGGTTACACGAAAGGATATGAACTTACAGTACATATCTACGCATAGAATGGTAGCAGATCTTATGACAAAGCCAATACCTAGAAATGCGGTTTGTGGTCAAGTAAAATCTCTAGGATTGCGTAGAGTCTAATGTACTGTATATTGTAATTTCCTTGAGTTGTTCACATTTAATGAATTTGTGTTTTTTCATCATTAATACCTATGAATCTTTGTTTGATCTTTATGCATCTTAATGCTCAGTGCATTATATTAAGTTGAGTTAGTATGTCGGACAGATATAAGATTAGCCCACTCACACAAGTAATCGCCTCTATTTACTATGTAATAAATAGAGATGAGACGGTTTTTAAGCTTATTATCTAGGTGATAATCGAGAGCTCAAGCTTAAAATATATATGTCGCCTTAACTAAGTATTAAGATGAGGACATGATATGTACTATGTCCGAAAGTAAAATAACCCACATATTTTACTTTATCTGTCTATGATTCCAGATGTGAGTTCTGATGAATTTTGTGAATGAGTAGATATGTGAACTCAAGTTAGACATTAGGTATGTCTGAACTATCATCTGTACGGTATTGAAGGTGTAGACATACGCTCCATGGGAAATGAGTTAAATACCGTAATACGTATTTCATACTACGTATGCATGATACGACCAATAAGAGTGGCAAAAAGTTTGATCTCAACTTTTAATACCGTGTGACACTTTTGAGGAAAAGAGTTCCTCAATTTTTTTAGTGCCCTCATAACTTTTACTTATTCTCAAGATTTTTATTTAGTGTTTGCTATCTTAGGATGTTGCCAATGGTCATGAATTGATTCGATCTAATGGGACATTTCTAGAAAAGCAAGTTGAACTAAAATTGAGAGTTTGAAGGAAAGAAGAAGATCGGATTTGGAGAATCACATTGTAGTTTTGTATTCACTGGTCGACCAATTATGACTGTCTTTGGGATAATCATAATTGTGAATACAATAAATATATCATTGTTTAAAAGAGATCAAGAGAGATATAAATGTGATCGATCGATCTAGGGTACTGCATACTAAATTTACTCGGAATGTGATGCCCATTATGAGCTGCTATATATTCCTAATGATGTATAGCAAGAGCTCTCAAAGTATGCTAGTCGCACGGACTATTCACTGGGCAGTATGAATGTTGTAGAGAAGTAAAGAGGATCTATTCAGCCCACCATGTGCGAGTGGGAGATGATGGTTTTATTTAATTAAAGTGATGGGCCTAAGCTGGCCCGTCCGCCCATGATGGGCCTAAAAGCCCGGCCCACAAAATTAGGGCCCATGGATGAAAGAATATGATGAAGGGACACGTTTCTTCTTGGAGGGAACGTATATAAGGGGAAATAAAGAGGGGGGAACGTACCTTTTGGCATAACGTGCGTTCCTCCTCTCTCTCTCCCTCAAACACTTTCCAAAGGAAAGAACAACGTGCAAGAGGCGACACCCATCTTCCATTCAAGGCAAACTGACGTCATCGGATTGAACTGGATCAGTTTCTCTTCCTCAAATAGGCGTCAGTGTTTAGTCTATGGATATAAGGTACGCTCGAACTCGTGGTGTGCCTTTGATCGGTGATACATGTAATTTTCCCGGGCTCGTCTTCCGCATTAGTTTAGGGTTCGATTTAGTGTCGAATCCGGTTTCTGGGAATCGGAAATTCCCAACATTCAGAAACCATCTTTTAAGATCGATTTGGACGAGTCGAGTAGCAGAATCGTGTCAGATTTTCCTTTTTCCCTATATTTTCTCCTGGACTTCAGATTGAGCTCTGTGAACATGAGATTCTGCTTTCTACATTTTCTACATAAGGCCCTTAGAACAGAGCATAATCGATTATTCTGGGGTTTGCAATTTCATTGAGTCTTGCATGATAGATGATTTGGCCTCTACGTGGTTAAATCGTCACTAAATGTTGTTGCCCAACTATGATAATTGATGTTCCTCCTATTGGGAAAGAACAATGAAAGTCATTATTGATTGACTCATAGCTGTTGGGTTGCGACAATCATCAACAAATCTTATCATAGAGTACGATGATGTATCATAAAAGTGTGATAAGGAATTCCCAACCACCCAAAATGTTCCAAATTCATGACTTTTTATATCGTGTTCATTCCATTATTTTCTCAAATGACTTGCTTTTTCTTGTTTCTCTTCAAGTAGGCGCTTCTGCTCCAAAGCGCACGTATCATTTCCATCTTTACCATGAAATCTTGCTCAATCTTCAAGATGACGATGTTAATAAAAAGTTGACAAATGCAAAGATTTTGCCACCTCACTTTTAATTGCGTTTACAGGATCTTTTGCAAAACCTCACTTTCATTGGATATGCATGCACAGCTAGAGTAGGCCTATTTTTAAATTAAATGTCATTTGGTAGTTGAATTAAATGTGTAAGCCCCGCATCACCCGATTTCCTAAAAAAGTCCATTGTCTCTTGTACAAATTGATTATATCCAAAATAAAATAAAATAAAAAAAGATCACTTTATTGACAACTAAATTAAGTACAACTATCCATTGACGATGCCATTTTACATTATTGGTACCAAATAAATTTTCAAATGAATGCAAATTGAGTTGGGAATTTGACTGAATCCACATTTTAAATGTGATAGATCTATTCTGTGTAGGCTAATGAATGAGATCAAGCCCATCCTTGAGTTCAAATCAAGCCTGACAAATTTGGGTGAAGAATTAAACTGAATTCATCAGTGAGCAAGTTAGGTGGGACTCCCAACGACTTTAATGGCGATGCCATGATCATTTATTAGCTCATCACATGATTTTAATGTAGGCAAAAAGCAAGTTAGCCTTTTATTTTAGGGAAAAGCCATCAAAAACCCTAAACTTTGCCCAAAGTGACAAATTTACCCCAAACTTTTTTTTGTAGCATGAAAAATTATGAAGTTTGCTAACCGTGATACATTTACCCCAAACTTTTAGTTGTAACACAAAAAACCCTGAACTTTCATTTGTGTGATACATTTACCCCAAATCATAGGCATTTTGGTCTTTTTACTTTTAAAAACTTTTTACTTTTTTTTTTTACCTTTTTTTTTAATTTTTTTTTCTTTGTTTTTCTTCCCTCTCGCGGCGTCCGGCGAGGGCCGCCGCTGGCTTCCCTCCACCGGCTCCACCATGGCTGGTGGAGGGAAGAGAGAAGAAAAAAAAATAAAAATAAAGAAAAATAAAAAACAGAAAAAATAAGACAAAAATGCCCTTAATGGGGTAAATGTGTCACAGTTTGCTAAGTTGGGAGTTTTTTATGTCACAAAAAAAGTTTAGGGTAAATTTATCACTTTGGACAAAATTTGCGGTTTTTGGTGGCTTTTTCTCTTTATTTTAAGTGAACGAAGTCTTTTCTATTTTTCAACTTTTTCCACATACTAATTTAGTGTGGCTCAAATGATAAAAAGACTTGAGCTAACAGCACCAGATAGCTGATGCATGTTGGCTACGTAGAGGATCGACTTCTATGTAGTACCAAATGCCAAACTGACACGGCATCATTCACACAAGAAGAATGTTAATGCTTTCAATGGACGAGAGTGAATGAAAATGATAGTATTTCCCACTCATAAGCAGATATTACACTTGATCCTGGCAAAAGAATAACTTGAAAAACCCCTTCTCACGTGTCATGCTGCGTATAAATATCGGGAGATGAGAAAAGTAGTAAGCGGAATGAACATAAGCAGAGATTGGATTGGTGAGAATCTTCCTTTATGCTAGATATGTAAAACCTTAGATTATTAGATGGAAGAAAATGCTCATACATGACAGGCTTATGGGCAAAATAGCGATTAAGAATTATTGGGATATTATTGTTATTGGACGTCTCACTTTTGTGGTGTTCAGTTTGGGTGAGCGTTGCTTTCAGTACTTAATCCCAAAAAACTCAGCGCCTTGCGTGTCCTTGTTAGTATGGTGCAGCCTTCATCATACCCCAATTATTGCTCTCCCCAATAGAGACACTCAAACAACCTTGTGACAGAAGCAAAAGGCACAAATCACTCTGACACTTGGTGGTGACCCATTTCTGCAAGATGATTTTTCTACTCTCTCTCCCCCTCTCTCAATATCTAAGGTGAAGATCACTAATTTTGGTTATGGCCTTTTGGATATCTTTCTTTGCTTTTCCTTATCAGAGAATGTTAGGGAGCTGAAAGGAGGCTTGGGACTGTGTTGCAGTAGATAAAAGGAGGTAATGTCAGCTTCATATTCGTCGCATATGCTTTTTGCTCTCCTGCTGAGATTTTTTATCTGGTTCTTTTTTGACCTGCGGTTTGGCAATGCTCTATGTGATCCGTGAATTGACAAAACAAGAAGAAATGCTTCCGTTGGCAATAATTGTTGTCGTCGGCACATGGAGAACTCTGGGCATGCAATATTTCAGGATTTTAGCCTCGGCTTTGTTGGAAGGAAATGGTTGAGATAAGAATTGGGAAAGAACGTCAAGAAGAAGAAAATACGTTGTGGAAATGGATAATGATAGTCAGTGCCCAAGGGTGTGAAGTTGAATCTAATTGCTTCATCTTCATTATAACAGGTGAAAATACTCTAAACTTTAGGACAATGGATGCTTGCCAGTTACCTCCTTCATTTTCCTCCCCTCAAGGAGCTTCGCATTATGACGAGCTCTCCATGAAAGACAGTTTGATCTTTTCAGATAGCCTAAAGGTACATAATTTCTAGTTACTTTTTCTTGGTTTACCTTAAAATTCAATTGATGTTCCTCCATTTTTTTCGCCTATTAGCTCATCAAATTCCTCATGATCTAGTTTACATCATGTTCGAATTTCAGGGTGAAAGGGTTTGATTTGTCTTGCATGCTAATCATAAGCTTTTCTCTAATCAGGACTTGAAGGATCTTAGGAAGCAATTATACTTAGCAGCTGAATATTTTGAATTATCTTACAATGGACAAGATCATAAACAAATGTGAGATGCATAGGTTTTCAATTGATCATAGTGTACTGGCTTGAGCATTTATATATGTTGCGCATCTCTTTGTTGGCCTTGTCAATACTGTAGAGTGGTGAACACGCTCAGAGATTATGCAACTAAAGCTTTCATCAACACTGTGGATCACTTGGGCTCCATGACTTATAAGGTCAATTGTCTCCTGGATGAAAAGATGGGGGAAGCTTCTGCAATTGAGCTTAGATTCTCTTGTGTTCAACAGGTGTGCTATATAATTAGGTTTTCCTTGTATTATAGCATTAAGAATGAGAAGGGCTTGCATACCCTAAGATCTACCATGTGCAGGGTCTAATAAATTGCAACTTGCCAAGAAGAATTAAGTTCTTGATACCGTAAAATTACTCCAAATAAACTACATGACTTGCCGGATTATATTACATCGTAACAAACTAATTGGCAGAGCAAAATATATTCTAAATAGCATGATATATCTTGCTTCAACAATAATATGGAAAATGGCATAAAGAACAACTATCTCTCGTACTGTTGACTCATTTATCATAGATAACGAATATAATCTTCAACCCTATTTTTGTTTTTTAGAGATGACGAATGTGTGAGATGTTCATAGACCAGGGAGGCCTATCTCAACAGTCGCTAGCAATAAGAACTCCGAAGCACCACATGCGATATATCCTACCAGGCATGCTTCCCTTCACAAGATTTGTCATTGGTTTATTAAGACCAAAATATCGAAGTTGGTTCATGCTTAAGAACTTTCCTTCAGTTTCAAAAGCTAAAGACGGCGGAGACGACAAAAATCTGCGATATTGCGTGACAAATGAAGTAAATGGCGAAATATCAGCAGGTGAACATTGTATGACTCTTTTTTTCTGGTTTAGACACATCTATGCACATTTCACGGAACAAGATTGGCCTATCAGATGTAAAAAGTTCATGAATCATAGAACTAGCTATTCTCTCGCTCATCATTTGCAAGTGTTCAACTTATTCCATCAAAAAGCAGAATATCAAGTGCTGTTACTGACGTACTAATAACTTTTCTTTTTTTCTTTCCAAAGAAGTATATCCGAGAAATATAGACACTTCTGCATCAATCGTCAGGTAACTTTTGACATAATCTGCGCTAATCATCCTAGCTCCAGAAAGACCTGATGCTGACAATGGAACCCTGATGCAGGAGACGGCATTTGGCAACACAATTTCCACAATCCTCCCGAACGGGCCCCTTTTCATTCGCAAGTACCTTGTCCAACAAAAAAGCAGGTCGGTACACTTGACTTGAATACTCCAAATTGGGGGTAAGAGCACTAACAATGTCTAAACTTTCGTACGTGTTCACTTGAGTGCCACAAATCTGAAAAATCAATCATTTGAGTGTCAATTCCGATTTACCTCTCCAAAAAATTTGACATGGACGCCGGTCGTTTGATATGGCTTCGTCAATACCGACGTGAACAATTTTTAAAATATTTTATTATTATTATTATTTGATTTTTTTTTTTTTTTTTTTTTTTTAATTTTGAGCTGATAAGAGCTGCCTCACCCTTGGCTGCAAAGGCCCTAGGCGAGGTCGTCGAGGCCTCACTGGCCACTGCGCTGGCGAGGCTACAAGGGTCCTCGCCTAGGGCTTTCGTGGCTAGATTTGGGTGAGGGCCGCCTTGCCCTCATCATGAAGGCCCTAGGTGAGAACCGCCTTGCCCTCGTCGCAAAGGCCCTAGGCGAGGGTGTCACATCCTCAGCGGCTACTAATGACACTGCCTAGAGGTGGTGGGGGCTCTTGGGGCCTCACCCAAGACTTCACAGCCTAGGGCGAGGGTTTCACAGCCAACGAGGGTTGTTGATGACCCTCGCGGAAAAAAAGAAAATAATAAATAATAAATAAAAACACAAAATTCAAAAAAGTAAATAAATTCCATGTAGAATGATTTGCTAGAATTGACACTCAAGTAATTGATTTTACTTTGATATGACACTCAAGTGAGCGAATTTTTTTTTTTTTTTGGCACTCCTAGTATTCTTACCCCCTCCAGACAAGCTACTAATGCAAGCCACACTTTTTCTAACCAGAAAAACGCACCTCCCCATTTCCATTTCAACTCACACGTTCAAGTTCTCTTGCTGATAAATCCACATCTCCAAACCCTTCTAACGCCAAAAAACGAGTAAGCATCAATGAAATTAAGTGCAGCTTAGCTATTAAGCTTTATTTTTTGTTGGACATGTCTGGCGGACATGACCTCTCATGGCCGAGTCTCTTATATGCCCATATGAACATCCAGTACCCATCGGAACCCCGAAGATCCACTTCAATGTCTATTCATGTTGAGAGGAACAGAAGAACTGATACCGAGCTGTATTCCAGCAAAAACAAAAGTCTCTTCAAGGCCTTGCTTAGCATGCGGAAGTCAAGAAAGGACAGCAAGTTGTACAAGTTCCTGGACGAGAACTAAGAAGAACAGGGAATAAAGGAAACCGGATAAACCCACATATGAGTTTCTGTGCATCAAAAGTGTACCTCAATATATTGAAGATCCCTGGAAATACATAAGTTTATGTCGTATAACTAAAAACGTTTCAGATCAGACAGCTGCAAATGAATTTGGCACTAGAACGCTCCGCATAAAAACAGGAGCTCGACTGTACAGATTTCATGTGTGACAGGCAGAAGATCTTGCGCACTCCATCCAGATGCTTGACAGTAGCAATATTGTTGATTGAGCAATGGATATGGTTCAAAATCCAAGATCAAAACTGGGACACTCAACCTTCACTTCCGATGGATCTCTATCTCCTTCAGGGTCCATTCTTTTATTACTAGCATCGCTGTGAGAACCATGTGAAAGCGATGCTTCAGAAACAAGATCGTCGCTGCAGCACTTGGGGCCAGCTTGCCCATGAGAAGGCTGCAAACGTTAATTGCAGCAGATGTACATGCTAGTCAAACAAAGCTCAGTGAAATTGAGAATGTCCTCAAGGTGAATAAATAACTAGATTTTGGATTGGGATGCATTAGAGAATTCAAGCAGGTCCTCATGCATCTAGTTTGAACATTCCCTGCAAGCAGTTGCTACCTGCTGCTAATTTAATTCAGCTTGTCCATTAGTTTGGAGAAAAGAGTTATATCAAACATCAAAACTCATTAAGTTCTGATGGAATTTCCAGATGCTTAGAGTCACAATCTTGCCACAGACGGGTCAAAATAGAGCTGAAAGAATCCATTACTGAAAATAGAGCAGGACAAGTAGCTGTGAAATACCTGTGAGTTGCCAATTGCAAAGTCCCCCATCAAGTAAGATTTATTGAATTCAGAGGCTAATTCTGATGATATTTTACAATGTCAGATGACGAAACATATATTGCAACAAAGCTAACACTAAAAATAAAAGAATGCTGAAGTGAGTGAGATTGCACTAAACCAACCTTTAGACTTCATTAGACCAGGTAACTTTTCATTGTTGGCAGTATCAGTCAGATTTCCAGTGTCCACATTCTCTACTGAAGCTAGCTCAGCAGCTAATGCTCTTTGTCTTTGAGCTCCAACACAAAACTTATCTGGATCCTGAAGCTCCTTCGTTAGGGAAGCAAAAGTTGCCTTCCTTTCATATGAATTTTCAGCAACGGCAACTTGATCTAATGGCTTTCGGAGTACGGATAGTATTTGACAGGCTGCAGCGATTTGATTACAAGAGATCATTTGCAAGCTGTAGTAACACACATAGGTTCCTCCAATAAACATGAGAATTAACTTTCAAAAAAATGCAAAATGAAGTGAGTGATGCATCAAAATCAATAAAACCAATCCCAAGCTTAATTGATGACATTCTCTTTCTAGAGCAGGTCCAAGAAACAATCTATTGATTTTGCAGGCTTTATGAAGCTTACTGTAAATTACTTGATGCACCTGAATAAGATAAAATTATTTTCATTGTGCCTAAATCTAACTATACATGCAAAAGATAGTAACATCGAAAGGCAGAAGATAATTCTAATACAGAGAAATTTCTCCATAGAGTAATCACCATCACGTAGAGGCTTGGTCTCGGAAACTCTCCTGATGCAATCTGTGCTTTTCATACCAGATATTCTACTGTTTGAATCCAAATCTCTCGCTGGATGAACCTTCCCCGAAGTTTTGTCTCCATGTTTATGCCAGGGTACTGCAATATCCAAAGGTCAAGCATTAGGCATCAAATAATTGAGGCACATAGAATTAATATCTATGAAAGAAAGAATTAGATGTTCCAATTCTGAATCATCCTGAGGTGACCATATCAGGTGTACAATCCTCCTCATATAAGTGCCCCTACTTGGTTAGGGAGGTAGCAACTTTCTTTTAACATGTTCTTTCAACATATTCATTTCCAATTGTATCTTAACACCCACAGATCCACTTAAATAACCTCCTCAGTACTTCACTAGGACATAGCTAGTCAAACAGGATGCATCAAGGAAAACCACATCTACAATGAAGTTATTGAAACATCTAAATAGCATTGGATGAATCAATAATGCTGCAAACCTCCCAGGATTGATTGATCAACTTTAGCACCATCCACCTCCCCATGGCCTGTCCTCATTTCTCTGGCAGTGCGACATGGTTCACGATCATTCAAACCCATTGGCCCCTTTTCTTGTACCACATGCTCCCCAATATCAACCAAGTGAGAATTGAATAGCAGAGATTTTCCAGTTCCCAACACTTCATCTCTCCTAAGAAATTTATTCACCAAGATTTTCCTACTAGCATCATACAGCGTGACCTGAATGATCCAAGGGGAAGAAAACAATTAGCGGAAAAGTGATTCCAGGACCTATAAAAAGGCCTTTGAACTTTTTTGGGTAATGAAATGCACTTGAATTAGTGTGATACTTGGGGCACATAATGAACCACTATCCAAAAAACAGAAGTGATTCATGTTGGATCAGCAAACAAAGTGGCCAGCCCAGTTTAATGGAAAAACAGTGGCTTAATGAAAACATCCGTTAAAGTGCCTCGAAATGACCTGCCTCCCTAGGGATCCGTGAACTTCAAGCTGCAGAAAACCATCACGGTATTTCTTGGCCTTTTGAGTTACTTGTGTTGTGTACAAAACCTGCCATTCTACATGACAGGAAAATGTCAATCTCCAAGAAGGACATGCTCAGAATAATACAAAACAGCAGGAGCACATAGCCCACAAAATAACATTCACATGCTCATGGGTGTCAAAAATGGCTGAAGGACAATAGTGGACCTGTTATTGATTTCATTATTTCAGTAACCTCAAGCTAAAAGGAGGCGGTAAATACAAAGTAATATCAAGACCATAACTTGGCTACTTAATGAAAACTTTATTAGAAAATCTATCAGGAAGTAGAACAAGCAACCAGCTCATTAATGAAAACTTCAATAGAAAATGTAAAAACCATGAAGGAATACACTGAGGGATCCATGTAACTTAGCCCATATGCCCTCCTCTTTTTTATGGGGTTCTCTTAAATGGGACTCATTTTTCAATACCTAGAGCATGGTGCTAGAGCTAGGAAAATATGAAGAACATAACCTGACAAGGTAAATTGTGGATTTTCCAAGTGAAAGGACAACCTCAGACCACCTCTGAAGCACAAAGCCGGAACCTTTATAGATAGTTTTCAATTTGGTGAATCTTCTATCTACTGTACATTTTTTTAACTCAAGTGCAATATCTGTCATATGTGAGGAATTTCGAAATCCATCTCATTAAGCAGTATAGAGTTTTGCCTATGACAAGTGCCAAAGTGTCCTAACGGGCAACTTTGATTTCACCAAGGAAAAAAATGTGAGTTCATAATCACATAGAACGTGCAACAAATGTAGAGACAAGGCAACTAGCAAACACTCTTAGCAAGCTAAATATGCATCCAAGCAAAATCTGACCTGTTACGCCCGATTTTCCAGCATCTAATATACTCCCCTTTGCCCCCTTCTGATGCATCTGGCCATTTTTTTCTTCTGAAAGAGTACTAATGAATACATGTTTCAGCGCATCACAATCAGAATCAGGTAATTATCTTAGATCATGCAAAACATGAAGAGAAGGGAATCTCGCTCCTTAACAGAAAAGGAGAAGGTGATATAAATAACAGAGATGATTTTCAATTGTGATCTCTCTATATTTGGTCAATGAAGAAAGTGTAACTACATATAAAAACAATGAACTGACTCTTGGCATCTGCAAGTTGCAGAATTTGTGGAAATCATCCCACAATCATAAACATCCCATGAATTTGTGTCTGTAAAGCTCCGAATCACATTGTGTTAAAATATCAATTTGGTGAGTACGGAGCATCCCCTAGTTACATAAATTTGCAGAGCAGCTGAATAATAGGATTGATGGGAATATAAACAATCAGGGAGAAAATGTTGACAATCAATTGACAGTTCAAGACTTTAGGAGAGGAGGCAAGGCAAATTACCTCCAAAGAAAGAATCAACAGGAAAAAAACAGCTATATATAGAACACCAGCTAACAAATCAAATTGAACTCTGAAGAATTTAGAGAAAAGAATTGTGATAATTCTCTAATAAAATGTACCAGGATTACAAAGCTCTTTATAGGACTTCTACAAGTACTAACTAGGAAAAAACAGATCTAAATAATATAGCTATAATCCCACAAATCAAGGGATACTAATAAATCATATCCTAACTAATTATTTACAGCTATTTCCTAATAATTAGAATCCAGAAAATCAGGATTGAATATTCCTAATAATCAGCTCCTAAGAATCAGGATAATTCAACACTCCCCCTCAAGCTGAGGAATAGATGTCTTCCATTCCCAGCTTGGAGATAATATCATGAAAGATCCCACCATTAAGTCCTTTGGTTAGCACATCAGCTAGTTGATCTCCGGAAGGTATGTAAGACATGCAAATCAACCCCTCTTCTATCTTTTCTTTGATGAAATGCCTGTCAATTTCAATATGCTTCGTCCTATCATGCTGTACGGGATTATGAGCAATATTAATTGCTGATTTATTGTCACAATACAGCTTCATAGGACCCTCCCACTTGATTTTCAAGTCTTCTAGGATGATTTTAAGCCATAATAGCTCACATATTCCTTGGGCCATTGCTCGAAATTCTGATTCAGCACTTGATCTTGCAACTACATTCTGTTTTTTACTCCGCCAAGTCACTAAATTTCCGCCAAGAAATGTGCAATAACCAGATGTTGACCTTCTATCCACCATAGATCCCGCATAGTCAGCATCGGTATAAGCTTCCAGCACCATTTTTTGATTTCTCCTGAATAGGACTCCTTTTCCGGGACTTCCTTTTAAATAATGTAGCACTCGATGGACGGCTTGTAAGTGTGATTCTCTTGGGTCATGCATAAATTGACTAATCACACTTACTGAATAGGCAATATCAGGTCTAGTATGAGCCAAATAGATGAGTTTCCCGACCAATTTTTGATACATTTCTCGGTCTACAGCAGGTTCTTCCTTTGCATCCCCAAGCTTTTTATTAGGCTCAATAGGTGTAGCTACTAGTTTACAACCAAGTTTTCCAGTTTCCTTCAAGAGATCAGTCACATACTTCTGTTGTGAGACAAAAATTCCTTGTCTAGAGTAAGAAACTTCAATACCAAGAAAGTATTTGAGTCTTCCTAGCTCTTTTATTTCAAACTCTTTAATCAAACACCGCTTCAGCTGCTTGTTTCTCCTCATCATCATCACCGTGACAATAATATCATCGACGTACACTAGAAGTGCCGTCACTCTCCCTCTTGCCAAATGCTTAATGAAGAGAGTATGATCACCTTGGCTTTGTTTGTAGCATGAAGCTTTCATAACTCTGGAAAATCTCCCAAACCAGGCTCTAGGTGATTGCTTGAGCCCATATAGTGCTTTCCGTAATCTACATGCTTTGTTTGCTGTCTTTTCTCCTTCAAATCCCGGTGGAATACTCATGTAGATCTCCTCTTCTAGGTCTCCATGTAAAAATGCATTCTTCACATCATACTGTTGAAGTTGCCAATTAAAGTGAGCCGCCAAAGAGAGTAGAATTCTCACGGTGTTCATCTTTGCCACCGGAGCGAATGTCTCCTGATAATCTACTCCATAGGTCTGAGTATAACCCTTTGCCACTAATCGTGCTTTATATCTCTCAAGAGAACCATCAGCTTTGTATTTCAAGGTAAAAACCCATTTGCAGCCCACAAGATTCTTTCCCTTAGGTTTTTCAACAATCTCCCAAGTCTGGTTTTTTTCTAGTGCATCCATTTCTTCTCTCATTGCACTCCTCCATTCTTCTTTAGATAATGCCTCAGATAAAGTATTTGGAATAGAAATGGTGTTCAGACTCACAATGAAATTTTTATGAGATGGAGATAGGCGGTCAAGTGACACATAATGAGATAGTGGATATAAGGGTTGCTTTGTGCACTCCCTAGTACCTTTTCTAACAGCAATGGGAAGATCCGAGTCATTTTCTGGCACATCAAGTGACTGTTTATGCAAAGGAGAGTCGGAACTTACCGGAAATTCATTTGCAAAACTTGGATGGGAATCTTGAACTTGTGTTTGGTCTGGAACAGCTGTCTTTCTTGAGTATACCTGAGGAAATCTCATAGAGTCATAAATATGGGGAGATACGGGAGTGGATTCTTGTTCCGGAATAGGTTCAATCGTAGAGAGTGAGTCTGGAATTGAAGTAGCATGAACTGATTCATCAAAAACTGATTTGTGAGGAGCTTGTTGATCATAATTGGAGGCTGATTGGTCAAGAGTTGATTGATCAATGATTAGTTGATCAGAAGTAGGAGCTCGGATTGGAAGATTATTAGGAGATAAGTCAAGATTAAGATTGTCAAAGTCTTTATCTTCAACTAATGACTTCTCCCCCGAAGATAAGACTGTGAAAAATAAGATTTGTTTTCTACAAATGTAACATCGATTGATATATAAGTTCTTCGAGAAGGAGGATGATAACATTTATACCCCTTTTGTGTAGAGGAGTAACCAAGAAAGACACACTTGATTGCTCTAGGATCTAGTTTTCCCCTTTGATGATTATGAACATGTACAAATGAGGTGCAACCGAAGACTCTAGGTGTGAGATTATTTGTTGTCCTAAAATGGGGATAAAAGCTAGAAAGAATTGCCATAGGAGTTTTGAAATCTAATACTCTTGATGGCAATCTATTAATCATGTATGTAGATGTAAGGACAGCTTCCCCCCAATAAGACTTAGGGACATTTCCATGAAACAACAATGCTCGAGTAGTGTTGAGCAAATGACCATTTTTTCTTTCAGCCACCCCATTTTGTTGTGGTGTGTTTACACAAGATGACTCATGGATGATCCCTTCCTTTTGGAAATAATTTGACAAAATCTGATTAAAGTAGTCTCTAGCATTATCTGATCTAAAGCTCTTAATTTTAACTCCAAATTGATTTTGAATCATAGAATTAAAATTAGGAACAATACTACTTACATCAGATTTGTGTTTGAGTAAGAATATCCATGTGACCCTAGTGCAATCATTGATTAGAGAAACAAACCATCGAGCCCCTGAGATATTTGGAATTGTGGAAGGTCCCCAAATGTCACTGTGAATCAAATCAAAAGGATGAGAACTTCTTTTGTTGTTTGTAGGAAAAGATACACGGGTGTGCTTAGCAAATTCACAAGTATCACATTGGAATTGACTCATATCTAGTCCTTTAAACAAAGAAGGAAACATGATATTTAAGACACGAAAAGATGGATGACCAAAACGAAAATGGTAAAGCCAAATGACATCCTTCTTTGAAGCACTAAGAAATGACAAGAGAGAATTGTTTATGACTTTCTTCGAAATCCTCGGTGTCTCAAGATAGTACAACCCATTCTTTTCCTTAGCAAGTCCAATCTTCCTCTCCGAATCCTGTTCCTGAAAAACACAGTAGGTAGGGTAAAAAATTGCATAGCATTTGAGGTCATTGGTGAGCCTTTGAATGGAGACTAGGTTGGCTGATAGTTTTGGCACATGAAGGACATCTTTTAGAGTAAGAACAGCTGTAATATAGATGTCACCAACTCCTGCAACAGTGGCCAAAGAACCATCTGCCACCACTATTTTCCTATTGCTTGGACATGGGGTGTAGGTACTAAAAAAATGTGAAGTGTGAGTCATGTGATTAGTGGCACTGAGTCTATTATCCAAGCTTCACTTGAAATTTTTCTGAGGCATTTAGACAGAAGAATGGAGACTTACCTGAGAGTGCTAAGGAACATGCACCAGAGGGTTTATCAAGAGACCCTAGAAGCCCTTTAATTCTTTCTATTTCCTCACTGCTGAAGGATTCTTTCACCTGTCCTTCACTGATTTGCTGGCTGGTCTGTTCAATTAGATGAGCTTGAGGCCTTGGCTGTCCTCCTTTGTTTCCCCACTCTCGGCTTGAGGTTGCTGGTTTGCCATTCAGCTTCTAGCATCGTTCCTTTGTATGTCTTGGCTTCTTACAGTAGGTACACCATAAATTATCTCGATCATCCCTCCATGTAGGCCTCAAAGCATCCGACTTTCCTCTTTCTTGTGTTGACGCATTGCGAGTTACTAATGCTGAACCTTCCACAGCTTGAGGCTCTAGCATTATTCCTCTTCGACTTTCTTCTGCCCGGATTAGAGAGACCGTCTCTTCCAAAGAAGGAATTTCTTCCTTTCCAAGTATCTAAATTCTGACTTGGTCAAATTCAGAATTAAGACATGCCAGGAAATCATACACTCGATCCTTTTCAATGAAGGTTTTTAGAGTTGCAGCATCATCTGCACACTTCATCTCAAATACTCGATAATGATCGAGTTCTTGCCATAGATTTTGAAGGGAATTGGCATATTCCGTCACCGTTTTGCTCCCTTGTTTTGTTGCACTTGTCTTTACCTTGATTTCATATACTTGTGCTGCATCTCGAGCCTTTGAATAAGTCCTGCGAATAGAATCCCAAATCTCCTTTGCAGTTTTGAGAAACATACATGTATCACTTATGGTTGGATTCATTGAATCCCAAAGCCATGACATGATCATTGAATCTTCCTCATCCCATGCGTTGAACGTGGGATCTTCTGGTGTTGGACCTGTTCCGAGAAGATGGCTGAGTCTTCCTTTACCCTTCAAATAGGTCTTGACGAATTGTGACCATTTGAGATAATTCTTTTCATTCAGCCTATAAGTTGCTCTCACATTTTGTAGATCTCCGGTCATATGGTTGGTATTGGCCTCCTCATTTTGACCCGAAGAATTTCCAATCAGTTTTGTCTCAGACATGGATAATTCCAAGCACAAAGAAAGTACTTGGAAAGGAAGAGCAAAAAACAGATGTAGTAAAGGTTGTAAGTGAATGAGGTTTTAGGGCAAAAATTGGGACAAGTTTAGAAGCGAAGAGAGAAAGATTTAGCTAAAGGGATCACAATAATGAGAGTTGCGACCAGATTGTTAGGGACAAAGACAAACCCAGCAATGAAGGCTGTGATTAGAAGATTATTGCATCAATGAAGGATGCACTGCAACACTATCCCAGAAGAATGAGCCTTCAGCTCGATACCATGAAGAATTTAGAGAAAAGAATTGTGATAATTCTCTAATAAAATGTACCAGGATTACAAAGCTCTTTATAGGACTTCTACAAGTACTAACTAGGAAAAAACAGATCTGAATAATATAGCTATAATCCCACAAATCAAGGGATACTAATAAATCATATCCTAACTAATTATTTACAGCTATTTCCTAATAATTAGAATCCAGAAAATCAGGATTGAATATTCCTAATAATCAGCTCCTAAGAATCAGGATAATTCAACATATTCCAGGGTACCTTTTACAGCAGATTTAACAGTAGTAACATTACGCTGCTGCTTTTGCATATATAATTTATGAAGAGAACTCAAGCTGTTTCCACTTGCATTTAGATTTAGTTCCCTCAAAGATTCACGGTTTGCTTCACGATTCCCAACTTCAACCAGATGACCAGGAAATTCCATCATCTCCCCAGGGCTTACTTCTTCAGCTTTGTTCAGGAACCTACTATCTAGAAGTTTCCAGCTCGTATCATACAAGAAAACCTGGTAAAGGTCCCAAAAAGGTTTCAATGATCTGAGCCTTGTTTATCCTGATAAAAATTTTTTACTAATCTGTAGAGAAAGGTATACACCATGAAGAAGAAAACTAACTAATTAAGGAAGCAAGACCTGAAATATGATTCAGCAACAAGATAGCTGGTATTATCTAAGGTTAATGATCAGTAGAGATGTAGAATGTAGAGCTTGACCTGCCTAGTGATAGATCCACTGCTTGTACAACGCAAGAAGCCATCATGATATTTCTTCGACTTTTGAGTTAATTGTGTTGTGTACAAGACATGCCAATCTATATCAAAAGGAATATCACGTCAACCGCAGTGCTAAGACAACAATAACAAACTTATGAATGTAACTACATAGAGAATATAGAGACCAGTTTCTGAGGGAAAGTCTGGAGATATGCTAGAAGCTCCAATGTTCTTCAAGAGAAGCGATTTAAATATGTGAACATAATACCTCTGTGACTGAGAAGATTTGATATACAAAGCATCAAATTTGAGTAAAATTTTTTTGAATGGATGCCACATGTAGTGCAACAACATGCAGAAATTATACACCCAGAGAAAATCAAGAACAGATTCACAATCCAGGAGATACATCAAGAGAAAGACACGGCCCGGCATGGGCATAGATGAGTCAGTAAAAGTCAAAACTCACCTGTCGTACTTGATGTCCTTGAGTTCGGACTCGCCTGCAATATGCCATACTTGTTCATTTCATTCTTCTTGAATTCTGAAAATAAAAAAAGCAAAGGAACGCGCGTGCTAAGTTTTGTACCTAGCATTTACTTGCAATTAAGAGAGAATTAGATTATGTAGGAATTCATCGCCAACCTCTAATAATCTTCTGCGATGGGCTTAGGCTGATCGTCTGCTGTTTATGCTTCTCCACTATGGTCTTCTCATCTCCTTGAAAAGAAAGCCAAGTCGATTATACGATAATAAAGGTAGATGATGGGCACAACATTGCGAACGTACAAGCACGAGTCCTCGATTTTCAAACCAACGGAGACACCAGCATTAAGAAAGACAAACACGTAAGAACAGACTATACCGGCACGATCAGATACGTTGACGAACTTGTTTCTGTGAAGCAGATTCGTTCGCTTAGGAACTTTATATTCTCGGCTGCGAGCGTAAGTATCATCAAGAGGCTTTTGCCCTCCTTCAGGCTCTCCAACATCAACCAAATAAGCATTGAACGTCAGCGTTTCACCGGAGCAAACAACTTCGTCATTCTTCAAGATCCTGCATTCCAACAGCTGGTCGCTGTCATCATACAGCATTACCTATCAAAAAATCCGATCATCAATCACGGCATGGCCTAATCCACTCAGAACAAGCTCGATCGCAGGGAGCACAACGACCAAAACCACAGAACAGAACAATCCGCGAGGACGGTGAAAATCGAAATCCTTAGCAGCATCGAGCCGTTGCTATCTAGCCTGATCGAGCGAGCTGAATTCAGGGAATCGATCGCCACTGCAGTGTCGACATGGACTACTAGCCGATCAAAACCGAATCATGTCCCAGCCCAATCGATAGTAACCAAATTCGCCGATCGAGTTGAGCTGGACATCAATGGCGGAGATGAGTAGGGAGTGAGAGAGAGAGGGAAGGCACCTTGGCGGAGGAGGAGTGGAGAGAGAGGAAGCCGTCGCGGTAGACCTTGCGCTTCTGCTTGAGGTGCTTCGTGAAGGTGACGTTCCATTTCTTCGGAGCCTCATCCATGGCGGTTTCTGCATTTGCAAGATGAAGAAGAAGAAGAAGAAAATTTTCTAGGGATTTCGGAGAGTTGAAATGTTATGGCGGGAAACGAGCTTAAGAGCGCTAAGACGGTCTCCAAGCACTTTAAGGTTTTTTAGTACAGCCTTTAAATTCATTGTTATGTGCCAAGTAGGAATCATCAATTGTTTTTTGTTTTCATTTTCTTTAATATATCTCTAGACATTCAATGCGAGATTTCTCCTTTCCCGTGACTCTCTCACGCGCATATTTGGTAAGTTTTGACGTCAAAATATACGCCGTACAAAAGTCATGGTACCATTAATGTACTTATTCCCGGTTGAAATGCCTATTAAAAAAATGTAGCTTCAATTGCCGGTATATGGCTTCCAAATTGAATGTGAAGTGTTTGCATGTAATGCGGCGTCTATTGCAAGGATATTCAAATGAAAAACATGCTGTTATCGCAACGTGGAGCTTTGACTTCCCAAATTGTGTGGACGGGTATAACTGAGTCGGGTCGGTAAATTTGTACTATACTAAAATGGGTCAACATGGATTAAAAGAGTCAGCTCATTTTCAACTTGATCTAAATCAAATTCGACTCACTCGTCTAACGGACTCCTTAATGTGAAAATATATATTTTCGTTATTCATTATAGATATTTTTGGATCGTATAAAATAGAGTTTACACACCAAAAATCCAAAATTAATACATTTGTGACAAATTTATCTTAAACTAATTTTTGGATCACAAAAAACCTGAAACTATTACACTTGTGAAATACCCCCATTAGTATTTATTAAATTTAATAGTCAAATTGTTGAGTTGGTGACACATGACAGTTAGTTTAGAGTTTTACCATCCGTTTGTACTAGTTAGGATATTAGTCTAATTTAAAAAAAAAAAACTAACGGACGGTAAATTTATCATAAATATATAAGTTTGAGATTTTTTGTGTCATAATAAAAAGTTAGAGATAAATGTGTCACGTCAATACAAATTTATGATAAATATGTTACATGAGTGTAAGTTTTAGATTTTGTCACAAAAAAAAAATTAAAGTAAATATGTAAGAGTGAACATAATTTAGAGGTTTTTTTTTTTTTTTTTTGTTTTTTCCCCCATTTTGCATACCATCAACATTTAAAAATCAAGGGCTGTTTCTAGAAATATATCAATACGAATTGGAAATTGGACTCATTTCTTTTCGGCCGTTGGGCGTGGCAGTTTGGAAGGTCACACTTACATTATCTAATTCATCCATTCTGCAATTTGCCCCATACGTTCCTTTCATTCTCCATACTATCCTCGTGGGCTTCAATCGACGGAAGAATCTGTTGCTTCACCTGCTGTCAAGAGAGAATTTGCGACTTGCGGCATTGGAAGATTGCGAAGTTCTTCGCGAGCGCCCCGTGAGGGGGCAATGTCACACCCCGAACCTCGAGCACGCGCACATCCCTCGGTGGTTGATAGAATTTTGCGACGTTCCCAAGACTCGTCGCCGACCCTTTACATTTTATTGTATATGCGGAAGCAAATTAACTAATCCCCTGACAATAACAAACATGGGATAGAAAAGCAGGACAACAATTTCATTACAAGCCACACTTTCATAAACAAGCCAGATTATAAAACAAAATCCATCTCTAAGGTCCAAGTACAAAAGACCTATCTCCACCAAGAACTACTGAGCCACCTATGCTCTTGACCATTCTGCTTCAAGCTCTTGGTTTTTCACACTAGGGACCTGAAAATGGTTATTCAATAACCAGTGAGATATAAATCTCAGCGAGTTCCACCCCTAAGCCCTAGTTAGTACACCAACTCAACTCAGGGTATCTCTCCAGAATCACACCACAAACAACCAACGACCCACAACTAACAACCACAATCAATAGTCGATTCGCATACAACCTTACCTGGTATGCCATACCCTGCACGTTATAATTTAGCACGATACACGCAATGCACATAGCCATTAGATGATGCATCTCATCAATCACATACGAGTCGCATCACAAGCGATCTCACTTGGCCATTGCCACACCCTGCACGTTATCAATTCATCCGTGTATGCCATAAGTAATGTGCTTAACTCATGTATGATTGAAATCACAGATGCCATGATTCTTGGCACAGTTCAAAAACACAATGCATATACTCAATGCATACGACAATTGAAACGCCTTATCCACTCAATTAATCACAGGGGTCTCAACCCAATAACACTTAGCATGCGTTTCAATTGTTAATTACTGCCACACATGGGCATAGCCTACTCGCAGTTCGGCTATCTACTAGCGTTTAGCCAGGCATCGTCTCCCCCCGTGGAGCACGGCTTCGTCACTACGTCGACGGCATTCCCGAAGGAGCATCGGTCTAGTCGGCCCAGCCTCTACTACGACCGGCATCCATTGCGCGGGCATCCCATATAGGGGCACGTCTAGCTCAACAACTCAGGACGGTTCCTCATTAGCCAACACACGACAATTCATTATCGGCCCATGATATTTTGCATTTCACTCAAATGCCTCGATTAAAATAGTAATCCCGATGCCTCTTTTCTTCGTATTAAAAACATCCGCGAAAGTAGTCGTGCGTGGGTACACATCAATTCGAACCAGAAAACTGATACTTTCCTTTTTCAAACCCCACTGTTTGATATAATACTTAAAATCCATTTTCGGTGTCCAAACCCGACACCCGGGATTTTCTAAATAAAATCCAATTTTTCCAATCACCACACAATTGCACAAATCATCATTCAATTCATGCAGATGTTTATGCAATAACACATTCAATCACTTTATAGGATTAAACCCACATGAAATTAGACACCTTTCGTTCTCGGGTGAACGGTGTTTTGTGAACAGTAACTCGTGAACAACCCGTGAATAGTATCGAGTGAACAGTAAATTTCCAGAATTTAATAAATGATAAATTAAACTCAGAAATCATTAAAATCATTAATTAAAACAATCAAACAATTAATTAAGCAAAACAAGCTTAATTAAACACATAAGCACAATTAAGCAAATAAAGCAAGATTAAGCTAAACTAATCTAATCCATCCATCTAACCACCTATCTTAGGGCTAATACAACTTAATTAAATTACATAAACTAGAATTAAATCTAACTAAATCAACCCTAAGCAAGTTTAGGCACTAATCGAAGGATTAGGAGCTAAACTCACCCGCTAAGTGGGCTGGAGGCACTGACGCGGCGGCGACGACGGTGGCTACGCATCGAGACCTTGACAACGACGATCCAAGATGATCCCAAGCTCAACACAGCAACCACAGCTTCTGTCTCCCTCTAAAATTCTGAAAAATAGCCCTGCTGGAGGAGAAAATAAGTTGAACGGCTTGGCCGGAGTTCCGGCGAAGGGGGTGGCCAACAACTGGCGGCACCAGGAGGTCAAGGGGGAGTGACTAGTAGCTGGGCTAGGTGAAAGAAGGATCGAAATGGGAGAAAACGGGCCGAAATCGCGAACCAGGCGGAACTGGGCGGAATCGGGCGGTACCGCGGCCGGGTGGCTTGCCGTCATATTTCGGGATGACCGGAGAATCGTTCCGGCGAGAGGTTGAGTGCTCCGGTACGGACTCGAAGTTATATTTACGATGGTGGGTGGAGCGTAGCCTAATTCTTACGAGAAGACCACTTTTAACTCGAGTTTTTGACGAAAGGTCAGTCTGGAGCAGAACAATTTCAGGCGGTCGGACTGCCGCTGGCTTCTGGCCAGAATTCGGGACGATCGGAGAATCTTTTCGGCGAACGGCCAAGTCCCTCTGCACGATCTGGATCTCCTAAAGACAATGGTTGGTGGCATGAAGGCTGATTCATTCGGAAAGCCAACAATCAACTCGGATCTTTGGAGGAAGGTCTACAGGAGCAAAACTGGAAGAAGGAGAACGAGGAAAGAGAGAGCTCCGTCGAGGGAGAGCCGAATGAGGAGAGAGAGAGAGTGAAGTGAGGGATGTGAAGGCCTCATCAAAGCCATTTAATGCTGGCTTCAAGTCCCCATGCATGACATCATCATTTTCTCTCTCTTCCTTTGCCCTTATCCACTTGCTTTTGGGGGCAAAATAGTCATTTCACCTTGCACCAATTACACATCTAACCTTGGGCTGAAATTGGTGGATGGGCCTAGGAATTGGGCTTGGCCATGAATAGAAGTGGGCTTAGAAATTGATTGGGCTTGAAATGGCTAAAATTTGGTCCATGGGCTAAGAAGATGAATAGTTGGTTTAGGCCCAATGGCTCATTTGATGGTCTTAGGCTCATTTGGTGGCTATCCCAACTTGGGCCTAAGGCCCATACTGGCTTGGCCCTGCCCACGTCTTCACGGGCTTACTTTCTCGGTCCGAAAATTCCTTTTTCAATTGCTCAGCTTAACTGGCTCTGTCAACTGTTTGATGTAGCTTCATCCAAAGTTCGTCCCGGACATTCCCGATAATTCGAAGTCTAATCTTTAGTTCTCATGCCATGTCAATTTTGCCCTAATGTCATTTTGGGTACAACTCAGACTGACGGGTGGCTTTGAGGATTCCCGCGTGATCGACTCATGTCAAACCACGTTCAAGACATCTCGACGCATGGACGTCCTTGACTGCATGAAATTACGGAGGATAGATTCTCATTTCAAAGTATATGATTACTGAGGATCGACATAGGGTCGTTCGCGAGTTCGATAACAATAAACGGAATCACCCGTCGTTCCATTATGTTCTGTCCGCGAATTGACTTCCAGTCATCCTTAGAATCGGCCTGCCTATCTACAAGATCGTCCTCACGCAAGTCTCACGGTCAAGTCGTTTTCCCAGGTCAAGTTCTTTAGTCGTACGAGTTCTGTCCTCATTAGCCTTTCCCCTCAAGGTCAATATCTCAGGAGTGATCAATTCCGAGTGAGATCAACCAACAATGCATTGACGAAATTCACATCCATTCATTCCTCAAAGAGCTCGAATTTTAGGATGTCACAGGCAAGGCGAGGGCGAAGGGCGTGTGAGAGGAGGCGGAGCGGATCCGATGCTTCTCCGAAGATGCTGAGGCAGTGCTCATCAGATGTTTGACGAAATGCGCGAGTGAGTAGCAACCGGGCCAACGCAAAACTGAAATCGGCACGTGCAATTGATTTATTTGCATGTCGTCATCACCCGATAGAGTACATGATTTATATTGATTGGCCACAACCTCTATCTTGCAAAGATTTGTGTGCGTGAGCGCGCGTGCAACTGGAAGCAAAGATTCATCTACCGACTTCTATCTTGCCGACTTGCACGCACACGAGAACGTACACGTATCTTCGCGGGTGTGACTTGAGAGCGCAGATTGCAGAGTACATTCCGAAAAATATCGAAAGAAGCAACACCTACTGTTTCTAATCGTCCTTGACTCTTTTTCGTGTTTTCAATGCGTTGCTTAGTTGTCTCATTTTTTCAATATGATCGGATACGTCTTTCTCAAATACAAAGCAGCCAAACAAATTGTTCATCAATCAATCCTCCCCTCAATTGCATGCTCAGACAGTTCTTCATAATGTTCATCGTAGAGAATGATCTTTTTTTGTAAATTAGTTTACCTCTACTGCTCAGAGTTGAGGAATGACCAGGGAGAACCATCTTGCCAACTCGTCATTACAGCAAACAAAATCAATCTACAAGCAACCAGATCAAAGGAAGGACGGTATCTTTCTGCCTTCTCGCAGACTTATTCCTCCTCTATTGTATTCTCTTTCTTTGGTGTTTTGGTAATTGTTACAAACTGAAGATGATGTTTGTGTTGGGCTTTATTCCGCTAGCCTCATTGCAACAAATGTTTAATGGGGCAGGAGCGCATACGTTAATGGGGTCTAACTTTGTGTACAAGAATGAATCCTAAAATTTGTATCAATCCCGCACTCGATTCCTAAACTTGCATTTCGTGCATTTAAGTCAAAAAATAACTTGTGGTCATCCTTCACCTTAGTCCTCTTGCTAGCTCCGTTAGCTTCTAGAGGACTAAAAAGTTGGAGGCGACATCTTTTATCCGTCCATGTTGGCGCTAATAATAAACCTCCGGAACATGTAGAAACCCATCATTTTGTGTTAGGGTTTAACACAAAAATGACGCCCTCTTGGGTTAAAAGTAATCTGAACACTAAAGAAATTAGCTGAAATTTGACAGCACTGATAACATCCAAAAGATTTCTTCTACCTGCGGAGAGAATATGTACCTGTAAACTTCCCCATTACTCCATTCTTTTCTTCTCGGGGTGATTTTCTTGCATCGGTGGACATAGAATATGTATTACCCGAGCATCACGCAACTTTCGAAGCACCTATTCCTTTTCCTCTCTCCTTCACAACTCGCAGGCCTATGTGTTCACAGCTTGTGTAACGCATCAGAAGTGAATTCTCGAGTCATTCTCTATCATAAGTTCCACTGTTCATAGTCAAGTGGTGCGATACCAATGGCTGAGTTTGTCGTCTCATTTGCGGTTCAGACAATAGGAAAGTTGCTCGTCAACAAGGCCGAATTGTTGTGGGGCGTGGAGAGGCAGGTCGAGGACCTGCTGAAGGAGCTGAAGCTGATTCGGTGCTTTTTGAGGGATGCGGATGCGAGACGAGAGTACGACGAAGCTGTTGGAAAATGGGTCACGCAGATCCAAGACATGGCCTATGATGCCGAGGACGCCATTGAGCGGTACATCCTCAGAGACCCGCCGAAGAAGGGAGAAAACATCATCAAGGCATATGCTTGCTTCGTGGCGAAGTGCACGTGCTTGCAGGTTCATGTGGTGGGGACCGAAATTGAGAGCTTAAAATCCAAAATTTCCGATCTTGGAAGAAATATGCAGGAGTACGGTATACAATCTATGAAGAAAGGCGAGTACGGACACGCGGGAGCTTCCACCGAGGAGGATTTTGTTGGGAGGGAAGATAGTATTGAGGAATTGGTGAGAGAGCTGTTGAATGATGGAAAACAGCAGAGAGTTATTTTTATATTGGGAATGGGTGGTTTGGGTAAGACCGCACTTGCCAAGAAAGTTGTCGCTCGAAACAAAGTGAAGAACAATTTTGATAGTTTCGCTTGGGCTTGTGTATCACAAGAAGATAATGAGAAAGATATCTTGGTAGAAATTCTTGTTAAGTTGATCCCTGATGAAAGGGAGAGGATTATGAAGATGATGAATTGTGAATTGTCAAAAACTCTGTACGAGATCCAACAACAGAAGAGATGTATTGTGGTTCTTGATGATATTTGGATCAAAGAGACATGGGATAGTCTTCGAGCCGCATTCCCGATCGAGGATACGAGAAGCAAGCTATTGATAACAACCCGCGATAGAGAAGTAGCAGAGTATATCGATCCTCACGGTCTTTTCCATGAACCTCGGCGCTTATCGAACTGGGAGAGTTGGGATTTACTGACAGGTAAGGCTTTTTAAAGGTTATTAGCATAGTAGCTTCAAGAGATTACATTGCTTGAAGAGGTTATAATAGTCAGAGACCGACGCACAAATATGAGGTACTTCATTACTTAGTCTGCCCTTTGGAAGGTTTAACAATTTATAGATCGATAGTTACTATAGAGCTCAAATGATCGATAGATGGAGTATTACGCATCAAAATTTTGATATCTGGGGAATGAGATTCCCCTTTTGTTTCTTAATAGCTAGCGATTTTACCTCTAAACAGACATAAAAAACCGTGCTCCTCCTTTCCCCTCGTGAGGATAAACATCGAAGAAACCTTTTATATAGCCAACATAATAAGCTATTCTAATAAAAATTTATGGTATACTTGTAACACCCTAAGTATGTTACGAACTACAGGCGTCATTTCTAATTAGATTTTTCTTTTGATTTATAACATGCGAAGGCACTGCAAAATACTCACAGCATACCATAAAAGAAAAGTGCATGACTTAGATATTATAAATCTATCTCATTACATTAACTTCATATTTGCAACCCAAAATTGTATCCCATGCAACACACGAAATGCAAAGACTTGGGAAAGGTTACGGTCACCTATCACCGACGCCACTCTCACGCCCAAAAGCCTGCTTGTACAATAATCAACCCATTTGCTACGAGTCCACAATTTCACCCATTGATTTGTCGCCTTCACCATCAAAGCCCTTCAACGATCCAATCAAATCACCCTCAAGGTTTACTGAGCAACAAAATAGTAGAGAACCCATTCGGTGAACCCCACATCGACCCATATAGTAGAAGTACACTTAGGGTATATAGCTTTCGAACCCAGTTAAACCATAATCTCATAGACATCTTCGTGATGCATAGGAACCCCAAAAAGCATTGGCAGTGAGCAGTCCATCCTACATTTCTGAAAAATAAAGGAGTGAGCATGAGTACATAACAAGCATGTGTGACGAGTGCATGAAAACTATTTTATTTTTCCTATTATGATATTGCTAATGAAATTCAAGAGTTACATTGTTTCACTTATACACTTGCGAATGACGTAAGATACTTTGATGCAAGATAACCACCAAATTAGTTCATTTCTTGACATGAGAGCTCATATATGCATATACACATGTATTAGGTTCGTATCTTCCCCCAAGCTCTCTTGGGGCATCCCGACATACGCAGCGCATCCAGATCACACAACAAGGCATCTCGATTCCTAAGGCATCTCAGTATACCATTCGAGGCATCCCAATTAATAGGGCATTTCGATTCCTAATATCTCCCAATACACTACTTGAGGCATCCCAACCAGATAGCAACACATATCAACTTATGGCAAGGGATAGTAACCCTTATTTTGCAGGTAACAGAAATATTTATACATATCATACTTCTTCTTTTTTTCACAATCATACTTCCCTTGTTTAATCGCATAGCAATAGTGCATCTTATCATATGATCTTCCTTGCATCAAGAACGAAATCAAAACTCATTTTAACAATCGTCATCCAATATGCAATATTTTTTTCATACATATCATTGTCTTGCCCTTTAATATAAACATATGTTGGTAATGATAATCACATTTTTAACTCCTTTCATTTCTCATGCTTGCAATATTAACACATTCAACCAAATCACCAAATGCATACTTGTTAAGTGGGTACACTCGGCGAATAACAAGTGGATGTGAACAGTATGTGATAATACTTAATAAGTGAATTAAAGCAGTAAGTGGTCATATTTAGAAGGTTAACATGAGTAGTTTGTGATGATACTCAAGTGAATATATGCAATACATGGTCATATTCGAAAGGTGGATATGAGCAATATGTGATGATATTTGGCAAGTGAATATAAGCAGTAAACAATCATAATCAAAATGTGGATATGAGCAGTACGTGATGATACTCAATAAGTGAATATGATCAACAATCAATGAGTAAAAGTGAATATGATCAACGGCTAGTGAGTTAAAATTACGAAAACAACACTGCCAAACCCAAACCTTGCCATTTTCACATTTTTAACTTCGAACATATTATCACACCTCACAAAAATCAATCAAACACCTTTTTGCATAAAAGAACTAAGCAAAAATAGGACATATCACCACAATAACTCAACACACGATTACTGTAATTTGCTCACACTTACCATCAAATTCAACTAAAATGAAAATTAACAATCATCAACCAACGAAAACAAAATTACTAAATAGATCAACCTAACTTGGCACCCGGAGTCTTCACTAACCCTGAAAACACTTGACAGCTTCAAAACTTTAGTCATCTTCAAACAAAGTAAACAAAATCAACAATCAATATTTTTTATCCTTGAAACGACAAAACCCATTTATGGAATGTTGGGGAAATTGTAATAATTTACCTCACCTGCACCTAAAAGATTGAGATGGAAACCTTAATAATATGAGTGTGGGGCCTCCGCTTTTACTCGCAGAATTTGAAAACAAAAGTTAAGAAGAAATTCCAAGTTAATGAAGTGGCGTCTTCTATACTTGGGACTTGAAAGCTTCTCCAAGATTCATTTACACGGCCAAGACAAGAGTGATAAGGATGAGATGAACTAACCGAGGTTAAAGTAATAATTGTCCTTGGGTTAAAATCATCAGCTCTAAAAGTAGAAGATATGTGTGTTTCAATAGAAATGTTTGATGTGGCCAAGTACGGGTGTACAATTGGCTTAATAAGAGTAACCAAGAGGAGATATTTTGGTTCGTATGAAAGATGGCTCTTTCTTGGCCAAGTAAATTGGTGAGTTATAAGGGCATTAATTGGCCAAGGTTAAAATAGATGAGATAATGCATGACATCAAGGTTAGACTAGGTTCAACGTTACTAAGAGCATGTGGTTTAACATAATAAGTTGAGCAAGAAGGGATGGCGCAAGTTGAGGACTATTGAATGGCTCATCTAATTAGTTTCCAACACAAACCAATACGTAAACAAGAAATCAGTGTCCATTCTAAATAGTATTAAGCCTGAAAAATATTTTGAACCCACTAAAATTATGAGTGAACAATATCGAAGATTTGGAAAATCTCAATTCCATAAATTTAAAACTTGAAAATTATCAAATAAGCAATTTAGAGTATTCCAACCCTTTTTCTACAACTGATATGGCGGTAAATTAAATAGTCATTCTAACTACATACATGTCATCCTCTAATGCGCCAAACTCTGGACAATTAAGTCATGTTAAATTGTCCTAAATATTATTGTCGAATATGGAAAATTCCGGATGTCACAATATTGTGTAGCCTAGCTATATTCCTTCTTCCATTGGCTCCATATCAGGTCCACCTTTTTCGTATTTGTGAATAGTTGGTCTAATAATAAGAGTTGGGATTGTCAGAAAAATCATGAATTATAATGCGACAAAAGAGGGTGGCAACATAAAGATTTCGATATAATTCCCGGAGATCACTAGAACACTCAAAGTCATGGATGTTTAGTAGCACACTCGAGTTATCTCTGCTGCTTTCCTTTTCTTCATTCAGTAGGGTATTATCGCAATACATTTGCTCAAACCACTTAATTCAAGCCACAAAAAACAAAGAGAAAAGATTTCATACGTTCATTTGGGGTTCTTGTTCTTCCAAGTGTAGGTAGAGGCATTTATAGGATCTTTGCTTTGGCCATTATAGTCTTTTCGCTTACGGAAGTATAAATGACTCACAGATTATAAAAAATTGTAGCATCTAACTTACATGTCAAAAAGCAGATATTTATCCTTGGAGTTATTTTCTCATGACAGTCGCATCTTCATGTGACTGCTAAGTTGAAATTTATTGCCTTATATTGTGCAGAAAACATTGAAATGAACCCGTTAGGAGATGAACTCCTTAAGAAGTGTGGAGGATTACCCTCAACTATCATCGCGATTGGTAAATCTATAGCGGTCAATGGCTGGGAGAAGGTTTACAAAAACATCAATTTCCATTTTACCAATGAAAGCGATCTAAAAAAAGTGTCGGCATCAAGCTATGAAAATCTACCATGGCATCTAAAGCCATGCTTCCTCTATTTGGGTAGTTTTTCGAAGGATGTAGAAATCCCTGCGACGAAAGTCCTTCACATGTGGATTGCTGAAGGCTTTGTGTCGCCCAGTGCATACAACAATGAAGAGAGTGAAATTACCATGGAAGATGCAGCAGAGCAATATTTAAAGGAGTTGGTTAAAAAAGGAATGGTTCAAGTACTACTCACCTCAAGCGGAAAGATCAAAACTTGCCGCCTCCATGATAGGATGCGAGATTTATGCATCTCCAAGGCTAGGGAGGAGAGGTTTCTAAGCATTCTCAAGGTTTGGCAAGTCGATGAATCAACAACACGGAGGCTTTCCCTCATTGGTGAAAACACACTGAGGAGAGGAAAAAAAATACGAAAGACTATGCTCCACCTTCGAACTCTTATGTTCTTCCATTATGGGAGAATTTCCAAAGAGATGTGGGAAGAATTTCAACCTATTTTCATTAATTGTAAGATTCTCAGAGTTCTGAAGCTAGAAGGTATTTATAGTAAGAGAGAAAATTTACCTGAATCAATGGGAAACCTAGTTCATCTAAGATTCTTAAGTTTAGCAGGAAGTGTGTTCAAGGGCTTGTCGGAATCTATGGGGAACCTGGTACACATGGAATTCTTGGACTTGCAAGTAAAAGATTTAATTGAGGTAATCGTGCCAAATGTGTTGTGGAAGATGAGAAGCTTGAGGCATCTCCATCTTCCCATCCATTTTGCCGTCAATGACCTAAAGAAGTTGCGATTGGACACTTTAAAACATTTACGGACATTGAGAAACTTTTATCCGAAGAATTGTGATGTGATCGATGTAGGCAAACAGACCAATCTACGAAAACTAACTGTCTCCAACCAGTATGGTGAGGGTGAGTTCAAGATAATTCCACAACTTGCTGAATTCAATTTGAAACATCTCCAATCGTCATCTTTTAGATTTACAAGCCGTGGTTCATTCACTAAAGGTGAATTGCGTAAAATGTCAAACTATCCTTATTCCTGTAAACTGTCCATGAAAGGGAAAATAGAGGAGCTACCAGAAGATCTACCCCCGCAGCTGAGGAAGCTAATCTTAATAAAGTCCCAGCTCAAAGAAGATCCTATGCCAATTTTGGAGAAATTGCATCACTTGGTGATTCTCATACTGGAGGATGCTTTTGTGGGAAAGGAGATAGTTTGCTCTGCAGGAGGGTTTCCTCAACTCAAGCATTTAACTCTCGATAATTTGCAAAATTTGGAGGAGTGGAGAGTCGACAAAGGAGCCATGCCTCATCTTTCGGCATCTCGATTAAGGATCAGCAGATGTTTCAAATTGAAGACAAGACCTGCAGTACTTTATGGTTCCGTAGACATTGGTGATGAGCAAAATGACATGAGGCGTTTTCTTTCCGAGGTGAGTATTGTGGCACTTCTTATCAGAAGAATTAATGTGAGGGATTTAGTATACTGACAAATAATGCAAACTTGATGTTAAGAGTGATGTGGTAGCGAATCTTGTTGGGTGTTGGGATAGGACTCGCTTGGTTAAAATATGATTACAGTATATTTACAAGATTTGGTATACAAATCACGTGTATTGCCAACGTTACTCCTAATTAATGTATTTATAGGTTTTCAAAATTTTCTTTGCAACATTACTTTATAAAGAAACAATATACGTTTATGTAATCAAGTCAACTTGAACTATTTTTTCCAAATAAAGCCCATAAAATATTACTCTGGATAAGGGCTACATGCATAGGTGAAAGGTCTAGACTAAGCTAGTTCATGGGATTCACAAATGTTTCATAAGCCTTTAGATAATCCGTCTCCATGTCTGCATCCACGGTTTATTGAAAAGAAACTCACAAAAAATTTGATGTCACATGAAGAACTTTTTAAGTGCACCAACTGATATATTACCTCCGCAATTTACTTAAAGGACTGATAATTATTCTACTATAGTAATTCTTTTCTATAAAGTGTTTGATTGGCTAGTAAGTACTAAGTAGTAAGTGATCATAACATTTTGGGTCAAATCTTTATCTATGCAAATGGAGAAATTCTAGAAATTTTCTACTCATTTTTGTCGATTTGCATGGTTGGCAACGTGCGACCTATTCTCTCTCCCACCATAACACCACCCTTTTATTACTCGTCTCCCTCCTTCCTTTCGCTATCCGTTGTTTCTCTTCCTTATTTCTAACTCCTTTGTGTAAAATGACAAAAAAAAATATTTTTTTGTTTTACTTCACAAATTCTATAAATCGTATAAATAATTCATATTTTAATGTACCAATACCCGCACTCCTTGCACCCTCCGATTGGTACAATATCTTTTTCAAGCCCTTTACTCGACTCCACTCTCTGTCATTGTACATTCAAGGGATCTCGAGGTCTGGACAACTCCTTAGATGAAGCTTTTTAATGACATGCTTAGGTCAAACTCTCCCACCATGACACTACCGATTTATTACTCATTTCCCTCCTTCCTTTCTCTATCCATTGTTTCTCCACTTTATTTGTTACTCCTTTGCATGAAAAAAATATTTTTGTTTTACTTCACAAATTCTATAAAGTGTATAAATATTTCATTGATTCAAAATGTTCGCAAATTCTTTTAAGTTTACATCATAATTATTATAATCTAATAATACATTAACATTGAGTTGTCTTTAGGCTTCAGGTCGTCGTCCATCATCTTTTATCATAAATTTGTCAAACAATTCATGGAGTACATCTAATTAATTACATTATGGGTATAACCCATGAATACTGCTCGATCATTCCACACACTAATTAATTCAAACCTTTTGACCGCAGGAGATACAGGAGTTAAGAGAGTATTATGAAAGTTTGCTTTGAGGTAAACAACAAATTATCGAGTAAATAGCATTTTTTGAGAAATCAAGATATATTGATGTCTTAGCATTTCTTTTATAAGAAAATTCATCTTTTATCTTTTCCTCATGCAGTGGATTAAAAGAAGACGAAGAGCAAGGAAAGAGCACAAGCCTTCATACTAGGGAGAACTCCCTGGTAATGTAGCTTAATGCGATGTTTACTTGGATCGCGGTTTGATAATAAATAACGGGCACTTCATGTTTTCTCTTTTCTAAAATTTCAATGTCATGATTGTGGACTGGAATGCATTAGAGAATTCAAGCAGGTCTTGATGCATCTAGTTGGAAAATTCCCTACAAGCAGTTGCTAGCTGCTGCTAATTTGCTTCAGCTGGTATGGTATGGTAGTTTGCACCAAACAGTTTCAACAAACATCAAAACTCACGAAGTTCTAATGGAATTTCAAGATGCTTAGAGTCACAACCTGGCCACCGACGGGTCAAAATGGAGCTGAAAGAATTAATTACTACTGTAAATAGAAGAGGACAAGTAGCCGTGAAATATCTGGGGGTCGCCAATTCCAAAGTGAAATAAGAGACCGAGACTGATGAGATATTACAATGTCAGATAAAGAAACACAAATTACGAGTGTTGAGGAAATAAGTGATTGAGCAATAAAATAAATTGAACAAGAAAATAAATTGGATAGCAGATTTACATTGTTCGATTGCTGCAA
The DNA here is from genome assembly GCA_014182715.1 of Eucalyptus cloeziana. Taxonomy (NCBI): domain Eukaryota; kingdom Viridiplantae; phylum Streptophyta; class Magnoliopsida; order Myrtales; family Myrtaceae; genus Eucalyptus; species Eucalyptus cloeziana. Next base: position 6,758,261 of record CM024638.1, read on the forward strand.
CTTTCATTCTTGAGGAAAATAGTAAAGTATTTCACTATAATCAAGCAACACAACAAAGATCACAACCATATTTGAGTCACTCAAATACTTTCTGTGACAGCCTGAATTTTCTAAGTTGTTTCGATTAAATAAATCGGGTTTTTCGTCGACGCGTCTATAGTGTTATTCTCTGAGTTGGCCACTCACGAGATAACTGGTCTATCTGGGGAAGCAATTAAGGGATCTAAATGCAATAGATTTGAGAATTCGACTAGGAATTGACTGCTCGACCGTGTCCATCTGCCGAGTTCATTACGGCACTGTCGAAATCGATCAAAGACCGGAGATAGGTTGATTTGACTAAGATTTGTTATCAGAGTGTGTGTGATTCCACCTGATTGCAAAATACTCGTCGATCGGCACTAGACCGATTTTTCTATCGTTTTGGTACCCAGTGTCCGTATTTGAAATCTCGAGATTTTCACGACAACCGAGAGTCGCCAGTGTGTCGAAGATGTACTTTGTGACTCGAGATAAATCGATCACGGGTCAATTGCACCAAAAATTCCTAAAAACTACCCGGTAGATTAGGTCACGCTAAAAGCGCGCCGGATTGAAATTAACCGCTTATTTGAACCCGATTTCAGAAATTGAAAGTTTTGTGATGTCACGAGCTATATTAGGGACGTCGACTCATCCTTCGAGAAATTTTGAGAGATTCCGAGATTTTTACGAAAATCCGATTCGGACGTCGCGGAAAATATACGGAAATTCAGATTGGTAAAATTGAAGAGATTTTCGACTTGCAAATCGAGCTATATGGCGAAGGGGACTTGTAGAATTTTTGTGGGCTTTTTCTACACCAAAATTGGACATCAAATGAGGAAATTTGTTGAAGAAATTGAAGACCAAAGTGAAATTCGGAGCTTGGAAAGAGGTGGGATTTTTGGATATCAAAAGTGAATTATTTGTTGATTATATAGCAAATAATAAACATGGGGACAAAGGGATAAACATGAAGACTTTTTGGACCAAAATCATGATGAATATTAGATATTTTGGCCTTGGCTATTTAAGCTTGGTTTTCTCTCTCCTCCTCCTCCCTTTGTGCGACAACCTGGTCTTCTGCTTCACTTTCATTTTCATTTTTGAGCTTCTTCATTTCGGTCTCCCTCTCTGCAACGGCAATCCCCCACCGAAATTGCTTTTTGGTCGCATATCCTTCAGCCCATGCCATCATCATCATCTTTCATCATCAATATCACCATCCACCGAGTTCTCTCTCTCTCCATGCATTTCTCTCAAGCCCATGCGTCCATTGAAGCCACCAATTCCCTTGTTGCAGCGCCACACGTCCAACACTTGATATCCATGAGTCAAAGTTCCTCAGCCAAGTTGTTTTGTTGACTCTTGGCCGCGCGTCTTCCGCAGCTCGGACGAAGCTGCTTCTCCGTTCATCCGCAACGCCAGCTGGTCCCATCTCTCTCGCTACGTCTGCCAACCGCTCGAAGAAGCCACGTTCGAAGATCTCTCACTTTTCCTTCGTCCGCGACTCAACACCAACGACCGAAGTGAAGACCGAAGTTGCTTCAGTTTCCATTGGGCCGCATAGAATCAAGCAACGCACGAAGCCGCAGCCCATCGTGTCTTCAAGTCCAAGCCCACGTGAATTCTGCCGCAAGCCAGTGAGTTTCACATTTCCATTTGAAGCCCAAACGAAGTCAGGCCCACTTGAATTCAAGCCCAACTCAGCATTTCCAAGCCCGCGTTAATTGAAGCCCGCGAAGCAACTCAAGCCCAGTCCAATTTCAAAAACAAATCTCATATTTGGACTGAGATTTGTTGGGCCCATTTTAGGTCCGGCCCGAGTTTTTGCCGACACCGCCGAAAATTAAGATTTCGGCCGCCGTCGTGTCGTTGTCGTGGTGAACCGGTTTTCGCGATACACCGGTGAGTTTATTCTCTAAACTCTTCTTAGTAGGCTTTGATGCTAAGTGGTGTTTAGATTTATTTAATTAAGAATTAGGTGGTTAGTTAGATTAAATTAGTGATTTAATTATTAAATTGAGCATGTTAGGTGGTTAGCATGGTTTAGCTAAGGCCTAATTAAATTGTATTATTTATCTAGAAGGGTTCGGGAATTTTCCGGGTCCGTATTGGTATTTAATTTAATAATTTTGGCCTAGGTTAGTATTTTTAGAAATTAAATTGAATTAATTAATTAATTTTCGAAATTAATTATTTATTAATTATTTTTTCGGAAATTAGGCCGAGATGGCCGGTGATCGGAATTTCGTGCTAATTGCAATGGTGTGGTTAGTTTCTGCAATTGAGTGTTAAATTATGCAAATTGAGTGATGATTGGATTTTTGGTATTTAATTCTAAAATTTGTGAATTTCCAATATTTACTCAGAAAATCCCGGGTGTCGAATTTTAACACTGAAAATGGTTTTATATACTATATAAAATAGTGGGATTTTAAAAAGAAAGAATGTCAATTTTTCTGGGTCAAGTTGACCGTGTACCCACACACGACTATTTTCATGAGTATTTCTAATATGAAGAAAAAGGTCAGGTTCACCATTTTAATTGAAGCATTTGAGTGCAATGCACAGTGCCCTGGGCCATAATTGAGTGATCGTGTGATGACAAAGAGAAATCGTCCCGGGCTGTTGAGCTGGACGTTATCCCTATTTGGGATACCCCTTGTTAAAGGGAAGCCGGTCGCAGTAGATTCTGGACCCTATGCTCTTTCGAGAAAGCTGTCGACGAAGTGATGTGCCGTGCTCAATGGGGGTGAGACGAAGCCTGGCAATGCTAGAAGACCGCCGAACTGAGAGTAGGCCGTGCTATATGCCGAGATCAAAACTAAGAACGCATGTTTATTTGAGTATTGTGTTCCAATTAATTGGGCTTGAGTGATGCTCTTATTTGTGATATGAAATATGCTAACTTGCAGGGTGGAACTGAGACGAGGTAAGTCTCCTTGATTGTGTGATTACATGCTTAGGACGCTTCTTAGCGTCTTTCCCTCCTAGCCGCAGTTTAGAGCTTAGACTTACTGAGACATTGTCTCACTGGTTATTGTATAACCACTTTCAGGGTCATCGAGTGGAGAACTTGGAGCAGAGAGGAGGTGATTTGAAGCATAGGTTGGATAGGACCACTTCTTTTTGGAGAACAATCTTTTGTAGTCTTTTAACCATAGACTCTTGTACTTGACTCAGCATATGTTTTTAAAGGCATGTTTGTTTGTGAAACTATTGTTCTGCTTTTCTATCCCGAGATGGTTACTGTCAGATGATTCTTTTTCGCTTCCGCATGTGCAATAAAGAAAAAGGGTCGGCGACTAGTCCTGGGAAGTCGCAAAATTTTATCGACCAGAGAGGGATGGGTACGCGCTCGGGGTTCGGGGCGTGACACTTTGGTATTTATCACCTCTCAATTACACTCAACGACTCACCCAATATTTGGTCAACACAAACACTCGCAAAATAATCTCTCACTTTTGTAAAAGAATTCAAACATAATCAATTTTTTAATCTCAAATTCAAGATATTTGGTCAACACAAACACTCGCAAAATAATCTCACTTTTGTAAAAGAATTCAAACATAATCAATTTTTTTAGTCTCAAATTCAAGACATAGTTTCTAACAATGTCCATCTTGGCTCGATGTTTATGTCAAATCATAATCGTTTCACTGGATTTTGAATTTTACTGCTACTCTTTCACAACTTCTCATGGGCTCAACTGCCACAAACATATTCCGAATCCACCGCGTGTGACCGTCATCATAACTATGGACCTCATCAGAACACTAACTCCACTTGCACCTTCATTTACTCCGCAGGGGTTCGCCGTTACACCCATATTTTTGTTAGAAGATCAAAAATGCACTCTATAAAATTCAGCAATTACAACAGATGTTGGATAAATGGACTTGACCTCATTATAAGTACCATCTGTGTCAATTACTACTATACCTCATGAATTTTTAGTTGCAACTACACCTTGAGATTGTCCAGATCTATCTAACAATACCACAATTACCCTTACTCAAAAGTACTAAAGATTCATCAAATATAACTTTTCTACTAATAATAGGCAAATTTAATTCCAGACACTACAATTGATAACATAGTTTACCATGTGTATGGTCTAGGAATATACACTTCTATCCTTCTCATTAAGCTTACCATCACTCATTTAAACATATCTAACAATTGAATAATCAACGTCTCACTATGACGTTGTGTGGTGGCAGATTTGGTCGAAAATATGTTAAAGTAGAAGAATTTTAGTAAACAAATTAAAAATACATGGACTTAATTAAACAAAGAGTAGAAAAGTAAGGGTACGCATGATAACCATTTTATTTCTCGTCAAATCTATTTTTCTATTCTAAGAACAAATTTGGAATAGAAATCCATTTAGTAACAAATTTTATTTTTCTATTCTTGAACCTATAGTCCAGAAATAGATTTAAAATGAAAATAAGAAGTAAAAATATTTCTACTCTCCTATTTCAAGAATATAAATGAGAAATAAAGACTCTTTACATTGCTCGCCCTTGCCACTAGCTAGCCACTTGCCCTTCGCTGGCCACTGCCGCCCCCTTGTTGTCCTCTGTTGGCGGCCATCCTTCGCCGACTACCTCCCGTCGCCACTCGCCAACTGCCAAGAAGGAGAAATTGTGTGTCCATGCATATTTTTGCTCAAAAACATGTCCTAGAAAAGAAATAGAAAAATCTATTTCTTGCAAGAAATTGTGTTCAAAAATAAAATGATTATCATTCGTATCCTAATCGAAAATTCAAAACTTTTTCCCCTTTTTTTCCCTTTGACTATCAAGAGAAAAATGTTTATGCTTGAAAAATAGTGGATAAAAGTAAAGCTTGTTTGCGGTTCCCAAATCTATGCGCTTCAAGATGGAAAACTCATAAATTATGGACTCTGTGCAACTTGTGGAGTAAATGAATGAATATGAAAATATGATAACAGGGCAGTGGTGAATTGGGTGAACCCTAGACAAGGTATGCACGATTCATCATGCCTTAATCATGTCGCTGCCAATTCTCTCTTCTTTGTAAAAGTTCTCTCTTCCTTGAAGAGCTCACGCTATCCATGGAGATAGCTAAATTCTAAAAACTCAAACCTCTTCTTCCCTTTCTCGCCATGGCATGCAAGACAACACTACACCATCTTCCCACTCACCTATTCACAGAACCATGTCCCCCAAACTGAACCCCCTCTACTATTTTTTGCCCTACTGTACTTTTCGTTTCTTATTGTATCCCAAGCAAAATAGCCAAACTCCTAATACAGATCTTGTCCCTCAGTATTCCCTGTAGCAGACCAAATCATGTTTTTTTCTCTCGTAAAACTTTATCCCAAGTTCACATTCATTCCCAAATCATAGCTCCCTTGCCTTTACCAAAATTTAGCCTTCATTACTTAGAACTCCCTTCATCCATAAACTCCCATCCTTCTTCGAAGAGTCTTGAAGTGGTTTTCCTCATTGAGCCTCATCTTCCTTCGCCTTTACCAAAATTTAGCCTTCATTACTTAGAACTCCCTTTATCCATAAACTCCCATCCTTCTTCAAAGACTCGTGGAGTGGTTTTCCTCATTGAGTCTCATCTTCCTTCTCAAGCCTGTTTGTAAGAGGTTAGCATGGAGGGTGAGAGAGATGGAGAGAAAAGAATGGCAGCATTGTGCAGAAGATTGGGGAATTTGTGGTCGAGGAATGTTGTAACCAACATGTTCGAAAAAATTTGAAGAGAAAATGAAGGAATGCAACCTTACCTTATTAGATAAACTCTTTTCTAAACCAATTATAAACTTCCAGGCCTCCTTATAAACAATGAAGAAAGTATGGAAAACGGAGAACGTGGTTTGTGACCAAATGGAACAATATTTTTTCTCTATCACTTTCAGCTCGGATGCAGAAAAGAAAAAGGTCCTTGAAGTTAGCTCATGGTCTTTCTTAGGTAATCTTTTAATCCTTCAATAACTCTATCCTAAAGTTCCTATTTATTGCCATGACTTTACCCATTGTGCCTTTTGGGTACAAGTTCATGGCGTCCCATTGGTTAGGATTACTGAGAATGTGATGTTAGAAGTGACTTCTAAGTTGGGGACAGTGCTGGAATTGACATTAAGAGGAAAAGGGGGAAGCTCGTGTAAGGTAGGAAGAGGTAGAGTCCTTATTGATCTTGTAAACTTGAGGATGACCAATTGCGGGTTAATTTCAAGTATGAATGACTCTCACTTTTTTGCTACTCATGCGGGAAAATTGGTCACTGCACAATTAGTTGCAAGGAAGTTCCGTACGAAAAATCAGGCTTGGAGGAAAAAATTGCTGGAAATTTTGGCTATGGGCTGAATGCTTAAGCGCACAAGACAAGCCCATTCTGGAAGCTATTCTATGGGACTGATTTCCCAGAGATAGAGAAGGATGAGATTATACCAAAAACTCCACTACAAACAGATATTCCAGAGAGTACACAACCAGCTGAGGTCAAAATGGTACAAGAACCAAACCAATGGACATTCAATAAGTTGAAAAAATAAATTAAACTGGAAAAGAAAAGGCTGATGTGATCAAGGCTACTAGGGGTAAAAGAAATCAAGAATCGCAGCTACTGCTTATTGATTCCCCATGAACCGAGATGATGAATGAGGAGCTGATCGAATCCTCCAAGAAAAGCCGGAAGGATAAAAAAACTCCAGCATCAAAGAAAATGAGAAAATACAAGCTTTATAACTCCCGAGGGGTTGAACCATTTGTTCTCGATGAATCCAAGTTACTTGAGGCTCCTATTATGATTGAGGGTGGAATGAAGGAATGGGTTTTGCTGGCTAGCCTTAATAAGCCATCGGGAGATGTATGAATATCGTGAGCTGGGATTATCCGAGGTTTGAGCACACCTCCGACATTCCAGGCAAATCGGGTCCTTGTGGCTTGGGAAAGACCAATGTGATGTTTCTAATGGAAAAAAAGAATAAGGAGGAAGTAGTGAATCGTATAAGAAATCATCTCAATTTTTCACATTTGATAGGAGTTAATCCAGTAGGTATTGCTAGAGGGTTAGCAATTTTCAGGAATGGAGAGTCACTAATAAAGGTAGTGTCCACAAGTCGGGATTTCATTGATCTTGTTTACACTTGCCAAAGTAGTGGCACAATAATGAGGCTTGCCTTTATACATGCTTCAACGAATTTTCGAGAGAGGAGGATACTATGGGAGAAAATGAGAAACATTCATTCATCAAATTCCCTCCCTTAGGTTTGCATGGGGGATTTTAACGAGATATTATACCATTGGGAGAAAGTCAGGAAAAGAGGGGCAGACCACTATAGGTTAACTGCTTTTCGAGAAGTCTTAAACGCATGCTCCTTGATGGATATTGAAAGTAAAGGATGTGCGTTTACTTGGAATAAAAATAGGGAAGGGGAGGCTCTAATGAAGAAATGGCTTGATAGAGCACTTTGCACTATAAAATGGAGAGTCTTGTTGTGACGACCCAGACCCGGGGCAGTACGGAGGGATGGACTGAGATCGCCTTGGCAGTACACGGGTGAGGCCAAAGGCATGTCTCTCGTCCCACATCGCTTAGGGGGGAGTCCTAGACTAGTTTATAAAGGCTTGGGTCCATTTAATCTGTATAACGCGTTTTAAAGCCATGAGAACTTAGTGTCCAAAGCGGACAATATTATACAGTGGGGCTCGGATCGTTACAAATGGTATCGGAGCCGACTCCCGACCGTGTGTGGGGGCCACAACGAGGGCGTTGTGCCTTAAGGGGGGGAGAATGTGACAACCCAGACCCAGGGCAGTACGAAGGGATGGATTGAGATTGCATTGGTAGTACGCGGGTGAGGCCAAGGGCATGTCTCTCGTCCCACATCGCTTAGACGGGGAGTCCTGGGCTAGTTTATAAAGGCTTGGGTCCCTTTAATCTGTATAACGCGTTTTAAAGCCGTGAGGACTCAGTATCCAAAGCGGACAATATTATACAGTGGGGCCCGGGTCGTTACACTTGTTTCCAAATGCCAAAGCCTTTGCATTGCAAGCCATAGGCTCCAACCACAGCCCAATTCTTCTGTCCTTGGAACCCGTAATTAGGAAAAAGAAGCAAAGCCTTCAAATTTGAAGCTTTTTGGTTAGCAAACAAGGGGTACATGGAGTTGGTTGAAAAGGCGTGGCATGATCTATTGTGGAAGAATGAGGGCTTGGCGCACAAACTTAAAGTAATAACTGGGAAACTACAAGCTTGGAGCAAAAGGAGTTTTTCCAATGCTTCTCGCCAAATTGAAGCTTTGAAAAGAGATATGATTGAATAGGTAAACAGGGGCTTAGAAAACTCAAGTGGCGAAGCAATGCAACTTATATCTAAATCCCATCAATTATATCTAAGGAGAAAACAAAAACCTTAAAATCCCATCAATTATATCTAAGGTCACATATATAAGAACTGTGATGCAGTGACTGCTTGGCCCAACACTGACATTTATTACACTGTAGCTCATTTCTTGATTAAGCCTAGTTTGCATATGGTATTACCCATCTCTATATTGTGTCTTTATAGGCAATAGTATGAGCATTGTGGTATCACAATATGTGACATCAACATTGTAAATTAAAACTTTGAATAATTTTGCAGTTGTCTGCTTGATCAGTTAACAGCTCCCAGAGCTCATTTAACGACCTTATGGATGTACGCAAATTGTACACTTAGCCAAATCCAAACCCACAAGAACCTGAAGACAACTCTCAAAATCTTTTACTAGTACCAACACTAATCACGCCAAAAATGCACATGAAGCTACATGGAACGAAAATGAACATTCCAGAAGAACATGCACCTAAGGCTTTAGGCTATCGGGATTTGAATGATCAATCATCTCGACTATACTGCTGATCCGAAACTACTCCCTAGAGTCGGTAAAGTACTGACATATCTAAAGAGAGGAAATCAAGTTCTAACATAACCCCTACACACATTGTGGCAAAACAAGAAAATGATACCATCCTCGCCATCCACACCCATCAATTTGCCATTGCAACGACGAAAAATAAATGAAGATAAAAATATCCAACTTATATCTAAATCCCATCAATTTTATCTAAGCAAGTTAGCTTAAAATCCCATCAATTATATCTAAGGAGAAAACAAAAACCTTAAAATCCCATCAATTATATCTAAACAAGTTAGCAGTAGTTTTGTAGCACAGATAAAAAAAAACTCCCGAAAATATTATGACATAGCATACATCCCTCAAATAATGATTACCTTAGCTAGCGGGTTGTGTTTGAGCTCTTCTACCGATAGAATTCAAGTTGAATTAAAGCAATCAGTCCACATAATTCAAAAAGTATTTTCTGCAAAAAGCATTTTCTGTTTCGGGTGCTGCAAATATGACATGCACGGTCTTAAAGCATAAATGGAGCAAATGGAGATCGTGCTCTGCTTTCACTGTGTGAACGGATGGCCGTCCAATGCCTGAAGAGGATATCAACAACAATAGACGAATAGAATCATTCGATATTTCTGTAATCTTACACTAGCTCGGAAAAAAATTATAAATCCGTACCCTCTAAAGGAAGTGATGGATTTAATAAATGGGCCTAAGCTGGCCCGGCCACGATGGGCCTAAAAGTCCGGCCCACGGGAATAAGGCCCGTGGAAGGGAAAGGTATAAAAGGGATGAGAGAAAAGAAGAACGTACCTCTTGGCATTTTGTGCAAGAACGTTCTTCTTTCTCTTAAAGAATTCTCTCTCTCTCTCAAAAGTTAAAAAGCGACGCCATCTCCACTTTTTGGCGAATTTTCGACATCGGATCGAACGGGACTGAATCCTCTTCCTCTTTGCGGCGTCGGTGTCTAATCGTGGCCAACAAGGTACGCTCGAATCCATGGTGTGCTTTTGATCGGTGATACGTGACATTCCTGGGCTTATCTTCCGCATATGAATTAGGGGTTCGGTTTAGGTGCCGAATCCGGTTTTTCGGGATCCGACCGATCCCTACATTGGTATCAGAGCTCGTTTTAGCGTTTTCCCGACTTGTATGATGTTTTATGATGTGGTATGATGTTTTATGATTGATTTTTCGCAAATGAACTTCGGCCGTACGGATCGGGGCCACGAATCCCGACACCCGAGCATGTTCGCCCATTTTTCCGATTTTTCGTAAGTCGAAATAAAAATCTGAAGGCATAGGGAGGAAGGCGACGTCAAGACGAGTCCGGCGACGTGTCGCGCGCCGCCGGAGGCCACCGGACGCGCCGCCACGCGCGCGCCAAACGGGGTCATCGGTGCGTGCAACGCGCGCCGACTCGGCTCCCCACGCGCGTGCCACGCACGTGCCGGATGACGTCATCGTGACGTCATCCCGGCACACGCCTAGCACGTGTGACGCACGCGCGCACACGCCCGGCAACGGTCGGTTCGTCCGACCGTGCCACGCACGTGCAGACCGGTTCGACCGACGACCGGTCCGACGGCGACCGGCCCGACCGTCCGAACGGCCCGACCGTTGACCGTTGACCGCGACCGTTGACCGACCGTTGACCGTTGACTGGGACCGTTGACCGCGACCGTTGACCGACCGTTGACTTGACCGTTGACCGGCCGTTGACCGTTGACCCAAAAAAAAAAAAGGAATTTGTTTCTTTTTTCAATTACGTCTATGTGGATTATATGTAATCCAATATTGTTCTGCATTTGTTGCGGGAACAATGCCTCCCCAAAGCCGCGCGCATCCGTGCGCGAGAATGTCGATGAACAAAAAGAAAGCGCTTACAAGGTTGATAGCCGATTTGAAAGGTTATCGATGGGAGAGTGACGACATAATTGATCATGTCATAGAGGTCAACAATAAAATTCAGGAAGTCATTTGGAACGGTTATCCCATGCCAGATATTCAGATGATACGATTATTTATGAACACTCTTCCACTAGAATGGCAAGGAGTGTTGAATCGCCTACGGGAGGTCAAAGGATTTACTAGCTATAAGGAGCTAGTAATGGCATTCGTAGATGAATATCATCGGGTAGGAGCCACAAAGACTGCGACCCAAGGAATGACTTCGATTGGGCCAGGACTGAATGTGCGTAGGAGAAATCCTAAGGGATATCCGTTTGTTTTTCCGTGGCTGTCAAGAATGCCTGAGAATTTTACAAAGAAAAAGAAAAAGAAATTGGACCATGTAGCTACTTTCCCTATTAGTTGTATGATACCTCGTTTATAGATGTTATGGCTTGTTTTTATTTAGTGTTCTTTGTGAACATCTTATGTAATGTTAGCTACCTGATTGTTGTTGACATAGCAACCTATTTGTTAGCAATATTGAGTGAAAGCATTATTATTATATTGTATGTCAATTATCCGTCGCTTTCTATGATTCCGGTTCTTTGTGGGTAGTTAGTTGTGGGTAGTAATAGAAGTTTTTGTAGCTTCATAGAATTGATTTTGCATATGACAATCATATTAATGATAGTTTTAAGTTAGGATTTTTGAAGGATAATTGGAAACATAGTGACCTTTTGATTCTGAAACCGTACTTAAAATTATTAATTAATATGATGGGTTTGTGCAAAATGGGTGCATAAATGATAGGCATTAATAACTCATGCATATATGTCGATGTGTTCGGATTAATGGCTTCAAAGCCACAAATAGCATAGTTGCCGAAATGAACAAAGGTGAAAAGCTCAATATTGACAACTATGAAATTTGGCAAATAAAAATTCAATGTGTGCTGGAAAAGCAAAAGGCACTAAAAGCTCTTGACTATGTTTTGGAAGATCTAGAGGATGCCGTGCGCCACCTTGAGCTAGCGAGATCATCGCCTCGAGGCATTAGAGCAGGAAACAGATATTTTCCGTGTTGCTTTAAGCTCGAAGGGGCTTCATGCTCTAAGCGCAAGCGCATTGATTCGTTCAATATGTGGAAATGCAAGGGATCAAGTCCTGCTTGCAAGAAACCAAGAATTAACCAACAAAAGAGAGGAAAGCGTCCTCATGTGAAGAATATCTCAAGGGTGAAATGTTACAACTGTGACCAGAAGGGTCACTATGCCCGCGATTGTCGCGAGCCAAAGAAAGTACACACCCTTTGTACAATTGGGAACTGTGCATATGTGTCAAGTTCTGTATTCTTGACTGAATCTAATCCTCTGTGGACTGTTGATTCAGGAGCAACAGACCATGTAGGGAAGGATAGAGAATCCTTCGTGGAATTCCGACGAGTACCAACCGGAACTAAGTGGATCTATGTGGGAAACAACTCCGAGCTGAAGTGAAAGGAATTGGCACATGCCAACTAAATATGCGTGGTGGACGCACTTTGTTCCTTCATAATGTATTGTATGCTCCGAGATTCGTCGGAATTTAGTGTCTGTTTTAGTGTTGGTTAAATTAGGTTTTAAGTTGAACTTCCATAATAGATGTGTAGATTTGTATTTGGATACAAACTACTATGGTCATGGTTATTTTCTGGATGGTTTCATTGTATTAGATATTGATTATGTTAATGCAAATGTTTGTTATTCCCTTCTCACGTCTCCTAACACATATGATAAGGATGTGAATGTATGGCATGCTAGACTTGGTCACATTGGCCAGCAGCGTATGAATAGACTAGCCAAAGAGGGCTTGTTGGGCAAAATTGAAAAAGTCGATTTGCCTATCTGTAAGCATTGTTTAGAAGGGAAAACGACAAGGAAACCATTTGGAAAAGGTAAAAGAGCTGAGTTTCCTCTGCATTTAATCCATTCGATATCTATGGTCCAATGAATGTGAGAGGAAGGCATGGGGCTGTTTATTTCATCACTTTTATAGATGATTATACTGTTTCGGATATGTCTATTTGATTTCTCACAAATCTGAAGCAATAAGTTGTTTCAAAAGATTTATGAATCTGGTAGAGAATCAATTAGACAAGAAAATAAAAGCATTGAGATCCGATCGAGGTCGAGAATATTTATCTGATGAGTTCAGAAAATTGTGTGATGAAAAAGGAATAGAAAGACAGTTATCTATTCCATATACTCCTCAACAAAATGGTGTTGCGGAGAGAAGAAACAGTAACCCTACCGGAAATGGTTAGGTCCATGATGGCACATGCTAACTTACCTATCACTTTTTGGAGTGATGCGTTGTTATCTACCTGCCTATATACTTAACCGTGTGCGGTTCAAATCAGTTACTTCCGCTCCATATGAGTTATGGACAGATAGAAAACCGAACTTAAGTTTTCTTAAACCGTGGGGTTGTACTATTTATACTCATGAACCCTCTCACAAATTTGGGAAATTAGGTCTTAGAGGCAAAAAAAGTATTTTCATAAGATACTCTAACACTCAAAAGGATATGTATTTATAAGTGAGCAGAAAAGTGGGAGTATAACTGAATTCGAATCACGGGATGTCACATTTTAGAGAATGAATTTCTTAAGAATGGCAAAATAGGGAAGACAACACCCTATTTGAAACCTCGGATCAAGATAATGATCTTAGTGGAGTTCGTCCAAGTGGGAGTAATATGAGAAGTGATGAGTTGAATTCGACTCATTCTCAATTGCAACCACATGATGAGACGACATCATTATCTAATCCCAGTGAGAGCATAATGGGGAATGATGTGCAAAGAGCACAAACTCCCATACGGCGAACAAATCGCCAAAGTATTCCCCGTCGACGTTTTGACATTGAAGGGGAAACTTTTATGGTTGCTCCACAAGATGAGGATGAGCCTAAAAATATTAATGAGACTCTAAATTGCCCCAGTAAGAAAAAATGGATTCATGCAATGGAAGAGGAAATGGAGTCAATGAAATCAAACCAAGTCTGGGAACTGGTTGATCTTCCAAAAGGACGCAGAGCTATTGGGAACAAATGGGTTCTCAAAGTAAAGCGAAAGGCTGATGGCTCGATAGAAAGGCATAAGGCTCGCCTTGTAGCGAAGGGGTATAATCAACAGGAAGGGATTGATTATGAAGATACGTTTTCTCCTATAGTAAGATTTACCTCGATTCGCATTATTCTGGCAATAGTATCTAGTATGAATCTTGAGTTACATCGATGGATGTAAAGACTGCTTTCCTCAATGGAAAATTAGAGGAAGAAATATACATGGAACAACCTACTGGTTTCATAGTGAAAGGTCAAGAAGAAAAGGTATGTCGACTTTTGAAATCGATATACGGCCTTAAGCAGTCATCGAGACAATGGTATATACGTTTTCATAATGCCATAATGGCATATGATTTTACAATGATTGATGAGGATCATTGTGTATATATCAAAAGATCCAAGGATCAATTTGTGATCATATCATTATATGTTGATGATATACCGATTGCGGAAGCAATATGGAGTTTGTTCATACAATCAAGAGTTGGTTGTCTTCCAACTTTGAAATGAAGGATATGGGTGAGGCTGCATACATTCTTGGAGTTAAGATTTCAAGAGATCGTTCGAAGAGATCGTTGTCTCTTTCGCAAGAAACATATATAAATAAAGTTCTTGAACGATTTCGTATGCAAGATAGTAAACCCATAGACACTCCTATTGCGAAAGGTGAAGGATTGAGCCATAGACTGTGTCCGAGGACTCCACAAGAAAAGGAACAGATGAAACACGTTCCTTATGCTAGTGCAGTTGGGAGCTTGATGTACGTTATGATGTGTACAAGACCCGACATATGTTTTACAGTTGGAATGGTGAGTAGATACCAATCCAATCCAAGTCCAGCACATTAGAAAGCCGTTAAGAGAATACTGAGGTATCTAAAGGGAACTGCTGATTATACGATGAGTTATCAAGGAAAGGATCTCGCAACTCAAAGGCTATTCTGAAATTGATTAGGGAGGAGGTTTAGACGAAAGGAAATCTACCTCTAGGTTTGTTTCCTTATTGAATACTGGCACCATATGTTGGAGCAGTAAGAAACAAACGTGTATAGCCTTATCCACGATGGAAGCTGAGTTTGTGGCATTATCAGCAACAGTACAAGAAGGAGTTTGGCTTAAGAGATTTTTGGATCATTTAGGTGTTATTAATAAAGCTGCACATCCGTTATTGGTTAACTGTGATAGCCAAGCAGCTATAGCGTACACTAAAGATCCAAAATATCATGGCAAGACCAAACATATAGATACCAAGTATATCTTTGTAAAAGATATGGTTGCACGAAAGGATGTGAACTTGCAGTACATATCTACGCATAGAATGGTAGCAGATCCTATGACAAAGCCAATACCTAGAGATGTGTTTTGTGGTCATATGAAATCTCTAGGATTGCGTAAAGTCCGATGTCTTGGATTGTAATTTCCCGAGTTGTTCACATGTATGAACTAGTGTTGTTTCATTATTAATGCCTATGAATCTTTGTTTGATCTTTATGCATCTTAATGCTTAGTGCATTATATTATGTTGAGAAAGTATGTCGGACAAATAAGAGATTAGCCCACTCACATGGGTAATCGCCTCTATTTACTATGTGATAGATAGAAATGAGACTGTTTTTAAGCTTATTATCTAAGTGATAATCGAGAACTCAAGCTTAAAATACGTATGTCGCCTTAACTGAGTGTTAAGATGAGGACATAGTACACACGATGTCCGAAAGTAAAATAACCCATACATTTTACTTTATCTGTCTAAGATGCCATATGCGAGTTCTGATGAATTTTATGAATGAGTCAATACGTGAACTCAAGTTAGACATTGGGTATGTCTGAACTATCATCTGTACGGTATTGATGGTGAAGACATACGCTCCATGGGAAATGAGTTAATACCGTAATACGTATTTCATACTACGTATGCATTAGACGACCTATAAGAGTGGTAAAAGTTTGATCTCAACTTTTATGACGTGTGAGACTCTTGAGGAATAGAGTTCCTCAATTTTAGTGCCCTCATGACTCTTACTTATTCTCAAGATTTCTATTTAGTGTTTGCTATCTTAGAATGTTGCCAATGGTCATGAGTTGATTCGATCTAATGGGACATTTCTAGAAAAGCAAGTTGAACTGAAATTGAGAGTTTGAAGGAAAGAGGAAGATCGGATTTGTAGAATCACATTGTGGTTTTGTATTCACAGTCGACCAATTATGACTGTCTTTGGGATAATCATAATTGTGAATACAATAAATATATCATTGTTTAAATGAGATTAAGAGAGATATAAATGTGATCGATCGATCTAGGTACTGCATACTATTTTTTACTCGGAAAATGATGCCCATTATGAGTTGCTATATATTCCTAACGAGATGTATAGCAACGAGCTCTCAAAGTATCTTTGGTCGCACGGATTATTCACCGGTATGAATGTTGAAAGAGGAAAAGAGGAATTTTCAGTTGATGGGCCTCGGTTGGGCCTATCCGCCCATGTTGGTTTTGGTCCACCATGTGCGAGTGGGAGATTATGGATTTAATAAATGGGCCTAAGCTGGCCCGGCCACGATGGGCCTAAAAGTCCGGCCCACGGGAATAAGGCCCGTGGAAGGGAAAGGTATAAAAGGGATGAGAGAAAGAAGAACGTACCTCTTGGCATTTTGTGCAAGAACGTTCTTCTTTCTCTTAAAGAATTCTCTCTCTCTCTCAAAAGTTAAGAAGCGACGCCATCTCCACTTTTTGGCGAATTTTCGACATCGGATCGAACGGGACTGAATCCTCTTCCTCTTTGCGGCGTCGGTGTCTAATCTGTGGCCAACAAGGTACGCTCGAATCCGTGGTGTGCTTTTGATCGGTGATACGTGACATTCCTGGGCTTATCTTCCGCATATGAATTAGGGGTTCGGTTTAGGTGCCGAATCCGGTTTTTCGGGATCCGACCGATCCCTACAGGAAGGCTCATGGACACGCTTAAACAACTTTAAGTCGAGCTGAGCATGGAGAGTAGAGCCGAGTGAAATCGGCCATCAGGAAGAGAGAGGTCACAAGGGTGCTTCGAGAGAATGTAGTCCAGAGGATGAGGCTATCGAGTGGAGAGAGAGAGGCCGTCGTTAGGAGGGAGCGACAGTAGTCGGAGGAGGCGCTAGTTGAGAATGTTCAGTGTGTCAGGGTAGAGTGTAGAGAGAGAGGAGAGCGTCGAAGGAGGAGGAAGAGAGAGCAGGTAAAGAGCAGAGAGAAGATAAAGAGAAGAGAGACTGCTCTGCCCTCCGCCTACACACTGGTTTTGAACTGGGATGACGTGGACCCTGTCCAGACAATTGTCAACTGCTGAATGGTTCAAAAAAAAATGATGTGGCACTATTAAAGGTGCCTAATATTTTGTGGGGGAGCTCGGGGGTTGTCAGGGGATGGGCCCCAGAATAATTTACAAATGTGGAAAATGAAAAATTGATGAATAACCGCAACGTCTTATATAATTGAAAAGAGAGCAGATATCTAATCTCATATATTATAAGTGAAATTAGAGTATTATGGCATTCTTTAATCAATTTTCCATGTCTTCTTTCCATCATAAATCGTCATTCGTTTCGTTTTCCCTCTCATCCTGAGACTTCCAAATCAGTGGGGGGGTGGAATCCGTTGTTTCACTCGCTGTTGAGAGAACTCAGCAACTTTGCTCATGGAAGACTGCGAAGTTCTCACGAGCGCCATGAGGTGGAGGTGGAGGAGCGAATTCGATGCTTCTCTAAAAGACGGCTGATGGGAGGCATCTAAAGAGATAAGAGTCATCGCTTGTCATGTTGGAAGACGCCATCAGAAGCTACCGCATTGGAGTGGAGAGGAGATCCGATCATTTCCGTAGTGCTGGCCAGATATTTGATGAAATGCCGAAGTGGAGTAGAAACTGGGGTGCATTAATCTGAAATGGGCGTGCAGTTTTTGGCTTTGATTTATTTGTTTATAGATAAAGAAAACAACGAGAAATACAACATTGCATTTCGCACGTCCCAGCATCCTACATTTTTGTTTCTACTGGTATCCCTATCTCCTACATGTAAAGGCTGCAAGATATAATTTAAAGATTTTTTCATGTGTGCTCACATTAGTCTTTGTCTTTGAACAATGGCAATGAAATTGCTGGATGTAGCAAGAAAGCATATGACCATATGCCAATTAGTGACGCACGGCAAATGTTGCTCTACTCCTATGACCAAGAACTCGCGGTATATATGAGGGAGGTGAATATTATGAGAGGATTTTGGCTTTCTCTACCTGGAATTCTGTTCTCGTTTGACTAATTAAGCAAAAAGACAATATCCGCTTCAGTATCAGTTCAGATCTTTGAAGGATCTCATAAAATCTCTTCTATCGAGTTGCCAATCTATGTCCTCTTCAACTATTATGATTGTTTTTTTTTGTTTCTAGAATCACGGACTGATGTTAAACTTACACTTACCACATCTATGTGTCATTTGGCCCTTGCTGTAACTATGCTGAGTTCACACTTTGCAAGGTGTGCTCAGTATAGAAACCTCGTGCTTGAAAAAGTGCTTCAAAGTGCGTGAAGAATTTATCCACATAAAAGTTGTATTGTGCAGCCTGAACAATTACATATGTTATATGTTCAAATGCAGGAGCATCCCAATTGGCAAATCAAGAGCAGCTTCGTATATTTTCAAAAGCGAAGAAATCTGAATCTTTGAAGGAAATTCCTTCCTGGCAGCTTATCAATCAGACATTGAGTTACGCAAGAGAGTTGGAGAGGATTTTGTAGGATCTGCTACAGTGCATGGTGATTTGCACTGGTATTTACACACTTTGAAGATTACTTATTTTGCGCTAATGGCATCTCATCCCTTTTGCCCATTTCGAGGAATTTGATATTTATTTTTTAAGTCTATAACTTTATTTGATTATTGTGATGGATTTTATCTCAGCAATCATGTTTGTACTCATATCCATCATATTGTTGAGCGCAATTATGTATTTGATCAGTAGGATATTTTCCTTGTCTAACCAGCTCGAAGCAGAAACTTAAATCAATGTTGTGACATGGAGAATGTGTAGTTTCTCGTAATCAATCTAATTCCGTGAATAGACCTAGATAGGTTTTAATATGCTGTTATAGTAGAATAGAATCTGTGCACACTTGGTGACATCAATTGTCTTCGTTGGTCAGAGAGTTGCAAATCATTGAAGTGGGAAGGCCAACTAGGGCTGCTCGTGTCCAGTTCAGTTTTTAGTTCAGTAAGTCGAAACAGCCACCAGCTGTGGGCTTGTGCTTGCTCTTGTTGATGGTACTTCAATGAGATGGCGAAGCAAAATCGTATCAGAAATTTCTTTTCCCCTTATATTTTCCTAACTTCCAGATTGGGCTCTGTGAGCATGTGATCTCGCTTTCTACATTTGCTGCATAAGCTCTCGAGACTGAGCAGAATCAATGAATCTGGGGTTTGCAATTTGGTAGAGTCTTCCGTGATCCATGATGTAGCCTTTGCATGAAAGTCGTCGTCAATTTGCTTAATTGATACTTCTGGCGGATCTGGAAAGAACGAGAGGAAGAATTTAATGGGTGGGTATGCAACAATGGTCCCCCTATTCTAAATCATGGTTTTATGATGAATTGACTCCTTGCCGTCGGGATGTTACCATCATTGAGGACCTCATCATACCGTATGATGATGTAATAACGAACGTCTGATAAGGAATTCCCAACCACCCAACGTTTCCAATTCCTGTGACTTATTTTCTTGTTTATTCCATTCCATTTTATTTCAAATTATCGTAGGCTTTTCTTGTTTCTTTTCAAGTAGGCCCTTCTACTCCACAGTGCACGTTTTGTTTCCATCTTTCCATACAGTCCTACTCGACCTTGAAGGTGACGATATTAATAAAAAGTTGAAAAGTGCAAAGATTTTGCCACCTAATTTTGAATTTTGGGAAACTGCACTTTGATTGGATTTGCATGCACAGTGGACCACCAGCGAATGAATGCTTGAGACCTATATAGAGGATGTACGACATAAGTTAAGAGTTGGTTTATCTGGGAGAAAGATTAAATGTCATTCAGTTGCTGAATTGAATGTGTAAGCCCCACATCGCCTGACTTCCTAAAAAAGTTCATTGTATCTTAATGCAGTGGGCCTCAATAGATGAAAATACTCGAGCTAACAGAAACAGACAGCTGGTATATGTCGGCTCTGTAGAGGATCGACTCCTGTGTAGCACCAAATGCCAAACCGACAGGGCATCTTTCACACAAGAAGGAGATCAGTTTTTTCGGTGGATGACAGTGAGTGAAAATGATTGCATTACCCATCATCAAGAATAGATTTTACACTTGATCTTCACATAAGAAAAACTCATAAAACCTCCTCTTGCATCATATTATGCATAGATATGGAGGAATGGGATAACTCTGAGCCAAATGAATGGGAGCAGCAATCGGATCAGCAGGAATCTACCTTTTATGATGGATATGTAAAACCTTAAGACTATTACCTGGAAGAAAATGCTCACCCATGAGAGACTTATGGGCAGAAACAGAGACGAAGAATCATTGGGATTTTACCATTATTAGATGTCTCACTTTGGCAGTTTTCTGTTTAGGTGTGCGTTGCTTCAATACTTATTCTCAAAGAACTTAGCGTCTTTCTTTTCCTTGTTAGTACAGAGTAGTCTTCATCATACCCCAATTATTACTCTCCCCAACAGAGACACTCAAACAATCTTGTGACAGAAGCAAAAGGCACAAATTGCACAAGAAATTATCTATAGCCATCTTCAGCAAGAGTCATCACTGTCGCACTATGACACTTGCTGGCGACACATCTCTGCAAGATGATTTGTCTGATCTCTCTCTCCCCCTCTTCAATATCTAAGGTGAAGATCACTAATTCTGGTTATGGCCTTTTGGATATCTTTCTTTCTTTTCCTTGCTGAGGAATGTTAGTGAGCTGAAAGTAGGGTTGGGATTGTGCGGTTGTAGATAAAAAGGAGGTAATGTCAGCTTTCATCACATGTGCTTTTTGTTCTCCTGCTGAGATTTTTTCTCTAATTCTTTTTGGACTTGCGGTTTGGCAATGCTCTATGTGATCTGTGATTGACAAAACAAGAAGAAAAGTTTGCTTGCATTGGTAATAACTGTTGTCATTAGCAGATGAAAAACTCTCTGAGCTTTGCAATATCTCAGGATTTTAGCCTCAACTTTGTTGGAAGGAAATGGTTGAGATCAGAATAGAGGAGGAACATCAAGGAGAAGAAAATAGGTCTTCATAATTTGTCAGGACGGTGAAAGAGAAGGGAGAAAGAAAATGTCCTCTCGGTTAGAAGGAAAAATAGAACTAGGACGAGATGGTGTCTTGGAAATGGATAATGACAATTAGTGCTCGAGGGTGTGAAGTTGAATCTAATTGCTTCATCTTCATTGTAACAGATGAAGATACTCTGAACTTGGGTATGATGGATGCTTCCCAGTTGCCTTTTTTAGTTTCCGCTCCTCAGGAAGCTTTGCATTATGATGAGCTCTCCATGAAAGAGAGTTTGAACTTTTCAGATAGCCTAAAGGTACATAACTACTGGTTACTTTTTCTGGATTTACCTTAAAATTCGATCGATGTTCCTTTGTGTCCACATTTATACATTTCTTATTTGTCTATGTTCACGAACAAGTTACTTTCCTCTATTTCTTTTCACCTATTAGATGATCAAATTCCTCACAATCTAGTTTACATCATGTTCGAATTTCAGGGTGAAAGGGTTTGGATTTGTCTTGCATGCTAATTGTAATCTTTTTCTCTACTCAGGATTTGAAGGATCTTAGGAAGCAGTTATACTCAGCAGCTGAGTATTTTGAATTATCTTACAACAAACAAGATCAAAAACAAATGTGAGACACATAGGTTTTCACTTCATTATAATGTACCAGCTCGAGCATTTATTTATGTTGTGCACCTCGTTATTGGCTTTGACAATACTGCAGAGTGGTGAACACACTGAGAGATTATGCAACTAAAGCTTTCGTCAGCACTGTGGATCACTTGGGCTCCATGACTTATAAGGTCAACTGTCTCCTGGATGATAAGATTGAGGAAGCATCTGCAATTGAGCTCAGATTCTCTTGTCTTCAACAGGTGTGCCATATAATTAGGTTTTCCTTGTTTTATAACATTAAGGATGCAAAGAGCTTGCATACCCTCTGATTTACCGTGTGCAGGGTCTAACAAATTGCAACTTACCAGGAAGAATTAAGTTCTTGAAAATTTGAAATTACTCCAGATAAACTCCATGACTTGTTGGATTATATTACATTGTAACAAACTAAGTTGCAGAGAAAAATATATTCTGAATAACAGAACAAATCCTGCTTCAACAATAATATGGAAAATGGTATTGAGAACAACTATCTTTCTTACTGTTGACTTATTTATCATGGATAACAAATATAATTTTCAACCCCATTTTTGTGTTTTAGAGACTCCGAATGTGTGACATGTTCATAGACCATGGAGGCCTATCTCAGCAGTCACTAGCAATAAGAATTCCGAAGCACCACATGCGATATATCTTACCAGGCACGCTTCCCTTCACAAGATTTTTCATTGGCTTATTAAGACCAAAAGATCAGAGTTGGCTCATGCTTAAGAACTTTCTTTCAGTTTCACAAGCTAAAGACGGTGGAGTCAGCAAGAATTTGCAATACTGCATGACAAATGAAGTGAACAGCGAAATGTCAGCAGGTGAACATTGTATGACTTTAGCTACCACTACGCACATTTCCAAGAACAAGATTGGTCAATTAGATGTAAAAAATTAATGAGTCACAAAACTAGCTGATCTCTCCCTCATCATTTGCATGTGCTCAACTTATTCCATCAAAGAGCAAAATATCAAATGCTACTACTGACGTACTAATAACTTTTTTTTTCCTTTCCGAAGACATGTATTCAAGAAATATAGAGACTTCTGCATCATTTGTCAGGTAACTTTTGGTAGAATCTATGCTGATCATCCTAGTTGGGAAAAGACTCGATGCTGACAGTGGAACACTGATGCAGGAGACGGCGTTTGACAACACAGTTTCCACAGTCCACCCCAACCAGCATCTTTTCATTCGCAAGTACTTCGTCCAACCAAAAAACAGGTCCGTACACCCGACTTGAATGCCCCTGATTGCCATACGTAGCGCTATTTACATAATGTTTTCATAACCCCCCTGTTATTGTATCATATATCGTGTAGTTAGACAAGCTACTAATACAAGCCGCACTTTTTCTAACCAGAAAAACGCACCTCCCCATTTCTATTTCAACTCACACGTTTGGGTTCTCTCGTCCATAGATCTACATCTCCAAACCAGTCTAGTGCCAAAAAGCGAGTAAGCATCAATGAACTTCAATGCAGCTTAGCTAGTAAGCTTTATTTTTTGTTGGACATGTCTTGCGGACATGACCTCTTATGACTGAATGTCTTATATGCCCACATGAACATCCAGTACCCACTGGAACCCCGAAGATCCACTTCAATGTCTACTCATGTTGAGAGGAACAGAAGAACTGATATCGAGCTATATTCCAGCGAGAACAACCGTCTCTTCAAGTCCTTGGTTAGCATGCGGAAGTCAAGAAAGGACAGCAGGTTATACAAGTTCCTGGACGAAAACTAAGAAGAACAGCAGATAAAGGAAACCGGATAGACCCATATATCAGTTTCTGTGCATCAAGTGTACCTCAATATGTTGAAGATCGCTGGAAATACATTGATTATGTCATATAACTAAAAACATTTCAGATCAGACAGCTACAAATGAACTTGGCACTAGACCACTCCACATAAAAACAAGAGCTCGACTGTACAGATTTCACGTGTGATAGGCAGAAGATTCTTGGGCACTTCATCCAGATGCTTGACGGTAGCAATATATTTGATTGTGGACTGGAATGTATTAGAGAATTCAAGCAGGTCCTGATGCATCTAGTTGGAAAATTCCCTACAAGCAGTTGCTATCTGCTGCGAATTTGCTTCAGCTGGTATGGTATGGTAGCTTGCACCAAACAGTTTCAACAAACATCAAAACTCACGAAATTCTAATGGAATTTCAAGATGCTTAGAGTCACGACCTGGCCACCGACGGGTCAAAATGAAGCTGAAAGAATTAATTACTACTGTAAATAGAAGAGGACAAGTAGCCGTGAACTATCTGGGGGTCGCCAATTCCAAAAGTGAAACAAGAGACCGAGACTGATGAGATATTACAATGTTAGATAAAGAAACACAAATTACAAGTGTTGCGGAAACAAGTGATTGAACAATAAAATAAATTAAACAAGAAAACAAATAGACATCAGATTTACGTAATTCAGTCACTGCAACTTTCGTTCTCGGGAAAATAGAAAAGCATTTCGCTATAAATCAAGCAATATAACAAACATCACAACCATATTTGAGTCACTCGAACACTCTCAATATTTGTCACCTCTCAATTACACTCAACAACTCAGCCAATATTTAGTCAACACAAACTCTCACAATATAATCTCTCGCTTTTGTAAAAAAATTCAAACATAATCAATTTTTTTAATCTCAAACTTGAGACATATTTTCTAATAATGTCCACCTTGGCTTGATGTTTACATCAAATCATAATCATTTCACTGAATTTTGAATTTTGCTGCTACTCTTTCACAGCTCCCCATGGGCTCAACTGCCACAAACATATTCCAAGTCCAAGTTGCGGTTGGACTTCATCATAACTATGAATCTCATCAGTCATCAATACTAACTCCACTTGCACCTTTAGTTACTCTAGAAGCATTCGCTATTACATTCATATGTTTGTTAGATGACAAAAATGCACTTTGTAAAATTCAGCAATTACAACATATGTTGGCTCGACAGACTTGACCTTGTTATAAGCACCATTCATGTCAATTAATACATAAGTAATCTATATCTCATGAATTTTTAGTTGCAACTCCACCTTGAGATGAACCTTGTCCAAATCCATCTAACAATAGCACAAGACTCTTACTAAAAAGTACTAAAGATTTGTCAAATATAACTTTTCTACTAATAAAATCGAATTTAATTCCGCACACCACAATTCATAGCATAGTTTAGCCTAGGAATATGCACTTTCTATTATTCTCATTAAGCTTACCATCACTCACTTAAATATATTCTAACAATGGAATAATCAACAATGTCACACTATGACGTCGTGTGGTAGCGGATTTGGTTGAAAATATGTTAAAAGTAGAAGAACTTTAGTAAACAAAGTAAAAATACATGGACTTAATTAAACAAAGAGTAGAAAAATAAGGATGCGCATGATAACCATTTTACTTCTGATCAAGTCTATTTTTCTATTCCAGTAACATATTTGGAACAAAAATCCATTTGATAACGCAATTTCATTTTTCTATTTCTTGTAGTCCAGAAACAGGTTTAAAACAAAAATTAAAAGGAAAAATTTTCTATTTTCCTATTTCAGGAATATAAATGAAAAATAAAAACTCTTCACTTTGCTCGCCCTTGCTACTAATCGGCAGCCTGCTCTTGGCCGGCCATTGCCGCCCCCTTGTCGTCCTCTGCTGCCTGCCATCCTCTGCCAGCAACCTCCCACTACCACTCACTAACTATTGGGGAGGAGAAATTTTGTGTGGATGCATCTTTTTGCTTAGAAACTAGTCCAAGAAAAAAAAAATAGCAAAATCTATTTCTAGCGAGAAATTGTGTTAAAAAAAATGGGTATCATTCATGCCCTAATCGAAAACTCAAAAATTTTCCCTTTTTTCTCCCTTTGACTATCAAGAAACGAATGACGATACTTGAAAAATTGTGGATAAAAATACAATTTGTTTGCAGTTCCAAATCTATGCACTTCAAGATGGAAAAATAATAAATTATGGACTCTGTGCAACTTGTGGAGTAAATGAATGAATATATATCAGGGCAGTGGTGAATTGGGTGAATCCAGGACAAGGGATGCACGATTCATCATGTATTAATTGTATTGCTACCGATTCTCTCTTCTTTGTAAAAGTTCTATCTTCCTTGGAAGAGCTTACCCTATCCATGGAGATAGCTAGACCCTAAAAATCCAA
Source organism: Eucalyptus cloeziana (assembly GCA_014182715.1). NCBI lineage: Eukaryota > Viridiplantae > Streptophyta > Magnoliopsida > Myrtales > Myrtaceae > Eucalyptus > Eucalyptus cloeziana. The sequence continues at coordinate 6,784,257 of CM024638.1, forward strand.
ACATTTTCTTCCCTTTCTTGCCCATGGCATGCAAAATAACACTACACCATCTTCCTACTCACCTATTCATGAAACCATTCCCCCCAAATTGAACCCCCTCTATTGTTTCTTGCCTACTCTACTTTTCGTTTCTTATCCTACCCCAAGCAAAATGGCCAAACTCCTAATATATATCATGTCCCTCAATATCCCCCATAGCAGCCCAAATCATGGTTTTTCCCTCATAAGCTTAATCCCAAGTTCACCTCCATTCCTAAACCCTAGCTCCCTTGCATTTACAAAAATTTTATCCCTCATTACTTAGAACTCCCTTCATCCATAAACCGCCCTCCTTCTTCCAAGACTCTTAGGGTGGTTGCCCATGTTGAGCCTCATTTTCTTCTCGAGCTTGTTTGCAAGAGGTTAGCATGGAAGGTGAGAGAGATAGAGATCAAAGAATGGCAGCATTGTGCAGAAGATTAGGGAATCTGTGGTCGAGGAATGTTATAGCCAACGTGTTTGAATAAATTTCTAATGAGAAAATGAAGAAATGCAACCTTACCTTATTGGGCAAACTTTTTTCTAAACCAAATATAAACTTTCAGGCCTTCTTATGAACAATTAAGAAAGCACGGAAAACGGAGAACGTGGTTTGTGACCAAACAGAACCACATTTTTCCTCCTTCACTTTTAGCTCGAATGTAGAAAAGAAGAAGGTCATTGAAGCTAGCTCGTGGTCTTTCTTGGGTAATCTTTTAATTCTTCAACAACTCTATCCTAAAGTTCCTATTCATTTCCATGACTTTACCCATTGTGCCCTTTGGGTACAAGTTCATGGTCTCCTTTAGTTAGAATTACTTAGAATGTGATGTTAGAAGTGACTTCTAAGTTGGGGACAGTGCTGGAATTGAAATTAAAGGGGAAAAGGGGAAGCTAGTGCAAAGTAGGAAGAGCTAGAGTCCTTATTGATCTTGTAAACCCATTGTTACCGGGGGTTGTGGTGAGATTTGAGGATGATCAATTGTGGATTGATTTTAAGTATGAACGACTCCCGCATTTTTGCTACTTGTGCGCGAAAATTAGTCACTACACAACTAGTTGTAAGGAAATTCCTTACAAAAAATCAGGCTTGGAGGAAAATATTCCTAGAAATTTTGGCCATTGGCTAAAAGCTTAAGTGCGAAAGACAAGCCCATTTTGGAAGCTATTCTATGGGATTGATTTCCCAAAGATAGAGAATAATGAGTTTATACCAAAAACTCAATTGCAACCCGGATATTTCAGAGAGTACACAACTAGCGAGGTTGAAATGGTACAAGAACCAAACCCCATGGACATTCGGCAAGTTGAAATATTGAATTGAAGGGGGAAAGGAAAAGCTAAAGAGGTCAAGGCTACTAGGGGTAAAAGAAATTAAGAAACACAGCTACTATTTACTGATTCCCCATGGACCGAGATGATGAATGCGGGACTGATCGAATCCTTCAAGAAAAGCTAGAAGGATAAAAAAACTCCAGCATCAAAGAAATGAGACGATACAAGCCTCACAACTCCAAAGGGGTTGAACCATTTGTTCTCAATGAATCTGAGTTACTTGAGACTCCTATTATGGTTGAGAGTGGAATGAAGAAATGGGCTTTGGTAACTAACCCTAATAAGCCACCAGAGGGTATATGAATATTGTGAGTTAGAATTGTTGGGGGTTTGGGCACAACTCTAACATTCCAAGCAATTCAAGCCCTTATGGCCCTTATGGCTCGAGAAAGACCCGATGTGATGTTTCTAATGGAAATGAAGAATAAGGAGAAAGTAGTGACTCGTATAAGACATCGTCTCAATTTTTCGCATTCAATAGTAGTTAATCCAATAGGTATTACTGGATGATTAGCAGTTTTTTGAAATGTGGAGTCACTAGTAGAGGTAGTGTCCACGAGTTTCATTGATCTTGTTTGCACTTGCCAAAGTAGTGGCACGGTTATGAGGCTCGCCTTTATACATGCTTTGACAAATTTTCGAGAGAAGAGGATGCTTTGGGAGAAAATGAGAAACATTCATTAATCAAATTCCCTCCCTTGAGTTTGTATAGGGATTTTAACGAGATATTATACCATTGGGAGAGTCAGGAAAAGAGGGACAAACCACTACAGGTTAACTACTTTTCAAGAAGTCTCAAACGAATGCTCCTTGATGGATATTGAAAGTAAAGGATGTGTGTTTACTTGAGCTAACAATAGGAAAGGGAAAGCTCTAGTGAATAAACAACTTGATAAAGCACTTTGCATTAAAGAATGGAGAGTCTTGTTTCCAAATGCCGAAACTTTTGCCTTGCCGGCCATAGGCTCCAACCACAACCCGATTCTTCTATCCTTAGAACTTATAATTAGGAGAAGAAGCAAAGCCTTCAAATTTAAAGCTTTTTGGTTGGAAAATGAGGGGTACATGGAGTTGGTAGAAAATGTGTGGCATGATCTACTGTTGAAGAATGAGGGTTGGCGCACAAGCTTAAAGTAATAATTGGGAACTACAAGCTTAAAGCAAAATGATTTTTCCAACGCATCCCGCCAAATTGAATCTTTGAAAAGAGACATGATTGAACAGGTAAACAAGGGCTTGGAAAACTCAAGTGGTGAATTGAGAAACTATGGAGACAAGAGAATGTACTGGGATATGAGATCACAAATTCAGTGGCTAAAGCGAGGGATAGAAACACAAAGTTTTTTTAATGTAGCAACTGCCCAAAAACGACAAAGGAACATAATTTCTATGCTGAAAATTAATGAACAAGAATGGAACTATGATCCAACCTTCTTAAAACGATACACAACTCAATTTTTCTAACCCCTTTATATCTCTGATGGGCCAAGAAACTTTCAGCCAATTCTAGACCAATGTCCGTGTGTAATAGGGGAGCGTATGAATGAAGAGTTAGTGGGTCCAGTTATCAAGGAAGAAGTGGAAACTGCAGTTTTTCAAATTAGGAGCAACAAAGGCATCAAGACCCAACGGACTTAATGGCCAATTCTTCCACCACCATTGGAAGGATACAAAACAAGATGTGATCCAAGAAGTCCAACGATTCTTCAATTTAAGTATTATTAGTCCTGAACTAAATAGGACCTATATTTCCTTAATTCCCAAAGTTCCAAATCTAGAATGCTTATCGCAGTTCATACCTATTAGCTTGTGTAATTTTGCCTACAAAATCATTTTCAAGGTCTTGGCCAATCACCTTAAACTTGGCTCTCAAATATAATGGCAATAGAGCAAAGTGCTTTTATGAATGGAAGATAAATTCAAGACAATATCATGGTTGTCCAGAAAGTATTACATCAGTTAAAGGTAAGGAATTGGAAAGAAAGGTTCCAGACAATTTTGAAACTTGAAATGCAAAAAACGTATTGATCGAGCGGATGGGATTTTTTGGAAGCTTGGGTGAAGAAAATGGGCTTTTGTGAGAAATGGGTGTCTTTGATAATGGCATGCATAAAATCAGTCACTTTTAGCATAAAATTCAATAGTGAACCATTGAATTCCTTTCAACCTTCAAGGGGCATTAGACAATGAAACCCACTATCTCCCTATGTATTTATTATTATGGCTAAAGCACTTTCTTTACTCATGAACAAAGTGGTGATAATAATCAAGCTAAACAATTTTGTCCAACCTTATCTCACCCGTTGTTTGCAAACAACTGCAATATTCTTTCTAAATTGGAAGATAAAAAAGTGTCAAAACCTAACAGCAGTGTTGAACTAACATTGTCTTGCTTTGGGCAAAGTCATTAATTTGAACAAGTCAAGGATTTTTTTCAGTAGGAGATGTTCAGAAAGCTTGAGTAAAAACATGGCTTCCAAGCTCAAAGTCCTAGTGATAAAAAGAAACTGGAAAGTATTTGGGCATTCCCTCAGATTGGGGACAAACAAAAAAAGGCATGTTTGCCTAGATCTTGGCTACAGTAAACATGAAACTTGAGGGTTGGAAGGAAGAGCTAATATCTAAAGTAGGCAAGGAAATTCTGATCAAGATTGTTGTGTAAGTCTTGCATCAATATGTAATGTCCATATTTAAAATTCCAATTTCAGTTTGCAAAGTCATTGAACATAGAATTGCCTCTTTCTGGTGGAAAAAAATGAAGTGAAGATGGGGCTACACCGGAAAAAATGGAATGTCCTGAAAAGAAGAAAAAATAGTGGAGGGATCCATTTTCAGGATCTTGTCTCTTTTAATAAGACAGTGTTAGGTTAACGGGCATGGAGACTTTCACAATTACCGTCAACCCTTTGGTGTCAATTGTTGAAAGGAATATACTTTCCCAGTGTTGACTTTTGGAAGGCAGGGAAAGGTTCGAGACCCTCTTGGGGATGGCAAAGTTTACTTATTGGAAGAGACACTATCAGTGGAAATGTGAGATGGACAGTGGGTAATGGCAAATCAATCAAGATTCAAGAGGATAGATAGCTAGAAAGAGGTATCATTGGTGGTCCAGCTAACCGAGACGAACCACAAAAAGTAGACGACCTGATTAATCAGGAAACCAGAACATTGAATGAAAACAGTTTGTGGACAATGTTCGATAAGGACATAGCCAACGAAATTCTGGCCATTCCTATCAATAGAAATCCAATGGAGGATCACATGATTTGGATAGGAAATAGAAGCGGCAACTGCACGGTTAAGAGCACCTACAACAAACTAAACCATCCAAGCCTACTACAAAAAACAACCACAACATCATCCTCTAATGCCTTAATCCTTCCGGATGAAGTTATGTCAACTAGATACACTCCCAAAAATTTGAAACTTCCTTTGGACTGCATGCCAAAAGGCTTTACCCACCAGAGAGAATCTTTATAAAAGAAAATATATCACCTGATCCCATATGCCTTCTGTGCCACCAAGTGCCAGAGACAGTTGAGCACATATTCCTAATTTGTAGCTGGACAGCAATCATTTTGGAGGACCCATGGCTAGGCCTACAAAACTCAGATAAACCCATTACTCGAATGGACAAATGGGTGGCGTAATACTTCGAGACAGACAAAAAATTGATGGCAAATGAGGCGCTCGGGGCCATTCTATGGCTGATTTGGAAGGAGTGCAACTCTTATATATTCCAGTTACACTGGCCGAACCCAAACTTGGTCATTGACTGTGCAATTACAGAGACGACATGCTTCTGGAGGTGGAACTCGAGTAAGAAAAGAGAAGACGAGAGTCAGAAAGCCTTATCTCCAAGTTGGCAGCCACCAGCGAAGGACTTTCTGAAAATCAACGTCGATGGATCGAAAACAGAGGACTCGCCGGAAGGTGTTGTTGTTGGTGTGGTCCAGGACTGCGATTGCAAGGCTTGTCAACACGGTGACGCCAAACTGCGTGTGAAACCCAAGTAATCTTAAGCGGTCTGCAGTTTCTAAAAGAAGCTTTTTGCAGGGGCTCCCTTCGTGCGGTAGAAGTACGGATGGAAGCTGATTGTAGAAAGGCGGTCGACGCTGTAATGGGAATAGAAGAAACCCCGTGGAATATAACGCCTCGGGCTGAAGAATGCAGGGCTTTGCTGGCCCGATTAAGCTTTGTTCACCTAGAGTTCTATCCAAGAGGAGCAAATAACACTGCTGATTGGGTGGCCAAGGCTAAAAGGAAAAATCAACTCCCTTCAAATTGGTTGCTCTATCCCCGCAATCTTTGTTAGATATGTTATGCTCGGATGTAAACAAACTTGGTTTGAATTAATGACGTACTTAGCTTATCGACCGAAAAAATGTCGCTGCCCAAACCGAGGATTTGGTTTAATCTTTTCCCAATTTGGAGGGAGACCCAACTTAATGTATAAAAGTTACAAGTGGGCAGCTCGAATCGACATTTTCATGTAAAAATTCCTAGAGAAAAAGAACAATAATAAAAAATTAAAAAATTCACGACGGGTTAATAAGCGTGAAGGTGATTATTGTAACATCAATAGTGATTTGACTAAAAATATTTAATTTTTTAAATTATAAATTTATATATATAAAAATTTATATGTATATAGAATCAAAGGATCGAAAGGAATGGTGCAACTTGACAAATGTGCGTGTTCGGCAAAGTTAGCCCACATTGGAACTGATGTATGTGTGTATGCCATCATCGTCTGACAGAGAAAGACCTTTGTATATTTTTTTTAAAATTTGCTCCCCACTTTGCCTCTTCGACACCTGAGGAGGCTTCGAACCCGGGGGAGTCTTTCCTTCTTTTTTTCTCTTTTTATATTCCAAGTCAATATTGATGAAATTCAATATCGTAATCACGATGTCGAAATCGAATCGGAACCGAGGAGATTCGGGTTATCCATTTCCCCAAATTTTGAAAAACTCCCCTCTTTGCCCCAGCTTTAAGGATTCCTTTCAATCAAGTCCCAACTTTCCTTCCTGCAGAACTTGGCCGGAGTACCAATCTAAATGAGGGTACTCAAAATTATTAGTCGGAGAAACAATTCAAAAGAATAGTCAAAATAAAATAAACGGAAGTCTACATAATGTTCGAAAAAGGAAAAATATCATAATGACCCTTCATGACAAGAATTCTAAGAGTCTCATTAATTTTTATAAAACTAAAATAGTCAAAATAAAATAACGGGAATCACATCAATGACAACGAACCAAAATAGTTCTGCCCTCTGCAATGATTGCCCCTAATGTACTTGTTAGATATATGTAACGAGGAAGGATTCTATTTTCAATACATTAGTTATGTATGTCACAAGAATAGTCAGCGCATTAAAAATTATAACATTTCCTTATTTGGTTGCTTAACAAGTGTCCGATTGTACTTTCAAACCAAACCATTCACTTAGCAAAACTAAAACGGTAGGAACAAATATAATAAATGAAAAATATATGACAAGGGACCAAAATAGCATTTCGTCCTTTGATTATTGTCTTTGATAAAATAAGAACAAGTTTTTTAATAGGGTGCTTCTTCTTCTTGTACCTTTTAACTAGCAAGTTGTAATCTATTCACTCACACGAATCAGAAGCCTCGGATTCGAATTGGCTAAGACACCTAGCCAAATCGAACTAGAACGAGCCATAGTCGTTTATTCAATTGACGAGGTGGTAACTCATAGTTTCAAGCAGGGGACATTTTCTTAATCTGGGATGAGGCGAACCGTCCAAGATGTCACTAGTCGATGGTCCCCAAGCCTCAATAAAAAGTTGCAACGTCCTCTCCCATCAAGTAAAGCGAAAGGATCTTAATCATATTCTATCAAATTTATATAATAATCTCTTCCTCCATCATCATCCACTATCAGCCATTGTCATATTTATATTACAAAAGCGAATATGATTATTATTAATCATGAAAATCCCTCTTGTGTCACTTATATATATACACACATACTTTTGGGTTGGATTATGTAGTATCAACGACATGAATAAGGATTTATATTCTCTCTCTCTCAATCAAAAGCAATTCATCGTGCGTAAATTCGAAAGGAATTTGATTTCTTATTTTATTCTCAGTATCCAATTACGGATTTACCACTTTTTAAAGGCCGATTTCATTTGATCATAATTTGTCTAAATATTAAATATAATCGGGCTTCTCGAGACACAAAATTCCAGTCGCTTTACCAACTCCGTCAATTTTTTTTTACTTAACTAGATGAATAAAAGGACTCGCTAATGCAATCAGAATACATTTATTTACGGTTTTATATCTTTATATGGCTCTAGTAATGACGACAAAGCTTTCGACTTTCTAGCTACCTGACACTCCACTATTAAAAAGTTGGGTCCTCTATTAGTTGGTAGATTAATTTGTCGATTTAATAAGCGAATTCGTGCCTAATTCGTCGACGTGCTTGTCTTTATTTGACAAGGACCGTTCTCTCCGGAATCGTGCAATAGTTTTCCTTAAAAATGGATATGTTAGGGGAGTATCTTTGTTATGGTGCACTTTAATGAAGCTTCTCCTATTGGATGAGATCCGAACTCTCATGCAGTGCTGCTACACATGAGGCAAACTTGTCTTGTTCCTCTTCTTCCATGGTTGCTTGCGTACATATGCAATTGGGTATATCTTTTTTTATTAAAAATTGTATGATTACAATATATAAGGAAGCCGAAAGATGAACTTCTTTTTTAAGGAGTGTAGTGGATCTCCAAGCAGGCGCTGTACATAAAAATGTACGTTCTGCTTACCATATAAAAAAAAAAAAAAATCACACATCTTTATTATAAGATTAATATCACGAAAAATCCTAAATTGATATATTTATAATAAATTTATACAAAATTAATTTTTTAACTACAACAAACCCCAAACCGGTACATTTGTAACAAATTTACTATTCATTAATTCTCACCAAATTATACTGTCAAATTGCTGAGTTGGATGACACGTGACGTTAATAGGTGTATTAACTTGGGATTTCTTACCCTCCATTTGTTACGAGTATACTAATTTGTAATTTTTTGTGATATTAATTTAATTTAACGGTTTCCCTTTAATAAAGATAAAAAGAATGAAGATAGTGTTTTTCTTTTTTCCTTTTTTTGTCACCCATTAAAATTGTTGGCAAGAACAAGAACTTCTAAGCCTATGTTTTCCATATTTGAAGATCGTGATCGATTTATGTCTATTTGTTATATTTCAACTCATAACATGCACTAAAGGAGATCGCACGTTGTTTTCATAAACGACGGATCTTTTATGGGAGGGCACAATGAATAATCAATGCCACATCTCTCTTGACCATAATACCATTTGTTGAGATCCGTGAGAGAGCCCAGTCCCAAACATATTAAAACATTATCCTATCTTCATTGAAAAACTCAAATCGACAAATTATAAATCAATTACAAGAAATCAACAACCTCGCAATGCACAAATCCTCGGAAGCCCACATAGACATCTCGAGAGAGGTGTACTTATTATATTACCCCATGGTTAAAATGATTTTCCTTTTTTTACTAAATAAATTATCATCATCATCATTATTATTATTCTTTATCTGCGCTAAAGATTGTCAAACTAGCGGACGATCCATGGCGGTTGGCCGCTGTGGAGAGTCGCTTCCGCCGTTATTTTATCCCCTCCTCGTGGCGGAACTGGTCCGCCTGCTTGGATTCCACTTGAGAAAGAGAAACCGCCGGAAAGGATTAAAAAACAAACCAAAAAAAAAAAAAAAAATGAATAAGAATCGCTCTCTCCTTCTCCCTCTCCTCCGCTCGTGAATTCTCCCGGAAAATCCCGTCGTTTCCCGAGAAAATGCCCGAGCTGGAGCACGCCGGCCCCGGCCGCACCCGCCGCGGTGACCCGACGAGTCCGCCCCCCGACGACGCGGCGGCTGCGCCGGCGCCGGGGGAGTCCATCATGGACCTCGACCTCGACGTCTACAGTCCCTGGGCAATGATGGATCATCAGCTCCACTTCGCCGCGTCCCCCCTCTTCCTGTCTGCCTCCGACCAGCCCGGCTCGCCTCTCTGCGCCTTCTCCTTCGCGTCCGAGGACAAGCTCTCCGCCGCCGCCGCAGGGGTCCGCCTCTCCGATTGCTCTCGGTTTGTCGCATGTCAGTCTTGAGTCCGTTCGAATTCGTTCGCTTTCGGTTTCGAGTCGGGTTCGTGCGGATCGCGATTGATTGAGCTGGAGTTGGGTCGTTGAAAAGCTCTGTTTTTTTTGGGCCATCTGAGACTTGAGAGTTGAGGGTTGACTTTTCCTCCACCCGCGTTCACTTGCTTGGTTTTGGTCTTCTCTGGTTTTGCGATTTTTGGAAAGTTGAAACTTTTCCTTGTTTGGAACTAATCTGAATTCGTTGCATGTTATTTTGACTTCTTTTTTCCCTCTTTGACTAATCGAGAAATTTGGTCTGATGGTACGGTTTTTGTTTTCTATCGCTTCAAAAAGCTTGGGAATCAAAGCAAGGAGTTTGAATTGATTGTTGGGATTGCTCCTTATCCAAAAATCTGTGACTCTTTGCCACTTTCACCTCCCATTTCGCCTGATTTCCTATGTATATTGTGTGAGAATTATGAATTCTGAGAGTCCTGAACTATGAAGTTGCCTCTTGCTTGAAGTTTAATTTGTTCCAACTGTCTGCAATGGTCTGTGAAGCCGTGGCTACTGAGTTTTTACTGAGAAGTTTTTTCCGAATATATAGATCCTCACAATTCAGAGACTGAAGCCTCCACCGAGGATAGCAATGGCGAAAAGCTGCCATCACCATATTTGGGGCTGACGGCATTTGAAAATCCTGATGGATACTTTATCATCAAAGAAAGGATGACCCAGGCTCTTCGCGACTTCAGAGAATCAACTGAACAGCTTGTTCTAGCTCAGGTTTGGGCACCAGTAAAGAATGGTGGTCGGTACGTCCTTACGACTTCAGGGCAACCCTTCGTTCTTGGTCCAAATACTAATGGGCTTCACCAGTACAGAATGGTGTCTATGATGTATTTTTTTTCTGCGGATGGGGGGAATGATGGAGAACTGGGACTTCCTGGTCGTGTTTTCCGGCAAAAGCTGCCTGAATGGACTCCTAATGTACAATACTACACCAGCAAAGAATATTCGAGGCTTGATCATGCTCTTCATTATAATGTTCAGGGAACCTTGGCTTTGCCCGTCTTTGAACCATCGGGCCAATCTTGTGTTGCTGTTCTTGAACTCATTATGACTTCACAGAGGATTAACTACGCACCAGTGGTTGATAAAGTCTGCAAAGCACTTGAGGTTGGGTTTGTTTAAAAATCATGCTTTTCTTTCTTCGGAAAGTCTCCTATTTGGCATTGGTGACAGTTTCATTCTTTATTGCATTAATTTGGTGGTCATCAGTTTCTAATATTATTTAATCATTTATCAAAATGTGGATATAGCATTACAAGAATTTGGCAGTGATACAATCAGAGTTTTCTGCAGGCAGTGAACTTGAAAAGTTCTGAAATCCTGGATCATGCAAGCACACAGGTAACATGCGCCAAGTTTTCACCACATCCCCAACTTAATGCTGGATATCAAGATAGTACAGTGGTTTGCTTTTTCATTTTTCTTACATCAGCTTTTGAACCAGATATGCAATGAAGGGCGGCATAATGCATTGGCTGAAATTTTGGAGATACTGACAGTCACATGCGAAACCCACAAGCTACCTCTGGCTCAAACCTGGGTCCCATGTCAGCATCGTAGTGTTCTGGCTAATGGCGGTGGCCTGAAAAAGAGTTGTTCTAGCTTTGATGGTAGCTGCATGGCACAAGTCTGCATGTCCACAACTGATGTGGCATTTTATGTTGTGGATGCTCATATGTGGGGCTTTCGGGAAGCTTGTGTTGAGCATCACTTACAAAAGGGTCAGGGGGTCGCTGGGAGGGCTTTCTTGTCCCAGAACTCTTGCTTCTCCAAAGACATCACCCAATTTTGCAAATCCGAGTACCCTTTAGTGCATTATGCACGAATGTTTGGGTTAACCAGTTGTTTTGCAGTCTGCTTACGAAGTAGTCATACTGGAAATGATGATTATGTTTTAGAATTTTTCCTGCCCCCTGGCATCACCAATGGTGGTGAGCAGCAGTCACTGTTGAGCTCCTTATTGTCTACAATGAGGAAGCATTTCAAGAGTCTTATGGTTGCTTCTGGGAAAACACTTCAACTGGAGGACAAATCTATTGAATTTATTGAAGCTGTGCTGCATGAGAGACTTGATTCGAGAGTTGACTCTCTTCAAATACCTACATATACAGAATTATTGGCTGGACCCCATTACTTGCCCAACGGAGGAGTGGCCAGGCAGTTAGATTCATCAAAGCAGCTGCTTGTGGATGTCGTTGATGTAATTAATGATGAAGTCAATCCTGTTATGGCAATTGCAAGTGAGAATGTTGTTAGTTTTCCAGAAAATAATGTGACGAAAAAGAAATCTGAGAAGAGGCGTGGAAAGGCTGAGAAATGTATTAGCCTTGAGGTTCTTCAGCAATATTTCGCTGGCAGCCTTAAAGACGCTGCAAAGAGCCTCGGCGGTACGATCAATATCTCTTGCTGTTATTGGCCACTATTTATCTCGTCATTTTTATTTGGTGTTGCGCCTCACATAAGAATTTGATTGCATTTTCTTGTTTTATTTCTAAAGTTGAATTCTTGCATCTTTCCAGTTTGCCCAACAACAATGAAACGAATCTGCAGACAGCATGGGATTTCAAGGTGGCCGTCCCGCAAAATTAGCAAAGTCAACCGCTCTTTATCAAAGTTGAAACATGTCATTGAATCTGTTCAAGGTGCTGAAGAAACATTCAGGATAAGTGCTTTAGCTCCAAGTCCACTTCCTGTTGCTGTTGGTTCTATTTCTTGGCCTCCCAGCTTGAAAGAGTCCAATGAGCAAAACCCACCCCAAGCCAAGGCACTTGAAGCACAAGGTGAAGGGATGAATCGGTCTCCATCCAAGTTACCCAGAACTGATGAGGAGGCTGCAGTGCAGAATAAATCTTATGAGAGGGTGCCTCAGGAGGAGCAACTCTTGAATGAGCACAGCAGGTCTTCACCAGAATTTGCTGGAGCACCAAGCAGATCTAAATCTAGAAGTGGCTCGAGGGAACAGAGTGCCGGTACACCCACTTCTCATGGTTCATGCCAAGGTAGTCCAGCAAATGAAAGTTTGCCCGTGAAGGATCAGTCCGGTTCTCCACACAATGATCAATGCATAAAAAGAGGGGGCTCTCTGGAAGTGATGTTTAAGTCAACAAATGCACAGAACTCCGCTGCATATTCAATGCCTGATGCTCTAGTAGTTACAGAACTTCAAGAACCATTTGGAGGAATGCTAATTGAGGATACTGGAAGCTCAAAAGATTTGAGAAATCTGTGTCCATCAGTTGCAGATGCAGTTTTGGAAGATCGGGTCCTAGAGTCCAGCTGGACGAATCCCCCATGTTCTGATATGGCTTCCAAACAAGCGGCAACTTTTCTTAGGACCACGCCTAGCGCTACACCTAGGCAAGACATGACAAGCGTGACCATTAAGGCTACATACAGAGAAGACATTATAAGATTTAGGATATCACTGAGTTCTAGTATCGTGGAGCTGAGAGAACACGTGGCAAAGAGGTTAAAGTTTGAGGTGGGTACTTTTGACATCAAATACCTCGATGATGATCATGAGTGGGTTTTGGTAGCCTGCGACGCAGACTGGCAAGAATGCATGGACTTCTCGCGATCATCTGGTTGTAATATGATCAGGCTGTTAGTTCATGATGTGATGGCGAACCTCGGAAGCTCCTGTGAAAGCTCGGGGGAATGACTTCAGGAATGTAAATTTACTTTGCCTGTCGTACCACTTTCTTTTTGTAAGTGTGGCAGGTTAGAAGCAGACGCAAAGAGATTGTATGCAACTTGTATAAATTTTTTTGGAGAATTTGAGGCAATTCTTCCTTCGTTGACTCTTATCATACGAAAACAGTTGGTTCGATTTGACCCTTCCGATAGTATTGACATAATTTTCTCACCATTGTACCCTTTCTCTAAACTTGCTTTTAGTAGAAAGTAGAAAATTAGTATGGTCATCTTCTTCACGTTAATCATCTGGCCTATCAGATTCTTCCCTCATGGAGCTTGTAAAACACATGAATTCTTTAAATTCTCTCCCCTGTTATCTTGAACTTCGATCCACTAACGACCGGACGTATTGTGAGTTGTGATCTCACAATCAGTTAAATGGCCCCCAGGGCAAATCGTATCAAATTTAAAATGTGGTCATTCCTAAACAATCCCACAGCAGAACCATGAATGATATGAGCATCCAACAAAGTATCCACCAGTCAAGGGAACAGAAGATTTTCAAAATGATGTGAATATAATATAGGCCTGCCATTTGAAAAATCATGGTAAGGCAATATGAAGTTGTTGTACACCAAATAGTTCTCTTTGTCAGTGACGAGCACATGGAATGGCTATGAAAAATGGGTATTGCTACACATTTCACAACACTAGACCAAGGTTGAATTCCGTATGAGAATATACATCAGATGGCATGGATAGAATAAATATCCAACAAGACAGGAAGGAGGCTTCCCTTCCTCAGCTGTAGGCAAAAGAAAATCCGAGTTTTGCAGAATCCACTGCTGAAGAATGGATATCATGGGAACCTAGTCTGGCTCGAAAAATATTGGCAGCAGACATTTGCCTCACAAATCGAGTAAAACGCACCCAATTGTTGTATTCAAACATGCTTTTATCCATCCTGACAAAGTTGAACGAAAAGCACGGCTTTTCCAGACCATCTGAGTAAAACTTTGACATTTTTAGGACCTGTTGAAACGACCCATCGTCAAAATTGCTTGTACAGTTTTCACCTTCAAGAGCTACATCACAGACCCTAGCAGCCAAAAGGAGCTGTCTGAGAAAGCCTTCTGGGCTACTGACCGGGTTCATCTGCTTCTCTTCCACATCCTGCATTTCAAAGCAGGTAGAGCATAAAGTAAATCCATACCTACCAAACATGCGAGTGATTGGTAGGTAGCCATCTCTCGTTGAAGTATTGTAATAGCCTGCAGTTAATTCAGATGGATGAGACTCTGTGCCATAGTGCCAGTGGATTCCGGCCACTTTTGCTGATGTATTCACTTCAATGCCACGGAAGATGGTCTCAGCCTCCCTGCATATCCTCTCTCCATGCAAAAGCAGCATCCCCGAGTACCACTCAAGGAAAAATTTACCATAGGCTGTATTCCAAGAGCCATCATCACTTTTAAAAAACTCTGTATTCTCCAGGTCCTGCATCAAATTGCCAGTGCCAATAGGGCCTCCATTTCCCCATTCATGCATTCCAATTTCTCGTGCACAAGCGTTTAATGATGCAAGCATATACTGGCCAGAACAAGGAAACAAGAACAATGCCATTAGAAGTCATGATTCAGGATTCTAAAACTAGAAGACAAAAGAAAAAGAGAGAGCAGGTCCTTGCATGGGGAAAGAAATGGAGAACAGTAGAAGCAGCCAGGTACAAAAAGAACCAAAGGCTAATTGAAAACTTTTCTATGCAAATGCAGCATAAACTTAATTTTCCATTTTTTTGTACTCAATCCGTCCACTGCATTCATACCTTATCGTAGCATTGAAACTCTCCAAGTTCACGCGACCGCCAAGCCCACATCAGCTTGTGGGAAGGACATGAAGGATACCTTAATTCACCAGCAGGACCCATCCCAACTTGAACTCCCTGAAGAGAATAAGATTAACAAATGGGCAACTGAATCTAGGATTTATGTATCTATAAAACATATCATATCGTCTTACTGTTATGACATCGCCAAAGAAGGGCCTAAATGCATCCCTGAAGTTCCTCATAAAATCTGCATACGCTTGAATGGGTGATCGTCCTTGCAGCACAGGAAGAATATCACATCCTAGGGAAATGTATTCCATACTCCTCCTTCCAAATTTATCTGAATAAGCTATATCAGGGTCTTTTTCCATCTCTCGAAGCACCCACACAGGCAGAGGTATCCTAAATAACATAAAGGTATCGGAGCCATAAAATAAGTCTATGACATAAAATGGAATTAACCAAATCCAGATAACTTTGAAGCAAGACAAATCAGTCAAAGAATACTCTTAATTTACGGGAGAAAATGTTAATCATCAGAAGAGAGAAAAATTCTGACAAAAAAACATTGACATTGTCTCAGTACATTAAAAAGGATAAATTCAGTTAGAGAACCTTCAATTGAGTTAAACCAAACTTCCAAGAACAAAATTCATGGACTTCCTATATCAAGGTATCATGCAAAAAGCATCACATAGTATGCATAAAAGACTGGGTATGATTTCCTTTTAGGGAAAATTAAGATAATTGTAGAAATTTTTCTGTCAAACACCAGACCATGCAGAGGCTCTAGGCACGGTAGCTTCACAATCAGGGACAACAAATCATAGTTGAAAATATCGTTATCTGTTTAATAACTTTCTTGGAGAAAAGTCAGTAACTTGGCACAGAACAAGCCAATGCAGATGCCATGTATGCAATGAACCTCATTTTATCACCAACTTGCTGCAGATGCAGCAGAAGATTTCGTCCTAGAAGTTCATGGTAAGCAATGCCTCATTAGTCGAAGTGATCTAACTCTCTTAATCCTAACAGGAGGTTCAAAGAATTGGCGAAACACATTGCATCAATCAATCAATCATCGCAAACAATACGAATCGCGTGCATATCGTAAAGCATAAAAATCACACCGACCAGTGAGGATCCCCAGGCCCAGTGCCGCACTGGTGAAACCCCATCACTGCCCTAACCTTCAATCCACATCGCCTCGCCATCGTCACAATCTCCCAATATCCATCCCAATTGTAAACCCTAGGCTGCTCCCTCTCCACCAGCCCCCACCACACCTCCATCACCACCCCCTCCACGCCCGCCGCCGCGAGGGCCCGGAACGACTGCGCCATCGCCCTCCTCCGCCGCACCTGCCCCGCGCCGGGGCCCACGGCGTCGGTGGGGAGCGCGACGAACACCGGCGACCCTCCCCAGCGGCGGGCGGCGGAGGAGAACGCGTGGTGGAGCTCGTACTGGTTGAGGTCGCCGTTGTCCGGCGAGACGGAGCCGCTGCCGGCGCCGGAGGGGGTCGAGGAGTTGAGCCGCGCCGAGGCGGCGAGGCGCCGATGGGGGTGGGGGAACGCGGCGGCGGCTGGCGGGGAGCGGGTGAGGCAGGCGGGGTCGGCGCGGCCGCCGCAGAAGGAGGCGGAGAAGGTCGGAGCCGACGGAGATGCGATCGCCATTGGAGGGAACTTCGAGGTGTGAGGGTTTGGATTTCTTTTGAAGCTTTGCAGAAATGTAGAGAGAGAGAGAGACAGAGAGAGAGAAACAGTGCGAGGAGAAATTGGGATCACAATTTTTCATTTTTGTCCAGGTTTTTATTAATTTAATGAGGCTAAAATACTAAAAATTAGTGCGTGATTAGTGTGCTTTTTTCGCTATTAAATTTTACTTTTTTTCATTGAATGCTTAAAAAATATCTATTAATTAAAAAAATGAGTGTATTGAATTCCTTATTAACGTTTTAATCCTTCTTTCTACCAAAATAATAATACCAATAGAAATAATGAAAACAGAAATGATGCTAATGATGATTGAGATGATGGTGATGATATCTGGTACTATTCTATAGGTAAAATTTAAGTCTAATTTTAAGTGCATAATTTTTTAATTTAAAATGGTTATTTTAACTATAAATAATTGGAAAACCTATGAGTATATATAACGAGCAATTCATATGCATGGGATAATTATGAAAAATCAAAAAGTCATTAACCTATTACATTCGTATTAATTTTGTTATAAGCCTTTTAAGTTAATTAATTTATTCATAAATATTTTGATAATTTACTAATATAATCCGTCACTAATGTGAATAGTGGTTATCTTTCAAAACATTGATAGATATTTAGATGGACAATCTTTTCAAAATTTCTGAATTTTTATTTTTTATTTTCCTTTTATATTATATTTTCTTCATTTTTCCTTCTTTTTTTTTCCTTTTACTACGAATGGCCTCACGAGTGGCAAGTGAAAGCATACTTGCCCACAACTAGCGAGGCTTTGCACTTGCGGCCTCGCCTACAACAACGATGGACTCGCCTTGTGCCCGGCAAGCCTATAGTGAAAAAATAAAATAAAAATTTTAAATATATTTATGTAAATATTGATAATGTCATGTAAGACGACTTTCAGCTATTTTCAGTTAAAAATGGCCGGATGGATTAAATTGATAAAATATTAAAAAGTTTTGGACTATATTAATCAAATTAAAAAGTTTATACCCGAATTGATATAAGTATGATAAGTTTATGATTTTTTTTTTGTAATTTTCCTAATAGCCATTATTATTATGCTCTCTCCCTTGGCCAGTCCCACAATATTTGTTCATACGACTTCCATCTGCCTTCAACCTTTGGTAGGGAAAATTTTGATATTGTGACTTTTCTTAAATTGTAATAATTGATACTTTTCAAAATATACAAGTATTTAACGTGTACAATTTATTTTTATCTAATCATACTTTTTTAGACTCAAAAATGTCTTCTAAAATTTTAAATTTAATAGGGAAGATCATTAGCAGAAGTACAAGCAGTTCCTGGAGTTTCAAAGCCAGCGCTCTGCCCAAAGATATATACCAAAACTAGTTATAGATAGCTTTTAACTTCCGTTACAATTACAAATAATTCTAAGAAAGTGATATGCTCCTAAAATTTTGATAATTAAATATCCACACAAACTGAATACATCAATCCACATAAAAAATATATATATATATCTCACTTTAGTTACTAAAGAGTCAAGACCCACTTAATATTTCAAATGCATGATTAAAAGGTGCGCATAAGTATAAAAGTGTCCGCGAGTTTCTAAAATTTACTATAGTAGAATGGTCGATGGACTCTAGTTTTGATGTCGGTCGACGGTGGTAATGTCAATGATGGCAAAAGTGGTGCATGGTTGATGTGATATCGTGTTAGGGTTGGGATGATGAAATGGTGATGGTATTATGAAGGACATGGTGGTGAAACTAAAAGGTTACGTGAAGAAGACGATGGCGTAGGCGATGGTAGCAATCCCCATGTTGGTAAATCCTCACGATACATTCATTTGTAAGAATGAACGGTTCAAAGACGATACATATACTTTTCTTTTTTTTAAATAGTACCAATGATATTAAACTTTGGCTCATTACGTAATCTAATCGTTAAACTTTTAATTTATTTAACGTGGTTCATGAAGTTTAGCTTAACGTACGATGTCATTCGTAAATTTTCATTTTATTAAATGTGGCCCATAAATTTTTAGTATATATTCAAATTAGTCTCTAAATTATACGAAAATATTTGATGTGGTGACTAAGCTTGACGTAATGAAAGGATAAGAATGCATATTTTCATATAATTAGGGACTAACTTGAATATGTAATAAAAGTCCATGGGTTATATTAAATGAATTAAAAGTTTATAGACAACAATACACATTGAATTAAAGTTTGTAGATTATCTGTGTGTTTATCCTTAAACAGTAGCTTAATTTTAAAAATAGAGGTATTATTTTTATGAAATCTCGGGCATATTTTCTTTTTGAGGATTTTCCAAAAATGATAAAAAAAAAATTGTTTTCGTGAAAACTCGCACAATTAGTTGCGCAAATTATTTATTCCCCCAACAAATTGAATGGAGCAAATATTTGGCGCAGGTGCCTGAAACGAGAATTCGTCTAATGAGTCTCATCTTCTGGAAATGTAAGATCCACAATGATCATTTAATTTTTCGCAAAAAAAAAGGAACTTAATTTTTAATAATAGAGTTGATATATTTCATCATGGGATGAAAAGTCGGATATATTTATATTTTGTAGATTTTCCGGATAAAAATTTTCGTTTTTTCATGAAAATTCAAATAATTAGTTGCGCAAATTATATATATTCCCAACAAATTGAATGGAGGAAATATCCGGGATAGGCGACTGAAACGGCATTTAACGATTCCCATTCGTTAAGTAATCATCATCGTTCATCAACACGACAAATCACAGTCAAACCCATCGCGATCTCGACACGCGAGAGCCCCAAATCACATCAACGGCCAGGAACCTCCCAACGCGAGAGCAATCCCCATTGGCTCGACCACCCCATCCTCGCAACCCGATTGGTCCACGTCATCGCCGATGACATGTTCTGACGCTGCACCTGCGGTACACGGATTTCCCTCCCCCTATATAAGAAAAAACTCGCCATTCTCTGTAACTCAGAAAATCAGAAAGAGCGACGCTTGCTCTGCTGCCGATCTCGCTCGCGGGAACCTCTATTGTCGCCGGATTCAAGCTCCGGAGAAGGAAGGAACGAGAGAGAGAGAGAGAGAGAGAGAGAGGAGGAGAGGGAGAGAGAGACATTCAGCGGCGCCATGGCTCGCTCGTGGAGAGCTAGCGGCTCATTCGTCGTGCTGTCGATCCTGCTTTTCGGTAAGATTTCTCGCCCTCTCCGGAACCGATTCGCTTTCTCGGCTCGTAGATCTTAGTTGCTCGTCGGTTGATGGTAGTGGTTTCCGCGAGTTACGGAGTGTCGCCGATCGCTGTGATGCGGTAGATCTGGTCGATTCGAGTGGTTTAGGATCTGCTGCTGGTTCGGATCGCGATTGTTTAGTTTGATCGTCTTGTGGTGGCTTCGATTTGTTCGATGTCGCTGTGAGTGTTGTTGTGGCGAGCGAACGTGGCATGGATGGGTTTGAGTGATCTCTGTCGATGCGTTTACATCATGTATTTGATCGGGACCGTTGGACTCGCGAAACTGCTCGATTCGCGGATTTGAGATAAGCTAGGTAGAGAGAGGCGAGAGATGTTGGGATTTTTTTCCCTTGTTGTCGACTAGCTTGGCAATTCGGTTAGATTGTTTTAGATCATTGTATTGATTAAGCTTTTAATTGGCAAGCTCTTTTTTACCTTTAGTTGGAGGAGATGCCTGTCGCTTAGCTTCCTAAGTCTTGTTGACTTGGTCTTACATGTTTACTTTAACTATACGTATTTGCCATGTTAGTGTTGTTTTCCTTTTATGTTTGCCATCAACTTTTAGTCTGGGTGCTATATGTTGCATGATGATATGCTACGTAATGCTCCCATAAGATTGGGAATTGAAAGTTGCTTTCGTTGAATTACTGTTGAGGTCTTCGAGCATTTTTTTCGGGGGCAATAATCTCTGTTCTTGGCTACAGGATGTCTGTTTGCAATTTCCATTGCAAAAGAGGAGGCCACAAAATTGGGTACAGTTATTGGCATCGATCTCGGCACAACCTACTCGTGTGTTGGTGTCTACAAGAATGGTCATGTTGAAATTATAGCAAATGACCAAGGAAACCGTATCACTCCATCATGGGTGGCCTTCACTGACGGTGAGAGATTGATCGGTGAGGCTGCTAAGAACCAGGCAGCTGTTAACGCCGAAAGGACGGTCTTTGATGTCAAGAGACTTATTGGAAGAAAGTATGCATCCTTCTCTTATCATCATGTCTTTGTTTCTGGATTTTGTGGGATGTGATGCTAAGTGAGACCATTATTTAACAGGTTCGAGGACAAAGAAGTTCAGAGAGACATGAAGCTTGTTCCATACAAGATCGTGAACAAGGATGGTAAGCCTTACATTCAGGTCAAGATTAAGGATGGCGAGACCAAGGTTTTCAGCCCTGAAGAGATCAGTGCCATGATTTTGACTAAGATGAAGGAAACAGCTGAAGCATTCCTTGGAAAGAAGATCAAGGATGCTGTTGTCACTGTTCCAGGTTTGTGACTGTCACCTGATCTTGAGTTTACTTTCCTCACAATATGGATAAACCTTGTCGATCATTTTTGTTGTCTTTGTCTATTGTGACACTTCTGTCAATATGCAGCCTACTTCAATGATGCCCAAAGGCAAGCTACCAAGGACGCTGGTGTAATTGCTGGACTGAATGTTGCTAGAATTATCAATGAACCCACTGCTGCTGCCATCGCGTATGGCTTGGACAAGAAAGGTGGTGAGAAGAACATCCTTGTTTTTGACCTAGGTGGTGGAACATTCGATGTCAGCATCCTGACAATTGACAATGGTGTCTTTGAGGTCCTTGCCACAAATGGTGATACCCACTTGGGAGGTGAGGATGTATACTTTTGACTGCGTGGACTTTAAGGTATTGCATAAATAACATGATAGTTTACTAATTATGTGCTTATTTATGCAGGTGAGGATTTCGATCACAGAATCATGGATTACTTCATTAAATTGATCAAGAAGAAGCATGGCAAGGACATCAGCAAGGACAACAGAGCTCTTGGTAAACTTAGGAGGGAAGCTGAGCGTGCCAAGAGAGCTCTCAGCAGCCAGCATCAGGTCAGAGTGGAAATTGAGTCGCTCTTTGACGGCACGGACTTCTCTGAGCCATTGACCAGGGCCAGGTTCGAGGAGTTGAACAATGATTTGTTCAGGAAGACAATGGGACCTGTGAAGAAAGCTATGGAAGATGCTGGTTTAGAGAAGAACCAGATTGATGAGATTGTTCTTGTTGGTGGAAGTACCAGGATTCCTAAGGTTCAACAACTTCTTAAGGACTACTTTGATGGGAAGGAGCCCAACAAGGGTGTGAATCCCGATGAGGCTGTTGCTTTTGGTGCAGCAGTGCAAGGAAGTATCTTGAGCGGAGAGGGTGGTGAAGAAACCAAAGGTATGCTCAACTTCATGCGCACATGCTTGAATGCTTGTTTTTTTAAATGATTTCAGTTTCTTGGGCTTGGTCGTGTGAGATGTTTTAAATGATTTCAGTTTCTTGAGCTTTGGTCGTGTGAGATGTTTTACTAGACTACTACTCATTGACACATGGCATCCTCAATGCAGATATCCTTCTCTTGGATGTGGCTCCCTTGACTCTTGGTATTGAGACTGTTGGTGGGGTGATGACCAAGTTGATCCCTAGAAACACAGTCATCCCTACTAAGAAATCCCAAGTTTTCACTACTTACCAGGACCAGCAGACCACTGTATCCATTCAGGTACCTTTCTCCTGTCTCTTTTTTTCCCCTTATTGGAAATAGAGCTGTTAGAAATTTGTTCTTGGAGTTATAATGTTAGAAGGAATGAATCTTAGTCAGTGGGGTTTGCTTCGGTGTTGTAACAGGTGTTTGAAGGTGAAAGGAGTCTCACCAAGGATTGTAGGAATTTGGGCAAATTCGACTTGACTGGAATTCCCCCAGCTCCAAGGTTTGTTTCCTATCTGTTTTAACACCTTTTAACATTTGCTTTTTCCATAATAAAAATTGCATTTTTAACTCCTCGCTGGTAGTTAAACTCATACGATTCTTATATTAAACAGAGGAACCCCTCAAATTGAAGTCACATTCGAGGTTGATGCCAATGGTATCCTGAATGTCAAGGCTGAAGACAAGGGCACTGGTAAATCTGAGAAGATCACCATCACCAACGACAAGGGTCGTCTCAGCCAAGAGGAGATTGAACGGATGGTCAAAGAAGCTGAGGAATTTGCAGAGGAAGACAAGAAGGTGAAGGAGAGAATTGACGCGAGGAACAGCCTCGAGACTTACATCTACAACATGAAGAACCAGATCAATGACAAGGACAAGCTTGCCGACAAGCTCGAGGAAGACGAGAAGGATAAGATCGAGACCGCCACCAAGGAGGCCCTCGAGTGGCTGGACGACAATCAGACCGCCGAGAAAGAAGACTACGAGGAGAAGCTCAAGGAGGTCGAGGCCGTGTGCAATCCGATCATCACTGCTGTCTACCAGAGGTCAGGTGGAGCCCCAGGCGGAGGAGAGTCTTCTGAAGATGATGACGATTCGCATGACGAGCTCTAAACAGTTTTCGGTTCAATCGAGAGCTTATGCCTAGAAGGCGGGCGGGAGAGAGAATGGACGATTAGGTTTAGACTAGGGAGGATTCGGGTGTTGAATTTTTGTGATATGGAATACTCGGGATCAATGGTTCCCCTTCGTTTGGTTCTTTCGGGATGGCGAACACATTTTAGATCACTTTTCTTCTTCTTAAGTACTTGTAATTCTTACTTATCTGAAAAACTATTTTCCAGATTTTGGACACCGCGGTCGCGTTCTCTAGTCTTCATGCTTGAAAGTTGAGAATCTCTATTCGTAGTCATCGACGGTCCAGCTTAGAACTTACCAAAGTGGGGCATGGTGTGACCGGGAGCGGGGGTCTGTGTGGTTGAATTGGTCGATCTCATAAACTTGACCGACGAAAGACGTTTGCCTAATCGGTTGCGTTGTCTAGGGATCGAGTAATGTGTCGGCCATTCTCGGGGTGGCTATTCAAACTCGCACATTGGCGATGGAGTCTTACGGGACGACCGTGGACCACGAGTCTGGTCGCGGTCACCATTTTGGTGAGTAGTCTTTATCAGTGCAAAGACAGCATTAGTGCTATGACTTCCATATGATTTTTATGATTTTCGCACGAGTGTCATAATTTTTTTTTTCAATCACTGAATGCTAAATCAATGGAAAATCGTTTATTTAAGTGCTTATTTTAACAAACCAAGCAGCATTTCAAATTTTTATCACCACATAGCATTTTTTGATTAATGTCCAACTTGAATAATATTCGATTGACATGGCGAGGAAGGGCAAAAACAACACAATTTGACCCTTTCTTCTTCAAATTCATTTCAAAATGAAATTTTAAATTCTAGAAAGGAGAATGCTTTTGCAATAAGCTCGAGCAGTAAAGAGGTTTAATCTTGAGACGAGCAGTAGACAATTCAAGCTTATGAAATGACAAAGTGGGAAGCAGATGAATCAGCTTCGGTGAGATTGAGATGATGAGGAGTGTAACGGTGATGCGAGGAGCGGTGCTTGATTTAGAGGAATCACAAAGAAATTGTTGTGTATGGGAAGTGAATCGCCATGGTCCTTATCAGAGTCCTGCAAATCGTGGTTAATTTAGGTGACGTGGGGGAGGGGGTGGGGGAGATGATGTGTGCAGGGGAGGGGAGGGATACACCAGCATCTTAGATCTCTTCTCGGTCAATACTTGCTTTTATCCTTTTTTCCCTTTATGCCAACTCATCTTATTTCCAGTTCAGTCCCCTTCTGATTTTCTTTAACCTTTCACTCTTCAGCTTTCATAATCATTCAACTCCCTCTCCCGATTCACATTTTCCCCCTTTTTCAAGCTCTTCGCCTGAACATCTCCTCCAAAATTTTTGCCCCTGTTCAAGCTCGATTGAGAAACTATAGCTCAATTTTGGAGAACAAAGAGATAGAGGACCTAGCGAGCCACCAAATCCCTTTCCCTTTTTTTTTTTTTTTTTTTTTTTTTTTCGTGATAAGGCCAAAATGATGCGGCTTCATTTAGAATTTGTTGATTAGATTATTTCCGACAAACCACATCGACCTATTTATTATAAATTAATTAGATTATTTCCAACAAGCCACATCGGCTTATTTATTATAAATTAATACCCGATTGGCTTTTCCAGCCACCTAAATCACAGTGGCACTTAAGTAAATAATTTTTAAAAAATTGATACTCAAGTGATCGGAAAAAAAAATTATGGTATTTAAGTGAGAGCCATATAAAAGCCATCAAACTTGTACCATTCTTGTCTCTATTCATCTTGCTCAAGGTCTTTCCCTTAAATGCACTCATGTGCAATTTTTATATTTGCTGCTGAACAAATCAAAGAATATACAGGTTGATGTGATAGTTTGGAAATGGATACATATATGACAAGGATTGAAGGATTCTATTTTAATCAATTCACCTAGATAGGATCATCTAAAGAGCAAGAATGACTCTCACGTCCTGCAAGAGAGAGGGCAAAAGTCTGGGAGTGAGAGTTAGCGTAAGAATAGAGTAGGACCGATAAAAAAAAGAGAGCAAGAATGACTATAATCATTTTGTCGTTTTTCGAAATGCGGGGAGTGGGAATTTCGTGCCTCCTCTGGTAATAGTGTCGTGCACATCTTTGTCGAGTCAAACCCCGGCTTTAGGATCCCCTGAGCCTGCTGCTACAACTCCCATTCCCCCTCCATCCGATGTACTTGCGGTCGACTCTTTCATCACAATCTTGTCCCCGTCCAACTTCTGCACGAGTTCATCGATCTTGTGGAATTGGAATGGCCACCTCACGTTGTAGAGAAACTGACGGAGATCAAACCTGTTGTCTTCGGGAGAGTAACTCTGCGGCAAAACCAGAGAAGTTGAGCGTTTTATTCAAGAATAAACTCGAACGAGTGTTAGACAAGGAACTTTCCTTTGAAGCAACGTACCTCTGCATGATAGGAAGGTGTCAATACGGTCATTTTGTGCCTGTTAATGGAATAGTACTTGAAGAAATGCTTCACTTTCTCGGCCACCTCTGCAGGAGTCAACTTTGTGCCCCATCTATAGCAAAGGTTCTGCAATAAGCGACATTGTGCAGAAATCATGAGTCCTCGAGTAGGAAACATCACAGATGTGACATGAAAAGGGACAATTTATTAACTACTCTCAATAATTAGGTCCATCAGAGGCTAAGCACTTGAATCAAGATCCATAAATATCCATTGGTTAAGATTCTAAGTTTAATGTCCTCGGTATTATAATTTGTCATATATATTTGGTCTGATATGTCGACAACCTCCTTAGATTCAACTAAAAAGGAGCACTAGAATTTAGAACAAACCTGAAACATTGACACTGGACCTGCGCGGAAAATTTTCCGCATTCTTCCATAGATGGATAGTTCCTCGTAGGTCATACCCATATCGACCTCATCCAGCTGCGTACAAGTAAGAAAATATGAATTAAAAAATGAATTGGATGTCTTTGTTTACTTTAATCCTAACTTAGCTGGCAACAAAAGAAAATTTAGGAATGGTAAATGCCTTAAAAAGGAAGATTATCAAGACAATTAAGACATCTCAACACATTTTGCACTTTTGGTTTACAAATGCTATATCGTATGGTTAAATCATTATGACATATGTGAAGCCAATAAAACATTAACAGGATGGCAGGGAGTGAGATGTATGAAGTTTATTAAATGACTAGACCACAAACTTAACTAATAGTCAGTCTCTCCTTCTGTTATGTTTTTCACTTAACACGGGGAAGAAACACAAGACTACTTCAGTGAAACCCATATATACTCCCCATAATTTAGCTGATTTAAGCATCCGGTGTTTCAATTAGATAACTCCACCCATCCCCACATTAACCTAGCATTTGGTCTCCCAGCAAACATGGAGGTTCAAAAAGAATCGTATAGGATCAATTATTCATGGTTCTTTGAAGGGGGACCTGGCTATAGTTAGAGCGTATAGGCTCCAGTTCTGCAGTAGGGGGAGCTGCTTCAACCTCTGCCAAGGATGAGAAACCAAGATGGTTGGCAGCCCATCGCAAAAATGACCGAAGATCCTGCTTGCTAATACTTCCAATTGGATTAACATCTGCGGAGCTACAATCATACTGCAAAAGAGACACGTTACCATATGAAGATTGCCACTATAGACCAAACATGATGATCCAAGTATAAAAAGATGCTTTCAATGAAAATGCAAACATGCACTCACTCATGGCTGTACAAACACACCCACCTACCAGAATCTATGCATACATGCACAGAGACATGTAGATTCATGAATATCCTCATTAGATCTTAGATGTCTGAACGCTCCAGCTTAAATTGTACATTGGCCTATGACCGTAAGTACTAAGTACAGTTGTGCAATTATGAATAGTTTTATCTACATATCTAATGTGTAAATGTATACAAAGCATGG